>OW240916.1:134045261-134113716 GCA_933207985.1 Pelobates cultripes
TTTTGATTTACGCAAACTACAAGAAAATATACCATACAGGGTAGAATGCCTAAACTCAGTTATATTCAAACTAAGAGCACACAAATTTAACTGTGATATAACAGATTTTTAAATAATTAAAGGTATATGAATAGCCCGCGTCTTCAAACAATAGAACGCTGAGAATATGTTCCAAGACAAAAAGTAGATTATTAAGAAATTGCCACAATCAAAAAGTGTGAGCTTTAGATACAGATGGAGATTCCACAGACTTTACTTAAGTCTACATTCCACTATGGGAGATAGAAGGATTAAATCAATAAAACCAGTTCAAATGACAAAGATTGGTAAAATAAAAAAAAACAAGAGATCAACCAGATGATACCCTCAAGAAGTAGCACCAGGCTTGGAACCCAATCGAGTAAAAGAAAGAAAGAAATATCTACTGCAACCAAATGGAATGAATTGCAGATGGTATTGAATTTTTCAAATAAGATCCTGACCCTACTCAAGTTAGAGTTTTGGAAAAAGACCTTACCTTCGCTCCATTGAGTGACTTTAACCTTTTCCACACTTTGGTTAAAGTAAACAGGTTTGTATGCAAGTTAACCCTTTCTGGCCATTTTTTCCATGAATGTTTGGATGAACTAGTTCTGAGACTCATGTTGCTGATAAATATTTACCTGACAAATGTGATGAATATATCTCATCTCTAAACTAAGGGTAGCTTCTTACTAGAGTCCTTGCTCTTTGAAAGTAACTGCATGGTCTTGCAAAGTGTTGATGTTGGGGATGTCAAAGTTGCTCTTCATACATGAAAAAAAATTTAAAAATAGTTGTGGCGCACTCAGACTGCAAAAAATACAACACAAAGAAGGCTTCTAAATTGCCTATCTAAGAATAAATATGGGGATTTAGTTCCACCATATGGCCATATGATGTTAAACCCACCACTGCTATTAAAGTACCCCAATGTTAGTGAGTCCTACGCTAAAATGTGGGGGACAAATTAAATAGTACTAGTGTTAAATTGGACCTCATCCAAATGTACCAGTTTCGGGATTCATTGTGGTCAAAGTTCAGGCATACTGGCTCTATGAACGATCACTGTGCATATAGACAATGGCAATATATATGCACAAAACAAACAAAATTGGCCAAGGCCCAATATTTCTGTGAAAATCTGAACAATAACATATCAAACCCTAGAAACTTTTGGAAAGTCACAAATAAATTTACAAACTCTCCCAATCCACTCCTAACCCTCCACTGTCAAAGTGGATAACCAAACCCTGCAGCTTCCCTTAGATGTAGCAAATGCCTTTAACAATTATTTTGTCGGATACCCCTCTACCCTAATTGCGAAGCTAATAAATTACATACATCCTGAAACTACAAATGTGACCCAATATAGACAAGTTAAATTTTAGACCTGTACCTATTACTGTCATTAAGAAACACTTAATAATCTAAAAATGAAAAACAAGTCTGGACTGATCAAATCCCAGCAATGCTGTTGAAGCTCAGTGTGCCGGCAATTGCTTAACCTGTCACAACCCTAATTAACGAATCCTTGGTGTCTGGATACATACCCAAACTTTGGAAGACTGCAAGAGTAGTGCCTATCCATAAAAGTGGTGACACTACTTGATTTTGTAAAGGCCTTTGACACAGTAGACCACGACATTCTTCTGCACAAACTAAAAAACTCAGGTATTGGTGATTGTCCACTAACCTGGTTTTGATCATATGTATCGGATCGTTCACAATAAGTGTCCATTTCTGACAGCGACTCCCTCCCTCTCCCAGTCATGTGTGGTGTTCTCCAAGGTTCCATTCTCGGCCCCCTACTATTCACATTATTTGTAAATGATCTGCCTAATGTCTGCAAATCCTCAAATGTACACATGTAGGCAGACAACACAGTAATCAATGCAAGCAAATCCAATCTAACGCAGCTTGAGGCTGTGCTCCAAGACCCGTTCACAGAGGTAGAAAAGTGGATCACAAAAAACAAACTCTTCCTAAACACTGACAAAACTGTCACAATGATCTTTGGAACAGTAACTAAATTACACAAATTACACAATTTCCACCTATCCATGAAAACAAAATCAAATAGCACACTGACTGCAGTCCACTCTTTCAAATACTTGGGTATGTTGTTAGACCCCAATCTATGTTTTGGCCTCCACATAGAAAACCTTGCATCTAAAATTTATCTAAAACTAGGTGCCCTTTACAGAAACAAATCCTGCCTAAGTCCCACAGTAAAGGAAAAGATTGTACAGCAAATGCTGTTGCCAATCATTGATTATGGGGATGTAGTATGTGCACCCGCACCGCAAACACACCTTAAAGGACCACTCTAGGCACCCAGACCACTTCAGCTTAATGAAGTGGTCTGGGTGCCAGGTCCTTCTAGGGTTAACCCATTTTTTCATAATTATAGCAGTTTCAGAGAAACTGCTATAATTATGAATGGGTTAAGCCTTCCCCCTAATCCTCTAGTGGCTGTCTCATTGACAGCCACTAGAGGGCGCGTGTTCTCACTGTGATTTTCACAGTGAGAGCACGCCAGCGTCCATAGGAAAGCATTGTAAATGCTTTCCTATGCGACCGGCTGAATGCGCGCGCAGCTCTTGCCGCGCGTGCGCATTCAGCCGACGGGGAGGAAGGAGGAGGATCGGAGGAGGAGAGCTCTCCGCCCAGCGCTGGAAAAAGGTAAGTTTTTCCCCCTTTCCCCCTTCCAGAGCCGGGCGGGAGGGGGTCCCTGAGGGTGGGGGCACCCTCAGGGCACTATAGTGCCAGGAAAACGAGTATGTTTTCCTGGCACTATAGTGGTCCTTTAATAAACTTAATACATTGTATAACTCGTTCTTCCGATTTGTGCTACAATGTAATTACAGGACCCACCATTGTGACATGCTAAAAGAACTAAACTGGCTCTCGCTGGAATCCAGACACACCCTTCATCTTTCCAGCCTTGTGTTTAAGAGCTTTTCTGGAAAGCTCCCAACCTAGCTGAGCAGAATGCTCCCCATAATACCGAGCGGCCGGAAGTGATGTCGCGCCTATGATGCGCGTCACCTCTCTAGCCGATCCTTGGCCACTCCTCCTCTCATAGTTCACGGAGAGGCTTCATTCCCCTGCCGGTTGTCAGCAGGGGCATGTAGTTCTCTCTATAACTACATGCCCCATAATATCGAGCGGCCGGAAGTGACGTCGCACCCATAACGTGCGTCACGTGTCTCTGCAAAAATGCCGACAACTCTTTTAAAAATATTCGTTTTTATATAAATTTTATATATTTTATATAGTCTAACTTATTGAATTGTGAATAAAAATAGCTGTTATTTATGTGCAATTAAATTCTGCTCTGTGATTGGATGGAGCAGTTTTGGTGCCAATTTTAATTTGTTCCATGTCTATATCTACCCCAACAAACCAGGTTGAAAGTATTTAATCCATTGATAAAGCTTGTATGGTGAAACGCGTTTGGATATTGTACTGCTTTTTAATTATTGTTAATAAATAGATGTTGGTCCTTTTTATACTAGTACCATCATCTTTTATTTACATTTTTATTTTTATTACTATTACCTGGCTTTTTACTTTATTTTACTCTTGTCTTGTACTCCAAGAATCCTAGGTGGGGATCATACCACCTATGTCCTTGTCATGGAGCAGTTAGCCTGCCCTATATACTATGAGAATATTTTATTATATTTTTTATACTAGTAATATTTTACTGAGAGCACTATTGCTGTTTTATTATCTTCCCTCTGAGCTCCTGTGACCATCTCCAAGATCACTCATCATATATCCTAGAAGCGGGGATCTTACCGCTGCAAGCCTACCATACTAGAGCTGGTATAAGCTCTATTAAATGTGAGTGTATCTACTATTTTTTTTTACCTTTTATCCACTGTGGAACATACTGCACCATTATTGTTTCCATTTTTATTTCCCCCTTGGCTGTCTGTCACTGCACCGGAGAGGAGACTCACCACATATCCTACAAGCGGGGATTATACCGCTGCAAGCTATCCACACCAGAGCTGGATTAAGCTCTACTAAATATAAGTAAGACCTCTTCCTTTATATTTGACACCTCTCGGAACCATCCCGCACCATCATCCCGAACCATCCTTCTTATCACTCAACGCCCTCTCCTATACATTTGAATACTATGAGGAGTGGAACCTTACAACTCCAGAGACCAGCTTAGGACCCAAGTTCCACTTTATTGGACTCTGTGGCGGAAACAGCACCGCCACTTGGGCCTGGAGAGGACAGCTTGCCAGCCTCTTGCCATGTGATTATGGTCCCTGGGAGGTTTGGCCCTTGAAATAACAGATTTGGGCATACTGTGGAGTTACTGGGTGGCCACCATTTCATGTATCAGAGGCACATGGTGAGAACAATGGATGAAGCACATGGTGAGAACAATGGACGGCGGCTATTTTAACTCACAGACACCGTTTGGACTTTTCTACATGTGCCATCTCGCCGGTATTTGGGGCACAAAGACATCGTGCAGTAGTTTTAAACTATACAACAGGGGACACATTATACAGTAATAATTTTTCATATAGCCTGTATATGTGCTGCGGAATCTGCATTAAACTGTATCTTCCAAACTACTGAATGGATCTGGGTGAATTTTGGATATGTGGTTCACCCAGATCCCCCGGTTCTGAGGATATATTTTTATTGGGTTATTGCATGTTTTGGAGTCCCTGTGATATGTTTTATAATACTGTATTTCTCTGCAGAGGGGAGGATTTTGTGTGGGAGTGTCTGTGTGTATTGTACCGATTGATTGGTTGTATTTCAAAACCCTGTGGGCAGTACTATGTTTGTGGATTGTGAATAAAAGAGGGTGTATGTGCCAGTACAGTCAGTTCTGCTTGACCTCAAAACAAAGTGTCATCTCGTTATTGGGGGAATAGGCTTGTATGCTAATTGCCAGGAGTGTAAGCTGATTGTATGCTTTTCCTGTTCAGCTGCTTACAGCATTCATATGCTTGAGAGCATTCGTATGCTTCTCCGGTTCGGAGGTTGTGGTGTCTACTGCAATGCTTGGAGTCCTCAGGAAGCGCTAGGAGCATCCTTCAACGGAGGTACCCAGTCGGGGTGCCAGGTGATCCGTTACAGACTCTGTTTCAACTACTACTACCCTAAATAGGACTTTTTATTTATTTACTTTGTCTATTGGTGCAGCCCCATCCTTTTGTTTGTTTGCTATTTGTCCATTTACTCCAAGGACAGGTGAGTGAGTCCTTGTTTGGGATTGCTGCATTTTACTTTATAAGATACATTAGCGCTGACTCTATTCTCCTCTTTTCTGTTCTCCCTGGCTGTTCCCACCTCCTAAAATCTCCGATCCAGTACTAGGACTTTATTTAGTCTACCTCAATACAAAAAGAAAGCAGCCCGATCCTCCTTTTCCTACAGAGCAATTATGGAACGACCTCCAGCACACTTTTAAATCTTCTCCAAACCTAAAGTCCTTTAAGAGATATTATATCTCTTAGATAATATATATTTCCTACCTGTTCTATGTTAAATTTTGTAAATATTATGTATTAATATTATGTTTTGTGGACCCAGGACAAAACGAGAGAAATCGCAATGTATCTTTGAGGTAAAATATTTTATAAATAAATAAATATCATGCCTTGGTTGAAAAGGAGCTATACTCCCTTGCCAATAAGGTACATGAAGAAACAAATTTGCTAGGCAATTTGTCTTACATGGTAGAATTGTCCATTAAGCAACTTAGGGATGATGATGACATAGTTATTTGGCAAGCTGACAAGGGTGGCTTTGTGGTTGTTCTTAAAAAAAATTGATTATCCCAATAAAGCTTATCGTCAATTGAGAGATTAAGGGACCTTATTAAGACTTAGGTCTGACCCCACTGTCAATTATCAGAAGGAGTTATTTCATCTTGTTGACGCAGCCTTATATAACTTGTATGTTCCTGCTTTATTTAAGGTCCAGTGCCCTATTACTTCTATTTTCCACCATCTGCCCAAGGTTCACAAACCTGGGAGTGTGCCAGTGGGCAGACCCATTGTATCAGGTATTGGATCTTTGAGCGAACATTTGAGCAACTTCATTGACTTCCAATTGCAACTCTTGGTGCTGCATCTTCACATCTGCGTTACACCAAGCATGTGTTGAGAGAGGTTATTCAGACCCTGTCTTGGAGACAGCTTTTCAGCGTGCTTTGAATACTGACAGGAATAGTTTATTGAGCAAATCTGGCCTCTTATTTATTACTGATATATCTACCTGTTCTGTTTGATGATCACAGAATTAGACATAGTGCCAGTTTAGGTATTTAAACTGTAGCAAGAAAAGCCACTAATCTATCCCATCAACTATCAACTATTCAACAGCTTGGCGCCTTCCCAGGCTAGAAATAAAATGTTTGGCTACGATACATTCACATGTTCAAATGTGATGCAGTGCTCTGCAGCGTTTGCTCTGCACAGCAGGTTAGGTGTCTTTGGCACTTTGTCAGTTTCTTCAGCACAAAACGTGTTCGGCAATCTGTCTCGGGATATTTTTCATTTCTTTCAAAAAGGTGTTTGCCATTTTAATACTCTATGGAGGGAGAGGAAGCACAGGAGTGAGGAGGAGCAAGGAGACAGCCTGCTCCAAACCTACACTCCCATCAGCCTCAGCCAACATCAGCAGGATCCCAAAGGAAGTCTACCTCCTGAACACAAAAGGTATGTTAGCAGGAGGGTGGCCACAAATATAAAATATACAATGTGTATGTGTTTATCTATCTATGTGTGTGTCAGTTTGTGTGTGTGTGTATATCTGTGTGACAGTGCTTGTATATGTCAGTGTGTGTATCTCTGTGTCAGTGTGTATCTGTGTGTCAGCGTGTGTATTTGTAAGTGTATATCTGTGTGTCAGTGTGTGTATCTGTGTGACAGTGTGCATATGTGTCAGTGTGTGTTTCTGTGTGTCAGTGTGTGTATGTGTCAGTGTGAGTATTTTTGTGAGGATGTATGTAAGTGTCAGTATGTATCTAAATATCAATAAGTGTATGTGTCAGTGTGTCCATATGTGTGTCAAGGTGTGTTTATGTGTCAGTGCGTGTATCTGAGTGTGTGTATGTGTATCTGTGTCAAGGTGTGTACATGTGTCAGTGAGTTTATCTGTTTGTCAAAAACATTATAGGCTCAAATATAGGACTTGTCCATTTCATACCTGGAAATTTAACTAATAGATATTTTGGGCCCATGTCACCTTAGAGAGTATTGCAGCCTGGGTAATAACATTTCCATTATTATGGCATACCATTTTCAGAAGTAGGCAACACAGAGTATTCCAAATGGAATATTATGAGACGTTTGGTCTAGCCATTTTATTACAAATGAAGACCCCATTTAGTGGTTATACTTTATTTATGGTAAGTAACATGGCCACAAATATTAGATGTAACGGAACCGCTGGCACTCCGACCGGTTACTTTACGCTAATGGATGCTCCGAGGTCTCCAAGCACTCCACCTGACACCATAACCACTGCAGACCACACGAACAGCCGCAGCTTGGTTGGGGTCTCACCGTCTCCACCCACTCTAGACCCAAGACCAGGCTCGGTTGATCTCTCCGAATTCCAGAGAGCAGGAACAGGAACACACTCTTAGCAGAGCTTAGTGATTATACCCTGGGGAGTGTAGTGATTATAGCAATCCACAGAGTGTAGTTCTCCAATCCCCCAAATATGAGCCGAAACTTCATGAAGGTACAAGATGATCTGCTTTATTTGGCACCAAAGGGCCTTCTTTTATGCAGGTTTTCCTTACATAGGACCACCCACAGGGTTTTACAGAACAACCAATAACACACATACATTACAGAAAACTCTCCCAGCAATTACACACAAAATCCTCCCCTCTGCCTGTGATATAATTATGGTACACAATGGTTAACATAATTATCACAGGCAGGAAAAATACAGATTTTATACATACACTGTAACTTTAAAAATATACGTCCAATCTCCTTAATTCCCCCGTCAACCTTTTTTTTTCCTTTTTTCTATTTCTTTTACCTTCCTTATAGCAATGCCCAGCAGGAAGGCTGAGCTCGGTAGCCCACTTACTATTATTAGCCAACAACAATTCTCTCCTTTTCCTTTTTATATTTTTTATTTTCCTTCTTTCTCCTTTTTTACGAGTACTCTGCTTCTTCTTTTTCCTTTTTACAAGTACTCTGCTCCTTCTTTCTTCTATTCTACAAGTACTCTGCTCCTTCTTTCTCCTATTCTTCAAATACTCTGCTCCTTCTTTCTTCTATTCTACAAGTAATCTGCTCCTTCTTTCTCCTATTCTGCAAGTACTCTGCTCCTTCTTTCTTCTATTCTACAAATACTCTGCTTCTTCTTTCTCCTATTCTACAAATACTCTGCTCCTTCTTTCTCCTATTCTACAAGTACTCTTCTCCTTCTTTCTTCTATTCTACAAGTAATCTGCTCCTTCTTTCTCCTTTTTACAAGTACTCTGCTCCTTCTTTCTTCTATTCTACAAGTAATCCTCTCCTTCTTTCTCCTATTCTACAAGTACTCTGCTCCTTCTTTCTCCTTTTTTCAAGTACTCTACTCCTTCTTTCTCCTATTCTACAAATACTCTGCTCCTTCTTTCTTCTATTCTACAAGTAATCTGCTCATTATTTCTCCTATTCTTCAAGTACTCTGCTCCTTCTTTCTCCTTTTTTACAAATACTCTTCTCCTTTATTTTATCCCTTTTTTCTATTTTTCTTCCCTTTTTTATCTTTTCCTTTTTATCTCTTTTTTTTTTAATACTTTTCTTTTACCTTCCTTATGGCAGTGTACAAAAGTAAGGCTGCGCTAGTTAGCCCACTTATTATTATTAGCCAACAACAATTCTCTATTTGTCCTGCCTATAACTTTTCTTTCTCCTATTTTACAACTGCTCTGCTCGGCTTCTGCTTGTCCCTGCTATCGTGCATCAGCTCCCACTCCTTCCCTTCCTCTTCCCACGTGTTACAAGTTTGCGCACGCATGCACGCGTTCACTTGTTCACGTGCACGCGTTCCCTTGTTCACGTGCACGCATTCTTGTGTTTGCACGAGTTCGTGCGCGTTCTCACTTACATGTGTGCACTCGCGCCCGCCCACTCTCTAAAAAGGAGGATTTGCGAGCATTCTGGCTTGTTGTGCCGCCGAAACCCCTACTGCCCACCTGGAATCCTGAAACGCCCACCAGTGGGCGGTAAGGACCAGGTTGACGACCCATGACCTTGATCATTGGTCTGTTTTGTATTGTATATTTATCATTACGAGACTTATTGGCGCAACCCTCACCTCTTCTTTTTGTTCTTACATCGGTTTGTTAAGGGTTTAAGAGGGACTCCCTTCATTGGTTTGCTGCCTCTCTATTTGTGTTACTTAGCACTGACTCTTCCCTTTGCTATAATATATATATATATATATATATATATATATATATGTATGTATGTATGTGTATATATATATATATTTATATATATGTATATATGTGGGTGTGTGTATGTGTATATATATATATATATATATATATATATATATATATACATACACAATAAATGTTAGCTTGATTAGAGAGCTCTCTGATCACACTAATCACTGATACCATACCATACAGCACAGATACTGTACAGTACAGTGATCAGGTGGCAGAGAAGGGGGTTAAACTAATTAAAACTGATTTAGGTGACAAAAAGGGTCAGAAAATTTATATTTGACTCTTTTATATGTATTAAGGCCTTTTGGCCTGTAATTGTGGGAGGGGCGTATGACTCACCTTCTCCCTACTTAAGGGACACCCCTTACCTGGCTCCATACCGTTCGAGGTCAGCGCTGCATCGAGAATCCACTTCCGGTTCACGTACGGCGCCATCTTGCTTTTCAAAAACCCGCGGTTTTCGTTTGGTGTAGCTGTGTCCAGGAATCCTTACAGGTTTTCCGCCCGTTCAGCCACGCACATACCCGGTGTTTTCGTCGCAGATTAAGTCCACAGGACTTCAAAATCGTAAGTCCGTCGCCCGGATCATTTCCCACGGCGTCGCGATTTAAAACGGCCTTACTTTACGGCCACACGCTTTACGGCCAAGTCACAGGCATATTAACCCCTTTGCTGCCGGCAGGCATATCGGTTTCGGTTTTTCTTTGTATTAAGCAAATTCGTTCTGCATATCATCAGCTATAATTGGTTTCATGTCATTTACTGTTATTTAGCTTATGCAAATTACGAAATCCTTGCATATGACTGGGGCAATACCCCTGTTAACTACTTATGAATAAGTATTTATTTAGGTTATGGTTTAATCTTAGCAGATATGGCATTATTAAAGTTTTATTGAAATTCTTCATGTTATATACATATATTTATGGAGTTAAGCTTAGACAAGCCTTTACATTTTACAGATGTCGCTTGTAGGATTTACGTTATAAATTATGTTTAGAAATTACGATTCTATCATACCATGTACTCACGTTTCTTACATGGCACTTATATATTCTGACTTTTTCTTTGTGTACTCAAACGACATACCAAGTACACAAGAACACGGTCTCACAAATCTCACAAACTCTCGGGGTGAATCACACGTCTTGATTCAACCACTCATACGTCACGTTGTTTCCAATTTTGGGATAACTTCTCAAATATTTCTGTACCTCGTACTTACCTCTTTTCATGGCTTACGTTTACGGCCTAACATATACGGTATTGTTTTAAATCCTGCACCTTATTATACCACAAACACCAGCATTACTATATCATACGCATTAATCTGGTCACCAGAGACATATCATACACACCCCCAAGCATGATTACCATACCACATACAGGGCCAGTCGGGCCAATATCATTCATGTATTCCCTTTCCATATGTACTACTAGAACTCATCACATATAACTAGTCTAAATTGGTATCATAGGATCCAATTCTCACACTATCATATTTGGTTTTTCTATCCCTTTAGGATTTTTCCAGTTTTCTCTACCTATCGCTTATCAAACGCATACATACTACCAGGTACGTTAAGCCTGCTCACGCCATACATCACATATGGTTCCTCCTCTACTTAGGACATAGAGTACTGGCAATTTTAGGGGTTATAGGCCCAAATAGGTATCCCCCTCCGGGCATTCTGCCTATCGTTTAGTGGCCCGCGAGGCCAACACCCCGCCTCAACGTTTCGGAGGTAATGCCCCCCGGGCCACACGTGAGTTAGCCGCCTCGCATTATAGAGAGGGTGCCACCTGTCACTCCCTTCCCCTGTTTTCTTGTATTGTCACCGAGAGGCCTACGATTTCCTGCCACTACGTCGGGTGGCCTCAATATCCCCTCGCGCCAACGCATAGATAGAGCCTCTCATAGCCACTTGGCAACTAGCAGGGCCTCACCTGTCACCAAAGAACAAGTTTTAATTTTTCGCCTATCCGGCATAATTAGCCTGCCAGTACATCCCCTCGGGGGGTTTTATGCTAACCATATACTTTTGTAATCTAGTATGTCTCAAGAAGGGGTAGAGGATTTCTCATCAGCAACAGCAAGGAAAGCGGAACTTTACAAATTATTACACACCTCAACTGATAACATGGACGCTGGGGAAGGGTCGAGCCAGTCCCACCCAGGGAACATACATGACATGCTCACGTCCCTCATGACATCCATGAGCAAGGTCAATTCTAGGCTGGAGAAGCTTGAATCGGTCACTACAGCCCTCACTATGGCTGGACCGGCCACGGCAATTCCCCCATCAGTGGTGGAGTTGCAATCAGTTTCTCCAGCTATCACCTCGGATGACCAAGAAGTTTACCCTGCCCACATGATTCCTGAGCACCTCAGGAGAGATATCCTGGAAGGTAAAGATGTCAATCTGGCCTCACTACTAATTGCCCCCCAGGATATAGTGGAACATAAGACCTACGCTTATGACGATATTTCTGTGGTGGTCAAATCCAGGGATGCACGATTAAATAGGAAGCTAACCATTCCTGAATTTGTATTGGCTTTTGGCATTTATCGGGATGTGGTCTGTACGGTATATCCCCACAGACGTGAGGAGTTTGACTTATATATGCACAGGCTGGTTGATCTGGGCAACAAATATGGTGGGTCAGCTTTCTATGACTACCATAGATCCTTTTCTGCCAAAGTGTCTGACGCCTTCTCACAGTACGGGACAAGGTCCAACTGGAGTAAGATTGATACGATCATTTTTGCAGGCACTTTGCAGGTCTAAGAGCACCGGCCTGTGCACACTGCTCCTCCATGGCTCATACTGCCAATTTTTGTCCGACCACTGCGAACGAACCTACCACTTCGCAGGGCACTAGCTCCGCTGTGTCAGCAGAGAGAACACCTAAAGACAAACTGGGTCGACCTATCAAGTTTTTGGGGAAGTCCCAAATATGTAATAATTTCAATGTCGGTGCATGTAATTACAGCGGTTGTCGGTTATTGCATATATGTTCAAAATGTTTTAGGGCACATGCGAAAACCATGTGTCCAAATAAAATGTACCCTAAGCAATACTTAACTGAGATAAATATTTCTGTACTCACGGCATTACTGTCACGACATCCATCTAGACATTTGGTAGACTTCATCATCACTGGTCTATCACAAGGATTCCATACTGGTCTCATACACATGCCTTCAGGAATCCTTGAATGTCCTAATTTACAATCTGCACAACAAAACCCTACAGCGGTTAGCACACTCATAGCCAAAGAAGTGGCAGAGGGCTTCCTATTGGGACCCTTTCAGTCCTCTCCTTTTTCCACATGGCGGACAAACCCCATCGGTATTGTCACAGGGAAATCTTCCCACAAACAAAGACTTATCATCGATCTGTCTGCACCTCACACCTCTGCCTCACCTAGTCTGAACTCCCTTATCCCCTCTGAGGAATTTTCACTTCAATACTCCACCATAGATCACGCCATTACAGCTATCATGCAGGCAGGGGTCGGAGCATGGCTCAGCAAGACTGACATTACAAATGCCTTCAAATTATTGCCTATCCACCCTACACTATGGCACCTGCATGGCATTAAGTGGGCCGGGCACTACTACTTTTTCTCACGCCTAACGTTTGGTTCAAAAAGTAGTCCGGCCATTTTTGACGTATTCGCCGAAACATTATGCTGGTTATTATTAAATGTAGCCAGATGCCCTACAGTTATACACTACCTGGATGATTTCTTACTGATCGAAGAGAACACTTCCCCTCCCAGTAGCCTCATAGCAACCATCAGTCTTTTTAAACAGGTGGGTGTTCCAGTCTCCCCCACCAAAACTGAAGGACCAGATACAGTCATCACCTTTCTGGGAATCATGCTAGACTCAGCCACCATGCAAGCCAGCCTGCCACGCACCAAGATAGAGAACATTCTCACCAACATTAACCTCTACATACACCTCGGTACTTGCAATCGCAAAGAATTGCAGTCTCTACTTGGGTCACTGAACTTTGCCATGCGCATTATACCTCAAGGCCGGGCTTTCATCTCACGGCTCCTAACCATGTTCCCACTGTTTAGACATGATGCACACAGGTTACCACTGGATACCCAAGCCACGGCAGACCTACTTATGTGGAGAAACTTTTTGACCACCTGGAATGGGAAAAGCATGTTTCTCCCTAAATTGTCTGACTCCTCACCTACCATCTGGTCAGACGCGGCGGCTACCACAGGTTTTGCAGCAATTTACGGGAATGAATGGCTTTGGGGTAGCTGGCCTCCAGAGGTACAGGACCTGGAAGGGTTTTCCACTACCTCAGCTCTATTTGAGATGTATCCCATTGTAGCAGCTGCCGTGACATGGGGGCATCTATGGGCAGGTTCGTCAGTACGTTGCCACTCAGACAACCAAGCTACCTGCCACATCATAAACAAAGGCCGATCCAAGTCACTGACCATTATGAGGTTCTTGAGGAAACTCACCTGGCTGGCTGCATGCCATAATTTCTTCTTGTTTTGTGTCCATGTCCCAGGTGTTTGTAACACGGCTGCTGACAATTTGTCTCGTTTCAATTTTCAGGCTTTTCGGCAAATACTTCCGTCAGCCGCACGTACAGCCACGACCACTCCACCTTTCCACCAGCTAGTCATGGACTAGAAGCTATTATGCAACATAGCAGGACATTGGCACAATTAGCACTGTCCACCAATACCCGGAGAACATATGACAGGGCTTTCCTTCTATTTAAAAGATTCCTGTCACTGCACAACGTCACACAACCTTTCATCATGACATCTTTGTTAGGTTTTGCTTCTTTTTGCCACCTCAAACTTAAATTATCTTACAACACAATCAAGCTATATCTGACAGGCATACAACATCACATGCTAACATTACAACCAAACAACACAAGTTTCATGTCCTCCTACCAGATAAAAACATCCTTAGAGGTATCCAGAGATCCGAACCCCCACGTACCGCGCAAAGGCTACCTATAGACTTCAATATCTTCAAGGATTTATCCAGCCTACTAGATTCAAAACCCTTTGCGAACAACACAAACCTTGTTATAAAAACCGCCATATACGTAGCTTTTTATGGTTTCTTGAGACCAAGAGAATTTACCGCCATCAACACATCCCAGTCCACTCACATTCTGCTTCATTCACACTTAACGAAACACATGGATTACTATATTTTAGCTCTGCATCACTCCAAAACCAATCAACACGCACCCCCGGTAGAGGTTAGATACTATCCTACCCACAACGTGTGGTGCCCCGTCACATTACTGGACACCTATACTCAGCATTTCAAAGCATCACCATCTCAACCACTTTTCTGTCTACAAGGTTCGGTACTCACTACCACCACCTTCATGACCCACGTCAGGTCCCTACTTACACAACTAGGCCTAAAATCAGCTAACTATTCGGGCCACTCCTTCCGCATAGGGGCGGCCTCCACAGCGTCCAGTGCAAACATTCCAGTACATGTTATCAAGTCACTAGGGCGCTGGAAGTCTTCTGCATACTCTAGATACATACCTAACCCGGTACAAGAAGTTAGAAATGCCTTTCAAGATATGTCTGGTTGAAGTATGTATACTGCTCGTTTCGTAATAAAGTATATTTTCTACTTTTGCCCTCTTTATTTACAGGCCTACCTCATCGTCGGTTCCGGCACACCACAACCGACTTGCTCTTTCACACTATCCCATACTTATCAGTGTTTGTATCTTCTGTACTATCATGAGCCCTTAACACAAGTATTAAGGCCTTTTGGCCTGTAATTGTGGGAGGGGCGTATGACTCACCTTCTCCCTACTTAAGGGACACCCCTTACCTGGCTCCATACCGTTCGAGGTCAGCGCTGCATCACCCTCCCACCCACTCCTTTTTATGAACTCCTTTTTCTCATACATTTCTTATTGGTGGGCCCTCTTTATTTACAGGCCTACCTCATCATCGGTTCCGGCACACCACAACCGACTTGCTCTTTCACACTATCCCATACTTATCAGTGTTTGTATCTTCTGTACTATCATGAGCCCTTAACACAAATATATATATATATATATATATATATATATAAATAAATAAAAAATACCATGGTACTAATCACTCTACTCAGACTGATCACTGGGTTATTGCTGTGATCAGCACTGAAATTGTTACAAAACTGTTTTTTTTTATTTTGTTTTGTTTTTTTCCCAAAAACTTTTTCATACTTTTTACAGTTTAGCAATGATTTCACTGCCTTTCTCGCCTCAAATCAAAATGAGGAAAAGAGAGGGGCAGAGATAATGTGTCAGCTAATATTAGAAATCATTACTTGAGGTATTGTAACAGTGATCGCGGTGACAGACTGTCACCACGATCACGTACTGCAGATTGCCCCTAAATGCCCGTAAATGGGTTAATAGAATATAATAAATATAAGTGGCAAAAAAAAAAAAAAGTTGCTCCAAATTAATCATATCTGCTGTTATTTAAATAATTTCCAACTCAAAGAACATAAGTAGTACTTGTAATCTTTATGGACATTAAAATGAGCACATGTTCATCAAATATTTATTGAATTGAGCATTTAGTTTAGATCTTTAGAAGATAAAGTTTGGAGGTTGTGACAGTTAAAGGTAAAGAGTCATGCTAATTAGATCAGCCACAAAAGACTCACATTTCTGAACCTAGTAAAAAAGACTGCTATCAAAGCAAACGAAAATTTGTTTTGTCATTACAATCCCAAAGGCATTCCTCAAATCATAAAACCTGCTCCTGATTTGTCAAAATCAATTTGTTCACAGAATGCCCTGTGGACCAATTTATAAATCCAAGAATATTTATAGAAGATGGAATTCAGGGAACACACTTTGCTCATTACAGATCTTTATTCCTATTACCTACAAAATACATTCTTTATAGCTGTAGCTGAATCGATCACACAAGCAAATGCTACTTATTAGGACATATTGAATTATAACTCTCCAAAATACTTTAAAGTTCTTCTGATTCTCTTTACAAGTTTTTAAATTGATGCATGAGATGAAGAGTAACTATACCCCATTTCAATTCAAAATCTTTACATCAATCAGAGTAAACACTGGATCTTGTCCAAATGGATAAAATATGGTGAAAATTACCGAATGTTCTTTCAGACGTGTTCCAAATAATCACGATTATCCACATCCGAACCAATTTACAGCACAGGAATCAGAGATTTATCAATGGCCGCATGGCTGCTGATGATAAACAAAATGCGTCTGGCAGGATGATCAGGAACTCACAGAATCAAATATGGGGTTTGTCCAATTCAGTTTCACCCATGGAAATTTGGCAAATTGGTTTTCTGGGCCTAAAAGCAGTACAATAATTTATTCCTAGCCATTTAGTCTCAAAGTTTGGGCAAATGTAATGTTCATATATTATTTCTTTATACTTCCACATGCTTGCCCATTTCAGTCTTACCAGGAAATTTACCTTTTAAAAATTGTATTAATTTTTCTACTGTCACCTTTAAAATAATATGCATTCCTCCAAAGTGTCCCTGTTTAAATTGTTTAACCGATGGCTGCACACCCACACTAGTCCCTAATATTAAAGTGTCCTTATTTTTGCATTTGAAATGTTGGGTGGTATACAGTCCTTGGATAGAATTCTCTCTATGATGGCATACCATTTTCAAAAGTAAACAACCAAGTGTATTCTAAATGGAAATGGGCATTTTGAGTTGTAAGTTGTAGCCACTGTTTTTTGACCCACATGAATTCAATTTTCACATGAAATTTCATAATCCTGATAAGTGTTTTTTTAAAAAAAAATTGTGTCCCCAATATAGCAGTGTCATGTACTGGTTTTCCAGTTTTCTGAGAGAAGTTACAGGATCAAATAGATTACTCACCCATTTCAAACTTGGAACTTTGACAAACTGATTTTCTGGGCCTCTGTCACCTTTGGGACAGTATGGCAGGTTAAGAAAAAATATTAAAAACAAGACAAAGAGTAAGCGCTAAATAACAGAATAGGGCCGGAACCCTTTAAGGGAATCCCTCAAAAACCCTTAAAAGTAACACTAAAAAAAGAGAATAAAATAAGAGAAAAGAAAGGTATATCATTTTCTAGGGATGTGCATGTATAAAAAAAATTCTGTTCTTTCCATTGTATACCATTATTCAATAGCCTCAATTTAATTTGCTATTCTGGGATAGCCATATTTAAAGGAACGCTAAAGTCACCCAAACAACTTTTGCTTAATGAAGCAGTTTGAGTGCATGGATCATGCTTCTGACGTCTAACTGCTCAATCCTCAGCCATTTATGAGTTTATTCACTTTTGTTTCTGTTTATGCAGCCCTAGCTCTACCTCCTCTGGATGTGACTCACTTTAATAACACACAGGAGGCTCTTGCAAGGTCTAGTATGCTATTAACAGTGTAGGAGATAAGAAATTATAAATTAAACAGACTGTGCAATAAAGGAAGTATAAACATTAGATCCCTCTTTACAGGAAGTGTTTAGGTAGGCTGTGCATGTTAAAGTATTGAGATGTGACTAGGGCTGGCATAAAACAAAGTGATTTAACTCAAAATTGAGCAGTGAGACTGCACGGCATGATCTATACACCAAAACTGCTTCATTAAGCTAAACATTTTTTGGTGCCTATAGTGTCCCTTCAAGAATAAGAAGTAAAGGAACTATCTGCAAAACAATGCACTGGTAACCTTAAAGAAACACTATAGTGTCAGGAACACACACCTTTACTCCTGACACTATAGTTTTAAAATAAATATTTAGGTGTACACACCCCTCTGTGGAGAAATAAGGTGTTTAAACTCACTTTTTCTCTGACACATTGCTGATCTCGGTTCGCTCAGCCTCCATGGCTGAAAGCAGCCAATCCAATGCTTCTCCATAGGAAAGCATTGGGAGGCTATGGGGCATGCCTGGAAAAGCGCTAGGCTGCGCCAATCAGCATCTGCTCATAGAGATGAATTGCATCAGTGCATCTCTATGGGGAACATACAGCAACTACATGCAGAGCCGCTGAATGCCAGTAATGCACACTGTGCAGCACTAACACAGGAATCACCTCTTGTGGCTGTATGAGTGACTGCCTCTAGAGGTGTTCCTAGGCAGCAATGTAAAACACTGCCTTGTCTCTGGAAAGGGGCTGTTTACATTGAAATGCTTGCAGGGGCAGGCTGTAGATGTCAGAACCACTACATTAAACTATTGAAATTGGCAATCCCCCATAAGTGTAGCAAATTAGGGAGCTATCCACTAAATAAGATAAAATATGGAATATGTGGGATACAGCTGAATACCTAAAACATGAAGAAAAAATCATAGTGCAACACTGTGTATTCATATGTCACAATGTCCCTGCAAAATAATGCACTCACAGACTTCAGATGTTTCAAGAGCATTAAGAAATCTTTCCCTTAAAAGGGAAAACAGGACCCCTTGATGGACTTTCACCCCCCTTCCCCTTCCCCTCCAGATAGGAATCTGGATCCAGGTTGGTAGGTATAAATTGATTTATTTAAATTAACAAACATAAATCAAAAGAAAAATTGGATCAGGTAAAATATATTAATAGTCACTGGTGCTACGGGGAGCCTAAGTAAAATAAATTAATCGACTCTGGTGCTACGCGGAGCGTAAATTCATCGCCAACCTTGATTAGGGAACCATATGTGGAAATAAAAGTGGGAACAGCAATAGTGCTCAAAGTATAAAATGCCAGAGGTGAGAAGATAAAAAACCAAGTGGTTATTCACATTTAGTTGAACAGACTGTTCAATGAATACAACTTGAGTGGTATAATTCCCACCTAGGATTCTTGGGAGTAATATCCTCACTGGAAAGTAAAAACACTTCTGGTGCCGGATAAAAGGATGGTAGTAGTAAAAAAGTAAAATGATAATAGTAATAAAAAGTAAGATAGCTAACTCACAGTAAGAAAGTGGCCAAAATACCTTTATTTAAAACAACATAGCTTAAAAGCCACAACGCGTTTCACCCTTAGGCTTTATCAAGTGGAGATCAGAAAGTACATCCTGTTACATACAGGTTTATATAGGCAGTGAACATATTAGAAAAAGGCACCAAAATTACGTCATAATTCCCTTTTTTTTTTTTTTTAAGTGCTAAATTTTATATGTGTAAGTGAGTACATACCTATAAGGGAAACATGTGGTAGTTTAAAATTAAAAACGAGGTTTTATACTCACAATACCTTGCATATTATATTTAGATAGAACAGTCACGTATATAAGTCACAATATATAAATATTTACTTCATGCACAAAATAATTATAGAAGATAATAAAATACAAGAAATATATTATAAAAAATTAATTATAAAAAATTATAAAAAATTATAAAAAATTAAACAGGTCGAACTCTACCCCCGAAGGTCTTAATGTAGAGTTCGACCTGTTTAATTTTTTATAATTTTTTTATAATTAATTTTTTATAATATCTTTCTTATATTTTATTATCTTCTATAATATTGTTGAATGGGTAAGGCAGTGGCTGAGTGACAGGCAACAGAGGGTTGTAGACAATGGAGTATATTCGAAGCATGGGCTCATTACCAGTGGGGTACCTCAGGGATCTGTACTTGGACCCATTCTCTTTAATGTTTTTAATAGTGATATTGCAGAAGGTCTTAATGGTAAGGTATGTCTTTTTGCTGATGATACTAAGATATGTAACAGGGTTGATGGTCCAGGAGGGATAAGCCAAATGGCAAATGATTTAGGTAAACTAGAAAAATGGTCAGAGTTGTGGCAACTGACATTTAATGTGGATAAGTGCAAGATAATGCATCTTGGACGTAAAAACCCAAGGGCAGAGTACAGAATATTTGATAGAGTCCTAACCTCAACATTTGAGGAAAGGGATGATTATTTCTGATGAGTTAAAGGTAGGCAGACAATGTAATAGAGCAGCAGGAAATGCTAGCAGAATGCTTGGTTGTATAGGGAGATGTATTAACAGTAGAAAGAGGGAAGTTCTCATGCCATTGTACAGAACACTGGTGAGACCTCACTTGGAGTATTGTACGCAGTACTGGAGACCGTATCTCCAGAAGGATATTGATATTTTAGAGAGAGTTCAGAGAAGGGCTACTAAACTGGTTCATGGATTGCAGGATAAAACTTACAAGGAAAGGTTAAAGGAACTTAACATGCATAGCTTAGAGGAAAGACGAGACAGGGGGGATATGATAGAAACATTTAAATATATAAAGGGATTCAACACCGTAAAGGAGGAGACTATATTTAAAAGAAGAAAAACTACCACAACAAGAGGACATAGTCTTAAATTAGAGGGGCAAAGGTTTAAAAATAATATACAGAAGTTTTACTTTACTGAGAGGGTAGTGGATGCATGGAATAGGCTTCCAGCTGAATTGGTAGAGTTTAACACAGTAAAGGAGTTTAAGCATGCGTGGGATATGCATAAGGCTATCCTAACTATAAGATAAGGCTAGGGACTAATGAAAGTATTTAAAACATTGGGCAGACTAGATGGGCCGAATGGTTCTTATCTGCCGTCACATTCTATGTTTCTATGTTTCTATGAGACATTATACAATGCTTTCCTATTGGGTTTTGTGTGACGCTGGATGTCCCTATTGCATAGCCACTAGAGGTGGAGTTAACCCTGAACGGTAATTATAGCAGTTTCTTAAAAACTGCAATAATTACCTTTACAAGGTTAAGAGCCCTGGTACAGTGCATCCAGACCACTTCAATGAGCTGAAGTGGTCTTGGTGCCTATAGTGTCCCTTTAAGTGAAAGCAGATGCATGGTGAGAAAATTAGTGAGCACATATTTAGGGAAAGAAACAGATACACTGCCCCAATATAAACACACTCATCCAGTATATGCATCCATCTACACACACTGCTTAATGCATCCATACATACTGTCTTAATGGATTTGGTGGGATTTAATTTATAATAATGGTAGTACTTAATTTGTTACAGTGAGCTTTAAATAAAACATTTTTAATATAGAATTATATGAATATATTATAAATATAATTTAATATAAATTAATAAATAAGGATCTCTAATAAAGTCACACATACTAGCACACACACTGACATACACACACACACACACACACACTCATGAACACCCTCTCACTGACAAACATAGTGTAACTTACACACTCTCACTGACAAACACAGTGTAACTTACTCACTGACATACACATACATAGTTACATAGTTACATAGCTGAAAAGAGACTTGCGTCCATAAAGTTCAGCCTTCCTCACATATATTTTAGCTGTTGATCTAATGAAGGCAAAAAAAACCCAGTCTGAAGCACTTCCAATTTTGCAACAAACTAGGAAAAAAGTCCTTCTTGACCCCAAAAAGGCAGTCAGATATCTCCTTGGATCAAGCAGCTATTACCCAACTAATTAGTAATTTTACCCCTGTATGTTATGTTTTTGCAAGTATTTATCCAATTGCTCTTTACACATCTGTGTGGACTCTGATAAAACCACCTCTTCAGGCAGAGAATTCCATATCCTTATAGTTCTTATTGTAAAAAAAACCATTTCTTTTGCCTTAGATTAAATCTCCTTTCTTCCAGCCTAAACCTTGTGTCCAATGTATAGCCCTGTTTATGAATAATGGTTTGTACAGGACCTGAATATATTTGTATAATGTTATCACATTCCCTCTGAGGCGCCGTTTTTCCAAACTAAAAAGATTTAAATTTTTTAACCTTTCTTCCTAACTAAAATGCTCCATTCCTTTTTATCAATTTTGTAGCTCTTCACTTTTTCTAGTGCCATGATATCCTTCTTTAGAACAGGTGCCCAAAATTGCACAGCACATTCAATGTGTGGTCTTACCAGCGATTTATAAAGAGGCAATATTATATTTTCATTCAGAGAATGTATGCCCCTATTTATACATGACAAAATAATACTGACCTTAGCAACTGCAGATTGAAATTGCATATTTCTGCCTAATTTGTTGTCTATAACAATTCCCAAATCCTTCTCATGTGTCATTATCCCTAATTCACTACCATTTAGGGTGTAAGTTGCTTGTGCATTCTTTACCCCGAAGTACATAACTTTGCATTTTTCGACATTAAATTTAATCTGCCATTTTAGTGCCCAGTCCCCCCAATGAACTAAATCCCTCTCCAGCAAAGCAATATCCTGCTCACATTTTATTACTTTACAAAGTTTTGTGTCATCTGCAAACACTAAAACATGGCTTTCAATGCCTATTTCAAGATCATTTATAAATATCTTAGATAGAAGGGGTCCCAAAACAGAACCCTGAGGGACACCACTTGCCATCTTGGTCCAGTTTGAAAATGTACCATTAATGACAACTTCTTGTACTCTATCCTTAAGTCAATGTTCTACCCAAGATCAAGAATATTCATCTAGACCAATTTCTTTTAGTTTGAACACTAATCTATTGTGGGGAACCGTATCAAATGCCTTGGCAAAATCCAAGTTGATCACATCCACTGCAACACCTTGATCCATACTTCTACTTACTTGGAATGGAATGCAATTAGGTTAGTTTGACATGACCTGTGTTTCATAAAACCATGCTGATTATTGCTAATAACAAAGTTCTTCCCAATTAATTCCTGAATATTATCCCTTAATAGCCCTTCAAATATTTTCCCAGTCACAGAAATTAAGCTCACAAGTCTATAATTATATAATAATTAGTGATGTCCCGAACTGTTCGCCAAACTGTTCGCGAACTGTTCACCACGGTTCGCCATGAACGTTTCGCGCGGACTCCAGTCAGCTGACACATTCCAGCCAATAAGCAGCAGACCCTCCCTCCCAGGCCCTCCCACCTCCTGGACAGCTCACTAAGAATGCAGCTTCAAAATGGATGCTGTCCAGGAGGTGGGAGGGTCTGGGAGGCAGGATCTGCTGCTGATTGGCTGGAATGTGTCAGCTGACTGGAGTCCGCGGCAAACCGTTCGTGGCGAACCGTGGCGAACTGTTCGTGAACAGTTCGGCGAACAGTTCGGGACATCACTAATAATAATATAAACAGCATCTGACTTCCTCCAATTCTCTGGTACAATTCCTGAAACAAAATAATTTTGAAAGATTACCTTGTCTCGAGTCATCCAATCACAAGTTATCTGCAATTTTTTTTGCAGCACTCATTTGCATATCTTTTGCCATAGGATCCTCATTAATATATACTGAAGAAAAATAGTTATTTAGAATTTCTGCCTTTTGCTGGTCTTCATTAAATTATAGACCCATCTCTGTTTCCAGTGTTTTTTTATAATTCATGTACTTCAAAAAATGTTTGGGGTTGGTTTTGCTTTCTTTGGCTATAAATTTCCCATTTTCTAGTTTAGCCACTTTAATTGCCTTTTTGCAAGCATTATTGGCTTCCTTATATCTTATATAGGATGCCTCTGGTTTGCCCAATTTAAATGCTTTAAATGCCCTTTCCTTATTTTTAATCTCTTGTTTTATTTCCCTACTAAGCCACATTGGTTACAATTTGTTTCTTTTATATTTATTACCCAATGGTTCATGCTGAGAAATTTACCTTTCTACACAGAGTCACTTACACACACTCACTAACACACACATATGCTATAGGTTTGATTTACATATATATATAGAAACATAGAAACATAAAATGTGACGGCAGATAAGAACCATTCGGCCCATCTAGTCTGCCCAATTTTCGAAATACTTTCATTAGTCCCTAGCCTTATCTTATAGTTAGGATAGCCTTATGCCTATCCCACGCATGCTTAAACTCCTTTACTGTGTTAACCTCAACCACTTCAGCTGGAAGGCTATTCCATGCATCCACTACCCTCTCAGTAAAGTAATACTTCCTGATATTATTTTTAAACCTTTGTCCCTCTAATACAAGGCTATGTCCTCTTGTTGTGGTAGTTTTTCTTCTTTTAAATATAGTCTCCTCCTTTACTGTGTTGATTCCCTTTATATATTTAAATGTTTCGATCATATCCCCCCTGTCTCGTCTTTCCTCCAAGCTATACATGTTAAGATCCTTTAACCTTTCCTGGTAAGTTTTATCCCGCAATCCATGAACCAGTTTAGTAGCCCTTCTCTGAACCCTCTCTAAAGTATCAATATCCTTCTGAAGATCCAACCAAACCAGTGTACAATACTCCAAGTGAGGTCTCACCAGTGTTCTGTACAATGGCATGAGCACTTCCCTCTTTCTACTGCTAATACATCTCCCTATACAACCAAGCATTCTGCTAGCATTTCCTGCTGCTCTGTTACATTGTCTGCCTACCTTTAAGTCATCAGAAATAATCATCCCTAAATCCCTTTCCTCAGATGTTGAGGTTAGGACTCTATCAAATATTCTGTATTCTGCCCTTGGGTTTTTACGTCCAAGATGCATTATCTTGCACTTATCCACATTAAATGTCATTTGCCACAACTCTGACCATTTTTCTAGTTTACATAAATCATTTGCCATTTGGCTTATCCCTCCTGGAACATTAACCCTGTTACATATCTTATCAGCAAAGTATCATTAGTATCATCAGCAAAAAGACATACCTTACCATCAAGACCTTCTGCAATATCACTAATAAAAATATTAAAGAGAATGGGTCCAAGTACAGATCCCTGAGGTACCCCACTGTTGCCTGTCACTCAGCCACTGCCTTACCCATTCAACAATATTGGAATCCAAACTTAAAGATTGCAGTTTAGTGATAAGCCTTCTATGTGCAACAGTGTCAAAAGCCTTACTGAAATCTAGGTAAGCAATGTCTACTGCACCACCCTGATCTATAATTTTAGTTACCCAATCAAAAAAATCAATAAGATTAGTTTGGCTTGATCTCCCTGAAGTAAACCCATATTGTCTCTGATCTTGAAATCCATGTGTTTTCAGATGTTCAACAATCCTATCCTTTAACATGGTTTCCAACACTTTCCCCACTACTGAAGTAAGGCTTACTGGCCTATCGTTGCCGACTCCTCCCTATTACCTTTCTTGTAAATGGGCACAACATTCGCTAACTTCCAATCTTCTGGGACTACTCCTGTTAACAATGACTGGTTAAATAAATCTGTTAATGGTTTTGCTAGTACACCACTAAGCTCTTTTAATAGCTTTTGGTGTATTCCATCAGGTCCCATTGACTTATTTGTCTTTACTTTTGACAGTTGAAATAGAACCTCTTCCTCTGTAAACTCACGTGTAATAAATTACTCATTTATCCTTTTTCTTAACTGAGGTCCCTTCATTTTCATCTGTAAATACAAAACAAAAATATTCATTGAGGCAGTCAGCTAGACCTTTATCATCTTCTACATACCTTCCTTCTTTTGTTTTTAATCTAACTAATCCTTGTTTTACTTTTCTTTTCTAATTTATGTATCTAAAAAATGTTTTGTCCCCCTTTTTTACTGACTGTACTATTTTCTCTTCTGTGTGTGATTTGGAAGCTCTTATAACTTGTTTAGCCTCTTTCTGCCTAATCTTATAGATCATTTTGTCTACCTCACTCTGTTTTTTTTATAATTCCTAAATGCTAACTTTTTGTTTTTAACTATTTTGGCCACATCTGCGGAGTACCACAGTGGTTTCTTGCATTTTTTTGCTTTTACTGACAAGCCTAATGCAATTTTCTGTTGCCTTCAATAGTGCAACTTTTAAATAATCCCATTTCTCTTGGACTCCATTTAAATTGCTCCAGTCTGATAATGACTCCTCTACACATATTCTAATTTTAGAAAAGTCTGTATTTCTAAAGTCTAAAACTTCTATCTTTGTGTGGTGTGACTCAGTCACTGTTCTTATATTAAACCACACTGACTGATGATCACTGGATCCTACACTTTCACCTACAGTAATATCTGATACCAAATCTCCATTTGTTAACACTAACTCTAGTATGGCCTCTTTACGAGTTGGCTCCTCAACAACTTGTTTTAGAGACAATCCCAGTAGAGAGTTTAGAATGTATGCTCCTGGCACAAGTAGCTAATTTTGTTTTCCAATTTACATCAGGAAGATTAAAGTCACCCATGATGATAACTTCCCCCTTCATTGTCATTTTAGCTATTTCCTCAACTAGTAGATTATCTAACTCTTCTATTTGTCCTGGGGGCCTATAAATCACACCTACACGAGTTACTGTGTGATTACCAAATTCTAACGTAACCCAAACGGACTCTATGTTCGCCTCACTAACTTTTATTATGCTAGATTTTATGCTATCCTTCACATACAGGGCCACACCGCCTCCTTTCTTGCCTTCCCTGTCTTTTCTATATAAAGAGTACCCTGGTATTGCTATGTCCCAGTCATTTTTCTCATTATACCATGTCTCAGTAACAGCGACTAAATCTACATTATCAGTTGCCATTATTGCCACAAGTTCATGGATCTTATTACCTAAATTGCTAGCATTTGTAGACATGACTCTAAGCTTATCATTTTTTAACACACTTGCTACAGGCACCTTCTGTCCTTGTTTTGGGGGGAAATTGGATTGATTTTTTATCACCCTTTGCATGCATGTATGTGTGTGTGTGTATATATTTATATCTTTATATGTGTGCTTTTGGTTTTTCTTTTGGTGCTGATCCACTATAATCTAGAGAGAATTTTACCACATGACAGGAGGCTTCATATTTGCATATCTTTCTTTACTGAAAACTCCAGCAGCATAGAAACAGTAACAACCAATCAGAGAAAAGATATGGTGCCCATAAAATGCCCTGTCTATGACATCACTTCCTCTTTCTTTGCTGCTCCAGCCTACAACAGGTCAGAGTAATTTTACCTCTAGTATAATCTATCTATATTGCTGTATTATTGTACCTGTCCCCCTCACTAATCTTTTACTATCTCCCCCTGTTTCTCTAACTGCTGTGACTTTATTCCCTTTATCGTTTTTTTTTCGGCGATCCACGGGCAGCGCGGCTGTCCGTGCCACGCTCGCCACGCGGACCTGCTTCTCCACACACACAGGGGCTGATGGGGACAGGTGGAGGGTAGCCGGGGTTTATTTTAGGTGTTGCCGCGTTTCTCTTCGTCTCGCTCGTGACCGCGAGCGAGAAACTCTTACTCACGCGGCCGGCGGCCATCTTGGATCTCGCGGCTCGTGAGATCCGCGATGGCCGCCTCTCCTTCACACACGGCGGTTCTGGAATCACCCTTTTGCTGCCACGATATCGGGGATTGCCCTCAGGGTGATTCCCCATCCTTTCTCATGTGCCTAATCAGCTTCTATACTATACTTACACCCTACAAGGGTGAGGATTACCTACACTGAATGTCTGACTCAGTGAGTCAGGAGGATAGCATGCACATACTATATGTATTATGAAGGTTATTAAATACCAAGTTCTTTATCAACTGAACAGACTGACTCACTGTCCCCTGCAAGGACATATGCAATTATACTTACCCCACAGGGGATTTGGTATTACTATACCCTTAAAGGGTATGTCATATTAGTTACCCTACACAGGGTCATACTACATTACTGTACCCAAGGGTGCAAATTTATGTGGCTGTCCTCTGGGTATTTTTTCATGGCACACCACCTGGGGTGACCCCCCAGATACGCATGCAAGGGCGCTGATGGCCCATTTTCAGTTGATGTGGGTGTCCTCTGGTTACCACGGCACGCCACCCGGGGTGAACCCCGATGATATGCACGAGGGCCTGCTCCTTAATTTTAGAGATACACATAGCCCTGATTTCTATATTACGTGCATAAAGCCTTCTATATACACCCCCAACACTGGGCAACCCCCGGTTGTCACAGGAGCCGACCTCTATTTTGTATATGACAACCTCCACGACCTTTCCACAGAAACTTGTTTTCGCCCAACAGGTCGGGATCCACCTCAGATCATGGAGGATACCCAAAACAGCCAAGATTTTCAAGTCATGATCAATGCCGCCGTGGCGGCTTCTGTGGAGAAGGCCCTCTTGAGAGCCCTACCCCACAGTCAAGGCGACACAAGCCCCCCAGAACGCATGGAAGCGTCGGGCTCAGAGGTGTCTAAGGCCAAGAGGCAAAGAAAGGCTTCGAGCCCCCCCCCACCAGGGCTAAGGGCAAAGTGTCGGTCAAAAGAATTAAGAACGCGGACCGACAGCCCGCACCTTTTCCACCCCAATCCTCGGACGAGGAAGATGCCTATGTCCCACATGCCCTAGACGTGGTGGACGAGTGGCACGGGGATGGCTCTCCCTCAGACGACGAGGAGTGGCAGGACCTACCACCTACCTCTTCGAAATATGTCAAGGAGACCTTCCTAGGCAAGGAATTCGACAATAACCGCCACACCGATCCGACCGAAGATGGTGTGTTTCTAGATGACCAGAGGACACCGCTGTTCGACCTACGCACCATCCGGCACCCACGGTCCTCAGAGTGGACGCTGCCAGATCACCTGGCGAAATTCATACATTACTGGCTGCGCAAACCGCTGGAAAAGGAGGTACGGGGACGCCTCAGGACTGAATGCCCCAGGCCGCTGATCCCCGACAAAGTGGCACTGGCGCCCGAATTCGACGACACTATGGTGGTCTTCATGTCACGCACGGGCAGGGACCCGCGCAAAGGGGTGGAGAAGGGCATGGAAGCGGCACAGGACAAAGTGCTGGATTTGCTCGGCCCCATTGCCAAGATGCTATACTTCGCAGACCTAGCCCTCAGCCAAGACTCTCAACTGGACCCTCATGTCATACGTGAATGGGCTCAACGCGCTGTGTGCCTACTGGGCAATGCTAACGCCGCACTTTGCGTCGAAAGACGCAGATCGGCCCTAATACGTATTGATAGCAAGCTCCTGGACCTCGGGGCTAAAGAATTTGGACCGAAAGCCCAAGGCCTGTTATTTGGCGATGCCTTCATCGCGGAACTTAAAAGACATGTGAACCTATTCACTACCTTGAACAAGGCTCAAACCTCTCTCAAACAGGTGTTCCACACCCCATCCACAAGAGGTGTTTTTGGAAGGGCTGGTCGACAACGGAACCGTGCCACCAGCCGATTTTGGGCCTCAGGTTCCAGACTGTTCCCACAAGCCCCGAATTTCTTCCCGTCTACAACGCAAAGACCCTTATCGTTCCGAGGAATGGGGAGAACCAGAGGCTTCAGAGGCCGTGGCTCTCTTGCGCACCTAAGGCACGTTCAGGGCCGACCTTAGGTGTGATGTATATGTCCCCTAAATTGACTAAGAACCATTTCCTTATAAGAGTTACTTTATCTTGTAAGAAAACCGCTGTACAGTGGGAGGCTATGATTGACTCTGGGGCAGCAGAGAATTTACTAGACAAGGAATCCTCTGCTAAATATCTCCTGCCCTTAAGGCAGAAAGAAAGACCCATAGCAATGGAGGCCATCGATGGGAGACCCCTTACCCAGCCTCTCATCACGCATGAAACCCTGCCAATCACTGTCTCAGTGGGTATCTTACATTCTGAGGAAATAGTTTTTCAAATTATATCCTCACCCACATGTCCTATCATACTCGGTTTTCCTTGGCTCCAGAAACACAATCTACATTTAGATTGGGTTGAAGGAGAGATCATGAGTTGGGGTGAGAGATGCAGAGGTTTTTGTTTTAAGTAGATGCCACAATCTATTGGTACCATCAATATACCTATAGCTCCTCCCCTAACCACAGAAATCCCCCCGCAGTATTTTGACCTACAGGAGGTATTTAACAAAGGTCAGTCAGAAATACTACCACCACATAGACCCTACGACTGTACCATAAACTTGTTACCAGGTACTATGCCTCTTAAAGGAGGAGTATATGCACTATCTCCTCAGGAAAATCTTTGTTTAGAAGAGTATATAAAAGATGCTCTCAGAAAGGGTCACATACGTAGATCCTCTTCACCTGCTGGGGCTGGGTTCTTCTTTGTTTCTAAAAAAGAAGGAGACCTACGTCCTTGTATAGACTATAGGGGTTTGAATAGGATAACAATAAAAAACACGTATCCCATTCTCCTTATTTCTGAATTATTCGATAGGTTGAAGGGAGCCCAAGTCTTCACTGAGCTCGACCTCAGAAGTGCTTACAACCCCAGCCAGAATTAAGGAAGGTCATGAGTGGAAGACCGCATTCAATACAAGAATGGGACATTACGAATATCTAGTTATGCCGTTCAGACTATGCAATGCTCCAGCGGTATTTCAGGATGTTATTAACGATGTCCTTAGGGAGTACCTCCACATGTTCGTTTTAGTGTACATGGACGACATTCTCATCTATTCCCCAGACCTTAAGACACATCACGAACATGTGAGAACAGTACTAAAAACCCTGTTAAAGAACGGCCTCTACTGTAAGCTGGAGAAGTGCCAGTTTGACCAGACCGAGATACAGTTTCTCGGATATGTTATATCTCCATCTGGCTTCAAAATGGACCCTCACAAGTTGGAAGCAGTCTTACAATGGCCGCTACCCAAAGGCCTTAAAGCTACACAACACTTTATAGGTTTTGCGAATTATTACCACAAGTTCATTAAAGGTTTCTCCTCTGTAATCTCCCCTATTACCAACCTAACCAAAAAAGGAGCAGATTGCAATTCATGGCCCAAGGAAGCAAAGGAGGCATTTGAACAATTAAAATCTTTATTTGCCGCAGCTCCTGTCCTGACACATCCCGATCCAACCAAACCATTTATTCTAGAAGTAGATGCGTCAGAAACAGGAGTAGGAGCCATTCTGTCCCAAAGAGAAAGTCCTGATATGCCTTTACATCCCTGTGGGTTTTTCTCTAGAAAACTAACACCTGCAGAGAAAAATTATGACATTGGAAATAGGGAATTATTGGACATAATACTTGCCCTTAAAGAATGGAGACATCTCCCAGAAGGTTCCAAAGATCCACTTCTGATTTTTACCGATCACAACAATTTGGCTTATATTGGGGATGCTAAGAGATTGTCCTCTCGTCAGGCTAGATGGTCATTGTTCCTCTACTGATTTAACTTTGTAATTATCTATAGGCCCGGGACCAAGAACACCAAGGCAGATGCATTGTCTAGACAGTTTGAGACAGATGAGATCCCTGAACAAGAGGTATCTCCTATCATACCTCCAGAATGCCTCATTGCTACTACTGTTTCTGAAGTGTCTTCTCCACTCTTCTGTGCTATACTCGCAGATCAAACCCAGGCACCCGTGGAGAGACCTCCGGATAAACTGTACGTTTCACCACCCTTAGGAAAAAAGGTACTTGGTTTATTCCATGATAATCTGACAGCAGGTCATCTGGAAGTCCATAAAACTCTCTCTGCTATCTCCAGGAGGTTCTAGTGGCCTACACTTAGAAATGACATCAAGGATTATGTAGGGGCATGTCAAATATGTGCCATTTCTAAATCCTCTCACAAACCACCTCCTGGCTTGTTACAACCATTACCTATACCTTCTGCTCCATGGACCCATTTAGCCATGGATTTCATGGTGGATCTGCCCAGCTTAAACGGGTTTAACACAATCCTTATGGTCATAGATAGATTCTCAAAAATTGAACATTTTGTACCTCTTAAAAAATTACCATCTGCTCAAGATCTTGTACAAATATTTTTAAAAGAGATTTTGCTAAAAATATAGTTTCTGACAGAGGTACCCAATTTATTTCTAGGTTCTGGCGTGCCTTTTGTAAACAATTGGGTATAGAACTTTCATTTTCCTCAGCGTATCACCCTCAGACTAATGGTGCAGCAGAGAGGGCCAATCAGTCCTTAGAATCTTATTTACGTTGTTTTATCGATGCCAATCAGTCTAACTGGTATGAACTGCCTTCTCTGGGCATCGCGCCCAAATCAAAGATGTCGCGGACCACGTGGTCACGTCCATCTTAAGCTCCGCCCCTCTAATGAATACAGACATGCGCGTGACGTCACGACTTTAGCGCCCGCGCACGTTCTGGGGTCAGAGGTCACCCTCTGACCAATCAGAAGCCAGAGAGGGATATTTAAATCCCTAATTCAATTTACTTCCTTGCCCTGTCATGGTTTCCTGTTCCTGGTTCCTGAGAGTGCGTTTATCTTTTGTGATTTTGACTTCCTGGTATCCTGATCATGGCTTTTCCCTGGTTATTCTGAATTCTGGTTCCCCTGACTTGGCTTGTTTAAGCGGTATTTGAGTATTTCTGGCTTCCTTGACCTCGGCTTTCCCTTTGACCATTCTCTATCTCTAGCGTATTTGTCTGGCCATTATATGGTCCGGTTTACGCTCTATCCTTTTATTTTCCTTTTCTTTTTTATGTATATATTTACATAGTTTCTGCGTGTTGGACCACACTAGCTGCCGTGACAGTTCTTTTATAAAAAAAAGAAAAGAACAGAACAGAGAAAAAGAGTTATTAATAAATAAGATAGAAATATTAGAACAGGAACATAAACAATCATTGAATCATGAATCACTGGAGAAACTGGAAAAGTTAAAAGGAGATTTGGATGGGTTAATGGGGATAGAGATATCTAAAGAATATTTGTTATTTAATAAGACACATTATTTACAAGCAAAAAAAGCAAAGAAAGCTATTGGCACAAGATATCAAAAATTAATATATTAAAGCATATATTCCTAAAATAAAGGATAGACAGGGACAGTATTGACATAAATCACAGGATATAGCACGTATATTTCAAACCTATTATCATGATTTATACAATATCCACGAAAATAAAACTGGGAAAATAAACAATGAATTAAAAAAGAACATGAAGATATATATAGAGATTTTTTTTTAAATATGAAACCACAAATGAAAAGAGAAAGGAACTGGGGAAGTTAATTAAATCAGAAGATATAGAAAAGGCAATTATGGATTCCCCTAATAGGAAAAGCCCAGGACCAGATGGTTTCTCTATACTATATTACAAACTTTTAAGACTAGAACTGGGCCCTTTCTTTGCAGATATGTTTAATGATATTTTAAAAGGAGAAGGCCTAGATCAAAAGATACTAGAGGCAGTAATCACTCTAATACCGAAGGAAGGGAAAGAGTGAGAGTTATGTGAAAGTTATCTGCCAATATCTTTGTTTAATAGAGATTTAAAATTATTTACCAAGGGTACTTACTGAAAGATTGAGGAGGTAGCACCATTTAGTATTCATCCAGAAAAATCAGGTTTTGTACCAAATAGGGGAATTAGGGATAATACAACTAAAATTATAAATATTATGACCTATGTGCAAAAAAAAAATATTCCGTCAATTCTATTAGGGGTAGATTCTGAAAAAGCATTTGACTGGGTCAGTTGGTTATTTATGTATGAGGTCTTAAAAAAACTTGAGGTAGGGGAAAATGTTTTGGGCTGGATTAAGGCTATGTATAATTCACCAACAGCCAGAGTCAGGGTTAATGGAATAATCTCGGATCAGTTCTATATGACCGATGGGACAAGGCAAGGGTGCCCACTGTCCCTGTTGCTATTTATCTTGACCCTGGAACCATTTTTTAACGCAATAAGGATGAATAATAAGATACAGGATATTAGGCTTCAAAATGAACAGTTGAAGTTAGCAGCATATGCTGATGATATCATGCTAACCATTACAAAACCCCTAATATCATTGCATTTTGTATGTAGAGAACTGAAAGTATATAGTTACTTCTCAAATTTTAAAGTAAATACTTCTAAGTGGCAAGTCCTAAGTATGAATATAAGTTTGGGACAGAAAAAGGAAATTTTGTTAAAATACCAACTTAAAGAGGTGCATCAGGCACTTAAATATCGAAGTGTTATGATACCTCCCAAAATTAGATTTATTTATTTGTTGTCAATTATATTCCATTAACCCCTTAAGGACTAAGCCAAATGTACACGTTGTGATCAAAACAAAACGTAAACAAAAACTTGAATTTGCGCTATATGCCTGTTAAGGCGTAATTCACCTCTTTCATATTATGTGCACCCACACTTATCATATATCATTTTATTTAGGGTAAACAGGGCTTTCATTTAAGATCAAATATTTAGGTATGAAACATACTTTAATATGAATAAAATATAAAAGAATGGGATAAAATAAGAATTTTAAAAATAATGTTTAGTTCTATGTGACATTCTAACTGTGAATGTCATAATACAGTTTGCTTTTACTGCAATAAAATACACATATTTGTATTCAGCGATGTCTCACGTGTAAAGCAGTACCCCCTATGTACAGGTTTTATGGTGTTTTGGGAAGTTACAGGGTCAAATATAGCATGTTACATTGAAATTCACCAGATTGGTTATGTTGCCTTTGAAGACTGGACTACCCCATTTGCAATACCTTGGGTTGTCTACTTTTGCAAATGTGTGCATATATATATATATATATATATATATATATATATATATACATATATAATTATTTAATTATTTTTAATTATTTTTATTTATATATAGGCATATATATAGTGATATATACTTATGTATATAGATATATAAATTATTTCGTTCTACGTGTATTTTGATATAAATATATATATATTAATTTTAAAATACAGTTAGAATGAAATTACACATATATATAATTTATTTTTAATTTTTTTTTTTTTTTTTACATATTTACATATTTATTTATTTTATATTATATATAAATATATATAATGATAATTATATATATATTTAATCAATATAATTCTATGTGTATTTGCATCCCTGTCACAGGTGCCTCATCCCAGGGCCCTATTTAGCCTTGTACTGCAGAGAGCCTCAGATGGAATTTTTTTCCTCGAGTAAGTGGTTAATCTCATAAGAGCAGACATTAGGCTGTTAGTGTAGGACCTGCCAAAGATGGGGTACATTGACGTTGTGGCAGGCTTATGCAATGTATGATCATATAATGTAACTAAACCCCCATTATTTTTGCCTAGATTAGGTGTTTTTAAAAAAACTAATAAAATCTTTGATCATTGAAGTTGCTGTTTAGTGGATAGGTGAGTGCGCTGGATCTTGTGTATTGTATTATTTGGCCCCCAGCAGCACCCCCATTTATGCATGTTCAGGTGAGTGCAGCCAACCCCCCCCCTTGTTTCATATATGTATATATATATATATATATATATATATATATATATATATATATATATATATATATATATATATATATATATATATGTATATATATATATATATATATACTTAGATCATATATATGTTAGCTATATATATATATATATATATATATATATATGAGCTAAGTATATATAATTGTATTTTACACTGTTTTAACCTGTTTTAATTTTTACAGGTATTGCTGTGGACGGCTATGCCTTGCGATCACATGGCCCAGGGGGGCTGAAACAGATGGAGGAGGACTCCCTGGGCTCCCAGGTGAGTCCCCACACCGCGATCACCGGTAACAGAGTAAGTACATAGGACTGTGGGGACGTGCTATGCCGCCCCCAGCGTTTAGAGACAGGTCCCTAAGGACAGCATAGAACGCCTGCCATCCTTAAGGGGTTAATTAAAAGAATTGATTCAAATTTTAAAATTTGGCTGTTCCCACATATATCATGAAAGGGAAGAATTTCAGTGATATCAATGAATATCCATCCGAGAGTACTTTTTCTGTTCCAAGCAATCCCAATTTTGATTCCAAAGTCATTCTTTAAATGGTTAAACAGTTGATTAATAGATAAAAATAGAAAATAGATAGAAATAAATCCCCTTGCCTTGCTTATAATTATTTAATGAGGCCTAAGAGAAGTGGAGGACTTGGTGTCCCAGATATATATCAATACTATCAAGCATCTCACTTAAGGCGTATATTAGATTGGTCTCAATGTAAGGAGAAAAGTTGGATATCTATAGAGAAAGAGTTCTTTGAAATTCCAATTAATATTGTTGCGTGGACTGAAAACCCAATGAAACCCAATCCTACTTAGCTAATTTGGAATAAGATTTTTAAAGGCGCACTATAGGGTCAGGAACACAATCATGTATTCCTGACCATATGGTGTTAAAACCACCATCTTGCCCCCCTGTTCTACTCATGCCTTTCTAAATATAGTAAAATCTTACTTTTGTTCAAGTCTGGAGCTGCAGGCGTTGTCCCTGTTTCCTTTTGACCTGCCCACTGCCTGCTGACATCAGCAGAAGTGGTAGCCTGATCCAATCACAATGCTTCCCCATAGGATTGGCTGAGACTGACAAAGAGGCAGATTAGGGGCAGAGCCAGCACAATTCAAACACAGCCCTGGCCAATCAGCATCTCCTCATAGAGTGGAATTGAATCAATGAATCTCTATGAGGAAAGTTCAGTGTCTCCATGCAGAAGGAGGAGAAACTGAATGTTTGGATGCCATGACCCAGGAAGGATCTCTTACAGCCATCTGAGGAGTGGCGAGTGAACTTATCTCTAGGCTGTAATGTAAACACTGCATTTTCTCTGAAAAGACAGTTTTTACAGCAAAAAGCCTGAAGCTATAGCAAATTCAATAAGCTGTAGTTGTTCTGGTGACTATTTTGTCCCTTTAAGGTAGGGAAAATTAGTAAATTCCCAAGTCTCCTCTTCCTGATCTCACATAATCCAGATTTTCCACCCGGGAGGAAAAATCAACTCCAAGTAATTTTTTTTTAGCGATGACGAAAAGTATGGTATATTAAGTAGAATTATAAATGCAATCTCGGGTGATCTACTATCAATGGATAGTTTGTTTTATCAAAGTGGAAGGACACCCTTTGCTTATCTACATTTGCAGCATTTTTACCAGTCACTTAGGAAGCAATACGAGATCCTGCATAATTTTACTAGTTTTGAGTTATTATGTGAGAAGAAGGAACATATACCATATTTATTATCTAAATTATATAAATTACTTGGGGAAAAGATGGAGAGAAATCTCCCATATTTTACAAGGTTATGGGAAAAAGACCTGGGAATTACCATATCCCATCAGCACTGGAATAGATATTTTAAGGGGTGGGCAATCTGCGGCCCTCCAGATGTTTTGGACTACATTTCCCTCAATGCTTTGCTAGCAATATGGCCCTAAGAGCATTATGGGAGATGTAGTCCAAAACATCTGGAGGGCCACAGATTGCCCACCCCTGACATAGATGATAGTGTGGCACAATAAAAAGATAAATAGGTGTACAGGTATATAAGGATCAACAGGACCAGGATTGTGTCTTCATATAAAACATAATCACTTTATTCGTTCCAAAATGTAAAATACAGAGACAAAGGTGCTCTCTGTGTGAAAATATAACTTGCAGTATAATATCAAAGTCACTCACATGAGGTGCAGTATAGTCTGGTGTATAAAGTCTCTCTCCCAGCAGTCTTGGCACTTCATTGAAGTAGTCTGTGCTAAGCTGGCTGCACAGACAGCTAGAGAGTCTGTGATGTTTGTTCGGCTGTATGGGAGATTTGCCCCGTGCGTTCCACTGTGGCTCAATATGCGTTCCACTGCGCTGGATTTCTTCCCCAGTAGTGAGTTTCCAAAGTGTCAAAGAGCTATTAACATAGAAATATACATAATATACAATCAAAACAAATAAAATAAACTAAAATACAAAATCATAACAAAAAGATAATAATACATTCGTATGACCACATAAAAAGTGAGAACTTTTAGGATATAAATCGTGAACATGTCATTTTAAAATCAATCTGTCAAAAATACCATAGTGATCAGTATTCACAAATAGACATTTTTTGATAAAAAAAATGATGACCCATCCTGGGGTAAACCATCATTATGGTATGAGGTATAATCTGTCAAAATGTGTAGCTGGCCACAAACCAATTAAAAGTACAGTGGCAAACATCAAACTCTAATACCTCAATTATAAAAAAAAGTGCCATAACTGCTTTAAAATGGGAAATACCATAACCACTTTAAAATCCAAAAATGAGCAGCTAATAAAGCAAATATAAGAACTAAAACCTAGGCAGATATACCTATTGATTAATGGAGATAGTATACATCTAGCTGAATCAAACATAAGTATACATGTAGCTTAAAAATATCGGTGGAATCGAAATCGATAAAAAAAAATAAAAAAAAATATCATAAATATAAATAAAAATATACATAAATAAAAATATCAATAGAATTAACATATAAAAAAATAAATAAGATAACTAAATAAATAAGGATGAGAGACAGTACAAAAATAGTGCAACATAAAAATCACTCTCAAAAATGCATTCGATTCGAAATCTACATTTAACCCTTTTGATTCCAGTTTGTCTAGTTGTAAAATCCACTTGGCCTTGCTCTGTCTAGGGTCAGAGAGGATAAAGAGGATAAGATTAACACCAAAACCTTCCAGAAGTCAGTTGACTTTCTAACAGTTATCACAGAAGAACCTGGCTTGATAATATACCATACAGCCAGTTCAGAAGTATTGGGCGTAACTGCTCCAAGATAGAAGTATGCTAACTACAAATGAAGGATATGCAAAATCAATTGTTGATGACCTACTGGAAGGAGCAATGAAAAGAGCACTGGGAAGATACTTTAATGAACAGGATAAAAGTACCTCAACAAAAAATAGAGATTCCTTCATTTATAACCCAATATAGCAATCAATCGATTCAGCTAAGAAAGATTCTTAACAAGCATTGGGATATACTGAAAGGGGATCCATTATTGGACAAAATCCTGGGAACTAAACCAATAATTATTTACTCCAGAGCACCCAATTTAAAAACAAGCCCTAACACTAAAAGAGGAGAAAAGAAGAGATCTGAAATCAGTGGGAACAGGATTCCATAGATGTGGGAAATGTTTAGGATGTATGAATAATCCAAACAATAAACCCCAGGTAAACGAATTTAAACATATGGAGTATTTTAAGAGTAAAACACACCTAAACTGTAACTCAATTGGAGTTATATATCTTTTTATATGTCTATGTGGCAAATACGATATAGGAAGAACAAAAAGAGCCTTCCAAACTAGGCTAGGTGAGCATATTAGAAATATTAAAAAAAGGCCTCCTTACACAAAATCTTTCAAAGCATTTCCACACCAAACACTTAAGAAACCCAGAGGGCTTGGATTTTATGGCGATTGAAAGAGTCAGCTTACATTGGAGAGGGGGAGGCCTAGAGCTGGCCCTAGATAGAGCAGAGACAAAGTGGATTTTCCAACTACACACACTGGAACCAAAAGGGTTAAATGTCGATTTTTGTGAGTGATTTTTATGTTGTATTAATTTTCACTGTCTCTCATCCTTATTTATTTATTTATTTATCTTACTTAGTTTTTATATGTTAATTCTATTGATATTTTTATTTTTATTTATGTTTATTTTTATTTATGTTTTTTTTTTTTATTGTTTTCGATTCCACCGATATGTTGAAGCTATATGTACACTTAGGTTTGATTCAACCAGGGCCGTCTTTAACGCGGGGCAAACGGGGCAGCTGCCCCGGGCCCAGTTTCTCTTGGGGGGCCCGAGGCACCTGCCCCGTGGGCCCCGCTGACCCCGGCGGGTGGGTGTCCGGTCGGGCAGGAAGGCGGGTGCGCGAGGGAGCACTCAGTGCTTCCTCTTCAGCTCCCTCGCGCACCGCACTGATGCGGAACCGAGGAAGATGGCGTCATCTTCCGGCCCCGGCATCCTGGGCTTGTGAGGGAGCTGAAGGAAGCAGTGAGTGCTCCTTGCGCCCGCCTTCCTGTAACCACCACCCAGAGTACCACTGGACTGGGGAATCCCCCCCAACCTCCCAAAGGTGGGGAGGGCTGGGATTACGACTAAAAATGTGTGTATGTGTGTGATAGTGTATGTGTTTGTGTGTTAGTGTATGTGTCTCAGTGTGTGTGTTTGTGTGTTAGTGTATGTGTGTGTTAGTGTGTGTGTGTGTGTGTGTGTGTGTGTGTGTGTGTGTGTGTGTGTGTGTGTGTGTGTGTGTGTTTGTGTGTGTGTGTTTGTGTGTGTGTGTTAGTGTATGTGTGTGTTAGTGTATGTGTGTTGGTGTATGTGTGTTGGTGTGTGTGTGTTTGTGTGTTAGGTGTGTGTGTGTGTGTTTGTGTGTGTGTGTTTGTTGGTGTATGTGTGTGTTGGGTGTTTGTGTGTTGGTGTTTGTGTGTTAGTGTTTGTGTGTTGGTGTATGTGTGTGTTGGTGTATGTATGTGTGTGTTTGTGTGTGTTAGTGTATGTGTGTTAGTGTGTGTGTTTGTGTGTGTGTGTGTGTTTGTGTGTTGGTGTATGTGTGTGTTGGGTGTGTGTGTGTGTGTGTCAGCATGTCTGTGTGTGTGTGTCAGGTATGTCTGTGTGTCAGTATGTCTGTCTGTCTGTGTGTCAGTATATATGTGTGTGTGTCAGTATGTGTATGTGTCAGTATGTCTGTCAGTGCGTCAGTATGTCTGTTAGTGCATGTGTATGCATGTGTCAGTATATCTGTCTGTGTGCCAGTATGTCTGTGGGTGTGTGTGTGTCAGTATATCAGTCTGTGTGTGTCAGTGTATGTGCCTGTGTGTGTGTGTCAGTATTTCTCAGTGTATGTGGGTGTCAGTATATCTGTCAGTGTGTGGGTGTCAGTATTTCTGTCAGTGTATGTGTGTCAGTATGTTGATCAGTGTATGTGTCTGTGTGTGTGTGTGTCGGTATGTCTGTATATGTGCCTGTGTCAGTATGTCTGTCAGTACGTCTACCAGTGTATGTGTCTGTGTGTGTGTCAATATATGTACCTGTGTCAGTGTGTCTGTCAGTGTATGTGCCTGTTTATCTGTATGTAGTCAGTGTATGTATCTGTGTATCTGCTTGTGCGTCAGAGTGTGTACCTGTGCATCTGAGCCGCAACTTTAAATACAAATACACACCTCCAACGTCAACACTACATACAAGCACACTCCTACATTCAAAAACAAACACTACACATAAATGCACACTTGCATTCAAACTCCAGTACCACATACAAACACATTCACACAAACATACTCCATACAAACACATGCTTACATTCAAACATACTAACATGGCTCAGTGCTAAATACAACCCTGCAAGCATGGGAAATTGGTAGAGTCCCAGCTGTCAAAGCATTGTTGGAGTTGCACGACAGATGGGGTTCTACCTTTAGTCCAACCTTGCAATTGGGGTCCCAATAAAATTCATTCTACTTTAGTACCGCCACTGCGTTGGGATGGATGCCGTGATTGCATACCAGGGAGTGAGGGGCGAGAGCGGCAGGGCACAGGGGGCCCAAGCAAACACTTGCCCAGGGTCCATTCGTTATTAAAGACGGCCCTGGATTCAACAAGATATATGCTATCTCCATTAATCAATTGGTATATCTGCCTAGGTTTTAGTTCTTGTATTTGCTGTATTAGCTGCTCATTTTTGGATTTTAAAGTGGTTATGGTATTTCCAATTTTAAAGCAGTTATGGTAATTTTTTTAATTTAATTGAAGGATTAGAGTTTGATGTTTGCCACTGAGCTTTTAATTGGTTTGTGGCCAGCTACACATTTTGACAGATTATACCTCATACAATAATGATGGTTTACCCCAGGATGGGTCATCATTTTTTATCAAAAAAATTCAATTTTTGACCACTGATCACTATGGTATTTTTGACAGATTGATTTTAAAATGACATGTTCACGATTTATATCCTAACGCAAAGTTCTCACTTCTTATGTGGTCATACGAATGTATTATTATCTTTTTGTTATGATTTTGTATTTTAGTTTATTTTATTTGTTTTGATTGTATATTATGTATATTTCTATGTTAATAGCTCTTTGACACTTTAAGGTATATTGCAAGTAGATTATTTAGGACAACAAGGGGTTAATAATATTTTATCCAATTTTTGCTGGAGGGGTTTAAATATCCAGCAGTCCAACACTGAAGCATACCTCTGAAGAAGTGACCGCTAGAGTCACAAAACGCGTAATATTACTTTGGAAACTCACTACTGGGGAAGAAATCCAGCGCAGTGGAACGCATATTGAGCCACAGTGGAATGCACGTGGCCAATCTCCCATACACCCGAACAAACATCACGGACTCTCTAGCTGTCTTTAGTTTGTTACTAGAGTATCTAGCTCAATAGGCAAGTTCCATGGCTGTCTTCTTAGCAAGGATTTTTATGCTTAGCCTTTTTAAGAGCTAATAATATTCAGACTATTGGATTACAGCACCATTTGGATTACAGTATACTATTGGTTTATACAGCTAAGTAGATGAGATCCCCATTAGGGATTTCTTGCTTAGCTTGGACACAAGCTAAAACATTGTAGACTTTTTGGACGAAGTGAGTGTAACAGATATATTGTATATGAGTTATTTCTCTTATAGCACTAATTCTTTTCTATTCACTACTTAGTGGACCTACCCCTGTTCCCAACGTTTGGTCATTTTTATTTGATTTATTTATATATTTATATTTTCATTTTTACATCTGTGCACGAGTGTTAATATTTCAGTAATACCTGCACTAAGCTACATTTTTAATTTAAGATACTGGGCCATAGGTAATACAGTCTGTAGAGAAGCCTGTACTTGCGCATCCTTTTTAACCCACTCACGAACACTAAATAACAAAGAGATAATGGTAATCTCATATAAGCACTCATAGGGGCAATCTTAAAATTTTCAGTGTCTATAACATCCCTAAAAGGGGAGGCAGGAGAAAGAGATCACTCTCCAGATCATCCTACTACACCCCATCATAAAGGATATTGTAATATGGGGAACTGATAAGCCTTAATATGGGGAACCCATTAACCACTTTTTTGGAGGTGAATTGAGTACTAACCTAGATATTCAAGGTGTGTATGTCACCAAATTAAATGAAAAGTGTAGCGAAAGTGACCTCGACACTGGTTTTTGGAGGGGCCTGTTTGCCAGCCTCCTGCCCTGCGACTATGGCACTGGGATGTATTGCCCTTTAAGGAACTGATTTGGGCATACTGTATTCTATTATGCTGCTGCCGGCCCTTTAAGAACCATCTGGGGACATACTGTGGAGTTACTGGGTGGCCACCATTTCATGTATCAGAGGCACATGGTGAGAACAATGGATGAAGCACATGGTGAGAACAATGGATGGCGGCACTGTTTTGACTTTTCTACACGGTGCCATCACGCCGGTATTTGGTACACAAAGACATCGTTCAGTAGTTTTAAACTACAGAACAGGGAACACATTTAACAGTAATTATTTTTCATATAGCCTGTATATGTTCTGCGGAATCTGCATTAAACCGTATCTGCATTAAACCGTATCCAAACTACTGAACGGATCTGGGTGAATTTTGGATATGTGGTTCACCCAGATCCCCCGGTTCTAAGGATATATTTTTATTGGGTTATTGCATGTTTTGGGGTCCCTGTGATATGTTTTATAATACTGTATTTTCCTGCCTATGATAATTAAGTTAGTCTATTGTGTTGAGATAATTGTATCACAGGCAGAGGGGAGGATTTCTGATGTAATGAATGGGAGTGTTAGCTGTGCTGTAATCAGTTGATTGGTTGTTCTTCAAAACCCTGTGGGCAGTACTATGTTGGTAGAATGTGAATAAAAGAGGCTGTATGTGTACAGACAGTTCTTCTTCACCCTCAATCTAGAGTCCTGTCTATTATTGGGGGAATTGCTATATCACTACAAGGGATTGCTATGCTCTGCATACTCCCTTAGCTAATCACTACTAAGCTCTTTTAAGAGCTTGTTCCTGCTTCACTCTCTTGGAGGAAAGGTTCACCCACTGGAACCAGGAGCCTTGTCGTAGGTCCAGGGTGGGTAGGAGACGGCGAGACCCCAACCAAGCTGCGGCGGTTTGTGGGGTCTGTGGTGGTTGTGGTGTCTGCGGAGTGTTTGGAGCCCTCTGTAAGCACTAGGAGCATCCTTCAATGGAGGTACCAGGTGATCCGTTACAAAAAGTTTTAAACTGTTCTAAAAAAAAACACGAATTAACTGGTAAGGGAAGCATACAAAACATATATAATAAGTTTCGGAGAATTATTATTTCAGTAGTGCTACTCCTTGCAAACCAAGATAAATGTACATGCTACAAGAGTGTAAGTCCTGATTAATTTGGGAAATTAAGACAAGGTAGTTAAACTTGTATGTCTTCCTCCAGGCATTTTGGAATCTTAATTTCTCAGTATTTGATAACTTGCCAATCATAGGCATATAGAGATAATATTTCCTGTAATACTGAATCAGTAATTGCAATAGGCAAAGCCTGAGTTTTAGGTATGCCAAGTCTATAATATGATAACTGTCCACATAATTACAATGTATGCAGAGGTGGTAAAGACTTAAAGGTAAAGGATCTGTAATGATTAATATAATATCATTAGCAAACATGGTTAGGAGATAGATATTGTGATAAAACGTAATGAGATTGCAGGGGTATCACTAATGGTTCTAAGGTTAAAATAAATAAAATTGGGGAAAGGGGGCGACCCTGTCTGGTTCCATTAGAAATAAAAGTAAATCATAAGTGAGCCCAGTGTAATAACTATGGGCTAATGGGCAGGAGTGTAAGACCATAACTGCTCTGACTATTTCTGGATGAATGCCAAAGTAACATAACATCCTTGTAATAAAATGCCAGTTAAGACCATCAAAGGCTTTTTCAGCATCCAGTACCAGTAACAGTGCATATTAGATGTATGCAGACTGTGGAGAAGATTTAATACATTTAATAAATATTATTGTCAGAGCCATACCTAAATTTAAAAAAAGCATGCGTGATCTTTGTGAATTAAAGATGAAATTACAGTGAGAAAAATTGTTAGCTAAAAGTTTAGAGTACAGCTTCATTTTTAACAGGGATATGTCATGGAGTATAACCCTAACATCTTACTGGACCTTAGAGTGGCTGGACTTAACATTAGACAGAGTAAAGCGTAGTCGAAATACGAGCCGAGGTCAGGGTAATGGAGAGACAGTGAAAACGAGAACATGCCAGAGTCACGGTAATAATCAGAAGGGCAAACAAGACAGGCAAGGGTTAAAGAGAAACTCAGAGTCAGGAAACAAAGCCAAGGTCAATACTAGAACACAATACTAATCACAAGATACGCACTAAAGGGTACTTGGAATAAACACCACAATAGGGCACAGAATCTAGGGCCAGGTAAGTTTAAATACTTTTATTTTTAATTTGATTGGTCCACGTCATGCCTGTGCCCCCAAAAAATGCGTGAATTGGGGTGCCGGAATGATGTGGGCCAATGGGAGCTGACCCCAAGGTTAGGCTCCCATTTCTCTTTTAAGAACGTGCTCAGGATGCGAGCAGCGCTCCCAATACTGTACTGGCCACCCGCCCGATCAGACTGTTCAGCACGGCCCGCCAGGAGACAGGAATTTTTAGACCCGCATGCGGCTCGTCTGGAGGCAGGAGTGCTCGAGCCGTGCGTGGCTCGATCGGAGGACACATTATATATATATATATATATATATAAATATATATATATATATATATATATATATATATTATATTGGCTGAAACATTTTCATATGTGTTCCTTACCAGTTGAGATGTTGACTGCACACATTTGTCTAAACCAGTCAAGTAACATGGCTGCAAAAGGAAGAAGTAGAAATTGTATCTGTGCAGCAGATAACTTATGAATGGAGAGATAAAATAGGAAGTTTGAATTTGTGGGAAGGGTGCCAAGGTTTTTTGGCTAAATTATAAAATGTTAATTATATGCAAAAACAATATAATATCAAAATAATTATATACAAATTTTGTGGCCTTAAAAATTAAATCAAATAAAACGTATTTGAGAGAAAATGTGCCTTAATTGTTAAGTTAGTAAGGCTCTGTTGCTCTGAGTGTGAAACATGCATTTAATTTTATGTAAAATAAAACTAGTTTGATGTCCATAATAGTATTTTATTTAAGTGGTAGACCTTGAATGGTGGGAAGAAATTGTGGGAAGGGATTATGCTTGGGAATAAAGGAGGAGACTATATTTAAAAGAAGAACACAGTAAAGGAGGAGACTATATTTAAAAGAAGAAAAACTACCACAACAAGAGGACATAGTCTTAAATTAGAGGGACAAAGGTTTAAAAATAATATCAGGAAGTATTACTTTACTGAGAGGGTAGTGGATGCATGGAATAGCCTTCCAGCTAAAGTGGTAGAGGTTAACACAGTAAAGGAGTTTAAGCATGCATGGGATAGGCATAAGGCTATCCTAACTATAAGATAAGGCTAGGGACTAATGAAAGTTTTTAGAAAATTGGGCAGACTAGATGGGCCGAATGGTTCTTATCTGCCGTCACACTCTAATAAAGCATGTAGGGATAACCAATAATTGTACAGCATGTATATTAAGAAAGGTGCTAAAGGTATTAAAGCCACTCCCTTAAGTGGTAAAGTCACAGTAATATTTGAAATAAATACCTACTTGTTTTATCAATATATAAAAAATAAATGTTATCACATGAAATATATAAAATAATAAACTTTATTACATGAAATATATAAAAAAAATAACCTTTATTATGCGTATACAAAAAAGTTTGGATCAACAGTGCAGTTTGTTCCTAGATTTCTTCATTTCTAGGGCATGCGTAATAAAAATCAGCCTGATTCAACACAAAAGGGCAAAATAAATACTAAATAAAGATTGGTTCCTTCTCCATAAAAGATACGGCAACCCCAGATGATTATTTCAGCCTTGTTAGGCCTCATCAGTGAGGCATAGCCAAAACCCCACTACGCACAGTGAGCAAGGAGTCCACATCTGGAATACTAAAACAATCGTCCAGGGTTCTCTCATGCAGAGGGAACTTGCCAACATTTTCTTTAGATCTGTACTGACCTTGTGGGCTGGACCAGCCTGATATGCAAATGGTATAGGTTCTGTCTGTAAAAATAGTAGACCTAAGCAGGGTTTCACCGAAGGGCAAGCTATTGAAGCTTCTCTAAGCTTTTGCATATTTTCAGAGTTCTTATATTCTCTTTTTATAACAGTGTATGCTCAAGATTTCTGGGCTTCACTAAGGACCAAACGTTACTTGTGAGGGTAATTAAGCCTCTTATAATTAAACCAAGTTCATAGTATTAGGGATACAAAGTTGTATTCCTAACACTATAGTGCCCTCTGCCCTCCCCCCTCCAAAATAAAAAGTAAGAACAAACTTAGAAACCATACATACTTGATACAAGTAGGATATCTAAGATCAAATAGGAATTGTGCAATGAATCTCAATAGAAGGAGTGATTCTGCAGATTGAGTTAAAACACAGCAATTATAACATGTGCACAAGAAAACTGAAGGGTTTGAAACCATGAATAAAGTCGCCATTGGTGGACTATGGATGAACACCAGGTGGCTATTGTCCCATACAGTTAGGACAATAGGGGGAACTGTCATCAGTCCTTTAGGGATGCCAGTATATATAACTGGAAAAGCAAACATAAATTTGTGAGCCAGCTCAGAGACCTCAGAGAGTTGAGCAACCCTGATGGAGCAACATTGCAGGAAAAATTGGTATAGAGATAGTGAAGCATTACAGCCCTATAGGATTAAAACAAATAGGTAAGCAAAGGATACCCAGCAGAGTAAATTCTAAGAACATAAAAATCCTAATATATCAGCAGCACGTATTATTGTATAATTAGAAAAATATATATATAGACAGAGCCATGGCGCCTAAAATGCAATAACAAGCCAATAAGGCAGCCAAGAGGTTGTGAAGGTCAGATGGAGTAGAAGCTTCACTGTAAGAGAATTCTAAGCTCATACCACTGAATTGTTCCACTGGTGCAGAAGAGCTAACCTGCCTTCCAGTGAAAATTTCACTTTTGTGACCCCATTCCATTGGTTAATTAGCTTAGTCGGAAATTCACAAACATAAATGATGTTGGAGACCTTAGTACTGGGAGCAAAGTCTTTGTGTTTAGCCAGCTGCATACAGCTGAATGGTAGAAAATTGAGTTGGGAGTTAAGGTGGAGACCCAACAGCTCTTATAAGGCTCTCTCTCTGGTAGTCTAATAAGGAAGCTGAACAATTACATATTTTGGTGAAGATATAGGGATTTGTCCAGGAGTAGCTCATGCTGAGCTACATCCAGCAAATAAAGTAAAAAATACTCAGTTATAAAATCATAAAGAGATCAGTTGGATACTTGCTCAGACATACTTCTCAAGTGGATATTACTTTGCCGAGAGTGATCTTCATAGTCTGCCATTTTGCACTCCAGTGCCTGAAAGTGACCTTCCTGGGTGTTATAGTGTTGCAAACTTCCACTACTTCCTCCCACTTGCCTTCAATATGGTCTGCACACTCTCTTTTGCCATAATGTCTCCTCTTTTAGCAAAGCTGTGTTGTAGATAAGATTATAGCTTATCCAGAAACTTCTTCACCTGAAGGCTCCATACTGGGGAATTAGACACAGTCATCACATCAATGCCTGAAAGGCTTGTGGCGGGAGTTGGATGCCTTTTGCCGCCATCTTGGATCTGCAAACTGCACAGAGGAGCTGACACTTTAAGTTGCATTTTACTGTCCTTGGAATTCTTCTTGTTGTGGAAACGCATCCAGGTAAATATTAGCACCAAGATCTGCCAGATTTATAAAGTAGTTAGTTGGGTAACCTGCACAATAAATTGCTTTAATGCAGTCATAAGTGGGAGCTCACTGCCTAAGCATCTCATTCCATCAACTTCTGGGCATGCCCCCCATAAAGCTTTTTTTTTCATTTCCAAAACAAAACTTGAGCAACTTGCTACATATTCACTCACTAGTGCACATTTCTTAAAGCATTTCTTTAATGACTTATTCCATTGAAATACACAGAAATCCATTTACAGATTTGTCATTCAAGAAGCTCTCATTGACTTCAACTTAAAAAAGTGGAGAAAGCATTGAGCAAGTGTAGAAAATAAGCAAATGGATAAAGTTTACTAGAACTTACATGACACAAGAAATATGTTATGAAGGCAATATAAGGAAAAACATAAAGGGGACATAATGTCTACTGCTATGACATACCTAATATTCTAAGATTTCAGGTGGCATGGTGGTAAATTTAGTGCTTGGAATATTCTTTTAAAATTAGCTACTTTTTGCCTTTTGCATGAATTAGCTATTCTGTCACCTTATATCCCCAGCTGTCAGACTTTAATATTTTTGTCTGAAATCATGTCTTGTGTCTGAATTCTGCTGGGAACCGATCACACACTCATGACAAACAGATAAGTTGAAGCTGACACTAATGAAAGCAAATTATATTTATTCGAAAATTATTAAGAACGCGTGTATATTGCAAAATATGCAGAAGGCTAGCCTGATGTAAAATAATTATTTTTTTCAAAGGAGGATACCTTCTCTAGTGTTTAAATTGATAGCTTTATTTTAACATGGCATTATCAGACATTCTAAGATCATAAAACACTTTGAAATATTGGCCACAGCCTAGACAAACTCTTGAAGTATTGGGTATACAGCTATGCTTTATTCTATAATCTTATTAGTGGCAGATTCATTTCAAAATATTAAAGTTGTGCTTTGTTGATTTTAGGACTTAACCTGTGTGACCCAAGCAGCTGCTTAACTTGGCTTATTTCGTTTATGACTTTATTTTGGATAAATCTTTAACATTTTCATTTGATTTTTCCCAACCCAGCTTTTCACCTTAAAATTTGTTTTAGATTTTACGGTCATCTTTTTTGTCCTGCTTACAGCTGTAGGTTTTGGACACTTGCAAAAAAATGGCACCTCAAGCTATTTAGCCTTGATTAGACCAAGAGCACAAGGCAAGAGGCCTGTGAGAGAAAGGGGTCATCTTACTAAGTCTGGGATCTATTCTAAACAAGCTAAAACATAATACTATATAAATATTGGAGTACACAGTAGACTAAAAGTATTCAATAAACATTTACTGTGAATGGAGGCATTAGCAAAGGCTTATACCCAGCCTGAATTCCCATGAAATTTGTAAATATTTCTTTCATTTCTTCTCCATTTACAATTAGATGCGGTCAAGCTGATCAAAGGCGACAGAGGCCTGTTGCATGTGAACCAGCATCCTTCACAATGACATTGACAAAGCAGAATGAAATATGAAATATCAGGTTTCCACGGATGTATGGACTTGTAAAAAATCTGAAAGAATAGGAGGTTTTTCACACTGAGTAATGTGAAACATTTGGTGCGGATTGTCGGCCTCAGAAGAGGAAAATTGAGAGCCAAAATCCATCAGGCAATAAAACAGGAGCAGGGAGAACGTTAAAATAACAGCAATCCACTGAAACCTACTGATTTAGATATAAGTGTATTTGATACACTAAGCGTATTCTCCGCGCAGTATCGGGACTGTCTAAGTTAGTGCTAGAAACAATGGACTGTTTTCTTTTGTTTTCCACCATCTTATTTAAAAAAATAAATACATTTCTGATACGCTTGGACATTTATGGTAACATTAAAATGGATGCCAGCAAAGACAGGTGAGGACCACAGCACAGGACTTAATCAAGTGTAAGAATTTTGTCGCAGAGTGTGCAGCCAAGTAAAATGAATAACTCAATTACACTCACGGATACATGTGCAGAAATTCGCAGGAATAGCCAAATGTAAATGTACTTTTGCTCCCACTTTATTTGTTTATCTCTTTAGCAGACCAACTCTGTTGCAAAGTGAATACTGCCATTAGAGAGCAGTAATTCAGAATAATAGCGAGGACCTTTAATTGCTTCCTATAGGTTTTCCAGCTGTCTTTCCTAAGGATTGTTTGAGCGGCTAGTATGAGGAGTCAGTAGTAGATGTTAACGCAGCATAAGCATAGGATATTTAGCTGCTTAGCAAACAATATATAATAATATATAATTATCACATTCATAAACAATTATATAAAGGTAATACTTTATAATATGTTTATTAAATAGTTCATTATTCACATCTTGAATTTTAAGGTACAATCTAGTGACAGCAATAGTCACTGAACAAAATGGACAATCGAGACCGAACAAGGGAACATTTTAGGCTAAACATAACCTGGTATAAAAAACATCTGTGTTGAAAACGTTTTACAATTTGGCTATTTCTCTCCTAAAATTTGCAATTCCCTCGTCTCTACTCCACCATTCCTGGCTTAATAACTAAACAAGTGTATAAATGTTGATTTCTGAATATTTGCAATATCAACAAAAGAATGGAAAATAAAATATTACTATATATCATGTTGAAAAACCCTTGAATATGTACTAAATATTCTACAGGGATCAATTTAAAGTGGATTTCTCGTTCATGGTAATGTTAATCATATTCATTTTAACATTTTAGAATTTGTTGTGCTTTTATTTCTCAAACAATTTACAGGTTTTGGGAACAATGAATAGTCTCTGTGAATCAGATATATAGTTATTAACTACTTATCAATAAAGCTTGAGAAATCCAGAGCTTCAAAGGTACCAACAATCCAAACACATATCACACAGAGAGTTTACAGAGTTGAGCTGTGTGGTAGAATGTTATGAAATCTAATCAACGCTTGGTATAAAAAGCATGGGTTCCAAAGCAAATTTGAGGAAAAGGTGATGTAATATGAAGTGCCTACATTTTTAGATTTTTTTTTTTTATCAAAGTATCATGCTCTAAAAAGTGGTACCACATTCTAAAAATGAATCAATCACTAAGAGGCAGGAATATTCCACATTTACAACTCTGCACCACTGTACAGAACACAGGGCATTAATATGATGCTCAGTCCGTTCGTTCTGGACTCTACTGACATGCTGCAAGCAGCTTCCTGTCAGACCAGACAGAGGATAATAAAGCAATAAAAAAAATGGTGGAGCGTGCAAAAATTAAATTACCTAAAATGAGTATGATACTGGAAACAGAAGTTTCTCTTGAATATGGCAGAAAAAAAAAAGAGCAGAAAAAAGAAAATAGTGTAGCTCTATAAAACAACAACAACTAAAACATACTCTCACTCCCATTAGGCAACTCACATGAAATAGAGCCTAAAAATACCTTGTTCTAGATTGTGCCCTGATTGTGTCTTTAAAGGTTCCACTATACCTTCTGGATGAACGATTATGTTGAGTTGTATCCTCAAAAACAAACATAAACAGCAAACAGTGCAGATGGTACTGAAAGTCAGGTTCAGTGTCATGGGGGGAGCAGGGTAAGATGAGATTTACTTTTCTTGAACTTGCCCATCACTTGTGCTGCCATTCTTTTCCATCTGCTCTTCTTCAGCTACTCGTGCTTCAGCTGCCATTACTGTATTTTTTCAGATGCATGAGAGCACAGCACTGAGGTCTATGGAGGATCCTGTGAGACTACGGGATCCTCCATAGAAAGTGTTTATTTCCCTAGAGCCGTCACTGGTGACATCTGAGCAAAATGGCAATCTTGACAAAAGGTAGCTCTGCCTTTTTGTCAAGCTTGTGAAGCAGCAGAAAAATACTGAGACAAAGTCATCCCTACTTTGCATTATATCTTTGGACTGGGCTGAAACTTAAGTCAATCCGAGTACTTCATAAAAATGTGATCTTCATACCATTTTTGATATGGGGCTGACAGAGCCACTTTAAGATCCACACTATTAATTTAAGGAGGGTAAAAAGACATGAAGGAACTAAGAAGAGATTAGGATAGACACACAACGATGGTCAAGAGAACCACAAAAAGGCTGAAGGGGCCCAGAACAATAGCTTCATCCCAGATGTCAAATAACCAAGGTACACCTCTGCTAAATACTGCCCTCTGTGTCACAAACTGTATCAACCACATTTCATCAGTCCGTATAAATCACAGCTACAATCATATCTTATTGTATTACAAATATAATTTAAGCTACAGATTATTCATACCTTCAGAAGTCTAAAATAGTGTTGTATTTACCTAAGGGCACTGAGACAGCCTAAACAAACAGCAATCCGATTGGAGCCAGGAGATAATATCCTTTTCTCACTTCTTTCGTTTTTTATTATTTTAATAATAATTTCATTGGCTTATAAGAGAACGTATAAGTGTTTTATGTTTGTTTTGTTCTGCCAGTAAAAGAGCAGAAACAGATTTATAAATTATTGCTGTTCATTTGTTGGAAGAGACACATGGAAAAGTGTATCAGGTTATATGACCTATGGGATTAAATGCCGAAGGTATGGATTTTTTGTTTTCTTTTGATTGGATGAGAAATGCCACATCTGCTTCCAGGTAACAGATTGCTATTAATATGGCATCAATAATAATGCCAATGATAATTGGAGCCCGATCCAACAATGATGTAAAGGCCAAGTAGATATTTGTAAATCATTCTACTTGTTAGATCATAGGATTTTTTTGTGCAGTTATAGCAACAGAGCTGCATGCAATGAGTAACCTCTTTGAAACAAACGTCTGGCAGAGAAGAGTCAGCAGATCGTATTGCTCATGTTTATATAAAAGATGTAACTGTGTAGTGCTTCCTGAAACCCAGAAAGAATATATTTTATATATTAACTAAAACATAGGTAGATGGATTTCAGGATTAAATAAGATTAAATAAGAAATAACTTTAACATATTTTTCCTCTGAGGATATGTTGATATATCTAATGGCAACAAGTTTTAAAAAATGAAGGAAAGTTTTGTTTAAATAATATGTGTGTATTTTTGTATATTAAAGTGTTGCAAATGTTTTGTTTTTTTAACATTCAGTTACTTAGAGTACCACTGCCTTCAAAACATCTGCAAATTATTTGCAACTGAAGTACAAGCACACAACTCTTTAAGGAGTACTTGTGTTTGTTTAGCTTATGACAAGCTTTTTTTTTTATTGTGGATTGTTGTATTTTGATGTAATTTATATTTAACTTTAAAAGGTCATAACCACTATAGAACAGATACAAATAGCATCATCCAAATGGCATAATTGTATATGAAACCATTTAGGAACAGTATCATATGAACTGTAGATTTACCCAATGTCGAAGTACCCCCCCATCTGAGCTGCATTGATAATGAAGAATTGTAATTTTAACACTAACAGTGTTCATTTTTTTTTTCAACCTTGACAACATTGATTGGCTCAGTGCCAATCCACCCACAGTGCCCTAATCCAATCCTATTATTTATCACATTTTGTAAATGTACTTATTTATAAGTACTGTAAACATATCAGTAATAGAACAAAAAAAATCTAAATATCTAAATACAAAAACAACGAGCGCTCTTGCAATTCTTTGAATTTGTTTACTGTTCCTGATGAAAAGGAATATAAGCAATGTAGTTAGGGAGAGAGGGTGTAGTAGAGAGTTTTGACCTACAATTTGAAACATATATCATGAGGTATTTTTAAAATTTGTCTTGAGTTTTTAATTGTGTGTGGGTGCATGAAGAAAGGCTCCCAAGCTTTAAAAAATTCCCAGATCTGTCGAGGGCAGGCGGGAATGGTGAACTTGGGTTAGGGGAGAGTGGACTGGAGAGTACAGGATATATTTGCTTACTTTGCGCATGGGGTGTCTGCTTATAGTGGGTCTGTGTACTCAGCCTTTCCAGTCTGTGCTTGGTGGAGTCCATGAGTGGTCCCACCCCTCTTTAATTGTGGCTAAGCTGAGGCTCATGCTGAGTAGGCAGTCAGATGGGCTGCTCCATGTGACCACTGGGATTCCATGTGATGAAATAGACATAGGGAGTTTCGGCTGGTGTTTATGGTGTCTATTTCCTCATCTAGAGTATTGTTTATGTCTGTGCCATGTGTTATTTATAATATTTAATCGGAGATGCTTGTTTCTATTATTCATGTTATTGATAGATTTGCAGCACTCACATGATGTGCTTTTTATATTTGTGCAGTACCTATTGCTCTTAGACAAGCTGTTAATTTCTGCTGTGCCTAGTTGCAGCTAAGCTGTAGCCCATGCATAGTGTGTGGTTGAATAGGCCACATCTGGGGCTACCAACATGCTTTGCCTACCACTTTGACCTTTTTGCTACTTGTCCACTTTCTCAATACATTTTCTCCTCTTCTCCACCTCTTTTTTCGCTTTCCTATATCCTACCATCTGAATGTTGATCTTGATGGCACAACAGCCTTAGTTGCAAGCCCCCTTGCATGTCAGCACCCTATATGCAAGGATCCTCAATATACCAGAGAGACACCATCTGCTCAGGGAACTTTGGGCTGCACACACCTCCGTGGCAATGATACAAGAAACACACTTTAGAGAAGGAGTGGCTCTAGTTTTGAGAAAGAGATAACCAGTTTCCCCTTGTGATATTTTTTTTAAACATGAATCCGCTAAACATTCAGGAGATGCCTCCCTTTTTTCCCACACCACACCTTTTGTTTTAACAGACCAATAAGGGCAATTTTATTTCTTAATGGCTAAGATCCCAAGTTTACAATTTTGCTACTATTTATGACCCAAACTCAAAACAACAAGTTTTCCTGGTTTCCACTCTTAGGGCTCTCGAGGCTCTGGGAAGAGAGTTTAATATGGTGTTTGACCCTAAGCTAGATACATCTCAGGGCGCTAGTACTCTCTCCCTGGCTTACATCCACGTGGTCCGTAGAGCTCTTATGTGTCTGCATTTGGTAGTCTGTTGGAGGGCATTTCATCCAGAGGATAGAGATTACATCTACTATTTGCAATCCATGGTCCATACTCTAGAACTGACCTTTTGCTGGTCACCCAGAAACATCTGCCACTACTTCTTGGCGTGGGAATTGATGTAACGACTTGGTGTAACCATTCCCTAGTCTCCTTCCACATGTGCACTCCCTAATTAAACCCAGGGAACACATTTGGAGACTTTACAAATCCATCCTCCTTGACTCTGAGGTAGTCCAAACCATTGAGACTTCTCTATCCAAATACTTTACATAGAATGCAACCATGTTTCCTCTACAGTTGTCTGGGAGGTCATAAATGCATAATCATGGGGCATGTTATCTCTCTCTGCACACAAAGGAAAAAAACAACAGTCAGTGCAGGAGCAGGGCTTCCTTCAGAGGACTGTGGAATTGTCATAAGACATTGTTATCAAATTACTTGTACAGGGAACTAAACTGTACACTACTCACAAAAACTTCTCAGAAATCCAAATGTCTCTTTTACGATCACTCTACTAGACTTCTTGCTTGAATGTTATGTAAGAGACAGCAGCATTTCCATGTGCACCATATTAAATTCACCTGTCACACCACTAGTCAACTGCCTGAGGAGATAACCAAGGCTTTTTCTGGTTATTACCAGGTTCTGCACAACATTCACCCAGCGCTCCCCAAGGCCAACTGGTTGGTCGTCAGGTGCAAATTGCGTGTTATCTGTCCGACCGTGTCCTCGAATCCCTGTCACCTGAGTCTGTGTTTTTCTCGGACTCAGAGCTGTCCCTGGAGGAACTACAAGAAACTGCAAAATCCACCAAGACTAGGAGGACTCCTGGATCAGATGGCCTGACCCTCACATTATACAAGGCATTTGAGAATATCCTGCTTCCTAAATTATTAGCCTCTCCCAATTCTGTGTTACAACTGAGAGCACTAAACAGGGACTCCCTGGCAACTCACCTTACCACTCTTCCTAACGAGGAATATGACCTAGAATTGTGCTTGAGCTATAGTCCTATCTCCCTAACAAATAGCAGAATTAAACTTTTTGCAAAAAAGTTAGTAAATTTTATGAAGACTGTGGTTGCATCTTTAGTCTTCCCGAATAAAGGTGGTTTTGTCCATGGTAGAGAGGTGAAAGACAATAAAATTCGACTTTTGAATGCATCTACCAGGTCCTTGTCCCCTCACTCACCTACCTCGCTGTCCCATGCTGCGTCTCTCACTCCACGAGGACACCATGTCGGAGCGCAACCCCCCAGGCAATCGGTTCAATCACCCACGCTGACTGCTCACGTTCATGCGAACAGCACCTCTGTTCGCACAAACGCCACTTACCAGATACAGAAAGAACTCAATGCGTATGGATGCCACCTCTGTTCATGCGGATGCTACTCACCTATACTGCAGACAGAACTCTGTTCATACGAACGCGGGCTCCTGAACACAGCAAGAACAGAAGTCTGTTCGTGAGAACGCTGCTGCTTCCACGTGCAACCACAACGAAGGAAGAACTTCAGGAGAATCAAAGGGATGCGCATGCTGACACAGAGCCTTTCAAATGTACAGGAGGTGCAGACCAGGGTGGAACCTCAATTAATAAGACCACCCACTTTCCCTATATAAGTCGCGCACACCCTTCACTCTTCGCTCCTTTGTACTGTGCTCCTGATTGTGTAAAGACCTTCAGAGACTCTCCTGTTGTATCCTGATCCTGATCCTGTTCCTGATTTTGACCCTTGCCTGTATCATCGCTTCTGAACCTGTGCAGTCTGTCCTGACCTTTGGCTTCCCTGACTATTCTCTTCATCTAATCCTTTAGTACTGCAAATTTGGTTCTTTGCTTCAGCATCTATCTGCATCTTGGGCTCTGTCCACTAGACTGTGTTCCCGACAGTATCTCATTGAGCATGGCACTAAGGACACCTAGTGCCCAACCTCTCTACTGACACAGAGAAGGCTTTTGACCTTACAAAAAATTGGATTTTGCAATTACTTTTGTGTTTGGGCCCTATACCCAGTTCTCACAGGGAGGATCACAAAGTTTCAGCTTATGCTGATGACCTCCTGTTTTAAGTAGACCAACCTGCTACCTCTCTCCCGAATATCATAGCAGAATTTCAGGTGTATGGAGAACTAAACAACTTGAAAATAAACCTTGACAATTCTGAGGTTCTTAATTTCTATATGCCTTCTCAGGAGGCCTCACTGCTGTAGTCTCAATTTCCCTTTCAATGGTGCAAAGAGAAACTTAAATATCTTGGGATACAAATGCCCTTGAACCCAGCAAAACTGCATCAACATAACTTCCTACCAATTCTGGATAGGTTTTGGGCCGACATTAAATCTTGGACGTTGCTGTCTTTTTCTTGGTTTGGTCAAATTCATTTGGTCAAGATGAATTTACTACCCAGAATAATGCATATTTTTCAAACAATCCCAATATATCTACCCCAGGCCTTTTGCACTTCTCTCAACTCCACTCTTATTCAATACATGTGGAAAGGGAGCAGACCTAGATTTAGAGTGACTCAATTAATACTGCCAAAACAGATGCGCAGTTTAGGTGTTCCTTCCTTCTTTAATTACTATCAGGCTGCGCACCAGTCTTACATTGTCAAGTGGCATCATATTGGTTCTTCAAAAAACAGTAACCTATATTCATTGCAATTCATTCGGTTAGTAGTTCGGCTTTTTGAATTACACAGAGTGCTGTGTCAATTCGCACAGAGTGTAATTCAAAATGCCGAATGAATGAACAAACAAAAGATTTTCGGTAAACGGCCATTTGTTTGTTCGTTCTTTAGTTTGGATACCCATTCTTTATTCGGTATTCGTAAGAATGGAAGAAATGCATATTTTCGTACGAAAATCAATTTGGACGAATACGAATGCCTAAGTCTAACCTACATGTACTTAGATCTGGGAATTCCTTCCCTCCCATGGCAGCCCTTCTCCAGGATTGACAACCGACTCATCTAGAAATCTTTTCTTACCAACAGTTGCAAAACTTTTATAGGTTGCTATCTCCCTATTTAAATCTACACAGAAAACTAGTGATATTCGAAGATTATTGCAATCACTTTTGAGGATCTTCTAGGTACTTTATCAAATGCTTTCACATGAGCCCCAAAAAACTATTTTGCGATTCATGTCATATTCTTTCCATGATGCTTCATTTTGAAGTGGGTACTAATAGCTTGCTTGGGGAGACTTTGTTTTTAGTGCTTGACAGAGACAGTTACTCAATATCATAACGACTAGAATTTAAAGGGACACTATAGTTACCCAGACCACTACATCTCTTTTAAGTATTCTGGGTGAAGTGACCCTGTCCCCTTAAACCTGCAATGTAAAACATTGAACATTTTAGAAAAACGTCAATGTTTATATTGCAGAGTTAAGACTGCGTGTAGTGGCTATCTACCAAACAGGAACTAGAGGTGCTTCCTGCAGTTTCATGAAATTTTACTCTGTGAAATGACGCTGGACGTCCTCTTGCAGCGTCTTTTAAAACCCCATACGATTCAATGCTTTCCTATAGGGAAGGCCTAATGCGTGCACAATGTCGGGAGAGGAGACCAGCCCAGCATTGAGGGATCTCTTGCCCTGGAATCAGGCAAGTGTTTAAAGGGTTATTTAACCCTTTCATGAATAAGGGGGGCATGGAGACAGAGTGACACTTTAGCGTTAAGAAAACTATTTTGTATTCCTAACGGTATAGTGTTCCTTTAACCTGAACTGGTACATTGTAAATGGACTTCATCCTTTGGGAATAATTTTTTTTTATTCATTACCTTTAGCTAAACCTTTACATGCTGAATGTCTCATTCATGTTAAACTTTTGATTGACATTGCTAAAATGAATAGGGGTCACATGAAAGGGTTCATGGCTTTCTTTCCAGATAGCATTTCCATTGAACTATGACATGAAGTGGTTAATTCACAAGTAACCACTTATTACATGATAATGTGTCTTAACATGTGTAAAACAGATTTCACAGAAATGAAAGCTGTCACCAGCATAAAAAAATAATTTTATGCTATGGCAAACACATACAGATGTATTCTGTTGCAACTTATTGCCATATAATAAAGTGTTCTAAGCTATGGGGAGGCTACTTATGAATGGATTGTGTTTTAACAATATGCACATCACAGTAGAATGAGATAATCAACTGAGACTAAAAAACTAAACACAAAAAGGGACCATTGAACAGTAATCAAATAATTGATAGCCTCACCCTAAAACAATTCCCTATATGTGAATATGCCATGTGACTGATCTACTTACTGCAATGTAGAATAGCTAGAAATGTCTTTTGGAAACATACATTTGATTGAATATGTGGACAGATAAATTATTTTCCCCTAAATGCTGAGATTTAATTAGAGACAAAAAAAAAGAAGATACGTGAGCATTATGGTTTAAATTTAATGGATTAATTAGGTTCAGGAATACAAATATCTCTTCCCAAGTAGCCATCTTTGAAGACGCAGCAGAAGGTAGAACCATCTCAATGGCTTCCCAGTTTTGACTATACATGTTGCTTGCCCAAAACCAATTCTGCATCAAAACTGATTATAAATATAAAGGGTTCCATCAGGAAATGTTTCATGTGATGGAAACTCCAAAGCACTGGGTTCTGCAGTTTAGCCCTCTTTTTGCTAAGCAAATACTTCCTTCATACTGGTCAGTACCCAATGTAATATTTCTCACACAGAATCAAGGTGGGCAGAGTGAGCTTATTTAATATTTAAATATTGGATCATTTAAACTTATAGAAATAATTTACTCACGTTGTGCTGGAATAGGTCTTCTGTTACTTCCTATGAAGTATAGTGTGAGAACCTTAATCTCACACAGGTGGCAGCTGGCAGTGGTATCAGAGAGTATGAGATAAGTACATCTAAATTAAACTCTCTGTGTATAGATCAGGGATAGGCAACCTTTGGCACTCTTGATGTTATGGACTACATCTCCCCTGTTGCTTTGCCAGCATAACGGCTGTAAGAGTATTATGGGAGTTTTAGTCCACAACGGACTGAATTAACATTTTGCTCAGAAAGTGTGTAGTGGGTCCACTCTGTGAGATGGCCAGTGCTTCCAGATAAGATTGTGTGGCGTGGTCTGCTCTGATGACCAAACATCACATAGGCATGGTAATCAACCATTGCCAAGTCTTCCAGATGAAGGAGTTATACACTTATAGTGTGCCTCATTCATGCCTTCACAGGCTCAAAATAAACCGTTTTAACCGAGGTATACAAAACTGATAACCAGGTATACAGAAAAAAAGTCAAACTAAGCAGATATATTTCTTCTCAGCTACAACCCAATACGAATAGTTTTATTTGTTGGACAGTGAATTGACAAGTAATTTGCTACTTTTAGACAAAAACTTGTATCGGGTGTTTCTTTCGAGTTTCTTAAGCGCCTTTTCTCTACAAAAAAAAACTTTAGCTTCAACATAACCTGTCCTTGCTTGTTTCAAATTTAGCTTCTCACTCCAGGGCCACCGTTGGGTTAAGTGGGACACAAACCCTACACCATTCATTTTCAAGGGGCCTGTAAGCACTAAAGCCACAGCTGAGCAGCTCTCCCATCTCTGGCAGCTGGGCAAAGCATTATCTACTGGCTGCCTGCAACCTGGAGTCAACAGTGCGGGCTGCATAGCAGGCAGAGGTACTATTAGTAACTCTGCCTTCTGCACAGTAATTGTAAGACACATAGTGGGTGCTGAGGGAAGCACCTGCTGCATTTCTGAAGTGTGGGAATGGTTGTGCTGCTCAGTGCTAAAAGTGAAAACTGTCATGAATTCAATGTGGATCCTTTATTCACAAAGGGTCCAATATATTTGCCTCTGAGCTTAATGTCTGTGTCTGGGAAAGTAATTAAAGGGTTACTAATGGATAATGTTCAGGAATTCATTTGGAAGAACTCTGTTATTAACAATAATCAGCATGGTTTTATTAAACATAGGTCATGTTAAACTAACTGAATTGCATTCTACGAAGAAGTAAGTAGATGTATATATCAGGGTGTTGCAGTGGATGTGATCTTCTTGGATTTTATCAAGGCATTTGAAACAATTCCGCACAATAGGTTAATGTTCAAAATAAAATAAATTGGTTTAAATTATATATTCTAGAAAAGGGCTACTAAACTGGTTCATGGATTGCAGGATAAAACTTACAAGGAAAGGTTAAAGGATCTTAACAGGTATAGCTTGGAGGAAAGACGAGACAGGGGGGATATGATAGAAACATTTAAATACATAAAGGGAATCAACACAGTAAAGGAGGAGACAATATTTAAAAGAAGAAGAAGAAAAACTACCACAACAAGAGGACATAGTCTTAAATGAGAGGGGCAAAGGTTTAAAAATAATATCAGGAAGTATTACTTTACTGAGAGGGTAGTGGATGCATGGAATAGCCTTCCAGCTGAAGTGGTAGAGGTTAACACAGTAAAGGAGTTTAAGCATGCGTGGGATAGGCATAAGGCTATCCTAACTATAAGATAAGGCCAGGGACTAATGAAAGTATTTAGAAAATTGGGCAGACTAGATGGGCCGAATGGTTCTTATCTGCCGTCACATTCTATGTTTCTGTGTTTCTATGAATTTGCATTCGGACCGAAACAAATTGCACATGTCTACTGAAAACTGAGGGTCTGGTCAAAGCTGTACTGGTTAAGGAGACCATAATTTTTGGCATTAATCAGATAAAGAGGTAAGCAATGAGGGAAAACGAGACAGGAGCAGATGCGGAAAAGTAATTAAGGACCTTTAAGAAGATCACTGAAGTCACAAAATCAGACATTATTGTAAAAATGATTTAGAGTGAATTTTAAATCTAAGGCCAAAATAGCCAAACTGGAAACTTGGAGAGTTTTTGTAATTCAGCTACTTTGACCTTAAATTTTAAATTAATTTTAAATTCACATTGAATTTCCCACAATTCTCACTTTATTAAATAACCCTGTATGTGTTGTGTGGATGAGTCCCCCTCCCTCCCTAAAGATTTTGGTAATTTGTAAGAGCCGTCCTGTCTCACTAACTTTCTATTTGTAACTACTGACAGGAGCTTCATTTTAAAATATTGGATTTTTTCTGAAATCATGTCTTTCGTGGAAGGGATTGGCAGTGTAAAATTCAAGAACAAACAAAAAGTATAGTTTCTATCCTACAAACAGCCCATGAATCATATTACGGTTATTCACGAAAAGTAAGAATTCAAGGAAAATTCAAAGTGAATTTGACATTTAAGGTCAAAATAGCTGAACTAGACTTTGTTTTTTTTATCCTGTACTATATTTAAATGATGCTGTTAGACTTCCTGCTGCCTTACCGATTATTCTTCTCATATCTCACGCTATTGTAATTTCTCACAGTGACATCTGCTAAACTTATTAATTGACTTTTAAATCCTTGGTTTTAACTAGAAAGCTCTCCAAAACTATTTTGCACCTGACCCATCTCCACCACTAATCATTAACAGCATCCTTCATCTGACTTCTGTTTTGACATACACATCCAGATCTCACGGCAATTATTTGTGACTTCCCATGTTGTGGATCGCTCTTGTCCCGTCCTTTTATAGTGTCTAATCTAGGGGTAGGCAAAATATAGATGCCCAAATGTTACATATACCTTTTTTTTTAAATATGTAATCCTGTCAACTCATCAATGAGTTGCTCTCAGTACAGAAGTATAGTCATTTGTCTAACCATAGTACACCACTTCAGAATATGTTGATGCTCTAGGTCCGCCTGTTTGGAGTAAAATGCTTATAAAAAAAAATAAAAGTTTTACTTATTTTTTTCCTAGCCTGAGACTCCCTGGGTGCTGCTTACCTCTCATGATGTCACAGAGGAAACTTGTCCTCCTCTATGATGGTCCAGTCCGGTGCTCTTCATATCAGAACACTTGGGTCCTAATGAGAATGTGCAGAGTGGTCTTCATTTGCATTCAAGCTACCCCATGTGTATTTAATGCCTTCCTGTGGATTTTCTGCAAATTATACTTAATCGACGCAGCCAAAGCTTAAGCATTGCCATTTCTAAAAACAAATGGCAATGTTTACAATGCCGGGTTAAAAAGGAAAGGCCACAGCACCTCGACCACTTCATTGAGCCACAGCACCTATATCACTTCATTGAGTCACAGCACCTATATCACTTCATTGAGTCACAACACCTAGGCCACTTCATTGAGATGTCCCTTTCATAACCCAAACTGCATTGAATTTTATAATAACAGCAAGAAATATTTGATACATTACATGATGAGTGCCAATGAGGATTAATGTATAAATAGTTCGAATAAGCCAAACACATCTTTGTGTCTTAGTATTATGCATCAAATCATGTTTGATCCCATTGTTGTGTAACCACACGGGATACATACTTTCTGACTTGACAAAGGCAAGTTGTATTTCTATTTGCAATATTTTCCTACAAAAATATTCAGTTTTAATGTTCAATAATTTATAGATGCATAAACCAACGGACAAGCAAGCGAGTATGAGAAAAGACTGGACGTGCAGTATTCTTATTGAAATCACTTTGAGTCAGATGACTAAATGATAACCAGTTGTGATAGCTACCCACATATTTTGAAATATATGTGCATGTATCCAAAAATGATCTTGTTATTTGATTTATTCACAAGTCCCCTGAAGTGTTTAATAAATACAATATGGTAAGGCTGAAATCATGCTTGTTGCTGCTATTGCTTTGGTAAATCTCCAAGATGAAATCATACTTTTCAGGTTATAAATATGCATTTTTATTGTTGATTTTTATACTCAAATTTGAAATATTGCTTCTCTGCTTTCATATTTTCAAGACCTTATTACAGCTCAATAAATCTGCTGAGAACTAAAGAAATTTTAATTGTTATCAGGTGATTTTAAAACAAAGAGAAAACAACTTGCACACATCCTTTGTTACAATAAATGGACTTTAAATGCACACTATTAATCTGCATTATCCTTTTGGAAGGTAATACATTAAGATACTCACTGTCCACATAATGAATCACAGAACAAAGGTGGAACAGATACAACTAGCAGTACTTAGTCTTCTAAAAAAGAACTTTGGAACAATGGACAGGAGGGCATTTATTGTAGAGCAAAATTGAAGATTATACTAGCTTTAGTGTACTAATGATCTTAATGTTAGTAATGACAGGAGGTGAGTATTTTGCATAATCTCTCTTTACAAGCTCCCCAGCAGCAAAGAAACACATAGAAAAAAAGAACCAATCACAAGAGAGTAGGATGTACATGAGCTATAGTGACCTAATCACTTCCTCTTTCACAAAGCAACATCAATCAGAAGCAAACATATAACAAGCAATAACAATAACTCCTAAATCCAACATCCGAAGGAGCAAACTTCCCGTGAATTCCACACAAACAACCAAAATGTCTTCATGGACGAATCAAACTGAAAAGAGAATGTGTGGCAGGTTTAGACACATAGTCATGAACATGGAAATCCAAGTCACACACAGTATACATCATTCCATAGTAGTAATTTGTAAACTACAATCTGATAAATGAACGACAATCATATAAAACTTCAATGACAATTCCTTACCAATGGAAATAAAATCATCCATGTAAACACAAAACATTAAAAGCCCAATCTACCTTAGACCAGTGATATATATAAAGAAAGTGAACATAAATGGTGGGATAGCAAAGCAGGGTGGGAAAATACTCGCCTCCTGACATTACTAAGATTAATATTATTAGTAGACTAAAGCATCTTCAATTTTACAACAGGACAGGAGGCTTCATATTTAGCAATTTTAACACTGAGAAAGGAATAGAAAACTAATGAAGAATTCGAAAAGTGTGACGACTGACATAGACCGTCGGGAAATAAGGAAAAACATCCATGTCGAATGCCTGAATATCCGGTACATGACGGAAAACACCAGACCAAGCATAAAAGTCCATCAGTAGATGCCCAGTCTCATAGACAAATGGAGTACGATCTCCACATCCCATAAGCCAGAGGTGGATGTCACTGGGTAGTTGGTACACAAGAGGATCCTTGCCCATCAGGAGTTCCCAGACCAAGGCCAGGGTCGTTGAAGTGTCTGAACTCACCACATAATGGATCGAGATACAGATCCAAACACCAACCAGACCGGGAATGCCCAGATGTACAGGCAGTATCGTCGCGTCCCTGGGGCCCAAGAGTCTCCTAAGAGGTCCCTAGCAGCCTGCGATAGTCCACCAATCTGCCAAGAACCCTAGAAAGAGTCAAGGCCACCAAGGTCAGCTTACCCACCAGGAATAGAAGATGTGGATTCCCCTTCGGGTCGGTGGGAAGAGTCGGGTATGAATGTAGAAGGAGGAGATCCTCACCAGCCAGTCCTCGAAGGTCTTGGAAACAAGGTTGACTCCTTCACAGCGGGATGGCCAAGGCAGTGTTAATCGCTGAACACAGAGGTGATGGAGAATCCCTGTAATCATTACAAAGGAGGGAATAGCCTATGCCCCCCGGAGAGAGGCCCAGCTGGCAAGAATGCGAATACCATTGTGCACTCTGGATCTGCAGCCAATTGAAGAACACTGAATTCTGGAGGTCCCTCTGAAGGTTTGAGAACCAATCTGTGTTGAGATGTGTCTCCCTTGGGAGTTAGTCCGCCTTTGGGGAGATCCTGTGAGGAAGGCAGAAATCGAAGATGCCTTTCATGATGTCTGATAGGAGACGGGAGCTGGTTCTGTCCAGGCAAATGATATACCTGACTGTCGATGCTCTGTCCATCCGGAGTAGGATGCAACAAATTAAGAAATGGAGCCTGCGGATAGTGAAGGACCCCACTAAGAATTCCAGGTATTCAATGTGAAGGGAGAATTCCTGAGTTGTGCACACGCTTTCCGTGTGTGCGCTCTCGCAGGTTGTCACCGCAGCCTCACAAGCTGGTATCAGACTCCAGAATGAAGTCCGGTTGGTCGTAGGGGTTTACCTAAGGAAACCTTACCAGGAAGCGCTGCATGTCCCGGTAACATAGCGGGTCTTGGAAGATAGCCTGGATAGAGGGGGGCAGTAGCCCACGATCCGTGTAAGTGTGGGGAGTGTCACGGTGTTGCAGTGAAGGATCGTCCGAATTTCCTTGAGGATAGGGGAGATTTTTGAACTTCAGTGTGCAAGATGCGGAGTCGATTACGAATCCTAAGAAGTGGACCATCCACTACAAAACACAATAATTCCAGCCGGATCACGGAGAATCGTATATGTTGACGCAGTCTTCAATTCTCTGAACTGAACAGAAGGATATCATCCAGGTAAATAATGCAACCCATTCCCCATACGTAATTGATCACTGGTTTCAGTAGTTTCATGAAGCCCCAAATATCTGAGCTTAGTAGGCAGGTGAAGTGCCAAGGTTGATCTTGTCACAGGAAACATAGAGAACGTCGTCAAGAGGGGTGAAAAAGGACCGACAGGTCATGTCTTCATATCCAGTTTCGCAAGCCAGTCGTCTACGTGAAGTTTGTTCTTTATTAAGTGTGAATGACTTCCCCCTAGAAGCAATGGTATCTTATGTGGGCATTGTAGAAAGTACAGTGGATTCCACCCTAGGGACCCTTACTTGAGGAAAATGGTATATAGCACATATGCGCATTCCGTGTTCTCTGTCCAATCATCTGGATCACCAGAAGGTTGTCTCACCCACTTCGAGTAAAGAGTTTGCGATAGCGAGGTACAGGGGTCAGATAGCCCGAAGTGGTTGGCAACATGGCCCTGCTGTTGACCAGAACTGTAGAACACCCCCTAGGGAGGTTACCACGTAACACTTCCTCATGGAGGTTTGGGCCTTGATGAGGGAAGCAGGAACATAAACTTGTGTAATAAGCTCCCTCAAGAAAGAGCGTGCCTTGTGCCTGGGGTCCCAAAGTTTTGGCGCCCAGATCTGCCAACTGTCCATCAGAACGGAGGAGTGCTGCTGTGCGCTTCTCATAGGAGAGGCAAACATTGGTGTTTCTGATGAAACAGAAATATCTCTGAGCCCATTCATGGATGGTGCTGGCATTGTCAGGTATGTTGCCCTTAAGAGGGGGTCAATAGAGTCCAGCAATTTGTCTTGGGTGTCTCTGAAACCTCTCCTGACTCCCTAATGGGGTCGCGGCCACCCAGAGCCATAAAGGTCATCATCCCTGATCAAACACAGGTGTCTGTGTCACTCTGTTTGGGAGGGAAAGGCATGGGCAGTCTAACCACAAGCGGTTATGGACATCTTTATCTAGAGTCTTGCAAAGCCACAGGTGCATAAAGTTGGCCCGGTGTTCGAGAGGGGACCAGTCTCTCGAACATGTATGATGGATGTTGTAGGTTACACAGCCATTGACAAGTAGGATCCAGGATCGCTTCCGTGTCTTCTTGTTCAGTAGCGTGCGAGGCATCGTCACCCTCAGCTACCTGGGGTTCACCCAGAAAAACCTGTACATGAA
>OW240916.1:134122429-134189996 GCA_933207985.1 Pelobates cultripes
TGACAGGAGGGAGCGCTGAGCGCTTCCCTCCTGTCAGCCTCTCTTCAGGCTGCGCCCGGGCGGTGCGGTCCGCCCTCATGGACGCACCGCCCGGGCAAAGCTGCAGCCGCCTGAGGCTCTCTACAGAGCGTTCGGGCGGCTGCAGCATGGGGGGGCAGCGGCGGGGCTGGTCATGGCACCCCCCACCCGGCTGGCACCCGGGGCGGACCGCCCCTCCCGCCCCCCCCTTAGTACACCACTGCTAAGAGTGACTTGCTATTTGAGCTGAATTTGTGGTCCTTAGAGATAAGTACCACTATCTTATCTTGCAAGAGTTTTTAATTAGGAGGGATTTTTTTAATGTTTAAGGGCAATTAATAAACTGTGTTACACTATTATCTGTTTCCTTATTTTTAAGGCACAGCTGGTTATCTACGGATTTATTTACACAGATTGGATATGAACTTTGCCTATCCCCTACAGTGACTATATTATTTACATTTTATTGCTGTATATTCTCTTATATTTTTATTTATTTTTTGTTTTTTGTTTTATATATCTGATATTTCTCAGAAACCTGTGTTTTCACCATTGACACTTATTTGCTTTGCATTTCATCTGATTATTTACTGCTTTCAAATACAAACATTGCATTGATACACAGGCCTTCACAATATACACATCCAAAGGAATGCCGTTTTATATGAGAGTTATATTTAAAGGGACACTATAGTCACCCAGACCACTTGAACTCAATGAAGTGGTCTGGGTGCCAGGTCCCTCAGGTTTTAACCCTTCAGATGTAAACATAGCAGTTTCACAGAAACTGCTATGTTTACTTAGCAGGGTTAATCCAACCTCTAGTGGCTGTCTTCCTGACAGCAGCTAGAGGCGCATCTGTGACGCTGGATGCAAAATTCTCATCCAAGTGCAGAACGTCTATAGGAAATCATTGAGAAATAACTCCACTCGGGAGCTGACGTCGTCGGGGGAGGAGAGGTCACCAGTGCTGAGGGAGCTCAATGTTGGATAAAGGTAAGCTGCTGAAGGGGTTTTAACCCCTTCAGTGCCACGGGAGGGGGACCCTGAGGCTGGGGGCACCCTTAGGGCACTATAGTGTCAGGAAAACTACTTTGTTTTCCTGACACTATAGTGATCCTTTAACATGTATTTATTGCACATATATTTGGCCTTCAAAGGGCCTGGGATCCAATTTTGCCCGGGGGCCCCAAAGGCTCTCAGTCCGCCCCTGTCGGTGAGAGTACTACACAGTTAATATGGTGTCTGGTACAGTATAATAGCATATTGTATATACATAGAGCGTGTGTTGTGATAAAAGCTTTTGAGGTAAGCCATTGCAGTATTACTAGTGGGTTGAACCCCTGGGTGCCCCAATATGTCATGGAGTGTGCGTATATAGAGGCATGCGAACAGAAAATCAACTATGGCATAACATAAAATTAAGTTAAATGAAATTAACGGTATCATCAGCGCAGGCATAGAAGGGCAGCATAGGGAACGTGTCCTTGAGGATGCGGGTGCCGCACACAGGGTGATGTCGTGGTATCAGTTAATGCCTCATCTCGGTGTTTTGGGAGAGTCTCTGGGCGTTGCTGTATGATGGAGGTATGCCAGGGTGTTTCCTCTCTCCCTCTGGGCCTTCGAGGGGGCCTGTAACTGTGGTCCGTTCAGGCTATGGTATATATCAAGTCCCTCTCTGCCGGGTGACTGTGGGGGCCTGGAGTTTTCCGCCTCTTGGTGTGGGTGCCATGACTCAGCCGTCATGAAGCGTGCTTCGCGGCTGTAACCAGCTGCATTGCAGTGTGGTGGTCAAGCGATTGTGATTGGGATTGGCAGGCTTGACCGTGCGGCTTGAGTAGGGTCACCCCTGGTGCGGTGGGCGCTTGAGGAGGTCCAGCTCTTGGTTTTGGTGGTTCCCTCCGTTTTGCTGCCATGTGTGGGAGTGTTGTGTGCTTTCTCTTCCGCCGCCATCTTCTGGCTCTGTTCCCCGCCGGAGCTGGGAGGCTGTTGCTGAGGGTCGGGTGGCAGCTGTCGAGGTGAGTAGCTTTCCGACAGTTGTATGGTGCACTGTTGCATTCTATGCTCGAGCTTTAGGCAGAAGTTGCTGAATATGTGGTCCAGGTTGGACAAGGAGCCGTCATGAAGCGTGCTTCGCGGCTGTAACCAGCTGCATTGCAGTGTGGTGGTCAAGCGATTGTGATTGGGATTGGCAGGCTTGACCGTGCGGCTTGAGTAGGGTCACCCCTGGTGCGGTGGGCGCTTGAGGAGGTCCAGCTCTTGGTTTTGGTGGTTCCCTCCGTTTTGCTGCCATGTGTGGGAGTGTTGTGTGCTTTCTCTTCCGCCGCCATCTTCTGGCTCTGTTCCCCGCCGGAGCTGGGAGGCTGTTGCTGAGGGTCGGGTGGCAGCTGTCGAGGTGAGTAGCTTTCCGACAGTTGTATGGTGCACTGTTGCATTCTATGCTCGAGCTTTAGGCAGAAGTCGCTGAATATGTGGTCCAGTTTGGACAAGGAGCCGTGCTTCTCCTCATGGCTGACTGGGGTCTGCATGGTCTCCGCCATCTTAGGTAGGCCTCTCGACTCTCCGGCTAGTTTCCTGGTTGCATCTGCCATGCCAGGGAGGCCCCCAGGGTGGAACGGGATCACCCCCACCAGTCCAGAGGTGGGGGGGATTGCAGGGTGCCCGCTTGTATGAGACGGTGGCCTCCAGCGCACGGCAGGCCGCATGCCCTCGCGGGTTCATCTGGCTGACTGCCGTACGCTCATGGGCCAGTTCACCATGAGGACTGAGGGCTAGTAAGTAGCTTAAATGTCTCGTTTTGAATCTGTATGTGGTCAAGATATGCCTTAGTTTCCAAGATTAGTGAGGACCTCCAGCAAGACACGTCTTCCCTCCATAACAGTCAGGCCCCCTTTCCCCACTACCGAGCACTTTTTGATAGAAAAATTATCAGTATAAAATGTATCTGGAGCAAGGGATGCAAAGCTAACATATAAAAAATATAACACAGCAGTTTTGTGTATAGATTGCTTTGCAGACCAACTTAAACATTTTAATTATATAAATGTACACATTTCTTTTCTTATTAGTTCATCCTTCATAAAAATCATTGGAAAATGAACAGCTTTAGATCGTATAGAGGGTCCTTTATCTTTAAATATTTCACACAGGGTCTGAAATGCTAGTACAAAAGCAAAAAAGCAGTAGGAGTAACAAAAATGTATAAATAAAAATGGTAAATACCTTGTTTAAAGGTATTTGTAAAGACCTGGAAGGCCTTAGTTACAGTGCAGCTAACTTAAAAGTGCAACAGAATGTAAAAAGAGTATATGCCCACATATAGTACAGTTAAGCTATATTTTTCTAAAATAAAGGTATTTAAAAACTGCTAAAGCAATCTTTATCAGCCTCTGGAATGCTATTGTGATGCACACAGTGAAGTGGTACAGTCCATTCACTTCTCTACCTTTCCTGGCTGTAAGAATGGTATCACCCAGTGAAACTACCTGAACTATATAAAAGCAGGGGGTGAGGTTACATTTTCACCAACTTTACTGACTCGTTTTGGCAAAGCAGCACCTAAATGAACATGAAAACCCACAAGATTTCTGCCTGTCTGCAGCTGAAAGGCTTAAATCCAGAACTAAATTCTGAAAATATAAGTAAATAAAAACTGGATTGCTAAGATTCAGACCCACAAATCTGAACTGTGCGCATGCTGGTAACAAATAGTTGCAAAACAAAAATGGCATTGCAAGGTTAAATTTGTTGTAAATGCATATGGTAGTCACTATTACTCCTGTATACCTATTGAAAGACTAAAATCATTCCTTATGACATTGCATGACTTGCCTTGGGTAGCAGACCAGGGTAATAAAATAATAAAGGGTGAGCTATGCCAATTGATTTTATATATAAAAAGGCCATAGGCCTGCATTTTTGGGAGGAGTTTTCCCTATATAAGCTCTACCCCCTGCTTACCTATGCTGTTTCCTGTTAGAGCGACGCTGCCATGACAACCAGCATTTCTGGTTATTCGGCCTTCCCAGTTGTTTCCAGCAGCAGCCATGGACTCTGGTTCAGCCTTTCCGACCCGACCTGCAGCTCCCCAAACCCGGCTTGCAGCTTCATTTGGGGCCCCAACCGCCCACAGGGCCTCTGACCCAGTTCCTCCTTCCTCAAGACGCGGCACGCACACATATGTACACATGGGAACCCGTTCGTGGTGTTCTAATGTTTGGGCCTAAATAACGCAGGGATTAGCTCCCTATGTTTCGTATACTTTGTACCGTTCGTTAAAATTATGTTGGTTTAATTCTGTTTGTTTAATTTCATTAATTTAAATTAAATCATTTGTTTAAATCCATTCGTTTAAATCCATTCATTAAATTCCATTTGTTTAATTACTTTAGTTTAAATCCACTCGTTTAAGCTTAGTTTAAATTGTTCTTCTGTTTCTTACGCTCGTCCAAGTAATTTACTAGGTCTCATTAAACCTGTTCACAAATTACTCCATGCATTCGTTTAATTCAAGCTGTACATTTGCATACTTTACCTTCGTACGTACGCTGAATCATATGCTCGATTAAATCCTAGAATACTTGGAGGCTGCCACTGTATCTTTTGTTTCTGCTGTTCGATTGGTCATTTGCATAAACTCACAGTTCTCATGTTGGGTAATTCACAAACTTGGTACAGTTTAACTGTTCGGTCTAGCAGTTACTAAAAAATTACTTAAGTCTCACAGGCACGTCTGTTTGAAAAAAATGTTTAGTCTCCGTTATTACATTTATACATTACTTGTTATTACACATATCCCCATTTTACTGTTAGGTGCACATAAGAGACTCCTATCCTGTAAGAGTACTCTCTCTTAGGCTTGATTTAGGGTACGTTTATATATACATAAATACACACAGCTATAACCCAGTACTTCACTTATCATAAGTTAATAAATTGTTATTTTTCAGATAGGCATCTTTAAACCTACATCGTCCCTCCAGCTTTTTCTACTCAGTTTCTATCTCATCCTATTGTTAGGTACGTACGGTTAAGTTTACGCTGCTTTTCATAAAACAAGCCCCAGCTAGGTATAGAGAACTGGTTGCAAGGGATAGGAGCTGACCCTACTACTTTTAAGTTTTAGTTCCCATGAGGCCCCCCCTGCCCACCGGAGGTATCACCCACACGGCCCCACATTAGATTATTTGCCTCATATCCCCTTCTGCAGGGGTTGTTTAGAGTGTCACATGCCACGGCCAAATACTTTTTCTTCATACTGTCACAAAGAGGCCAACATCGTGCCACATTGTTAGGTGGCCACATTTCCCCATGGGCCAAATCATAGATAGAGGCTCTCTTTGCCACATGGTAATTAACATTCATAGGATTCACCTATCACAGGCAGTTAAGTTTTTCGCCATCGGCACAAACTAGCAAGCCAGTTCTATATACGGTATATCACTATTGTCTCAAAGTATTGTATTTGCTAATCTCTTCATAGGATGTCACAAAAATCACTCCATGAAGAGACGGATATAACTAACGCATTCAAATTACTACCGATCCATCAGAGATTATTATTACTTCGCCACCAGACTCACTTTTCGGCTCCAGGAGCAGCCCGAAGCTGTTTGACATATTTGCCGACTCTTTGCTGGCTGCTCCTGAATATGGTCAGATGCCCCACGGTCATACACTATTTGGACGATTTTCTACTGGTCGAGGCAGGTTCCCTCATTCCACGTAGTATCATTAGCACTACTGTACTGTCTTCGGCATTAAGTGTCCCATTGTCCCGACAAAACAAAAGGCCCCACAACACAGTTGGTATTCCTGTGTATCTCACTAGACTCAGTGTCTATGCAGGCACGCCTCCCTGATGTGAAATTGGTGCACATTAGACAAGAACTGGGCCAGTTCCTCCAAAAAGGTACTGGTACACGGAGGGATCTCCTGGGATACCTCAATTTTGCCATGCGTATCATTCCACAGGGGAGATCCTTCATCTCCAGGTTACTCTACCTCTTACCCGGCGTGCCAGATGATGGAACCATAGTCCTCAACCCCTCTGCCGTAGAAGATTTACTCATGTGGAAGCACTTCCACACAGAGTGGAACAGCATCTCCATGTTCATTCCCCCACTGACCGAGCACTCCCCTGTTATTTGGGCTGATGCAGCAGCCCACTCGGGGTTTGCAGCAATTTTTTTGTAACTACTGGTGGTGGCTCCTCCTCTCAGCGGCTGAGTCTGTAATCATTAAAGACGCCGGCCGCTGCAACTGTAAAATACTTAAGGGTTTCCTGTTTAACCCTTAAGTGTCAGACCATTAATTATCTTGTGGGTGTGTTACACACACGCCCATGATCACATGTTTCCCTACAGCCTATCAATGAACATCTTAAGCTATTTAAGCCTAATTTGTCCATTTCTCTGTGCCCTGTCGTGGTTTCCAGTTAGTTATCCGAGAGCACGTTCCTTGTATTGATTTCTTGTGTATCTGACCTTGGCTTCCCTTATTGACTATCCGATCTCTGTATTCCTTGACCTTTGGCTTGGCTCCTGACTATTCTGATATCTCGATTTCTTGACCTGTGGCGTTATTTCTTTGTCTTGGCTTTTCCCTGTCTTGTGACTTTTTGCCTTTATATGTTAAATCCTGCCGTTCTAAGACCTGGTAATACGTCTTAGGTATTTACTTAAATCTACTTAAGTTCTGCGTGTTGGGCATCTACAGTAATCCTGACAACGTGGCTGGCCGCCAAACTGTCAGGTGTGCGAACACATTCCGGGCATTCATAATACAGCAGCTGATGCTTTGTACCGGTCTAACTTTCAGGCATTCTACAAGGTGCATCCCTTCGCCAACGAGCTCCCATTAAGAATCCCGACATTCCCTGAGTTAATCACGCAACGCTCTGTCTGCCAACACCAAATCAGCTTACAATAGGGCTTTGACTGTTTTCCACAAATTTGGGGGAGAGTTTCACGTTTCAGATAATTACTCTATAGAGACCATGGTGGCTTTTGCCTTTTTTTTTTGCCACCTACACCTTAAATTAGCACATAACACTATTAAATTGTATATTACAGGTATACAGCACCACGTCCTCACTACCTTTCCCAATCACTCACCTTTTCTTTCCACTTACTCCATCAAAACTATTCTTAAAGGCATCAACAAAATAGATCAACCTCCTACTACCAATAGATTACCCATAGACAGAACCATATTCAGGAACATATCAAACCTATTGGACACAAATCCCTTTAAGGCCCAGACTAACTCAATCATCAAAGTAGCCATTTACATCGCCTTCTGCTGCTTCCTCAGACCGTCAAACGGATGTCAGCTCCTGTTTAAAAATATCGGCCATAACCAAACACGGCGACCATTACGTTATGTCATTACATTCATCTAAAACCATCCACACAAACTACCCAACTATAATCCCTCTCTTTCCTACAGAGAACCTCTGGTGTCCCGTTAAAATACTCAATTTATTTCTATCCACGCACTTCAGACTCCCACCTAACTCACCACTACTACTTCTTGAGGCCACCTTATTCCAGTGGAAAGGGGGCACAAGGGCTCTAGAAGGGGATCAGGAGCTGTGGTGGAGGATAAGGTATGTTGGGGGGCAGGGGCTGTTGAAGGGGACACACACAGAAGCTGTAGAGAGGGACACACACAGAGGCTGTAGATGGGGTGACACAGGGGCTGTAGGGAGGACATGGGGCTGTTGGGGGGGCACAGTGGCTGTAGGGGGGAGCACATGGGGCTGTAGAGGGGGACTCGGGCTGTAGTGGGGGTGACACAGGGGATGTAGAAGGGGGACACAAGGGATGTGGGGGGCTGAGAATGGGCAGAGGGGCTGAGAGGAGGCACAGGGGCTGGCGCTGTAGACAGGGGAACAGGAGCTATAGAAGGGGGTAGGGGCATAAATGGGGGGCATGGGCTGTAGAGTGGGATCATGGACTGTAGAATGGGATATGGGCTGTGGTGGGGGGCCAGAGAGGTAAAGGGGGCACAGGGCCCACAGAAGGGGTGGGGTGGGAAGGGGCAATGGAAGGGAAGGGCAGATGCTGTAAAAGGGAGGGCACAGGAGCTATAGAAAGGGTAGGCAGTGGCTGTAAAAAGGGGCAAAAGGGCTATAGAAATTGGAAAAGGGGCTGTAGAGGGGGCAGGGGCTATAGAAGTGGTGGGGAGGGGCTGTAGAAAAATCCCCCTGTCCCTTTTGTTAGGCCAGGGAGGGGTGGACAGGAGCCTGGAGCAGAAGCCTGCAGCCAGCACAGAGCAGCCAGGGAAGTCGGCCAGAACTCTTGATGATGTCAGGAGGAGGGGGTGTGACTTCCACTGCTCTTCTCCCAGATCCACTGGGGAGTCTATAGAAGAGCAGTGGAAGTTACGCCCCCTCCTCTTGACATCATCCCTGGCTGCTCTGTTCTGGCTGACTGCAGGGAGACGGCAGGTAATGTGAAAAATCTGAGTCCCCCGCCCCAGGCAGGGCATTCGGATTTTTGCGCCGGCATTGCAGTGCAGCACGTAGCCTCAATTTTGAGTCTTGATTAGGGTGTGCCCAGGCACACCCGGCACACCCTGTGCACACGCTTACTATTGAGAGCTCCTTTGACCAAGATGTTGTGGGTTCACAGCAATAGCTTCCAAATCTGAATGCCACCTGGAGTCAACTCCAAATCTTTTTCCTGCTTCATTGATGAGGAAAAAATTAAGGCATAGCCCACTGCTGTCAATGAAACAGCTTTCGAGCCAATTGTCCAATTACTTTTGGTCCTTTGAAAAAGATGGAGCTACATATTACAGAGCTGTAATTCCTAAACTCTTTCTTCAACTTAGATGTGAATATCCTCAAATTAAAGTTGAGATGCTGCTCTTTTAGCTCATTTTCATTATTTAACTGTAACTTGAATTTCATTTGATAAACAGACAAAAACCAAAACATGTGTCAGTGTCCAAATATTTCTGGAGCTAACTGTATTTAATGTATTATTCTAGTATTGCTATGACAGGATATTCATAATGCGGATGAAAATATTATCCCCGATGGGGGTAGATGGCGTGGTACAAAGACCTACCAATAGGGGGTAACCCAGCGAAATACACACAAAGTAATAACTATAGTCTAATATGCCTAGGCACGTAAGAGCAAAGTAGGTCCCTCGGTATAAAAGAGCAAGGTGTAGAAATTAATCTTTACTGAAATATTCTAAAAAGAGGGGACTTACAAAACAAAACACTATTAAAAAAGCAATATGTCCTGAATAGGAGGTTAAAGATAATAAAATAATAATAGAGAGTAGCCCTTTATACTGATTTATGGATACAAAGTATCCTCTAAACTGATAGAGGCTACACAGCATAGAATAAAAAAGATTAACCTGGCTATCTGTCGCTTGCCTTAATTATGCCTTAATTATGCAACACACCTCCTTTGCATTCAGTTGATCAGGTTGTTGATTGTGGCCTGTGGAATGTTGGTTCACTCCTCGTCAATGACTGTACAAAGTTGCTGGATATTGGCATAACCTGGAACATGGTGTCGTATACGCCGATCCAGAACATCCCAAATATGCTCCATGGGTGACATGTCCGGTGAGTATGCTGGCCATGCAAGAATTGGGATGTTTTTCAGCTTCCAGGAATTGTGTGCAGATCCTTGCAATACAGGGCCGTGCATTATCATGCTGCAACATGAGGTGATGGTCGTGGATGAATGACACAACAATGAGCCTCAGGATCTCATCACGGTATCTCTGTGCATTCAAAATGCCATCAATAAAATGCACCTGTGTTCGTTGTCCATAACATATGCCTGTCCATACCATAACCCCTTCGCCACCATGGGCCACTCGATCCACAACATTGACATCAGCAAACTGCTCACCCACATGACGCCATACACGCTGTCTGCCATCTGCCCTGTACAGTGAAAACCGGGATTCATCCATGAAGAGAACGCCTCTCCAAAGTGCCAGAAGCCATCAAATGTGAGCATTTGCCCACTCAAGTTAGTTACAACTACGAATTGCAGTCAGGCCGAGACCCCGCTGAGGATGACGAGCATGTAGGTGAGGTTCTCTGAGATGGTTTCTGACCGTTTGTGCAGAACTTCTTTGATTATGCAAACCGATGGTTGTTGTAGCAGCTGTCCGGGTGGCTGGTCTCAGACAATCTTGGAGGTGAAGATGCTGAATGTGGAGGTCCTGGGCTAGTGTGGTTCCATGTGGTCTGCGGTTGTGAGGTCGGTTGGATGTACTGCCAAATTCTCTGAAACGCCTTTGGGGAAGGCTTATGGTAGAGATATAGATAAAAAAGAAACAGGTGTAGGCGCTCTCTAAAATAACTATAGGTACGGCAGCAGTAAAACAGCAGGGCTTCCCAATACCTGCTAATAACCAAAGAGTGCAAAAAACAAAGTGGAATACCGCGCCACAGGAATATATAGAATACTTAATTAAAAAAGGAAGAAGTATATAAATACATACGAGATGTTCCAACAATATAGTGGTGAGTGTAAACCTTAAAAAAGAGATAAATTTGGAGAATAATAGTGCAGTATGTCAATTTTGAGATAATTTCATATAGAATATACGGGAAACTGATAGAAGAACTAACTCACACTTTCCAGAGCTGCTAAGAGCTCTACTGTATAGTGCCTGGACGGTATAATCCCCATATTAGGATATAGGAATAATGGTGAGGCGTAACTTCCAGATCTCCACGACTGTGCATAGAACAGAAAACACAAATAAAATCCAATAGTGCAGTATATCTGATAAATAATATGTGGCAGAGAAGGTACGTATCTTACTTACAATTTCCAGAGCAATATACTTGCTCTGGTGATGAGAGCTTGTGGTGGTATAATCCCCACCCGAGGATATAGGAAGGATCCAAAGTGCACCAGGAACAGAAGATGTATCAAGGAGCAAAGTAGGAGATAAAACTACAATTTATTATAAAAAGAAAAAAATAACATAAAAATATTATAAGTATATTATCAACATCCAGTCTCTTGCTCCACTTTACGCGTTTCGCCCTAATCAGGGCTTCCTCAGAAGTTTAATGTTCGTCAATTTCAGTCCCAGTTATATAGGGTGTGCTGATTCTTTCAATCTGAGGTCTGCAGGGAAATGGGGCAGTAGTAGGGCGTAGGAGCAGTGGTGTGTGTGAGTGATGCAATGTGTAAGGGGTGCAGTGTGTATGTGTGTGTGTGTGTGTGTGTGTGTGAGGGGGACAGTGTGTGAGCAGTGTGTGTGAAGGTTGTAGTGTGTGTGAGGGTGGCAGTGTATGTGTGTAACAGTTGCAGTGTGTGTGTGTGAGTATTGCAGTGTATATGTGTGTATGGGACGGCAGTGTGTGTGTATGGGGAGCAGTGTGTGTGTATCGGGTAGTGTATGTGTGTAGAATGTGTGTATGGGGGCAGTGTGTGTGTATGAGGGGCAGTGTGTGTGTATGGGTGGCAGTGTGTGTGTATGGGGGGCAGTATATGTGTATGGGGGCAGTGTGTGTGTATGGCGAAAGTGTGTGTGTATCGGTAGTGCGTGTGTAGAATGTGTGTAAAGGTGGGGCAGTGTGTGTGCTGGAGGCAGTATGTGCGGCATGGGGGGCAGGTGTGTGTGTATGGGGGGGGCAGTGTGTGTGTTGGGGGGCAGTATATGTGTATGGGGCAGTGGGTGTGTATGGGGGGCAGTGTGTGTGTATGGGGCAGTGTGTGTGTATGGGGGGGGCAGTGTGTGTGTATGCGGGGCAGTGTGTGATAAGGGTAGTGTGTGTGTATGGCGGGCAGTGTGTGTAGCTTGTGGTGGTATAATCCCCACCCGAGGATATAGGAAGGATCCAAAGTGCACCAGGAACAGAAGATGTATCAAGGAGCAAAGTAGGAGATAAAACTACAATTTATTATAAAAAGAAAAAAATAACATAAAAATATTATAAGTATATTATCAACATCCAGTCTCTTGCTCCACTTTACGCGTTTCGCCCTAATCAGGGCTTCCTCAGAAGTTTAATGTTCGTCAATTTCAGTCCCAGTTATATAGGGTGTGCTGATTCTTTCAATCTGTTCTGGTATGTGCACTCTTCCGGTTTCCGGCAAGTCGCGTGCGTCGACCGGAAATGACGCATCAGGGGTTGGAAAGGGCTGATGGACCATGTATTGGTATTGACACCGGTAGTTGCGAACGTCACCCGGAAATGACGTAATGCGACTAGCGGTGATCACTGGGAGTCGTAGTTTTGTAGTGAGAAGCCATATAACTCGGCATATTCAATTCAGGAGGAGGAAAGGGGGCTATACATAAGTGCAAGAATTGCATAAAATAAGTACATGTATGATATAATGCACATTCAAATTTATAGCACATATACAATATATACATATTTGTATAGAAAAGATATTCACATAATATATATTTTCAGGACATCAATATATAAACTGGAATCTTTGTGATAAAATAGAAAAGAGACAGAGAAATACTTATAGTGTTAGTTTATACATCCAAACAGTATATGTATACGTTGTAAGTGTCAATAAACATAGGAGAGGTGGTATCTTAGGCATTATAATAAAAAATAAAACAGATATTATAACGAATATATAAAAGTATTTTTATTTTAAAATATTTTTATTTTAAAAATAGAGATGTCGCGAACTGTCCACCGAACTGTTCGCGAACTGTCCGCCGGCGAACAATAGCGTGTTCGCGTTGGGCGAACATATCCGATTTCCGGTCCGCCCCCTATACGTCATCATTGAGTAAACTTTGACCCGGAACCTCACAGTCAGCAGACACTTCCTGGGAGGGAGGGTCTGCTGCTGATTGGGTGGAATGTGTCTGCTGGCTGTGAGGTTCCTGGTCAAAGTTTACTCAATGATGACGTATAGGGGGCGGACCGGAAATCGGATATGTTCGCCCAACGCGAACATGCTATTGTTCGCCGGCGGACAGTTCGCGAACAGTTCGGCAGACAGTTCGCGACATCTCTATTTAAAAATATTTTGTAAAAATTTTTTATAAGAATATTTTATAAAAATATTTTATAAAAATATATTAACTAGATAAAATGGCAAAATTAGCATCAAAATTATTTTCTTATCCATAAAAGTTCATAAAAAGTTAAAAAGATCAAATTCAGCATTTAGGCCATTAGGGTGCAGTGTATCTAAAAAGTATACCCACTCCATTTCTTTTTTACCCAATTTTTTAATCATATCACCTCCTCTCCAATGTTGAGATAATTTCGTGATACCCACAAATTTCAACAAGCGTGGATCATTGTTGTGCTGTTCAAAGTGGGAAGATACAAGGTGATTCTTAAGCCCCTTCTCAATATTCCTACAGTGTTCTCCAATTCTGATTTTTAGGGGTCTTATAGTTCTTCCTATATGCTGTAAGCCGCAAGGGCATTCCAACAAATAAATTACGTTTTTGCTCATACATGTGATAGTCTCCTTGATCTCATATTCTTTATTGGTATTGTAAGATTTGAAATTTAATGTGTGCTTATTAATCTTTTGGGTTTTTTTACAGGCTACACAACAATTACATCTAAAAAATCTTTTTTTGTTGTTTAAAAAGTTATCCACAGCTTTTGAATTTTTTTGTTTTGTATAATTTTTTGTGAGTTGCATTTTTAGGTTTGGAGCACCTCTAAACACTATTTTCGGTCGATCTGGGATCATTTTCCCTTAAATTGTATCTTCTTTTAATAGATGCCAATTGTTTCTAATTATTTTCTTCAGCTGTTTATTCTTATTGTTGTAATCCAAAACTAAGGGTAACATAAATTCATTTTCATCTTTGTTTTTATTTGGGTCTTTCTTTTTTATTAGATTCTTTCTATCTATCTTTGCTATTTCTTTTATGGTCTCTTCTATTCTACTCTCATTATATCCTTTTTCAATAAATTTCCCTTTCATCTCATTAGCCTGAATTTCAAAGATATTGCCTTCTGAACAATTCCTTTTTAATCTAAGTAGTTGGCTTTTAGGGATGCTATTAAGCCAACTTTTATAGTGGCAACTATCCGTTTTAATAAAATTATTCACATGCACTTCTTTAAAATGAGTTTTTGTGTGAATTTTTTTGTCTTTAATATAAATATCTAAGTCTAAAAAGGTAACGTTGGTTTGACTAAAATCTGCTTTTAAAATTATGCCGTCTTCATTTTTGTTTAAAAATTCTATGAAATAATTCGCAGTAAGAAGGGTAGAGAAATATATGGTAGAGAAATAAACATTCAATTCACGGGCAACAACTCTGATGGACATTCCTGCAGTCAGGAAAAAGAAATTGCCCGCTACCTCAAAACTTGCAATATCTGTGGCATTGTGCTGTGTGATAAAACTGCCCATTTTAGTGTGGTCTTTTATTGTGGCCAGCCTAAGGCACACCTGTGCAATAATCATGCTGTCTAATCAGCATCTTGATTTGCCACACCTGTGAGGGGGATGGATTATCTCGGCAAAGGAGAAGTGGTCAATAACACAGATTTAGAAAGTTTGTGTACAATATTTGCTCACTAGCAGGTAGTCCAACATTTGTACACATAGAATAACTTGTTACCAGGTGCCCAGGCTCCCTAAAGTCCCCCAAAATTGGACACTACAGGAAAAGTTATTTCCCTTGTGGTTTTTTTTCTCCTCCCAGCCCCATCTAGCACAAGCTATAGTGGTTTTTTAATAGTGTTTTTTTATAAGTCCCCTCTGTTTAGACCTGAGTTATTTAATAAAATGTATCTTTATACACCTTGTTATTTTGTTTTTTTATTCTGAGCGACCTACTTTGGTCTTATGTGCCTGTGTATATTAGACTATAGTTATTACTTTACAGGATATTCATATTGCGAACAAAAACAGCAAAGAATTAATTGTGCATATAAGATTCCTGGCATTGTTATGTCATATGATAAGATAAATATTGTTTATTAAAAGCTAACTAGTAACAAATAAGTCTACAGAAGAGTGTGCTGAACATATGCTTTAAGAAAAATAAGTTAAGAAGACACAAAGATCCATTTAATGATAGCATCCTGTCCTACCCAACAATTTATTAGTATTTTACAGAAACATAGATAATATTCTTGTCTTAAGGTTTATTTGGGAACATATCCCTTAAACCATAAAGAAAGTAAAACAAAAAATTACATAACTGAAAACTGAAAATGCAGAAAAAAAGTAAATTGTAAGGTGAAAAAAATACTGGAAATATTAACGAGATATATTATCAGCATAGACAAAAAGGAAGCATGTGACATAATATTGTCTTAACAGTATTCATGCAGAGCTAAATATGTTGAGAGCATTAGAATTTTTGTAAATTATGTGACGCACAAAGCATTGTATGTATAATTTGTGGTCTACGCTGTACTGACAATTTTCATGCAAAATATTTAAAATATTAAATAAGGTGACACATATTAAGCTATATTGGATTCGCAGTAAGCTCTGAATATCTGACAGAACAAAATGGGCAGTGCTGGCTGGCAAAGTATTAAAAGTGTAAGGGTATACACACCAGTGGCGGATCCAGAGCCTGATCTCGGGAGGGGCACTTGTAGATTATTTAAATAATCCAGACACAATAACCACTACAGCTCAGTGTAGTGGTTATGGTTTCAATAGTGCCGGGACCCCCTCCCAGAGTAAGTAGTCAAACCGTTTAAGAACAGTTTGACAACTTACCTGAGGTCTGCAGGGAAATGGGGCAGTAGTAGGGCGTAGGAGCAGTGGTGTGTGTGAGTGATGCAATGTGTAAGGGGTGCAGTGTGTATGTGTGTGTGTGTGTGTGTGTGTGTGAAGGGGACAGTGTGTGAGCAGTGTGTGTGAAGGTTGTAGTGTGTGTGAGGGCGGCAGTGTATGTGTGTAACAGTTGCAGTGTGTGTGTGTGAGTATTGCAGTGTATATGTGTGTATGGGACGGCAGTGTGTGTGTATGGGGAGCAGTGTGTGTGTATCGGGTAGTGTATGTGTGTAGAATGTGTGTATGGGGGCAGTGTGTGTGTATGAGGGGCAGTGTGTGTGTATGGGTGGCAGTGTGTGTGTATGGGGGGCAGTATATGTGTATGGGGGCAGTGTGTGTGTATGGGGAGCAGTGTGTGTGTATGTAGGGTGTGTGTATGTGTGTATGGGCAGTGTGTGTATGGAGGGCAGTATGAGCATGGGGGGCAGTGTGTGTATGGGGCAGTGTGTGTGTGTATGGGGCAGTGTGTGTGTTGGGGCAGTATGTATGTGTGTATGTGTGTGGGGCAGTGTGTGTGTGCGGGGCAGTGTGTGTGTGTGATAAGGGCAGTGTGTGTGTATGGGGCAGTGTGTGTATGTGTGTGTATGGGGGGGCAGCGTGTGTGTATGGGGGGCAGTGTGTGTGTATGGGCGGCAGTGTGTGTATGGAGGGCAGTATGTGTGTATGGGGGGCAGTGTGTGTGTATGGGGGGCAGTGTGTGTGTGTATGGGGGCAGTGTGTGTGTGTTGGGGAACAGTGTGTGTAGAGTGTGTGTGTGTGATAAGGGTAGGGTTTTTTTGTTTTATAATATATTTTTATTCATTTAATTCAATATAGCTTCTGGGTCCTCTCTCTCACTCCCTCCCTCTCCCGCCGGCCGCCAGCACAGTGCCTGCGGACCGGGGAGGGAGATCTCTGATCTCTCCCCCGGTCCGCAGGCACATTGCAGGGCTAGTACCTGCATGTGCTGCTGGCAGGGGAGAGGGAGACCGGCGGATTGCCCCCCCACGGATCCGCCACTGATTCACACACAATACCCCTGAAGTGTGACTTCACATAGTATTTCTGCTTGCCTTCTGAATTGTTGGACTCTATCAGAGATTTGTTTTGGGTTGTACTACAATAAGGTGGAATTTGGTCCAATCAAGTGATCGCCGGAAATTCTCTGAGCTACCACGTGCCAGAATCTTAGGGAAACTGACGTGAACAAACGCAAACATTATCATTTTGGGTTTTTGATTTGCAATGTCATTCTTGGCACCAGAAAAAAGGGTCATGGGATGGAGAGGAAATAGCAGCCAACAAAATATAGGAATAGTATGTTTAACACAACACAGTGGTTGCTTGTCTAAGGATTCCCTAATGACATATATTTTTGGAATTGAGAAAAAGCTGTTTGTTTGTGGCTGGATTTTGGTGAGGGCAATTAAGCATCTTAGTTTGCCATAATGGAGAAGAGGTGTGCCTAACTGCATGGGCTGGATCTCCTGTCCAGTCTAGATGTAGCAAAAAAAGATGATTGATAGTCAGGGGACAGCCATTAAATCTCACAAAACAGGTATTTTAGTCCGCACACAGGGGTAAACCCCTATGGTGCACAGAAAAAAATAGGAATAAATTATATGGAAAGTATGAGAAAAGTGCACATTTATTGGTAGAAAAAAAATCAAAATTGTATGGCATTAAATTGTCATGGCAGTTCTCATATATACTGAATGTTTAAGCAGGCATGGTATATAATGCAGACAAAATTATATTTCCAAAAATGAAACAAAGTGTCCAGGCAAAAGAAACAAACTTTGCAAAAATAGGAACAGTTGATAAATGAAGTAACAAATAGTTGCAATACCTGCGACTGCCAGTCAAGGGAGTGACCTCCTACACCACTAAACGAAAAAAAGATTATGTGAGTACCCTGGACACGTTTCGCACCTCCCTGGTTCTTTCTCAACATAAAATATTGCAGAAAATACTACTTGCTCTCCCTAAATTTAAAGGGTAATCCAGACGTGGAGCCGCTATACCTCACTGACAATACTTAACAAGGTTGAAATGATTGTCTGGGGTTGCTGTATCACTCGTGCAGAGAGCCGGCCTGCATTTTGGATCTATTCCACCCTTTTGGGTGGGATCAGTCTAATATGCAAATAGCCATGTTTTTTTTTGTAATAGCACAAGCTGAGCTAAAAAAAAAAAAAAAAGCTTGAGATCTGAGCGGAGACCCACTGAAGGGCAAGCTATTTGAGCTGTTGTCCATTCTCAGTATACTCTTGCAACCTTTTTTTGCTCTCCCTATTTTTTTTCTGTCAAAGTGGTTCAGAAGAACCAAATTGTTCTGCCCTGTACATGTCTGCTATTTAATTTCTTTATATATATTCTTCATATTTTCTTACATATTTTTTACATATCTGGGACATAAAACATGACAGCCTTCTACTCCCCTCATTGTTTTTAATTAACAATCTTTGTGCTGTATCATTGCATACTCTCAAAGATGTATGTTGCTGTTGTTTTATTATGCCTCCACTAACTGCTGTCTCTCACTGCCTCCTCTTACTTCTGTCTCTCAATGCCTCCTCTCTGTCTCTCCACAACCTTTACCATTGCATCTTAGAATGATAAAAAAGAATTGAATACAAACAGAAAGAATTAAGTTGACATGGCAGCTATATCTTGCTGTGTCAGCTCTTCTGTAGGACTCCATAGCCTGGTGTTTCGATTGTGTTTTGACTGCAATTCAATTTGTGATTGGTACTTTTTAATAGTATTGATTACAAATTCTACAGTTGGCAAAACCTAAAAAGATCCAGGGGCCTAAGCTTCATGGCGGTTGGACACACTTCATGAAAGCTCCTCACCCAATATGGTTATTAAAACACTAATTAGACTTTCATGATGCCAATCTGACATTAATTAAGACCGATCGTTTTCTGGAACCAGTTGAGGTATCCTGGACTGTTAATGTAGGCAGATACTCAGTTAAGTGCTTGCAGGCAGATACTCCTCCCAAGACTGATGGCCTAGTAGCTGGGAGAGGGGGCTGATCTCCCGACTCTAGGATTGCACCTCACAGCAAGCTTCATAGAGCCCCAATATCACTTTGGAACAGAAGTGAGGAGGTTGTGTAGACCCCACACAGCTCTGGACTCACAGAGGGAATGATCATCTGAGGTTCCTTTGGGGAGCATCCCAGCTTCATCAGTTGTAGAAGATACAATGCGCCATTGACTAAGACACTCCCAAAATTGTGCACACAATATGTCAAATTCTGTAAGGAAAGAACCTTCCCACTGCTGGAATGGATGCTCACCAATAGGGATGTGCATGGGAAAAAATTGGGTTCGATTCGGCACTTCCGAAATTCGGGACTTCGGCAATTCGGCATTTCAGCACTTCCGTTCGGTACTTACAAAATTCGGCAATTCTGGACTTTGGCACTTCGGGACTTCAATGTCATGGCTTACCTGAGGTGGGAGTCTGGTAGTCAGAGATATATGCTCACCCCTGCAAACAGACACAGACCAAGGTGGTCAGGTAAGAATTCACCTGGCCTGTGAGTCTGTGCACAGGGGCTGTGCAGGGATAAACTCCAAGTCGCAGTACAGGCAAGGACAAGCCAAAGAGTAGTCATGGAGAGCCGATCTCAGGGGAATCCAGAAGTCAGAGAAATCAAACCAACAAGCCAAGGTCAGGAGCCATGAACAAACTGGAGAATACATGATCTGGTTATGGATAAACAGGAACCACAAACGTGAACCAGAGTCAATGAACTGACACTGCCCTCAGGGAGAGGCAGTGTCTTATACCTGGCTAATCAGTGATACTTTACAGCTGGACTATGATTGACAGGAGCAGTCACAGGTTAAGTCCAACCCCCAGTGCTGGAGACATGGCAAGGATAAGTTTCAGGCCAAACCAAGAACTGAAGTGGTTCAGAGGCAGGAATACAGGCCATCAAGCACCCATGTTCAAATCCCTTGTTGTTCACTTCTGGGCGACCTTGTCTGGCAGTCTGGATGTAAGAACCGTGACATTCGGTACTTCGAGAATTCGAGACTTCGGCAATTCCCTAACCCTACTAGGGTTTGGGGTAGATGTAGGGTTAGGTTTAGGGGTAGAGGTAGAGGTAGAGTTAGATTCCTGTCATCATTCCCTTCATTTTACCTCCCTCTCCTGTTTTGCCACTTTTCAAAAATCCAAAGCACTTCGGCACTTCCGAAATTCGTCACTCCGGCAATTCAGTTCAGGTCAGCACTTCCAAAATTCGTCACTTCGGAAATTCGGGACTTCGTCAATTTCGGACATTTGGAAGCATTCGAATGTCCGAATTGCCGAAATTCATCTGAATTTAAATTTGGACCGAAACGAATTGCACATGTCATAAAGAAAATAGTCTAGTACCCACTTGGTGAGCATATCACAACAGGGGTGGTCAGAACGAGTGGCACCCTATCACTCTGGGCATGAACCCTGTAAACATTAATATAAAAATTGCACATGTCTACTCGCCAATATTCTTAAGATGCTCGTGGTTGGTGACCATCTTGAAGTAGGATCACTTTCATGGGCCTGTTAGTATGGTTGCTTTGAGATTCCCACACAGAAGAGGAAAGTCTCGCCAGTGGGAACCAAAATAACCCCCGATGTCCCAAAAGGGGAGCACAGGCTAAAAGTTGCTGACATACAGGCTTTGGCAGGGCCGGAAATTGGCTGCCTCTCCTGTCCACAATGCACACCAAGCCTCACAGGATAGGACCTGGGTCTCTGGATACACATACTCAAAACAAAGAGTCACTAGAAGAGTGCCCAAGCAGAGTCTTGGACTTGGTGAGAATCCACTTGTGTTGCCAAAAATATTAAATATAGATTAAACAGCCAATATGCTAAAAGTAGTGAAAAGCACATGTAAGACATGGCTTTCTAGCATGTCAGTAATGCCCTGCCCCATACTATGTACATTTTTATGATTTGTCAGCCTCTTAGCTCATCCAGCCTCAAACATTTTTTCGGGCCTTGTACCTCACCATTCTCTTAACTCTTTGCCCTTCTGGCTCTGACCTCTGAATTTGTGCTTTGCTAGTAGAAGTCCAAGAAGACACTGTAATGTGCATGACTATTTATAGTCATTCGGGTTTACTGCTCTTTATTGAAAGCCCTCCAACAGGACATCCAACTCGCCCCATCTCTGCAGTCCTTTGCAAATCCCTAAAAACGCACTTCTTTAGAGAAGTCTACCAGCTATCCCCTTAACTACTCATCCCATACTACCTTCCTCTGCCTTCTCCCATCTACTGTGCTTTCTCCTCCCAAACACATCTCCCATCATTGGCAGGGCCAGATTAAGAGCCCAGTGGACCTGGTGCTGACAATAATGATGGGCCTAATTACAGAATCTTATTGACTGGAGGGCGGAGTTTGGCCACCATCTTAAATGGCCACCACCTAGGGAAGCTCCTGAGACTTGGGGACAATTTCGTTTAATAATTACTTTTTTCAAGCTATAAACAACTTTTTAAAGTATATATATTTGTTTAGGAAATCCTGCTCAACATGTAAAGTAACGGCATGCCAGCCCACTCACTTTCCGTGTCCCACTCTGCAGCTCCGCGGCTTATTTCACCGCAAAAATCTTCATTGGTGGCAGCGGAGAAACCTTCACCCTCCTCCCACATCCTCTCTCATACTCGCTCATATGCGAGTGCGGCCGCGACCCGCTCGCAGCAATCTGAGAGCGGCGGGGTCGAGGCCGCAAATACCACGATCACAGGGGGGGTCTGACAACCGCTCCGAGTATATGATCAGCTTGGAGCGTGGGTATTCAGCTCCCGCGAGCGGAGCAAATGTGGAACAAAGCCGCTCACGACTTACATGCAAAGCAGCCAGGTCTCTAGCATTTAAAGGAGACCGGGCTGATGATGAGGGGGCGGGTGGCGGGAGGTCCCGATCCCCGTCGTGGTCCCCTGCCTCACGGCAGTCAGACTTGATGGGAGGGGCCTCTGCCACTCGTTCCCCTCACACATTCAGTGTTAAAGGGGCAGCAGAGAGCCCTGCTGTATATGAAATGGAGGAAGAATGTTACAATGTGTCATTTTAACATAAGATCAGCAACACTGCCACCACTAAGATGGATGACAGCACTGCCCCAGCACCAGCCATAACCAAGATGGCCATCAATACAGCACATACCACCAATGTCACAACTAAGATGGCCACTGTTTCACCCAAGACACCTTCTATGAGATTCAAGGCTATGACCTATAACCCTAATATGCCATTGGAAATATAGGGGAATTTAGCCAAGTTTATCACCACCCCATTTTTTTTTTTTATTCCATCCACCTTTTTATACACTGTAAACAATTTAAGAAGTTACCAGGTTCTGCTTTAACCCCTTAAGGACTGGACTGTTTTTGCGATGTTGTACATTTGTGACCAGGCCTCTTTTTACACGTTTGTGGTGTTTGTGTTTAGCTGTAATTTTCCCCTCTCTCATTTACTGTTCCTATACAAATTAAATATTGTTTTTTCAGGACAAAAAAAGGCTGAACGTTATATTCATGCACCAAATACTGGCGAGATGGCACCGTGTAGAAAAGTTCAAAAAAAGGCCGCCATCCATTGTTCTCACCATGTGCTTCATCCATTGTTCTCACCATGTGTCTCTGATACATGAAATGGTGGCCACCCAGTAACTCCACAGTATGTCCCCAGATGGTTCTTAAAGGGCCAGCAGCAGCATAATAAAATCAAGTATGCCCACATCAGTTTCTAGAAGGGCAATACATCCCAGGGCCATAGTCGCAGGGCAGGAGGCTGGCAAACAGGCCCCTCCAAAAACCAGTGGCGAGGTTACTTTCGCCACAAGGGGACACATTATACAGTAATTATTTTTCATATAGGCTGTATATGTTCTGCGGAATCTGCATTAAACTGCATCTTCAAACTCCTGAACGGATCTGGGTGAATTTTGGATATGTGGTTCACCCAGATCCCCCGGTTCCGATGATATACTTTTTATAGCGTTATTGCATGTTTTGGGGTCCCTTTGATATGTTTTATAATACGGTATTTCTCTGTCTGTGATAATTAGATTAACCATTAACCCTGTGGGCAGTACTATGTTTGTGGATTGGGAATAAAAGAGGCTGTATGTGCCAGTACAGTTAGTTCTGCTTGACCTCAAAACGAAGTGTTGTCTCGTTATTGGGGGAATTGGATTGTATGCTGATTGCCAGGAGTGTAAGCAGATTGTATGCTTTTCCTGTTCGGCTGTTTCCAGTGTTCGTGTGTTTCCTGTTTGGGAGTTGGAGAATTCGTGTAGTTTGCAGTTCAGGAGATTGGTGATCGTAGTAGCTGTCTGTGCAGCTGAAAGGGGAATATCGCCTAAACGGTTTTTAACCTCTTGTGTGCAAAACGGTCCATTACACCATTATTTTTATAAGCTTATGTAATTTAATTTTAAAAAATAAAAAAATATTATGAAAGATTAAAAAAAATACATGTTTTTTTACTTTTACTTGAAAAATCTTTTACTCATCTACAAAAGTGAATTAAAAAACTGTGAAATAGATTCAAAATTTTGTCCTAAGTTTTAAAATACCCAGTGTTTACATGCTTTTTTGCGCAAGTTATAGGGCTATAGGTACAAGTGGGATATTGCGGTTTCAAAACGTAATTTTTTTCAAATTTATCAATAATGACATTGTAACACTATTATCTGTCATAAATCTCTGAATAACACCCCACATGTACATATTATTTTTAAAGTAGACAACCCATGGTATTCAATATGGGGTATGTCCAGTCTTTTTTAGTAGCCACCTAGTCGCAAACACTGGCCAAAGTTAGCGTTCATATTTGTTTGTGTGTGAAAAAAGTAAAAAACTAAATTGAACGCTAATTCTGGCCAGTGTTTGTGACTAAGTGGCTACTAAAAAAGACTGGACATACCCCATTGGCAATACCTTGGGTTGTCTTCTTTTGCAAATGGTATGCTATCATGGGGGTAATTCTCATTCCTGGGTTACCATACGCTCTCAAAGGCAACGTAACCAACCTGGCCATTTTCAATGTAAAAATATTTGACCCTGTAACTTTCAAAAACGATATAAAATCTGTACATGGGGGATACTGTTATACTCGGGAGACTTTGCTGAACACAAATATTGGTGTTTCAAAACAGGAAAACGTATCACAACAATTATATCATCAGTAAAAGTGCTGTTTGTGTGTGAAAAATGCAAAAAAAGTCACTTTCACTGACAATATCATCACTGTGATATGTTTTACTGTTTTGAATCACTAATATTTGTGTTCAGTGAAGTCTCCCGAGTAAAATGGTACCACCCATGTACAGGTTTTAGGGTGTCATAGAAAGTTACAGGGTAAAATACAGTGCTAGCAAATTAAATTCTCTGGACTTTCGGCCTGGGTTGGCAGGCAGGTCCCTCAAATTGTAATTAATAAAATTACTTAATTATGTAAAAATATTACATAAATACGCACGTAGAATTTTAATATATACACATATATAATAATATTTTTATTTATTAATATTAACCTTCATTTTTTTTTTTTACACTTGCAGGGAGACTGCCTGTCAGCACAGGCATTCCCCCTGCAGGCAGGCACATAGACACCTATTGTGACCATGTGATCGCTCTGTTGAGCAATCACATGGCCCCATGAGTCCTAATCTGCCGCGGGGAGACTGTCTGGGCTGCAGGCAGTCTCCCCACACCGGGAGCACCGCCGATCGCCGCCGGGGGAACGACGGCGATCGGGTAAGTACATTGCACCGTTAGGACGGTTCAGGACCGTAACCAGTCGGCAATGCAAAAATGCTGATGACGCTCCTGAACCGTCCTAGGTCGTTAAGGGGTTAAATGCTTTAGCAAACCCACTCTTGTTTAAACAAAAATATTTGTTGTTACGATTGTTGGATCTCATAATTCTCCTCTTAGGAAGCGGGCCTTCAGGCTCCAACATTTCCATACACTCTCCTTTTTATGGTCGTGTACTCTGATTTGAGTCATGGTCATTAAACTCATGTCATTTAATGTGAGGGGCCTGAACACCGCTCACAAGAGGCAATTATTGTTCAAAGAAGTTAAATCCAACAAATCGGATATTGTATGTATGCAAGAGACTCATCTTAAGGAAGGAAAAGAGTACAAATTTATGACACAGTTATTCCCATTCCAATTTCATTGCACTTATAAGTCTAAGTCTGGACGTACGTCTATCTTTTTTAGTAGGAAGGTGGCCAGCTCTACAGATAAGATACGGACGGATGATGACAGGAGATACATACTGTGGATTGGTAAAGTTAACAACGTTTTATATACAATTGTCAATGTGTATTTCCCCAACACAGGTCAGCTAACTTTTTTTAGGAAAATAATGGAATTGGTGAATGAGAACATGAAAGGAACTTTAGTGATGTGTGGAGATATGAACTTCGTTATGGACGGCGACTTAGATTTAATTTAGACATACCCCATACGAGAGACAGTGACAGACTAGCTGTGAAATGCGCGAAATATATGGTTGTATGCGGATTGTATGATCCATGGAGATTATTACATGAGAATGAGAGAGACTTTTCTTACTACTCCGTATCCAAGAACATGTATTCCAGGCTGGACAGGTTCTTGATACAGGGCGCTCTCATATCACACATCTCAAGATCTGATATTTTAGATATCAATTGGTCTGACCATGCTCCCATAACTTTGCATATAGATGAAACGGTTTCTTCCTCCCCCAACAGACACTGGAGACTGAGTGATTATTTGTTAGACGATACTGAAAATAGATCGCTCACTGAGGAGGTACTAAACGATTATTTTTTGGATAATGTTTCGCATGAGGTTCCTGGCGAGGTGAAATGGAATGCGCACAAGGCTGTGATGAGGGGTCATTTCATTTCTAGGGCGTCTCACTTGAAAAGAACAATAATAGCAATTTAAGAAATTTGGAAAAAGAACTGTACAACTTAAAGCAGGCTAATAAATTTGGCCCATCTTCCTCCCTATCAGCAATGATAGGGGAGATTAAATCAAAAATACATAAAATAAATATGGATAGAACTACTCTCATGGTGAGACGCCTCAAGAAATTGTTTTATTTAAAAGGTAACAAGGCCTCAGCTCTCCTGGCGTCCAAACTCAGGCAGGTAAATGCCCAATCTAAAATTTCGTACTTAATAGATGACCAGGGTCAAAAAATATTTCACCCGAATAAGATTAGCGGCCAATTTGCAAAATATTATACAATATTATTAGCAAAATTTGGAATCTGATTTGAATCTCACCCAGCCGTCTGAGGTGACTATTAATAATTTTTTAGACAGTGTTTTGCTGCCTCGGCTATCTTCTGACAATTTGGAAAACCTAGAGTGTGATATATCTGAAGTAGAGATAGCCGAGATGATCAAGCTCATGCCGTCAGGAAATGCTTCTGGACCTGATGGATTTACCATTTTATATTATAAGACCTTTGCAGAACCTTTAATTCCCCACATGTCCAAATTATTTAACTACTATAAGGCCGGGGGGAAGATGCAGGGAGAGTCTTTGTCCACACAGATTGTCACCTTGCCAAAACCAGGTAAAACTATTGATAGATGCGCTAATTTTAGGCCCATATCCCTTATCAACAACGACATAAAAATGTATTCTAAGATACTAGCGATCCGCTTAACTAGTTTAATACCCTTACTAATTAAGAATGACCAGGTTGGATTCATCCAGGGTAGACAGGCACCTGACGGAACTAGACAGTTCATAAACTTTATTCAGCATATCAATTCAACAAGATCTCCATTTCTTCTCCTTTCATTGGACGCAGAGAAGGCGTTCAACAGGGTAGACTGGGGATATCTATGGAAGACATTGAGTAGATTTGATATTCCACAATCTTTTATCACTGCGATTAAGGCACTATACTGCACACCCACAGCTCACGTATCGGCCTCGGGTTTCCAATCCAGAACGTTTTCTCTAACTAATGGGATGCGCCAGGGTTGTCCCTTATCTCCAATTCTCTTTTTTCTGGTGATGGAACCCCTGGCAGAAATAGCAGGTATTCACATTAAGGGATCCACCCACAAAATAGGGCTATTTGCAGATGATGTCATACTAGCACTCAAAAACCCAAAGGACTCTCTGGAATCTCTCAACACTATTCTACAGTTTGGAGAAGTGTCATATTACAAATTAAATATTTCTAAGACCCAGGCCCTGCCTTTTCATTTGCAAAAGTCTGACAAGGATGAATTAAAACTAACATATCCGTTCAATTGGAGGAAGGATTACCTGAAATATTTAGGTATTAACTTATGCAAACATTTACCTTATATGCATATTCATAACTTGAAGAGAGCATGGCCAGACCTACAAAGGGAGATGGAGAGATGGGGTGGTATGGAATTATCGTGGTTAGGAAAAATTGCCTCCATAAAAATGTCGAACCTACCAAAAATCCTGTATTATTTCAGAACTATCCCTTTATCTGTTCAATAATGCTTGAATTTATCTGGAACAATAAACTCAGTAGAATTAAGCTTACATCCCTGCAGCACCAAAAAAATCCACGGGGGCATTGGTGTCCCAAATTGCAGGAAATACTACTTTGCTATTAATGCTGCAGTGGTTGTAAGCTTTAATAGCCAACAAAATAGGCAGAGATGGATGGAGATGGAGGAATCCAGCATTCTCCCCTTTCAACTTGGGGAACTACCCTGGCTAAGCCCTGTATGGAGACCTGGCGTATCTAAAATGTTTCTGACTACTAAGACCACGCTCAAAGCTTGGGATATAGTATTCAAAAACAACTGTCACTTAATAAAACTTTACAGAGCCATGCCAATTGAATCTTTAAAATATTACATCCCAACCTTAGACTTAACGTTGCTTAAAGGATACCAACTGCATCATATAGACAACTTTTTTCACGGAAACTCTATTCTGTCTTATGAAAGACTAAAATTTAAGCATAGTCTGCCGATCGAATGCAAGGTTGATTGTGAGTCAGTGATTGAAAAATTGAAAGAACTATACAAAATTCCAGAACTCGAGAAAAATTACAAAGCACTAGCTATATCTCCATTAGAAAAGCTATTTTTAAATGACCCAAATAGGAAAGGCATTATATCTATCTGCTAAATGTTACACAATGATAAACCAACAACCAAACTGAAACATATGTTATCTTGGGAGACGGAGCTGGGTACCCAATATAAGTTGGAAGAATGGTTAAATTTTTTTTTCAGCACTAAAGGGTTTATCGTTCTGCTCCAATCATCATGAAAATAATTTTAAAATTCTGTATAGATGGTATCTAGCTCCGTCCAGACTGCACAATGTGAATAATAGGTACAGCGATAGGTGTTGGAGAGAGTGCGGAGGATTGGGCAATATGGCCCAAGCTAACTAAAAACTGGAAAATTATACATGACTTAATTGTTAAAGTGAACAGGAACATAGACAATTTCACATCTGAACTAGCTCTATTTAAAAAATTCCCTGAATCCGTCAGTAGAATCGATAGGATTATAGCAGGCCACATTCTGATAGCCGCTAACACATGTCTACCTAGATATTGGAAGTCTAAACCATAGGCGTGCGCAGCCTATTGTATAAGGGTGTGCACTCTAAAGCAGAAACACACACGCCGCATATATATATATATATATATATATACATACTCATACATACACACACATACACACACCGCTGTGTGTGTGAGGGTGCTGTGTGTGAAGGCGCTGTGTGTGTGCAGGTGCTATGTGTGTGTGCGCACTGTGTGTGTGAAGGTGCTCTTAGTGTGTGTGTGTGTGTGTGTGTGAGGGTGCTGTGTGTGTAAGGGTGCTGTTAGAGTGTGCTTTGTGTGTGTGGGTGAGGGTGCTGTGTGTGTAAGGGTGATGTTTGTGTGAGGGTGATGTTAGTGTGTGTATGTGTAAGGGTGCTGTGTGTGTAAGGGTGCTGTTAGTGTGTGCTGTGTGTGTGTAAGGGTTCTCTGTGTGTGAGGGTGCTGTGTGTAAGGGTGCTGCTAGTGTGTGCTGTGTGTGTGTGTGTATGTGTGAGGGTGATGTGTGTGTAAGGGTGTTGCTGACTTAGTTCAAGATGGCATCTTAAAATCTGAATATCCTTATCTACTTAGGGTTACCACGTTATATTGTGTACTGAAAGAGTCATAGGATAGCCTTGAAGCTTGTTAATGCATTATTGTTATTGTAATTTGTCTGGGACAAAATGGCGTAAATATAATATGCACTGAGGTTATTGCTTAAAGAAACATCTATGAAAAGCAACATGTTCCATTTCTAACACCTTGTCAATTTGTAATATCTCTTAAAGACAAAGTACACAGTTTAAGAAATACAACATTACATTCTAAAACTTGTAATATTTGCATTTGCCCATAACAACATACTTACTGTTATAATGGATGGATACTCCCTTTTTTCCCCACTTCCTAGTTTTACCCTTCCTTTCCCTTCCCCAATATATTGTTCTTTATTATTTGTAAATTCTGCAAAATTTTTCAATAAAAATTATTTGAAAAGAATCCTATTGACCAAAACCTCTAAAACAGTCTTGCCTCTCAATCGTCATGTATCTGATGGAGATGGTGCTGGAGGGAAACTCATAGGATGCAGCAATAAGAAAACACATACCTTATGCTAATCTCGCTCTAATTTATGCTTTCATCTTTCAAGTAAATCCATACCCCCTAACAGCAATGTCCAGTGAAGTGGGTGGGGTGAAAGGGTGAGCCACTGACATGAATCATGTAACTAGAATTGGAAGGCAAGCCTGGTGTGAATCCATGTCAGGCTGCCTGGCCAAATAAGGGCATACTATGCAGACAGTACACTGAGCTTGGCATAAATGCATCTAATGGTGTGCTCACTCCACGCTTTCTAAGGACTGTCCCCTTGCATTTAGATGTCTACTAGTCGGATGGTCATCGGCACTGGATTCAGGGTTTTTAACCCCTTCAGCAACATGAAATGGGGGGTGGGAGGGAGAAGGGCACTGCGGGTTTGTTGTCCTGGCACTGGAGAGTCCCTTTAACTTATTTCATTGTCAACCAGTCCACACAAGTTTTGTTCCCATACATCCCTCTTAAATGTCCATACTTAAGCAAGAGTATGTGAAGAGTACTGTGTAAAAAGAAAATGGACCTATTCCATGGGCATGGTCTTGGAGCTGTAGCTCCATCAGCCCCTATGCTAATCCGGCCCTGATCATCATGTACATTCAGTTCAGTTGATTCTCTCACTTACCTTCTTGTATTTGCCCTGATCCCTTTAGATTGACAACTCATATGAGCAAGACTCTCTTCACCTACTGTTCCCATATGTCAAACATGTTTTGTTAGAATTAAATGTTTGTTGTTTTCTTTTGTACAGTGCTTTGGAATATGTTGCTGCTATATAAATATTTGTAATTGTCTAGGGCTTCCATACCAAGCAGTCCAATATAAAATTAGTTAATGGTGTCACAAATCTAACAGATGTTAGAAGGAGACTTGTGAAAATTATCTACCTAAAGAGGTTGTCTTTTCAGATTCTATAAATATTTTTAGAAAAAGGCTTGATTTATTTTTGCAAAAACAAAATTTTTAAGGATATAATTAATATGTATGTTTGTTAATTCAGGGAGAAATCTCATTACCATTATGGAGTCAAGAAGGATTTTATTCTCAATTTGTGGCACAATTGAATCAATAGCAAAAAATAATATGGTTTCAAGGTTGAACCTGATGGTCTTTTTTTTCAACCTAAATTACTATGTAACAATGTAACTAATGAGCAGTGGATGGGGTTGAAAGATATCTGGCAGCCTGGGTTAATGAGTGCTCTCTCACTATGGTCTATTTTGGTCACTACATTTTTAAAGATAATTGTGTAGCAGGGCTTGTTTAACTCAAAGTCCTCTGAGTGTGGGTGAATTTACTCATACTGTACATGAGGTACATAGGTCAGACAGAAGGTGTGACATTATAACATTCTAAATCCCAGGGACCATCAATATGACTTGTGCATTGTGTGATGAATGTTTTGAGCACTGACTCATCTCATTCTGTGGCTACTTGCAAATTCCTCAGGGGACATCATATATTCATCATAGCCTGCCAGGCCAGTCAGGCGCAGATCCTGCAGAAATATATCCCAGCGGGCCAGTTTAGCCATGGAAAGCAATGAAATTATGGGACACCAGCCCAAGCACAAAAAGGGTGCATCTAAATCAATATTATTATTTTTGTTTGCACTTATAAACTAATATGGAACATATTTTATAATTTCATCAACAATAAAATAGTGCAGCAAGCCTGGGACAACAATTCTATCTCAGTAGCCTAGTGGGCAATTGCCCCCTCCTCCCTCCTCCCCCCCCCCCACTCCGACACATTTGTCAGAATTCCCTGAGTAATACCCTAGCATCAGCAGTTTAACGCTGCATAAGTGTGGTCCCCTTAGGGAGAGGTCTTTGTTTAAACAATACAGTATATTGTTATTTTTGCTTTTAATATTTATTTATTTGAAGTTTGTTTTCTATGGCTGGTTTTAATTGATCACAATACTGAAAGATCATTACAATGAATATTATCCTATAGTTCCTTTGTTCTGTCTAGTAATATTTAGTTATTCAATACAGCATATACATTTTTTAATCTGACACCTAGTCTCATTTAACTGTGTTTTGTAGAGGACACTACCAACAACTATAAAAAATATCTATGTATAGTAATTTTGTAAGGTAAACAATATCTAAAGCAAGCATGTCAAACTCAAAGGCTAGCATGTGTGCCACAAAAAAACCCCAACTTATTTTGAAAAGTACAGTATATAAAAAAAACAGCATTCCTCTCTTCTAAACCCTAGCACACTCCACTACTAAACCGCAGCCCCCCCCCTCTACTTTACTCCAGTCCCCCCCCTCTATACTAAATCCCAGCATCCCCCTCTACTAAACCTTGGCCCCTATTTAAAAAAAACAACAACAACATTACCCAACAAGCAGACTCCACTCACATTGCCGCTGCTAGTATGCAACTCTGGAGTCCAGACTCTGGTATACCTCCAATGGTGCCGTCCGCACCCTGTGCCAAAGTGGATCCTTCCGCTACTCCTTGAAACCCTGTGAAGGTGGAGCACGTTGACATCACATCTGAATGTGATTTGGCATTGTGTGCCTCCGTGCACATTTAGGTCCTCCACTGTCCTGGTGCGGCCATCGCAACACTGACTAACACACACTCACTGACAGACACACGCCCTGACAGACACACACACATGTACTGACAGACACACACATGCACTGACAGACACACACACTCATTGCCACACACACACACACACACACACACTGAAGATTATCAATGAAGACCAGAAGAGAAGTACAAGTGGAAACCAACCTTTGTAAGGAGATCGCAGCAGGGGAGATGACAGCAAGATATGCTGTGACAGTTTCCCTTTAAGGACAAAATTGTAAAAAAAAAAAGTCAGCTACACTTCAAGTTCTGCTATTTTCCCCTTAAATTTGAAATGTACTTTGAATTCTCACTTTCGTAAATAACGCTGTTAGTGTTAAACCAAATAGAGCAGGTCCATAATAGTGTTAAAAAGTTTTTAATAGAATCTAGGTAGATCACTTTCTGTGTCTTTGTTATTTGTACAGGATTACAAGACAAAATAAATACTGTCGGGAATTCTACAACTAACAGGAAACCATTTACCACAACAAGGAAATACATGGGTTTATTTGGATCAAAATACATGTGAGATTATCAGCGTACTTGCATTAAGCAAAATATGTCTTTTGAATAAAGGAAGGCGTGATTGATCCCTTCAATTGCGCGTTTTATTTACAATCCCTGGGTCAACCTTTGCCGTGAGAATTGGAATTTAAAGCAATTTAAACTTTTAAAACCTGTCACCGGTTTTAAAATATCAGTAGCAATATTGTGCTGATTTCTTGACCATTTTATTTTTTCATCATATATTTCTAAAAAAACAAATAAAAAACAAGTAGAAAACATACAATATCATCTACATACAATAGCCCAAACTTCAGCTACAAATAGCATTTCAGTATGCATGTTTTAAACTAAGGAATATTGTGTAAATTGTGGTGATGGATATATATTTTAACAAAATAGTGCAGCCAAGCCCTAAGTTTAACCTAAAATAATGTAGTTGATTTAAAGGATTGTAGTTACAGTATATATGTGGTTGCAGTGTTGTTTTCCAAGGTGTATAAAAAATGTATTAATCTGATGATCAGACAGTAGGGATGATGAGCGGCCTATGTTGCACCATCTCTATTAAACAAGGCACGTCTAAGATGGCTGTTTTATTATTACTAACAATTGTTCAATAACTTGTGAAGCATGAACATATAAATTCATATAATTTCAAGGATGTAAAAATACTTTATTTACACTCACCATTGATTATTGCGTCGCTCCCCAGGTTCTGTCATGCAATGAGCCACCTTGTGCCTTATCTGTGTGACATCACAAAGTTCTATGTACAGACAAGTAGTTACCATGGGGATTAATCACAAAACATGAAATTGTAGTGAACTTAAATTCTAATTGCAAAATGCAGGCAAAATGGCTTGGTTAGAACTATTCTTCAACTTTTAGATGTCACAAAATGGCTGTTTTTGCTAGAATATTTTCTAAAATTCTTTATGTATTTGTATGCACAATCAAGAGCCAGAACTCTATTCATTATCTTCAGTTATAAAATATAAGGGTGAAGATCCAATCAAACAGAGGTAAAGAGGAGAGAATAGAAGAAAAAAAGGGAAACCACAATGAAAGAGGGAAACGGTACTCTCCTCCACATTCGCAAGGCAAAATAAAGAAACACCTGTCAAACCAGAAAAGGAAAGCCCAAAGACCAAGGATTTCTTCCCATGGATGCCAAACTCTATCAAATAATGCCACAGTGTTTTGAACCTGAGCAGTTAAGTTGTCCATTAAATAATTGTCCTTTATATTAAGTAAGACCACATCTAAAGGGTGCAGTGTGCCTGTGTCCCCCAACCAGCCTAGAGTTAAAGCTCTTTTAGCAGAAAAAGTAATTTTATTGAATTATTTCTGATTGGGTTGATAACAATTCAACCGATCTGCCAACTTTGGCTGGTCTCGTTCCCCCTCCTTAATTGTGGGAGAAGGTGGGGTGATCAGGGACAGCAAATGGACATATAAGAAGTCCCTCTGTGCGCAAGAGTGACAAACTGCCTTCATTAGCAACAGGTCCTCACAATGCACTTTCCCTCAGTCCTTGTGACTTTGGGTAGAGCCACACTGATCGAGAGGATCAAGGAAAAATAATGTGTCAGCGGAACTTGGAAGATCTGAGTTACTGTTTAGTAAAAAAAAAAAACTCATGTGACATCATCTTAAATCGTCTCCAAATACTTTAAATAAATCATGTTTCACAGAAATACATGATATTCAATGTAAAATATTGAGATATATTTTTATGTGTATTACTCTGTATATAATACCCACCTCTGATCTGTTCTCTGCCCCTCCTTCAGTCTTCTGTGATTTGCCCTGCTTGACTACGCTTCATTGTCAGTATGTAGTAATCTGAACAGAGTGACATTATCTACTAATTTCCTGTGCTCCTGAGCATACACGCCTTAGCATACATAATGGTTGCTATGCTTGGAGAGCAGAAGGACCACATTTGGGAGGTCTATTCTGTTTTTCCTTTTTAGTCATAGCATAGAGTCTATTCAAAAGATTGGACTGAGAGGTCATAGAAAGATTTATTTTTATGGGTTTTTCTCACAATCTATACATTTGCTATTTCAAAATAGCTTTAGTACTTTTGGGCATGACAGGTGCACCTTCTCTACATATATATATATATATATATATATATATATATATATATATATATTCATGACATATACATCCATAAAAAATATATGTTGCGTCTGTCACAACACTTACTTGGTTTCCATGGACTTTGTATTTGTAAACCACCTGATCATCTAGAAAAAATGTTGGTTTCACAATTCTCCAAAAGAAAATTATCTTTTAATTTATGTGTTTTTTTCCATCAGTATCATTGTGTAGGGTGGATTTTGGTGAGCTATCCACAAGTCTCTCTGGATTTTGACTTGAAAGGGAACTTCTCTATAACTTCTCTGGGATTTACACCATTAAACAAAACATTGAAAATCACCTATATCTTGTTTTAACCCTTTTTATCCTCCTTTTTCCTTTAAACATATATTAAAGATTGAGGAAATTATATCATAATCCAGTTCAGACATGGCATACCATGACAAATATATTAAACAATGTTTAATTTCTTCTCTCTGTAGCCTTTTTCAATGCTGACTGCCAATTGCAAAGGACAGAGCTTATAGCAATGATTGATTAAAACAGTGTTGATTTTTACATTTTATATTATGTTCACTCCTCACTAAAACAAATACATATTTGATAACCCCTTCCCGACCAAAGACAGACATTTTCCGTCAAGCTTGTCCTTGCCGCAATCGCGGGGTTAACGCTCACCCGGTCTGCCTCGGTATTCGAGGTAGACCGGGAGCACCCGATCATGCTGTCCCTGCAGCAGTGATCACTCTGACAGGCTGTCAGAGTGAGCACATGTGCTGCAGGGACTTAAGATCCGCCTCCCTGCTCTTCCATGTCTAGTGTGAAGTGCAGGGAGACGGATCAGTGCTGATCCTCTTCACACTGTGTAAAAAAAAAAAAGTTATTATTTTTTTTTTTAATATTTACTTTTTATTAGCTTTTTAGACATACAAAAACACACGAGTAAAAAACAAGTATATTTCATCAAGGATACAAAAATTACAAAAATTTGACATCCAGATCAAACCTAACAATCTTAACACTATTATTATACATGTCGGATATTGATATATATATGCTTAAAAATCTAAATGATATCCACACATGTAACAAGAAAACACCAAAGACATATATAAGAAAAATAAATAAATATCAAAGCAATATCAAAAGATAGATCTTCCCAATACATACCCTATATTTATATACCATAGTTTTTAATTTGGGATTTTAAAAGCAAGATTGCAGAGAGAGGTAGGTGGGGGAGGGTATCTAAGAATGACCCAAGAAGGTAGGCATGAAAGATACAAATATAAAGAAAACACCCAGGGAATTCTCTGAAAAACATATACCTAAGACCTAGAGTCATACTTTATACATCTTTAGTATAATTTTCCCATATATTCCATCCTATCTAGTAATAGGGGAAAACTCCCGCTCCATCCTTACTTGGAAGGAGAATTTACTTGGAAGGGTTTTAAGTATTCCCCACGTTGGGGGCTCACTCTGTTTCCAGAGTTTAACAATGCTTTTATTTGCAGCTATCAAAATATGAGTTGTTATATACCTGTCCCATTTAGGCCATTCAAGGTGTAATAGTGCTGTTTGGGGGAATATGTCATATGAATACTCGTGACATCCTCTAGAATGTTATATGTTCTTTCCCAAAAAGAGTTTAACTTCTGACAATTCCACCAAATATGAGTATAAAAACCTTCTGCGTGATTGCAATGCCAGCAGAAAATGGCATATGTATGGAACATCTTATTGATTTTGTTTGGAACTAAATGCCATTGTGTCAGTATCTTGTATTGTAACTCTATAAGATTAAGGCAGTGTATACATTTCTTAGTTTCTGGTATGAACTTCTACCATTCCAAAGTACTGATCTCTATTTCAAGATCTATTTCCCATTTATTTATTATATTTTTTACTGGATCTATTATAGAAGGATCTTCATCCTCAAAAAGGGAACTTTTTATTTGGGTACTAACTTTATCTCCATATTTTAATAGACAATCCAAGCCCGGAATTTCATTATCTTTTTTGCATGTATATTTTCGATGATAACTTTTAACTCTAAGGTAACAAAAAACTTATTTTGCAGGGATATGGAATTCGGAGGCTATTTCTTGGAAAGATTTCTTATGAGAACCGAAAGATATCATTGAATCTTTACACCTAAACGGACCCAGAGGCGAATCAAACTAGAGCTGAGTTCACAGCTCTGGGTCTGTGAGTGTGCCATTTCTACATTTTATATATTTAATTCCAAATTTCCTACGGTCTATACTATGTTGCCATAATTATCTTTTTTAGATTCATTTACAACTTGGGACACTAGTGAACATTTTCCCCTTCAGCAATATAAAAGATTTATTTGCAATTTGGGACACTAGTGGAGAGAAAAAGAAAAAAAATGTCCTTCTCAAGCATCTTTACATGATGCCGAAGCGAATATATTTTGCAACTACCGGCATCACCACAGAGGGTGTACGAGGTAGCAGTAAGGAAGAGTAGGAACATCAGTGCTCCCTCGCCGACACACTGTATTTCGGCAGAGTAGGCATCTGCGCCCTAGGGGGCTGCCTAATTTGCCTAGCTGTAGTGCCGGCCTTGCCTACTACAGCAAAAGAATACTGCTGCTCAGATCTAGGAAGTCACAAACGTACCCTTCATGTGTTCCCTGAAGCTCCTACAACATTGGTTGACTTGGACTCTGAAGCTTTTGCTCTATTATGGGGTTTTGTGTGTTTTTGTAAAAGGTTTGATTCAGTGTTATGTCTACAGTTTCAGATTGTATTTGACAGGTCAGTTATGGTTTAAGTAATGCCTCACTTTTCCTACCCTGGCGCCCATTGGTTCCCCTGTTAGTGACCAATGTTGAGGATGCCTTCATAAGAAAGTCAGAGCTCCATCAGCTAATCGTCTGCAATAAGCAAAGACTAATTTAAAAACTATCAAGCCCCAAAACTGCTGTAAGAAAGTCAGTGCTCCATCAGCCGATCGTCTGCAATAAGCAAAGCCTGATTTGTCTGTCATGCTAAAGTGTAGTTTTGCTAGCTCTGTATGTAATTGTTTTATTCACCTATATGCATTCCTCTATTCCCCCTCTGATTTCTGACTGACCTCTGACCCCTCCCTTCTTTTATTAATATGTTTGTTTTTATTTGAATAACCATCCCTTCACCTGTGTGCGTAGATACATATCCCCCTCCCTCAGCTTTATTGCAAGCCTATCTGACCCTCACATAGCTTTATTTAACAGCCTGATTTCAAAACTATCAAGCCCCAATACTGGTGTAAGAAAGTCTGATGTTTGTCTTGTTACACAACTCATTTATGATGCCTGTTGGCGTATTCATCAGATTGTCATAATTATCGATCTTTATATAGCTTTATATAGCTTAGCATTAAACTGACTCAGACATTTATTTTTTTTAAATGAAGTGTTTTGAAGCAGGTGAAGATATTGAAGTATAAAATATTCTAGTTAACGCAATTCTACAAAGATGATCATCTGATCTCTTATTTTATTTGTGTTTTACAGCTCAACCTGCTGTACAACTAATTTGAACTTTTAAAAATGTATCAATATGGGGTTGTATAATAAATATTTGAATATTTTATATTTTTTCTGAGGCTACATTTTTAGTTAATGTATTTTAATACATATGAAATATAAGTGTATTTATGCTATTATGCATTTCAATCCTTTTCACAAATATAATCTATGAATTATTTTACATCAGAGGAAAAAAAAGAATATATCCAACCTTACTGATATTTATTTCACATGTCTAGACTGTGATAACCAAAAATACAATTAATAATAAATTTTCAAAGTATTTGCAAAGTTATGTATGCTATGTAATTACTTTGTATTTTGTATTTAAATGTTGTATTTGTATTTAAATTTGTCTTGTCATGAATATGTTGAAAATGGGCCAACTGACCAACGGTGATATTTGATTGTGCAACTGTCTGAACAGAAGGTTACGATTGTCATTTGTCTTTCAGTAATACATACTGGAATTTATCTTGCGTAAATCAATATGACAGTGTTTAAACTAAGGGATAAGTCAATAAATACAATGCACATTGACATGGAATGGAAATATTTCTGTATGTTCAATAAAAAAAAAAATCATCATTACTATTGTCATTTCATTGTGTGTGCTATGGAAAACATGTCAATTAACGCCACATTATGCTTGGAAGAACTCCAATTAAAAATTCTTAGAAGAAATGTACCAAAGCCTAATAGTTGATAATAGTATCTCTGGAAGAAAGAGTAATAACGAGGTGATAATCATGGTTCTATATAATACCTCATATTCAAGTAAAATACTTTAGCACTCTAACTTTGGTTATTGTTTTTTCCCCAAAAATCCATTTAAATCACCTGTGCCAGTATATCAGTTTTTTATATAATATCATCAAGATTGAAGAGTTAATTATGGCATAGCTTTAAGAATGAGTTGTGTACACAGGTGACATGTCTTTTTGTCAATCTAAATTCAAATCGCCTTTGTTCAATGTTAGGTCTTTGTAATTATATTAAAATATATTTAAATAATAAATTTTAAGTAATGAACAAAATTTAGAAAATTCTAAATTAATTTAAAAATAGTCAAATTGAAAACATAACTGCATTCGATTTTCAAGTTCAGCTATTGTGAATTATTATTTAAACCACACTTTGAATTCCACAAAAATCATTATTTTCATTTGTAGGTTTCCCTGAAAAGAACTGTGAACAAAATGCTGTTTTGATCTATTGTGAAATTTCAAATAAATTACATGCTTTATTTTGAGGGGAAAAGAAGATAATTATAGAGTTAGGTTTTTATTGTTTTGGGGTGATTTTGCCATGCAAAAAAAAAATTCAAAAGTTTAATGAAACATTTTAATTACCTCGCTGATTTGTATAATTTAATCTTACTGCTTGTATTATTTAAATTGCTTTGCTGTTTTCACATAGCTAATTACAACTATATTTTTAATTTTGTTATAGACTTTTTGCGAAGTATTAGAAAACACAATACATTTCCATCAGATTACCTCCTTCTTTCTCTCTACCCAAATGCATGTGTTGACACATGGCAGTAAGATGTTATTACATTTGAGCTGCTTTTCTTGAAAGTAGTTATGAGATCGATTGGAGTTGGGCACTGCACATCTGCAAGTCAACGGAAATACCAAAATCTAGCATGCTCCTTTGATTGTTACATTTAAGATATCATGTGCTACTAGTTCAGCTGCTGCAAAACATTAAAGTAATTTACTCAGAGCTTGTAAAATACTTTGGAAATGCTATAGACAAGGATTAGAGAATATGAGTATTCCACATGGCTACGAAAGGGATAGTAAACAGGAGTAGCCCACAATAGTTAAAGTGATATATTGACTACATGTGGGGAACTACATTTGAGAGACCGTGATGCCTAATGATTAGGGCTAACCTTTTGCAGAGTCTGTTTTTTGAGCAAACCACGTTATTCACCAAAATACCTAACTCTTTTAACAAAATACGATGAATATTCACAGCACCTTCGATGCCGCTGCTTCTTCAGAAGATAGGCAGCAATGTATGTGAATATATAAAAAACGATGTGTGGGACAAAGTGCATAGATAGTGCAGGCCAGCCACTCCAGATAAGGGATCACTCCCAATTCCCAAAAGTTATACACAGAATGCACAGAAAGTATAGTTCAAGAACATAGTTCAAGAACATATACCAATGGGGGTATCGCTCACTGCAGTCTGTCAGATCAGGTGGTCTGATACTGACTAGTGTCCTCTGACATACAGTACCAATAAAGTTATTTGCGTGTCAGGCTGGAAGTGTGCGCATGCACGGTGACGTGCTTTGTCACGTTTGCCGTAATGCCCATGTGCACATGGAAAAAGCAGCGCAAATCTGAAGATTTAAAAAGCCGGAACAGCTGAGGACTTACAGCTCTTGAGAAAGTCCTCAGGACGAAACAAATTGAGCGGAGAAGCTTGCCAGTATCCCCCCAGAGACTCTACATTCAACCATTTATCCTTGCCTGGTTCATCTTCTTACATAGACTCGGAAGGAAAATACTCACCATTTAAAGGCATCGAGAGTGGACTTGTTCTTAAAGGGGACTTAACCCAGGAGGGGTTGACAAGCACTTTTGCACAATTAGATACAAGTCTTTTTGTGCCATCATCTTTGTGAGTGTACATCTTTGTTTTTATCTTCTAAACTGTGCCATTAAATACTTCACCATATATGTTTTATCTTTTATTTTTTATATGGTCATCATTAAAAACGTATGGTAATTATACGCACGTTTTGTTATTGTGGCGCCCCCATTGGTATATATACTTTCTGTGCATTTGTATAGCAATGTATGTGAGGTTCACATGATGTGCATGTGTGCTTGTCAGATAGTTTAAAAGAACACAATAGTCACCAGAACAACTAGAGGTTATTGAATTTGTTCTGGTGAGTAGACTCATTACCTTCAGGCTTTTTGCTGTAAACACTGTGATTTCAGAGAAAATGCAGTGTTTACATTACAGCCTAGTGATTACTTCACTGGCCACTCCTCGGATAGCTGTTAGTGATCCTTCCTGGGTCATGGCTGCCTAAAATGCATCCAAACATTCAGTGTCTCCTCCCTCTGCATGCAGACACTGAACTTTCCTCATAGAGATGCATTGATTTAATTCATCTCTATGAAGAGATGCTGATTGGCCAGAGCTGTGTTTGAATTGTGCTGTCTTGGCCCCTGATCTGCCTCTTTGTCAGTCTCAGCCAATCCTATGGGGAAGCATTGTGAATGGATAAGGCTACCACTTCTGCTGATGTCAGCAGGTAGTGGGCAGGTCAAAGGAAACAGTGACAAAGCAAGCAGCTCCAGACTTGAATACAAGTAAGATTTTACTATATTTAGGGAGGCAGGAGGGGACCAGAGGGGCTAGATGGTGGTTTTAACCCCATAGGGTCAGGAATACATGTTTGTGTTCCTGACCCTATAGTGCTCCTTTAACATAAGGGGAAAAAGCTGCAATAATTAGCACTTCAAAGCAGACAGAATCTAAAATAAGATATACTGCCGAAACCTGGTAACTTTTCATAGCTTTATAAATTATTATGGTTATTTTCATGACACCTGTCGAATTTTCATATAACATAACTAACAAAAAAAAATTGAGTAATGTTTTTGTTTTTTATAGCAGGGAATGTATAGTACTTTTTTACAGGTTTTTTTATGATGGATGGATGATGAATAGGAAGACATTTGCATTGCAATATATTCCATGCTATGAAAAATATTGAGATTTTATTTTATTGAGGTGTTTCCTGTTGCAGACATAAGATCCTCAAATGCTATTAGTGAATGGAGAAAATGCTTAATTTAGACTCTTTAGGGCCATGTTTACAAAGGCAAAAACGGTTGCCATTCAGAGACAAATAGGGTTATTTACTAATGTGAAAATTGTCAGGAATTCAAAGTGAATTTCAATTTTAATTTGAAAGTAGCTGAACTGGAAGCATAGTGGACTTGGAGAATATTTCTAGCTTGGTTACTTTGACCACTTTGAATTCACTTTAAATATAGCTTTTCCAGAGAATTAATAAACATGGCTTTTGTGAATGGGTTTTTTTATGCAACTATCCATACTCTTTGTAGAAAAAATGCTTGTATGTGGATTTACTAAGGGGGTAGGTTTGCCCTTATCTCCTCTGACATTTAATTTTTTTAGAGGTGATCTGATGGGAATCATATGCATAGTGCATAAAAAATCTGACATACAGCTGGCCATGGTTTTTGCCTACATGGCTCTTTATCTACAGCTGTGTATAAAGCAATTGCTGAGGATAAACTACCATGTAGGCATGTAACATGGCCAGCTGTCTGTCTGTGTGAGACTGCCACCCCACCACGTTTCTGAATGATGTCATCATGAAACTGAGAACATTTTGTAAAAATCTGCCAGTCATCTGGATTGGTAGAGTTTTAAGTGTAGAGTGTGCGCACCAAATTACCAGAACTTATTCACCTGGACCCATATAGTAACAATGGATATAAATCAAGCAATGTTTTCAATCATGTAACCATCGATTAATCATTTCTGGGGTGACTGTCCCTTTAAGTTTTAAACCTTAGCTCTGCTCTTTTGCAAAGAAAATTAGATGAATAGCAATAATCATGCATGTTATGCACATGCTGATGAAGGGTTAAACTGTGAAATGAATGTATTTTTAATCTCTGTTATTTGGCCATCTGTGAAAATCAACAAAAGCTGATGTACAGCAGACCTTCTCATTCTCATTTTACCAGTGGAGCTTTTTTTTAGTTAAAAAGTTAAAATACCATCTGGATAATTCTTCATGCCCGCACAAATCATAAAACAGGCTATGTTTTTGCTAGACATAGTAAAGGAAACCCTCTTTGGCCAAGTAGTCATATACTCAATGAAACGTTAACTTTCTCATAAAATAAAATGGTAGGGATTTCAATGTGTAGCTAGAATATCTAAATATTGAAAGCTGATCTACAGTGTGTGTATATCTTTCACATAATGAATGTGAAGTGACATATTGGATGTATTGATATGGATTCTAGGAAGTGTGTAATATGAAATATGGTGTATATACCTGAAAGAACCATTCTTAAAAGATTCTTCTTCCAATATACCTACACTGCAACACAATTGCTGTAGCAAAACAGAAATAACACAATCACCACTTTGTCAGTACATTCAATATTCATTTTTAGCAACAACAAAAAATACAGATTTTAAATGTGCTGTGCTGAATTTACTTATAGTGTGCTAAATTTGTGTTTAATCTGAGTACACAAAAATAAAATCTTGTTGTATACATACAAAGTGTTATTTAAAAGAATTCCTACTCCATGGATGCCATATTTGCCAACACATTTGCCATACGTTAGAAAACATCCCTATGGTTATGATCTAGGATATCTACATAGAATGAACAGGCGTGAACTCAAAGTGAACTCAAGATCAAATTAGCCAAACTGAAAGTATCAGTATTGTGCTGCCCTAAGCATGACTAAACTCGACTCCACCCAATCTAGATTTGACCCATCCCTTCCTGTCAAGGCCGCACCTCTTCCTGTCAAAGAACCACCTCTTCTTCTGTTTATTTACTGCTGATATGTCTGTTGATTTTTACTGCTGCTATCCCGGGTGATCTTTACTGATGCTATGATAAAAATCAACTGATACAGCATCAGTAAAAATGAGCCAATATAGCATCAGTTAAAATGAGCCGACATAGAGTTTTATGATGTTTTCTACTGAACTGTATTCAAAGCATGGTCCGTGGACTGAATCGCACTGCTCGTACCGAGACGGGCATCCTTAACAGCTGGCAAATCACCAACCTGACTGACCTTAAACTGCTGAAAATATTTTACTGCAGATTTTACTGTTGTGTGTTTTGTTCCACATGCCATTTACATTACCATTAATCCTGGCAATACAAGTAGACATTCTATGTTTGATATACTGCTTTATCCCATTCTATCTAATTTCTATGTGCCAATAGGTGATCCACCCCCTTAGTTTATATAGTGGCACATTACTGTAGCTGATAAGTCCCCACAGACAATAGCCATATACATTTAAGCTGTTTTCTTCTTATTTGTATGACTTGAGACTTGTCTATACATGTTATAATTTCACTACTCTCTTCACTATTTTAAAAATTAGGTCTTAGTCTTATAAGTCCACAGATATGCATGTCAACAGCTGTGTCTTCATTATGTTATTTCACCCTAATGTTAATGTATCATATATATATATATATATATATATATATATATATTGTGTTCTAATGGCAGCCTTCTAACTAATATAAAATCAGGCTGCTAATGTTTAATTGTAATGAAATGCATTACTTACCCATCAAACTGCAGCCTTTCCTGGTTCCTCCCTGCCACTGCTCAGCAGAGCTTAAGCTTACAGACAGTTGCCACCTCCTACTCCACCACATACTTCCTCCGAAGTTCTGAACACTGCGTAGGTTGAATTTGGCTTCCGAACACCAGTGCTTTTACGAAGCCGAATCGTGCACCGTTCATCTTGTTACACAAAGGGTGCATTCGGCTTCCAAACTCCACGAAGGGTGAATTCAGCCAACGGACAGCTTACTCTCCATGGCAACAGTAGTGAACACACTAGTTTACCAGCCAAGACAGAGAGTGGCCTTAACTTGCAAGTGGGCGATCTTTCCTTTTATAAACTACATTGCAAAATGTATATGTACAGCAGTGAAAATGTATCTATCACTACTCAGGCTAACAAGGCATTTTGCTGCCCCCATGGAAAATGCCACCCAAGGTAAATGCCTTGTTAGCCTCGTGATAGATACAGCACTGGAAAATAAAGCTTACCGAATGTTTCAAGTTCAATTAGTTTGAGCTTAAATTTGAAAATCACTTTGAATTTGCTTTGAAATCTCACTTTAGTAATCTCACTTGTGTCTACAATTTAACTCTTGGTTTCACGCTGGTAGCAGTAAATAGTCTGATGCCTTCAACAGACCTCACACATTTCAAACTATGCCTGCATATATCTCGCACATAAGCATATGCTTAGCTGGTTTTACATGTATACGCATCTGACTAAAGAGCTAATACAGGAGACATCTGGTTATGATGCTAGACATCAGACTTTTTTACAAGGATGTGCTTCAGATTAACATTTCAGAGAATATGCCCAAGCCACAGACATACACCACATCATAGATATAAAGATGGACGTGTTTATGAAAGCTACCTCCTGCAGTTAAAGGAAAACGCTAAGATAAAAATTATATTGTTTTTAACTTTCGTATATATTATTTAATTCTCTTTAGAGAAAAAGACATTGGAGAGTTATCAAAGGAACGCAAACACTTTTCCATCTAATTTTCAGGGAACTTTTAGCACAATTTATTAAATCTATTTGTTCTACCTATTGCGTTTTTTGCACCACTACTGTCATTTTTTATTATGCAACATTTATTTGCTGACGCAATTAATTTATAAATTTTTCCTCCACTTTTGCCAACAGAAAAGTGACAGAATTTTTCCACCACTATCAATTTGCCGTACTTTTGAAAAGGAAATGTCTGAAAAAACTGACCAAATGTACTATAGAGAAAATTGTAACTTTTTTGATAACATTAATAAATAAGATCAAAATAACGAGGGAATCTTACCACCACTTTTCAGAACACTTTAATATATATCACCCACTGTATTTACTCACCATTAATGCAGCACTTGGTTAAACCTCAGACCTCTCTGTGGTTAAAGTGGTGGTGCAGGCAGGGTCGTACCTAGAGCATCCCCCACCACACCTCTTTAAAATTCCTGCCTAGGGCAGCACAAAACCAGGATACACCACTGACGCCACTGGATGCAGGTGTTTACGGACCAGGTTAAAGCAACTGAGGAGCATGTGACAGAGATTGGTCAAGAGGTGTATTCATAATACAGGGGCAACAGTTCAGTCCAAGCACAATGACCTCACTTGATGAAAGGTGACATCAGAAAAATATTAAACTCTCTGGAATTTCAGACAATGTGGTGCAGGAGGAACTCCCTCACTTTCTGATCTGACTAATCACATCTGTTCCCCCTCCAAAGCAGGCAAAGAACCTGTCTTTTTATGGGGTACATTGCATAACTAAATCTCCATCAGCATCTATCTTAATTCCCTTGGGCTTAAAAGTCTTCTGCCGATCTCCTGTGGATAAAAGCCATATTATGTCCACACTACAAGGGAAGTACCCACTCTACTTTCATCTCATCAACTCAGTCAGGTCACAGAGAACACTGTATTCACCAACTGCCATTCACAGAGTCAGATCACAGAGACTGCTTTATTCACAAACAGCCTTTACATAGTTAGGTTACAGAGAGCGCTGTATTCACCAACTGCCTTCACAGAGTGAGGTCACAGAGAGCACTGTATTCACCAACTGCCTTCACAGAGTGAGGTCACAGAGAGCACTGTATTCACCAACTGCCATTTACAGAGTGAGGTCACAGAGACTGCTTTATTCGCCATCTGCCTTTACATAGTGAGGTTACACAGAGCACTGTATTCACCAACTGCCTTCACAGAATGAGGTCACAGAGAGCACTGTATTCACCAACTGCCATTCACCGAGTCAGGTCATAGAGAGCACTATATTCACTGTACAAAATCAACTGCCTTAGAGTGAGAGTCTTTATATCAATCTAGTATATATGATATATATATATATATATATATATATATAAATGCATATATGTGATTATATATGTGATTATATTAAGAGAATATGTGTTATGTTTTACAGATATGAAGATATGAATATTATATATATATATATATATATATATATATACATATATATATATATATATTGTGACAAACTCCCCTTTTTTAGGGGGTTTGCCATGAGGTTTTGGAGAGGACTAGTTGCCAGCCTCCTGCCCCAAGACTATGGGCCCTGCAAAAAGACAGGCTAAAAAGTGACTTCCATGGGAAAACGTGCTTCTTCCCCTCCCCCTTTTTCCTGTCCTATTGTTTCTCCAGCAGGGTGTTGTCCCAGGGACACTGCCAGACCAGTTTAAACTGGCTGCTTTGTCACTCCTAAATCTCCCATCAGCCCTTGCTATTTTCTGACCTCACCCTTCCTTGTTCTATAGGGCACTTTTAACATTGGACATACTGAGCGCTCAGATCCAAGCTATCTCGTGATATGTTGGACATATAGGTTAAACATTGTATTATATGTGGTTTTTATAACAGTTTTATAACAGTTTTTTACTTAGAGATATTTCCTGTACCTGGAGATAATAAAGTTACCACAGCCACTTAAGCCAATTATCTCCAGGATAGAAGAAAAGATAGACCGGCCGCACATCCTAAATCTGTGGAACTATTTTGAGCATGAAAGCCATGCTTGCGGTCAGTCAAATGTGACTTCCATAGAATTCAGAAACCACTGCTCTGATCTGGGTGATTTTTGGATATGTTGTTCACCCAGATCAGAGCTATCCAGGGATGTATAATTATGGGGATATGTTGGTAACCTTGTGGGGAAAACTGTATATAAGAAATGCATTTGTGCTCATTAAATCAGTTCTACTTCACCCTCAATCTAGAGTCCTGTCTCTTTTTGGGGGGAATCTGCTACAAGGGATTGCTATGCTCTTCATACTCCCTTGCTATAATCACTAAACTCTTCTAAGAGCTTGTTCCTGTTCCTGCTTCACTCTCTGGGGAAAGAGAGGTTCACCCACTGGAAACTGGAGCTTTGTCATAGGTCCAGGGTGAGTAGGAGACGGCGAGACCCCAACCAAGCTGCGGCGGTTCTTGGGCTCTGCAGTGCTTTCGGTGTTAAGTGAAGTGCTTGGAGCCCTCGGGAAGCACTAGGAGCATCCATCAACGGAAGTACCCAGTCGGGGTGCCAGGTGATCCGTTACATATATATGTATATATATATAATCTTCATATCTTCATATCTATAAAACATAACACGGCAGTCTCATCAACTCAGTCAGGTCATAGAGAACACAGAGAGAGCGTTGTATTCACCAACTACCTTCACAGAGAGCACTGTTCACCAACTGACTTTCACAGAGTCAGGTCACACAGAGCGCTGTATTCACCAACTGCCTTCACAGAGTGAGATGACAGAGAGTGCTATATTCATGAACTGCCATTCACAGAGTGATACCACACAGAGCGCTGTATTCACCAACTGCCTTCACAGAGTGAGACCACAGAGAGCGCTATATTTATGAACTGCCATTCACAGAGTGATACCACACAGAGTGCTGTATTCACCAACTGCCTTCACAGAGTGAGACCACAGAGAGCGCTATATTTATGAACTGCCATTCACAGAGTGATACCACAAAGATCACTGTATTCACCAACTTCCATTCACAGAGTGAGGTAATAGAGAGCACTGTATTCACCAACTGCCATTCACAAAGTGAGGTCATAGACAGCACTGTATTCACTGTACAAAATCAACTGACTGAGAGTGAGAGTCTTTATATCAATCTAGTATATATGATATATATATATATATATATATATATATATATATATGTGTGTGATTATATATATGATTATATTAAGAGAATATGTTATGTTTTACAGATATGAAGATATGAAGATTTTATATAAATAATCTTCATATCTTCATATCTATAAAACATAACACGTATTCTCTTAATAATGTTCTCCCTTCTATTTTTCACTCTAACTTCTCTCATCACTCATCTCTCTATCCTTCTGCTCAACTGTCCCTGCTGACACCATCTTCATTGCTTCCACTTTACTTCCATCTCCTCTCCTAACTTTTCCTTTCCCTCACTCTCTATTTCCTCATAAAACACTGTGAAGAAATGCCCCATCACTTGGTTCAGTTGTAATTGTTTTCCCCTGTTCATTTGTTTATACGATCTAATTAGAACATGGAATACAAAGTATCCAGTGCTAAAACCCAACAGAAACTATGACTAAAAGCCGCCATTTTGTGTACCGAATGCACGTGGTTGACAGAATGGATAGTGGCCATGTTGTCTACCAATGCAGGCAGCGGTACCTGGTCGTTGAGGGCCTGGAACATATTTTGGCTAGGCAGTTCCTGACCACCTGTATGAACAGCATTCGGGAGATATAAACTTCTGAAGGGGGAGAGCATTCGACACCTAAATGCATTCGCATACTATGTGTGGTTTTTGTATAAAAATCCTCGAACTGAGATTGGCCATTGCCACAATTTCCCTGGAACTGTTTTGGGCTTCTCGTGGGCGGCTGGTCAAAATTGTACCTTGATGGAAAATCCAAACTGAACCGATCTGAGTGCTTTTTGGATATGATAGGCACTTAAATCAGGGCTTTCCATGGAATTTGTGGGTTTAAATTATTTTTATATTTTTCTGTACCTGGGAGATTATTGAGTTGTAAGTTTCCTGACTCAATTATTTCTCAGGCACAGGGGAGGAGTTTACTGTATGTATAAATTGAGAGTGCTTGCCTACATTAAACAGATATACTCCCAGCATACAGTCTCGACTAATGTATGGTGGGAAAGGCGATACCAGTGATACTTATTTTGATTATTGTTGGAGCTATGTTATTTTGGGAATGGGAATCTGTGGCAGCGATATACTGGTGGTCCGCCACACACTACCCTCACCTCTGCCCTGGATGCTGTAGTCCTGCTCCAAACATGCCCCCAACCGTGGCATACTAAAACAACACACTACCTGCAGAGATGCTTACGTTCTGCAGAACATTGCTGTAGGAAGTGTCGCACCCACTCAGACTTTCTCCATTATAAATTTAACTTGCGTTCATACAGCGCAGCCTTTGCCCATGACAAACAGTCATACTTTTCCTCTTTCATTAGTTCATGTTCCCACAATCTCAGGCATTTCTTTTATACCTTTAACTCTCTTCTTCATCCTGCTGTGGCCACCCCCAAACTAATCTTACAGCCGAAAACTTTGCATGTTATTTTACCAACAAGATTAAACAGCTAAGGAAAGAATTCTCCCCACCTTGCCCCTCTCTTTCTCAACCACACCTAAATCTTGCTTTTCCTGCCCTTCAGACTTTCACCCAGGCTACTGAACAAGAAGTGGCTGTGTATCTCCTTTCCTCTCGCCCTACCACTTGCCTGCTTGAGCCTGTCCCATCTCACCTTATCAGATCTCTCTCTCTTGTCTTGTACATTCCTTAACACATATCTTCAACTGCTCTCTCTCTTCTGGCGTTGACCCTGCTGCCCTTAAACATGCTATTGTTGTACCCATCCTAAAAAAAACATCTCTTGACCCATTCTCCCCTTCTAACTATTGTCCCATATGCCTGCTCACTTTTTCCTCAAAGCTTTTGAAAAGGCTTGTCTTTACCCATCTGGCTCTCTTCCTCAATTCCAACTCTCTTCTTTACCCTCTTCAGTCTGGCTTCCGCCTCCTCCACTCTACTGAGACTGCTCTTATTAAAGTTACTAATGACCTAATCACAGCTAAATCCACAGGCCACTACTCCATATTAATTCTTCTTGACCTCTCTGCTGCCTTTGACACTGTTGACCATGTTATCTGTCTCCAAACTCTTTAATCACTCAATCTCTTTAACACTAATCTCTCATGGTTTTCCTCCTATCTCTCCCAACACATTACATTACATCATTAAGTATCTAATTTTCCAATGATACCTCCTCCCTTTGTCCTGTCTCAGTTATAGTCCCCAAAGGCTCTGTTCTTGTTCCTCTTCTATTTTTTTTTTCATACGGCCTCTCTTGGCAAACTTATTACCTCATTTGGATTCCACTACCACCTGTATGTCGATGACACCCAGATATATCTCTGCTCCCAGGACCACACCCCTGCCGTCCTACAACGTGTCACTGCTTGCTTTTCTTCTATCTCTGATTGGATGTTCTTCCACTTTCTGAAACTCAATCTCTCTAAAACTGAGCTTCTTGTCTTTCCTTCTACTAATACAGATCCTCCTCTATCGGTCTCCCTTCAAGTTAGTGGCACCCACATCAGCCCATCCTTGCAAGCGCACTGTCTTGGCATTATATTTGATTCTGGCCTCACCTTTGAGCCTCACATCCAGTCTGTTAACAAATCCTGTCAATTCCACGCTAAAAACATTGCCCACATTCACCCCTTTCTTACACAAGACACTACTAAGTAGCTTGTTCATGCTCTAGTAATCTCTTGCATGGATTATTGTAACCCTAATCTTATTGGTCTTCCCAGAAGCCATATTGTCCCACTACAGTCTGTAATGAATGCTGTTGATTTTCTGATTTTACTCTCCAGTCGCTTCTCTCACACCTCATCCCTCTGTCAGTCCAGTCGCTTCTCTCATACCTCATCCCTCTGTCATTGGCTTCCTGTATCCTATAGGAGTCAATTTAAAGTACTAATCCATACCTATAAAGCACTGAACAATTCTAGCCCCTCATATCTTCACTAATCATAGGATGCCCCTTCTCAGTGTCTCCAATTTGCTGATGACTTTCTTCTTCCGCTACTCACACCTGTATAGCCAACTCACTCTTGCCGGACTTCTTGCGATCATCTCCTTTTCTTTGGAATAGCCTGCCTACCACAATCAGAGTCTTTAGTAGTCTTTAATCACTTAAGAAGTGCCTTAAAACCATCTTTTCAGGAAAGTGTATGGCCTCCCAGAGTAAGCTCTACCTCACATACCTGCCCCCTGCTCTCTCCTAAAGGGCAGCAATCTACTCTCTCTTCCAGCTCTGCTTCATTGACACCATGTTTTAATTGCCATCTCCTGTCCTAATGTGTTTTATACCCTACCTCTGCTAGATTGTAAGCTTGTTTGAGAAGGGGCCTCTTCAACCTATTGTTCCAGTAAGTTTTTGTAATTGTTTCATTTATTGTTCAAATCTTCTATTCTTATATTATTGTAAAACGCTACGGAATATAAATGTCAATAATAAATAAATAAATAAAGAAATAATAAAACTCACCTTCTTCAATAATCTTACTTGTTCTACACTACTGTGAAGAAAATCTACATGCTCTGTGACCTCACAAGAGTTGCTGGGCTGGAATACTGCAGGTCTGCACCAAGAGCCTTAACAGTCTCTAAAGATAAAACTCTTTCTAGGACCACCTAGACTTTGGAGGTGATGACATTTTGTCTCAGCACTTTTAGTTTTCAGATTATAATCCTCGGTTAGGGTCTGATCTGTTCTGAGGTCCTTTAAATGAACTGATGTCATGCTGTTTCCATAGGGCCTGGGTTTAATAACTCTACCCACAGTCTTCATGTGTAAGTTGCACTTCTGAATTAATAATGTCAATTTTAAGCAAATTAGGATGGTATAGATTTGCATCAAAAAGAGCATTAAAGGCACTCTTCAAGACGTCTTTCTGTGTAGCTCTAATGCGACCCCACAATAAAGCGATTAAGGTGGCGAAAATATTTAGACTGAGACTATCAGCTTCTCCAACTATCAACCCCCATTAGAGGACACGATGGGGTGCAAGAATAAAAAACTGCAATGCTCAGAGAGTCATCTCCTACCCAACATTAGAATCTCCTTCGAAAGGCCTACACTCCAATCGGCTTCCAAGATGGCGCCCGAGGCCCAGAGTGACCCAGAAACCTCAGAAGATTCTTATGAGGAAGAGAAACAGCTTACCTCACCCTGAGCCAGCAGAGCCTATCAGTCCTCTGAATCGGAGGAAGACTCGGCTCCATCCACTGGGGGATATCAGGAGGCTCCTGATTGACATGAAACCTCTTGGAAGCCCAGGCCGAGATTGGAGTCATCCACCAGAAGATCAAGGCGGTGGAGGGGAGTGAGACTGCCAGGGATGGTCAGCTGCAAGAGACAAAAGTGTCTACTTACTCAGTAGATACAATACCTGAATCTGGCTGTAGACAACAATCTGCAACATAGGCCCCGAAATATTCACCTCTGCAGTACTAGAGATGGTGGGAGGTGAAACTATACTGCTGTTTGTCCTTGAGCTGATTGCTTTGATGAAAAGCAAAGGGAACAATGACCTCCCACAGATAGTGACACAATTCCAAGTCCACAAATCCACTACAGCGCCACCTGAAGCCCCAAGAAATGCCATTGCAGTCACAAGAGATGTAGCTGTGAAAACCGCAATCTTAAACCGATCCAGAATACTGGGGACGGTGTCCTATAGAGACTGCTCGGTGTCCATATACAGTGACCTACCTTTCTCAGTCCTGATGGAGAGGAGAATGCTGGCCCCGGTCACCAGGAGGCTGAGGGACCGGTTGATCAAATACAGATGGGGAGTGGAGGGCTCTCTAATAGTCCCCCAGGGAGGGGAGACACTTACATTGACTTCCTCAAGCCATTTCTAAAGAAACCTGGTTTGATGGAAACATCACCTACTGAGACCCCAGCCAGGGGAAAAGCCAAAAAACAGGGAATAACCCACAGTCAACTGCCAGATCAGACGAGGGTGTTGCCTAATAGCAGTGATCCCTGCCCAGAAGCAAAGATTAATAGTTGTATGCCTGGCACGCTGTACTGTTTCCACACTTCTATTCCCCCCTCCACAATCTACAGCCTGAAATAGGCAGTGTTGTGTTATGTCACGCTATGTTATGTTACGCTCTGGTGCTATTCTACTCATAATCTATTCTGTATGTCTCCTATATCTTGTCACTCCATGCTCCAGATTGTTGAATTTCTTTATATTTATATTACTTTTTTTTAATGGAAAAGATGTATGCTGTACGTACAAACTCAAATAGAACACAAATTTCAAAAAAGAGCATTAAAATATGCAATGAAACACTTGAATTAATTTGACACAGAACCAGGAGATATGATGCCAGTAGTTTGTTAGAACCATAACCACTATTTAGCTGCAAAGTGTATGTTCCTCCTTAGAGCATAATTACACTTGGAAAAAATACTAATATCATTGAAGAAAACATGTTATTTAAAAAATGTGAAGTTCCCACAATTCTTTACTAACAGACCTGAACACATTACAATTTTAATGCAATATATAATTTCAAATATATACATTATTTATAAGTCATAATATTACATGTAAATGTGTTATTCAAATGCTGAATATTATTGTACAACATAATGCTGTTATAAAGTTGATTGATTTTTTTTTTAGAACTGCTATATGTATAACGTAGAACTGTCTAAAAAGAATGGTAAAACCAAAAGAAGACGAAAAAAAAGAACAGTTAAATTGGAAACTCAAGGTCAATAAAGCCATGTGCACAAACAAAATTTAGGCAGACTGTAATTTGTGCTTGGTCATAACCCAGCAGGAAACATTGCAATTAACTTGGAAGTAGCAGGATACCCACTGAAATATCTTATATGACAGAGAAGGCACAAGTGAATTTGAGTTGCTTTTAATAGTTTTGTGGTGTCTGATTTATTTGTTTTTTGTATGTCTGGGGGTGTTTTGTTAATAACAAACTATTACATATGTAACAAACTAAAATATGGTTGCAGTGAGACTCTCTGCCTCTTGAGTTTGGTCTATTGATGATATATTGGTTAATTAATTTGTTCCATTTGTGCCAATTGTCCCAGCATGCTGCTGTTGTAAAGATGCTGAGAGCTCAGTGGGAAGAGGAGATAGTCGTGAGATTATGCTTTTGCTCTGCATTCAAAATGTTAGTTTGCACCTCCTGGTTACACCACAGGAACACAGAGAAACTGATAAGTGGTCTTGGGAAAAAGAAACAGTCTTCACAAGTTTGTAAGGCAGAGTTGTTTTTTGTGCTCTGCACACCTCCTGTGCACAGCTGAGTACACACACCATGAAACAGATATTCCTAAAATACAGTTAACAGTACATTTGTAACCATATGCCCTATCTATATGAGAACGACATTCCTACATGTATAAACACATTAAAACACAGTTTGTTAAGAGGGGTTAAAAGTTGGCTTCTATAGTATAAATTATTCTCATTTCAGCTTTTGCAATAGGGAGCAAGGAGTTTATACAAGGAATGGGAATTAGTTAATGACACATATTCTAAAACACGCATTCAGGCGCTCACTCAAATTGACTCACACGTATAAATGTGTAGCTATGCATTCTGACACATTTATGTCTCACAGACAAACTGACACACATGCTAACAAACACATACAGACACTCACAAAGTGACTCACACATATAAATACACAGTCATACATTCTGGCAAATATATATTTCATACACAGAAGGAAAGACTGACACACACTAACCAACACAAACAAAAACATAGAATGCAATGGCAGATAAGAACCATTCGGCCCATCAAAAAGAGTGACAGACACACAAACATTTACTGACAACTATAATTGTCAGAGAGAGACAAGAGCTCTGTAAAATATGTCACCATGTTAAAAATAAAAATATGGATAATTAAAAGTACATAGCGTTGTTAACAAACCTCAGCAGTGTAATTTCCTATAATACACTACATGTAAGTAAATGCATTTCAAGGATAGAGGCAGGCATGGGGCTGCGACGTAAACTAGGTCAAATAAACGTTTCTATTGTGTGTTCTACAGGTATTTCTAAGTAATACTGTTAAAACACACACACTTGTATTTCTTACAGTGATAAACAAAGGTGGGTAACCAAATTATAATAGTACTATTTGGTTATAATAATAATAATAAAAAAAGGACACTAATGAAAACATAAGGAAAATGTAACTGCCACAACTACACAAACAAAGATATACTTTATTACAATTACATATGTGAGTAAGTAATTTATTATATACCTTTATTAAATACATTTAAGATAAAATGGCAGTTTTGTGTTTTGTCTGCTTTTCATGGATAATGGAAAAATTAAATTATCAGTAAGAATATATTATGGTCTTCTGACATTTCTACTGCAAAGTGATACAAAATATTAATGATTAGTTGGTATCCGATTTCTAGAGCTTGTGATATTGATATTCTTTAAGGGTTTTTCTCCAAACCTAATTGTCGGGATCTATACAGGGAATTTTCAGTTCATCTTATGATAGTTAAATTGTTTTGTTTTTTTATTCAGCTATTTTGCCCTTAAATTTTACATTTTCAAGTCAATTCCCAAATGTGTGGTTTAGCAAGCAACCATGAATATTTAAAAATATTTCATAAGGGATCTTTAATATTAGCATTGGAATAGAAATACAATTTTGGTGGGGGAATATGTATATATTTATAAATAAAACATAAGAATATTAACAGTATAGGAATATACATAAAACATTTGATATAATGCCAACTGTGCTTCTGTAAAAGCCAAAGAATAGAACCTATGGCAGCATAACATATTGCATAGTCATAGTACCAGCTGCAGACTGGTAAGCACTTGGGAACTGCCTACAATCAAAAGGATCTACTTTGATTTACCACAATCTCCCATTTTGACATGTGCAAAATTCCACTTGCTTGATGGAATTTATCAAAAATGCTTTTGAGATGTCAAAAGCAACAAATAAAGGTAGAACTTTTAAGACTGGTTTGAATAATCGTGGTTTATTTTATGAACATAAGAAATGAGTCTATAACATTGTTTGTCCTGAAAGATTTAACTAGGCACTATTCCTGTTTTGTATTAGGGGAATAACCATTGCATTATATAAAGAATATGTTACATTTTGTGTTTTCATTGCTTTTTTTTTTTCATAATAGCCACTTCGTTATTTCTCAAACGATGTATATGGACCTGTGATGGATAATGTTGAAATGTATTATTATTAAATCCATATTTCCTTGCTCTTTGAAGATAAACAAAAATCTGGATACAACTGGTTAGAATTGCAGCAGCATTAAAATAATAGGCTTCGACCAAGAACAAAAATGTTGAAACAGAACCCATTAGTGCACAATTATGAGGAGTGCGTGTTACTGTAAAAGTCTATTCTTGTTTTCCAGTACTTTTTCACATTATCAGTTTTATGGCGGTGACTTAAGCAAGGAGTCACATGAATGAGTCAGTTTATAAGGAGCGTGTACCATATGTGTTAAAAGGTTTACCATTGATCTAGACATTACGTATCACGATACAGCCTAAGCGGTATAAGAATAAACCGAAAGGACAAGTCACTTTCCACAAAGCCCATCACTCATGTAAAGAGAGGTGGGCAGTGTCTGGTTACAATTAAATCCAAATCTTTGATTCTGCACATTGCATCCCTGTGGTTTTTGAAATCTTTACTGCGTATGCCCTGCTGGGCTCTGGGGGTGTCCATATATGCCATGTGCACGGACCAAGAAAGGAGTCCTGGCCTTTCCACCCTTTTTGCATTTTGTTGAGCAAAGTGTTTTCACGTGAGAGTTTAGATGTTTAGCACAGCTGTTGTTGGATGTGTCAAAATCTAACCTCACGGACAGTGTTTGTAAAGAAGTGTAAATGATAGCTACACAGAAAACAAGATGAAAGGCAAATGGTAAACCATCTCCAGCAGGACACAAGGCAGTTTCACATGCCACTAACAAGCAATGCTGGAAAGTTAATCTTATTTTTACAGGATGCAGGCCCTATAACTAGACTTTGTGCTGTAACCAATAGATGTGCTGCAGGTTCACGCACGAGAGCCTTTTTATCTGAGGAGTAAAATCTAACTTAAATTATTACTCTCGTTTACACAAAAGCCACCCAAAATCAACACAAGGGACTCGGATTCGTGCTTCCCACAATTATATAGACATTGAGTATAATCCCTAATCCTCAATTTTGATATAATAGGATTAATAAGAGGCTAACTCACAGAGCTTATTCATTCAGAGCATGAACTATAGTTATCCCATTGAAAGTATTTGCGAAGAAAATGCAGTAACATTTACAATTGAGCAAGTCAGAGAAGAATCCGGGTTTATAAGTAGATACATTAGATCGCAAGTGTGATTGGAGACTTTTATAGGAAATACAAGAGTCAAAATTGCCCTTGGTTGTATTTATGGTTTTCATTTAGGTCTATATACAAGTTGTCATCATATATAGTGGACGGACAAAAGAATTGTTAATGTATGAGAATGAGCTTTCACTAGAATAACAATTATATGTATAATATTGTGAAGCTCTACGGAATCTGTTGGCACTATATAAATGGCGATAATAATAATAATAATTATAATAATTATAATAATATTATTCGGTCACACAAATGAAAGGGCTTGTCCACAACATTTTTTAAATATGAATTTGTATTGTAATTGTATGTCAGTTTATGTACTCATGTGAAAAAAGATTCATTAGAGATGCATGTGACATATTGGAAAGATAGGAAAATTAAACATGTTAAAAAGTGTGGAGTTTCATCTTTTATTCCATCTTCCTATTTTTGGAATAGAAGATGAATGTGTAGAATGATCCTCAGGAAATACATGAGCTATATACTGTGAGATATGTCTCCGAGGTGAAAGAGAGTGATGTGTACATCTGAAAGGTAGGTCCCGGTGCTAGCAAGATCCTAGTCTCACAAAAAGAAAAAGTATGAGGCATTGGAAAAAACTCCAGAAAAATGCATAAAAATTCCAAAAAATAGTACTCAATATGCAGCATCATGCCCCGTATGATGACCACTGCATGCTGGAAAATATGGAAAGATGGTGACTGGACTTCAGTAGGACCTCATTTCTTCACTTTGGGCAGAGATGGAGGTGGCCATGGACTTATTCACTGTCTATTTTGTATTTAAATGGGTGTGTTGAATGGGGGAGGGACTTGATGCATTGACTAAGGAATTACCCCAAAATGTTAGTTATTTGTCCTTCTAATAAATAATAGTAGCACCTTGTTTTATGCACACAGCAACTATTTGTGCAGCCTCTATTTTTTTCTATTTTGTTCTGTGAAGGTCCTAGTCTCTTGATAAGTCTATGGTGGACACACACCCATGAAGATTTGGAAAACATCATTTGGTCAGATTATTCATTCTATCAGACATGCAGATGGTAGGGCCAGAATGTGGCATAAGTGCATTAGTCAATGGATCTATCATGCTCTATGTGGATACTGATGTAGTACGGGTGTGGTAGGTAATATCCCAGATACAAGCCTTTTCATTTTATTGTACATAATATGCCACAGGGTAAATCATCATATGCATCCCTCAACAACCACAACTTACCCACTGGGAAAATGTGCCATATCACAAAGTATGCTTTATCTTAATCTAAAAATCTAATAAATGCATTATTATTCTTTTTTTATGGTTGAACGGTAAGTGGTACAGCAAAAAACAATAAATGATGTTGATAAGGTAGCTTGTGAAAAACATAGGTCAGAACATTAGCTTATATTGCAATATCAGTAATGAGTAGGTGGTCATGTGGTACAGGAACAAGCACATGATGGAGATACATTCAGTAGACTAGGGCACGGGAGAAATCATCCAAATGCATTTATACCCCAAAAAATTTTTTTCAACCGAACCAAATTTTGCCCGTTAACTCATTCATTTTCGGACGAAATTTGTACATTATTTTCGTTTCGGATAGTCAATTGAGACATTTCTTTCATTCTGGAATTTAATATGGTGAATGTAATTCCGATTTGATCTGAACCCTTCCTGCGTCTTGCAGCCATTTAGTAGATAGCCCCTAAATCCCAAAAGTATTAAGGGGCTATCTACTAAAAAGCTGACCAAAATTGCTATTTCAACCAACTTTACCAACACTAAGTAAAAAATACATAGTACTAGTATTCGTATTTATCTGAATTCACGAATGACTTATTAATTCTGTGCTCATTCGTTAGTTCGGCTCATAAAGAACAAATGGCTCACCAAAAGAATGAGCCATTTGTGCATTGAGATGAAGCATTCAGCCTTTTGAATTACAGACAGTGTAGTACAAAGGCCAAACGTGAATTGTAAATGAACAAACCAAAAAATGGCACATGGACGAATTTGGTTCCCGCCCATTCGTTTGGTTGGTCGGCTCCCCATTTATTATAAAATGACAATATATTCGTCCGAATACGGATGCCCAAGTGCAACATTCAGTAACCTCAATTCAACCCAGCACAATATAGCCTAATTTTAACTGCCTTGTTCACCCAAGGATCAAGCCTCTGGAGTTCTTCACGACCCATGATTATACTAATCCTTCTCACAAAATAATATGTCAGGGGGTTCCCAATACCCCAACATGATTATGCCAGCCACTCCACCGCATCTCAAATAAAATGCTGTGGAAATCTACCCACATAGTACCAGTGATGCATAGAAATGGTGTCATGAACTTTGGTCAATTACAATCATACTTAATTTAATTTTATACATCCCATATGCATCTTACCACCCAATAGATAGAAGGCAACCTATGTATTTAGTACACATCTTCCTAGGTCACATGACCCTGTATAGCATGTTATCTCATCTTAGTTGACCTACTTCCAGTAAAACCAGTGTCAGTTATCCAATGTTTATAGCTAATGTGGCAAACATGACACATGCTTTATCAGATTTCCTAGAATGAGCTAAAATGATCATACACTTATAGCACTGACAACACTTATGTCTAGTACTGTTATGATCCTAGCTAGCAGTCACAGTTATTCACTAAAGTGTAAACTGTTGGGACTTCAAAATGAGTCCAAAATTAATTTGAAATTTTAGGCTAAAATAGTCAAACTCAAGTTATTGTTGACTGTTAATTTTTCAAAATTGGTAGTAGTGTCCTAAATTCTGAAATTTACTTTGAATTATTACAATTCAAACATTACTTCTCTGAGATGAGCAGACCAGGAGGAAATATCTGATTTATCAAAACAGATGTGACTAATTTCCTTTGACAGGGCCAGGATACAGCCAAGAGCAGAATAACTAAAGCTAAACTGCAATCTTTCCAGGCAGTCAAGCTAACGTCACATACTTTTTAGAGGACTTCTGAGTTGAAGGCTACTGTACTAATATTTAATTATATTACAACAAAATATAAACAGGGTTGCTACAAACATCTATTGGAAACTTGCTTATTAACAGGACTGTTCAAAAGATTTATTGAGACTTGCAGAAAAATTTGGCTTGCAGTGAAAAATAGGGTAAGGACAATAAAGATGCAGAATTATTTGCTGAAAGTGGCTGTTTCATCAGACTCTATGCATATTTTGAAACAACATTTGAATGCTTTATAGAAAAGACAAAATATTCAAGGATTTAATAGATACTATGCAGGGAAACAGATATGTTGATCCATGGAGAAATCTGATTGCCATATTGGGATTAATAAGCTTTTTATGTATTCTGTGCACAATTAGATATTGCTTTTCAGATAGAGTTCTCGCCCCTTATTCGAAACAGCAGTAACACAGATGTATGACAGTTTTAACCTGATGAACTAGTGTTTTTTTTTTTTATGTCATCAAATTTTTTCTTAATTATACTTTCTGCAGGTTATAGTTTAACATTTAATTTAAGCAGCACAAAAAAGACAAGTATTCTTGTTTCTTTAGTTTGTGTTGCTTTAATAAATTAAATTAAATACTTTTCATTTTTATAATGTTTTATAACAATGTACTCCTACTATTATAAATGTTTCTGAGACTTAGAATAAAAAAATGGTGATTATTGCCTTCCTAGGTGTATTGTTTTAACGTCCCATTTTAAGTATTCCCTCATGCCAAACAAATAATCACCCCTCCAAACAGGTACCTTGGAGAATCATACAGACTAAGTGCTGGGTATAAATCTTTCTACTTCTTATGGTAATGTGCATAACTATGCATCTCACATAAACCCTATTAGCAGCAGCTGAATCGCACATGTTGGCCCTCCTACTGATTTTCAAAGAGCCTTTTGATATATGTCTTTAGAAAACTATTTTATGAGGTGGTTACCTGTAAGAATATATCTTTCAGGGCTGCATACACGGTGTGGCCTTAAATTCTAACCACACACAAAAAAATCCCGTTCATTTAAAGCAGAGTATGGAATTTGGAAAGACTAGGCCCAGTAAAGTTAAGATGGAATTCATTACCAGTTGTGTTTGAATTTCTCTTTGATTCACCTGCCTGAAACTAACAGAAAGGAAACTGAATAGGAGCTGTAGAAGCTGTGCTTTTGATGCTGAAATAAAACCACGGCTTTATTTGCAAACCTGCAGTTTCATATGTAGTTAAGGAGAAAGTTAAGTTATTTATGATAAGGCAGGAGTTACTATGGCAGTTAGGAAAAATGATGATGCAACAATACTTTCCATTTCAATTTCAAGAAGTCAAATCTTTGTAGGCAACAATCGCCTTGATTTAAAATTGTTGGATACATTTTCCAAATTATTACATATATTTAAAAATTGATTTATTATTATAAAAAATATTTTGGCTTGAAAATATTTTCATATTTTTGGGTATATTTATATATATAGTGTACACTGATCAGCCACAACATTAAAACTACTGGTAGATGAAGTGAATAACATTGATTATGTCGTTACAATGGCACCTGTCAAGGAGTAGGATATATATTTGGCAGCAAGTGAACAGTCAATTTTTAAATTTCATGTGTTGGATTCAGTAAAAATGGGCAAGCAGAAAGATTAGAGGGACTTTGACACAGGCCAAATAGTGACTGGGTTAGTGCATTTCCAAGTCTTGGCAAGTCTTGTGGGGTGTTCCTGGTATGCAGTGGTTAGTACTTACCAAGAGTGGTGCAAGGAAGGTCAACCTGTGAACCGGCATCTGGACCAAGACTCATTCATGCATGCGGGGAACGAAAGCCAGCCTGTCTGGTCCAATCACACAGAAGAGCTACTGTTACTCAAATTGCTGAAAAACTTAATGCTAGCCATTATAGAAAGGTGTCATAATACACAGTGCAATGCATTCTGCTGCATATGGAGCTGCATACCCGCAGACTAGTCAGAGTGCCTCTGATTACCACCCTCCCATGATGATCCCTGTCAAGTTTTCTTTTAGATTAGGTGGATCGCCTGGTGCATGTGCATTGTTTACCTTGGGAAGAGATGGCAACAGGATGCACTAAGGGAAGAAGACAATGTTATTCTTCGAGAAATGTTATGCTGGGAAATCTAGTATCCTGGCATTCAAGTGCTACTTACCTCCACCTTATGTACCACTTTCCTAGAGATTGTTATAGACAATCCTGTATGTATTTACATAGTTACATACACTCACTATACTCACAGATTCAAACACATTAATACAAAACATGCACACACTTGCATATATACAAATTAAGTTATCAAATAACAATACCTATAGACATGTTATGTCTGAAAAGTCCAGTTAACAAATGAATCAAGCTCACTTTATCTGTTGTTTTGTGTATTTATTGGGGGACAGGGGGTACCTTAGAATTCTGTACCTAATGTACCTGACATGTAAATCCAGCCCTGATTGTAGTGTCACCTGACGGAGCCATGCAGATTTCCAAAATAAGCCATTCTACAAATTGATAATCGATAGCTATGTACCATAGGTGATGGGGAACAGGATTTCTATAGCCAAGTACTTTTAAATACTTGGGACAGAAGGTGAGGGTAGTTGTGGGCAGAGTTGGTGTTGTAACTAGGCACTTGATTTAAAAAAAAGATTGAGAGACGCTGGTGTGGAAGATAAATCCCATCTCGATGACAATTGCTTTCCCATATGCACCAAGAATTTTGTGTCTGCAGTGAAACCTCCATACATAACTCATTTTTGTTGGTTAATGTGATAACCATACAAAACAGGTTAAATGGACAAATTAAAATGCACAGCTATTTATCTAACTTGCATGTCTAACATCTTTCTACAAATCACAGTTAAATAAATACCAAATACCCAAACACAGAAATACCTGGCATTCTCTACAATCCACAAGTTTCAGTATCCCCAGCTTATTTCTTGAATTTCATGTTTAATGTAAAAAAAATTTTGCTGCAAGTCATCACCAATCCGCACCACTTAGTTCTTGCTCAGTGAGTGTAAAGGTCATTATGTAATATTATTAGTGCATAGCTCAACATGGATTATAATGTAGAAACAATACAGACAGGGCCAGATTTCCAATTAGGCAGAGTATACACCTACCTACAGACACATGCCTGATGGGAGCACCTACTGTGCCTCAGTCCCTACCTCCTGTTCGGTGTCTGCTGCTTGCTGACCAGAACACAAGCTCTAGGACTCTGTGTTACTGTATTTAGCCTGAGGGAGACTTATCTATGCATAGCCCCACACCTCAGACTGAACATTGATCTCCTAGTGACAGAAGGGAGAGGACTGGGCCAGAATTGGGCCAGAAATGACACGTACACACTACGCTGATTGAACACACACTGCTCCCGTACACTGTCTACTTACACAGATACTGCTACTCACATTGTTGTCCACATACACACTACTACACACACTACTATGCCCACTGCTTCGCATACTGTACACACACACCCACACACATACAGTACTACTCACACAGTTATCCATACACACTACTACACATACTTCTACCCACACTGTACACACACACACACATACCATGCTACCCACACTGTTACTCACACACACTACTACACGTGCTTCTACTCACACTGTACACACACACATACAGTGCTATTCACACTGTTACCTAGATACAGTAATGCACATGCTGCTACTCACACTGCTGCACACATACACATACTGCTACCCTTATTGTACACACACAGTGCCACCCACAATGTGCACACAGTGTTACACATGTTGCTACCTATACCGTTATAGACTGCTGCATACACACACTGACACACACCTACACAGAAATACATAGACACCTAGACATGTAAAAAATTAATCATATCTATATTTTGTATCAGCTCTAGTTATGAAATACAATAATTTAAAAGTGCAAGTGCTTAACAGGTGTGTATCAATAATTAGCTGCTAATCCACTTAAGTGCAACCTTCCATAAGACACCCCAAATAGAAAGACACTACTCCACTATATATATTTTTTATGTAAAAAATTGATGCACAAACTACACACTCACTCACTCTATATGTGTGTGTATACACAACAATTTTTAACATTTTTAAACATACTGTTTTTTGTTTGTTGCTTATTGGTTTGGACAGGGAGGGTTGGGGGTGGTTGAGAATTCTGTGCCTGCATGCTCTTGTGATGTACCTTAATATAGACAATAACAAAACAAGTGCATTTCATCTACAAATGAAGCTTATAAAACAAAAATATAAGTGCCCAGTATTTAGAATAGGGTCACTGCCTCTTTTTCAGCCAAGGGACAGTGGGGAGGATGAGCCATTGTGTATGCATTGAGAGGGAGACCCAACAGAGTTGGCAGGGCCTCATATGTAGTTTGATACAGATTAAAGGAGGGAAAGGGGTGAAAGTTTAAATAAGTGTAGAGAACAGAAAGGGCTGTAAGGAAAGTGTGAGAAAAAAGAAGAGTGAAGCAGGGTCAAAACAATTATGCAAACTATACCAGTAAAAGGAGGATTGCCCTCACTTAAACCCAGCATCCACACGTGCATATCTATCACTGGCAGGACATTGATTAATTCAGATCATCGATGACAAGTTTCTAAAATCCCATCTCGTCACAAAGCAGAGGTTGCCATAAAGTGTTACAAAATAAGAGCCGGCATGGGATGGGTCCATTAATTTACAGCGGTGAGACACATACAACACAGTTTACAAGATGGTTGTAAAATTGCTATAGCAGCTAAAATTAGTTACACTAAAACGTCATTAAAAGTAACATATATTATAAGGGATTGCAAGCTGACTTCTGACTACTTCCTAGAAGAATATGTCTTCAAAGTCAAGTCTTACTTTATTTTATACATATGAAGAATTAGATTTTTCGAACTAAAGCTTAGCTAAGCTGTCTAATAAGATGTTCATCACTACATAGATGAGAAACTTTGAATACCACAGAAAGGAAAGACCAAGCATAGCCACAACACATTTGGTGCCATTATAAATAATGAAAGCAGAAGAAAAGATATAATTTGCCATAACAGGGTTAGCATAGTGGAGTAGCGTTGACTTTCAACAGGACCTCTCAGCGTTAAGTCCAAATGCCTTCTCTGCATCAAGAAAGGGAAAACAAATTCACATATTAAAGCAGACTGAGTACATATGTCATGTGTACCTTCTTGCTCCTGATATGTGCCTCATGACCTGGAATTATTCCCACCTTTTTTGGCCAGGAGCTTATGGCTGTCCCCTTAGCTTCTTTCCATTATAGTACGAGACTGGACTACTGAATCAATGGAAACGCAAGGGACACATTTCTTCAACACTCTATTTGCCGTTAGACAAATCTCTATTTTACGATTGTGGACTGAGGCTACCCAAGCTACAGAGTGTTTAGATCCACCGTAAATTTATTTATACAGTTTTATTTTGCCTCTTTTGGAACTTATAATGAATATTGCTGCTGTAACTGAGAATTCTGCAACTTTTTATAAATGTTTCTTAATATTGTACTGTGGATGAAAAAAGCAGCACTTTTTTTGGGGGGGGGTGATGGGGGCAGTTGATCTGTTTCATGTTTGTCATTTTTCCATTTTATTCCTTTTAGTCTTTTAGTTCTGCCAATAGGTAGTGATCTACAGGTTCGTTTGGGATATAAAGTAGTGTTGCAGGAGAAAGCTGCAAAAGCCACACACAGAGAAATGGAAGCAGGTTCGTTCAGGAAGAAAAAGGTCTTTATTGTTACCGATCGGGTCTCAGATGAACTCCTGTTCGAAAAATGTCTGAGGGCAGAACATAGTTTGCACAGGCTATTTATTTACAATAACTCCTCCTATTCCTAGATTCACCCACACATACCCTTAGACCAATCAGTGAACAGGATATTCAGGATCACCTCATATGGGCAAAGGAATGTGACTACAGTTGATGCACATGCTCAGTACATTGATGACAGTATCTTAGTTACATGTAACTAACTAACAGATACAACAAACACCTGTACTTGTATATGCCACATGGAGATTTCAGGCCTACTAAATTTTGAACCATGTTGAAATCCCATCACAGTAGGGAGGTTGACTTTTAGTCCACAAAGGGAATGTATTTTTCCTAGATTAGTGGTTATATCGCTGTACTGTGGTGGTCTTGCTTTTTATGCTCAGAATATTCACAAAGAGCCTTGTTATTTCAATAAAAAGGTTTGCATTCTGTATGTTGGGTGATGTATCTATTTGTGTTTTGTGTTAGTTTATTATTGGAGGTTGGGGACACCTTCATGATTCCTTATTGTCACACTTATTTTCCTATTGAGTGTCACAACTACCACACCAACCTAGGTCTGCTTCAGAATAGGTGCAATTTATACAGTACAAATTTGATAATTAAAAACAGTTTAATTATTGATCATGAACTTTTCTGAGCAATTCATGCAGGACATGGTCAATTTGAAAAAGTAAGTTAGTTTCTCCTCTGAAACTGGGAAACTTGAGAGAGTCAGCAATTTGCTGTCCCATAGTGAAGTGATTAATA
>OW240916.1:134190096-134256519 GCA_933207985.1 Pelobates cultripes
AACATGTTTTAATATTAAACCACACGTTTTAAGCACACATTTAGATTTTTGAACAATTTTACAATATTGTGTATTTTGTTATTTCAACCATTTAGTTGATATAACTCTGTTTGGACATTCTGTTAATCTATAGTCACTCGCGCAATTCAATTTATAATTTACCCCAATTTGGTGTTTAGTGAAAAACATTCATCTGACTTAAAACACCACAAAGTTCTACAGCAACATTTTCTTATTAACGCATATTTTAAATTTTACAATTTCAAATTTGCCAGTCATTAAAAAAAGAACAGCTTTGAGGACAAATTATTTTTTATACAATAAAGAAACAAAGAATAAATGGTTTTAAATGCAGTAAATACAGCAAATCATTCATCTTTATAAAGGGAATCTAACTAAGCCGAGAGTCAGAGTTGATAAACAGGACCCTACTCCATACCATAAAGCACATGCTGGATATGTTACGGACAAAATCTATTGTGAATTATATAAAGATGTTTAACAAAATGAAAAACATTTGTGTAGAACTGAATTCATTACACAAAATACTGCATTTTTGGCTGGTATAAACAGACAAGGAGTGTAAAAAACATATTTAAGCAGCAATCAGCATACAGTCATGTCATACACTGTTTATAACTGCTGTTTGTGTTGCAGTGACAGATAATATGTTTATGTATAGACAAAACACCATTCTCAAGGTTGTGACACAAAGGCTGATGCTGTTTTGCCAGAAACAGCTTATATCATATTTGTTCAGATACAGGAAGGGAAAGGTGTTGTAAAATAAAATGTCACCTTTGCAGAGCGAAAATATTTTCTTTAAGTTACACAGTTCAGAATTTGTTCTATAAAAAAATCACAGATTAGCACTTATGCCTCTCGCACAAGCATGTCAATAATAACCCCAAGCAGTCCTTAAAGGGACACTCCAGGCACCCAGAACACTTCTGCCCATTGGAGGGGTCTGGGTGCCAACTACCACTACCCTTAACCCTGCAACTGTAAATATTGCAGTTTTCATAAACTGCAATATTTACATTTACAAACAGCCACTAGAGGGCACTTCCTGGTCTATAGCACAGGTTGTGCTATAGCGTCGCTGGAGGTCCTCACGCTATGTGAGGACCTCCAGCGTCGCTAAAATCCCCATAGCAAAGCATTGAAAGCATTTTCAATGCTTTCCTATTGGGAGGTTTAATGCGCGTGGGACATCGGCGGTGGTCTCAGGTAAGTCACTGAAGGGGGTTTCACCCCTTCAGCAACATGGGATGGGGGGTGGGAGGGAGAGAGGACCTGCAGTGCCAGGAAAACGGTTTGTTTTCCTGGCACTGGAGTGTCCCTTTAATAATGTGAATGAGTTGATGTATGCAGGATCAAGTGCTTTGTTGTCCTGGAGATGAAAAGTTTGGTGGGCCTATTTACAAAATGTTAATTTGCGTGTAGCGGATGGCACCAGGCTGTCCTGCAAATATATTGTACATAACTGCATTCGTGTGATCTGCTGTGTTATATGTGTTTTAAAAGAATTGTATTCCTCTGATTGTTCGGTAGTTTCATTCCCTTAGTTTATTCGAATGAAAATACCGAACAACCAGACCTCCCCTGTGTGAAGTGTGTCCTCAATTACCCGTTGCAACATTGTTGCGAACGGGTAATTGACTAGTAAGTAGCCGTCCTTTGTTCTCGGGGGTGGCCGCCATTCGACAAACGAACACGTGGCGGCGGCCATTTTAAAACTCACGAACAGCGGTGTTTTGCCGTCGAGTGTCTGGAACTAAAATCGGACACTTGAGTAGGCGAACACCGCTGAGACCTCCACAAGCCCGGTCTGTTCGGTTCTAAACTACCGAACGGCCCCTTGTTCGGTAGATAGAAAGAACCGAACGAGGGGATTCAGGCGAACCCTCCCTAGTCTCTATAGCTAGAGGCTTTCGTGTATTTTGTTCCCTTATGCCAGGACCGACTGCAGGGCCCATTCACATGGAACCTCATTCGGCTGTCTCAGTTAGTGCGGTCGGTCATTTTATTCCCTCCATACATTTCCCGAACCCCTGGTCTGATCTGGGTGATTTTTGGATATGTTGTTCACCCAGATCAGGGCTATCCGGGGATGTAGGATTTAAAGAGGTACCCCTACGTTTAGGGGTACATCCAGAAACGGGGGGAATTACTGTACTGGATAAGGGGATTATGATGCTGGCTGAGGGGAGGAGATGTGTGGGAGGTTACCAGGACAGGATTGGCTACTGTATTAATGATTGTAAACCCTCCCTTGCATGGGAGCATGCTTTATAAGGAGACTGTGGATTAAAAGCTTTCAGTTCTGCTCCTGAAACTGTGTGTCGTCCAGTTATTGGGATTGCTGTTGGGATATTGCTGTATTTTACCTACTGGAAACCTTGCCTGTGGATTTACTATTTACTTGTTCCTGAGCCTCACTTGGATTATAAGCGGAGATAACCTGGGGAACATTGCATCTCTGCTACATTGCGTTTCTGATCTCTTCTGCTTAGAAGAGTATTTTGCACTCACTCTTTTTAGAGCCAATTATCTGGCTCTTGATATCCAAGCAGTCGGTGTCTTTTAAGGTTCCACCACACCTCCCACACTGGGAAACTTTGTAGAAATCCTCAAAGGAATAGCATGAAGCAGAAATAGTGTAAAGTCTAACATAAGGGCAATATACTGAATAAAATAGTAAGAAATACACTCACATGGAAAAGAGACTATGAGGCCAGATCAAAGTATGGAGGCACTGTGTTACTAGGGGGAACACCACCTTCAGGCAAGAACATCAGGGAACGCATCAATGTACTCCACAAAAGATTATTTTATGAAATGAAAAGCTTGCAAGGTTGCCTGAGTTAACAGAAGTTTTAAAAAAGATTAATATGTCACAATATTGTGAGCATGGCTTTATCGATAAGTTACCGATGAAACTAGATCTTTTCCACCTGAGGGTATTTCTTACTATTTCATTCAGCATATTGCTCCTATGTTGCACTCTGCACTATTCTTGGTTTATCCTATTTCTTTGAGGATTTTTACAAAGTCCCACATATGTCTGGATATCAATAGCCAGATAACTGACAGGCCTCTTGGCCAACTACTTGGTTTTGCACCCCTCCCTGTCACAGGTGCCTCATTCCAGTGCCCTATTTAGCCTTGAATTGCATAGAGTCCCAAGAGGGAGTATTTCCCAAATAAGTGGATTGATCTCATAAGGGCAGGCATTAGGTTGCTAGAGTAGGACCTGCCAATAATGAGGTAGATTGGCTTTGTGGCAGGCTTATGCAATGTATGATCATATAATGTAGCTAAACCCCATTATTTTTGACTAGGTGAGGTGTTTTAAATAAAACTATTACATTCTGTCAGGCTTGAAATTGATGTTTAGTGAATGAGTGAGTGCGCTGGATTTAGTATGTAATATGTGTGTGTGTGTGTATATATATATATATATATATATATATAGTGATCCTTGTTTGCAGTTAGCATGGCCCTCTAGGGTAAACAACATGCACAGTCCTTTGGTTTTAACATAATCCAGGCACTTTATTGGTAAATGCACACAGGAGACAGCAACACAACTAAAGAAACAATAATGTAACAGGTTTCCCTTTAAACACAAACCTAGCTTGTCTGAGCACTGACTCACTTTCAATTTCCCTCTCTATCAAGGGTTAAACTTAAACCTATCATAGGTTTCCCCAACCTTGTTAAATAGCAACACTCTGCACTCCAGCACTCAGTCACCTTGACTGTTATCCTTCTGCACTCCCAGTGCTCAGTCACCTTGACTGCTCTCCTTCTGCACTCCCAGTGCTCAGTCACCTTAAATCTGGACACAGGAGAGAACAGCGTCTCAGCAATCCCCTTTTACCTGCCTAGTAGGGAGGGGTTTATTCCCACTGCTACAGCTGAGCAGTGGGTTGGAGACAGTCCAAAACCCTGGCCTGGACCTTATTTCTCCCAGTTGTATATAAACTGCAGAGTGGAGCATTGGCCTGCCCTACTCCCCAAATGCTCCACCCAGGGGCCCATAACTAAACTTTAGTTTCTGTTGCATACCACACATACTCCCCCTGGGTTAAATGCAATATGCCTCTCTGCCTTCACTTTATCACAAGATATATATTTGTGTTTTTTTTTTTTGTTATTTAGTTTTTTTGTTTTTTGTGTGTTTATGTTTACACAAGGTTCTTCAGACATTCATATTCTTTTTCAGAAGAGCATGTGTCTGGCCTCCTTCTGCAGCTACATATTAAAGCCATATAGAAAACCATCCCATGTACACTTGTAAACTGAAAATTTCAAGCATAAAAAGTAAACCTGAAGTACAGAGCGGTACAAGAATTTACTGCTCAAACTATGTGGCATGTGGGGCACGCAATCTATCCAGTGGGTCAGGGGTTGCAGATGGTCCATGTGCAATAGGCCTGGGAAAAAGTGAGGCTCCTCCTATGTGCAATGGGCACACAAGGGTCACAGATTGTTCATTGCTACACAGAGCAGATACAGATTAGTATATTATTAATATATACACAATGAAGGCTACCTTTGGCTTTTCCCAGAACTGTATTTACTAGATTGTAAGCTCACGGACTGGATCTTCTGTTCCTTTTGTATCAGTGCATTTTCATTATTTGTCAGTATTCCCACTGTGGAATATTTTGTCACTATATAAATAACAAAGAATTATTATAATAATAATTTCAGGGCAGAGCTGATAGAAATAACAACAAGCATCTTGGGCCTACAGCAATGCACAGTTTCAGTTGCCCCTACGTTAATGGAAAAAGCGCTGCTTACTAAATATAGCCCTTTCCCCCAATAACTAGACGACACATAGTTCTGGGAGTACAACTGTTTTTTTATTGTACAAGCACATCCTTTTATACATGGACCCCCAGCATGGGGTCCCTATTCCTTCATAAGTAAGCCCACCTTGGTGCCACTGTGTGTGGGAGATAATTGAGTTACTACTCGCTAAGTTAATCTTCCGGATACAGAGGACACAACACAATACTCCCCAAAAACACAAGAAAATAAGCAGGGACCCCACCACATCATATATCCTTGGATAGATCTAATCTGAGCCCCCAAGATGACAAAATAGTGCACGGATCCATGTAGAACAAACAAATCGCCACCGGGATAAAGATCAGACCGACGGCTAGTAAACGTCATGCTGCAAGTAATTCCTTAGAAAATGTCTCTGCAGCCAGTAATTTGTCGGGAGCTCCTGTTGACAAACAAAAGGAGGCTCTCCATGGCTCTCAGGTAGTGATTAGTCTCTTCAGTACCTTCCCTCCAATGAGCGCTCTTCTGACAGTTCCAGGAAGTGGGGCAAAACAGCAGGTGCTGTTGGCCGGGGACGTGCAGGTAATGTGTCCAAGTCTGTGTTCCATGAGATTTGCTACCAGGTCCCGCTAGGTAACTCGCAGATCTCCAGAAGGTAATACATGCCAAAGAGTAGGTGCTTTCGCGTGGGGAGGGCCAGAGAGGTGGTTTTACATGGGGAGGGCAAGGGTAGTGTTACAGCTCCTTTAGGAAGACTGAAAGGGGCAAGTAAGATACGGTTCACCACAGTTATCATTTGTTTTACTGGAAAAGTGCTTTTAAAAAAGTCTAAGAAGTTAAATTATAATAATTTTAGCAAATCCTTAGTTGCTTTTCTCTGGTATAATGTCACATTTCACACCGACATGTTATAAACATGAAGTATTTCCTTGATATGAGCTACTTGGTGCATCAGAGAAAAAGGCCTCCAACCTGAATAAACATATAGAATGGCATTGGTAGGCTTGTCTTGGAGGAAGGGGACTAGCCATTGTGATCACTTGGCATTGCGTACCAGTTTACAGTGTTCAGGAGGATTTTCAAGCTGACAGGACAATAAAAAACAACAACCCTTGCCATCAAAGAGCTGATTATCCTGCAGCCCTTTAGCCCATGGAACTTTTTCTATTTTATTCTATTTCAACTAGTAAATTAACCTGCATCTATGTAGCAAAGTTTTTTTTTTTTTTATTAATTTACATTAAAATATGACTTAAAACCTCCATGTTCATATGTAGTTTAAATGTACTCTGCAGAAAGTTTTATTGCAAGTAAATAGTATTATGTGGAGAACAACACTTAATCACTGTGTGCCTATGATGAAGTGTAGATCATCACACAAAAAATAAGTTACGTTTCTGATATATATTTGCTCCCTAACAAGGATGGGAATCCTGTATTTTACGTATTTTTCTGTAGTGTGGTTTTTGAAGTGTTGACATTTGGATGCAGGGTTGTATTTGTGTGTAGGCGAAATGCTGAGATGTATGCACATATACATACATACATATACACACACTGGCACACATGCACAGACACATAGGTACACACATGCAGTTACATAGAAACAGTCATACACAGACAAACACTAGCACATACAGATAGACACACAGATACAAACACACATATAGATAAAAACCCACACATACAGACACAGAGAGAGACACACAGGCACAGACACACATACAGAGACCCACACATACAGACACATTGATACAAACACAGACACACAAACAGATACACAGACACACACTGACACAGACAGATACACATATACCAACACCAACATATACCATATACCTTTATTTTTCAATAAAGGATGCATTTTAACAAAACTGGTCAAGTGTTTGGTGCAGTTTAGTTAAGTTTGGCCTTACATAGTGCTAATTTTTCTGTGCCTCTTTTCGTAATACTGTCAGCACTAGATATCACAGTCAGGAGACAAGAACAGTGTGAAGAAACACTGAGCGAGCTGACGTGTCAACTTATTTTCTGTGTTTGCTTGGAGTGGCTAGGATTGCATCGGAGCATTTTTGCCATGAGGTTTGATAACCCCCATCCGCCTTATGAATATTACTTTAACATCGCTCTGCAAAGAAAATGAAAGGGATGGGGCATTTACATCCACATACCTAAACCTAAATGCAACTAAACTAGTGTATGTTACACAGAACTGTCCAGTATACTGTTTAGGGCGCATGTTGCTCTCTCTCTCTCAGGTGCATATAGACCCTTTTTGAACATACCTCATACCCACAAGGCAGATAGAAAACAACTGCCTGCATGTGGATGATAGGAGTTCCATTTCATTAGACAGAGGGAAGCTGACAATTCTGCCTCAAACTAAATACTGATGTATTGATGCAATACACTGGGAATGATGTAGCCAAATAAGTGACATAATGTGTCTTCTGTCACAGCGTTTAATTGCAGACATGATATATTTAAGAAAAAAACACTTTTATTTTGCCAAACATAATCACTGTTCAAATGTACCAACATTAACATGTGCCCTAACAAAAACATAACAATCTGCCAAACAACTTTTTTGTTTGCATATTCTTTAACTTACTTCCTTTTAGTATTGTAAATGGCAGTAATGGCACAAGTCAGCCACTGTTTGAAGTACATATGGCGGGAGGATGTGTTTGTTACAATGTAGCAGTTGGCCAGGAATCTTGCTGATAGGTGATGGTTTGTTTCTATTGGCACCCTACTCAATTAGGGAAGGTGTGATATTTTATGACTATATTATATATGTTTCTATTCATTCACACCCCTGGTTATCTGTATGTTTATTTTGTGTTAATGTTGAGTAGTCTACAATCTGCTACTGTCTTTTTTTTCACCTAATCTGTCAGCAAACAGATTTTCAACCTCCTCCTCTTCCCTTGCATCCTCATTACTTTTGGGAAACATCCTGGCAGTGATTGTAATAGACAATCATCTGTGTGGAACTCGGTAGATAACAGTAATTATTGTAGCAGATGTCAATTGGTCTCTGTAGACTGCTGCTTAGCCCCATACTGAGGGGATGTTCGTCTTTGAAGGAGGTTTTTGATGAGGAAGGCCATATTAAACAATTTGTTACTCTGTACTATTATGACAGCCAAGCCACTGGGAGCTATATGGAATTTCTGTATTCAACTATTTTATTACAATTATGCGTCATGACACAGTAATTCCAAACAATGCATTGTTGACATTTTTTTTCACAAGCTGGTCAGGGATTTCTAATAACTTTATGGGAAGCAAAATCATGCTGTGCTTAATTTCACATTAATTATATGTAATATGTAATGGCCTTACTACTCAGTGCCTCAGTAGATGTTTTCTGACTTCCTAAGGCCATACTCTACAGGTCAGAGATGAATGAGTCTTCCTAAGAGGGAGGGTAGTGTTTGTGAGAGGGAGAGGGTGATTGTGAGGGGGAGGGGGTGATTGTGAGAGGGAGGGGGTGATGAGGAGAGGGAGGGGGTGATGAGGGGAGGGGGGTGATGGTGTGGGTAGGGTGAAGTGAGAGGGAGGTCAGGGAGTGGGGTGAGAGGAGGGGGTGATTGTGAGAGGGAGGGTGATTGTGAGAGGGGGGATTGTGAGATTGTGAGAGGGAGGGGGTGATTGTGATAGGGAGGTGGTGTTGAGGAGAGGGTGGGAGGGTGATTGTGAGAGGGAGGGAGGGTGATTGTGAGAGAGGGGGTGATAGGGGGTGATGTGATGAGGAGAGGGGGGTGATGAGTAGAGGGGGTGATGTGTAGAGGGAGCTGCAGACCATTGCAGTCTGCCGCGGGCACCCCCCTAGTGAGTGGCACCGGGCGGCCCGCCTTAGTACGCCACTGGTCTAGATTCATTTTATCATTCACGTAACTAATTTTCCCTCCCTCTCTTGTTTTGCCACTTCTCAGAAATCCGAAGTACTTGGGCACTTCCGAACTTCTGCAATTCGGTTCAGCACTTCCGAAATTCAGCACTTCGTCAATTCGGTAATTCGGCACTTTGGCAATTCGCATCCGAACGTCCAAATTGCCGAAATCCGTCCGAATTTACATTCGGCAGGAAACTAATTGCACATATCTAATATCTAGCATTTTCTTTACAACAGAATTACAACACCAGTACATTCACATGGATTAAATATTAAAAATATTTTAGAGGCCAAAAGGTAGATCCCCAGCTATTTTAAAACTACAGCTTCCATGATGCTTTAACATTCTAAAGGCATGCAAAGCATCATAGAAGTTGTAGTTCTACAACCTCTGAGGATCTACCTTTCTGACATCCCTGTTTTAAAGAATCTTGCCCTGCCCTGACAGATGTGATTCTTCTGTAACTTTGGTGAGCTGAAACTCTGAAATAAGCATGTCATAGTCAAACCAAGGCAGTACTAACCCGCTGATTAGCTTGCTCATATGTTCACAAATTCTCTCATATTTTTGCTTTACTTAAATAGAAAACATCAGTGTCAAGATTAATTGATTCATCTGAAAAGAAAATCAGAAACTATTTTATATCAGTAAATCACTGCAGTATCTATATTCCTTCCTTTGTGGCTATGAATTTTCCATCATGCTGCTTCTTACCCTGTGCATTCTCCCTGTTCTCTGTAATAGGGATTGATGGGAGTATCTCTGCTTTTAGGTTTTCTATTCAGATTTAGCAACATTGCAATTATCCACTCGTGGAAATGTAGATTGCTTCCTAAAATCACCCATTATTAAATATATACTATTCTAATTTATTTGGTATGTAAGACATTGAGGATGCAGCTGGTGACTATTACAGAGGAGTTGAATAGTTTGGAGTTTAGACTTTTTTGGCCACAGTTCCCCTTCTCTGAAAGTTTTATGCATGGTACTTTGACCTCTGTATTACATCTGTAGTCTCATTTATGTTATTTTGTATGTGTTTTGTACAATGCAGGCAAGGAACTTTTCAGGAATCTGTGATCTGCAAACATCTTTTGTTTTATGGAAACAATGAACGGGTCCTAGCAACATCTAGTGCATCCCATGGAAATCTACAAATCATAAAGAGCATGCGTGCTCACTAGAGGTTTCTTAGCACACTTACTTCCCAGGAGATAATCTCCCACTCACATGAATGGAAACCAAGGATGAGTCATTTCCCAGTCTGAAAGGCAGTCAGTGGTTGACAATACTTTTTACTATTAAAAGTAGTCCTACATGAGGAATGTGAAAAAGCAAGTGAATGTAGAGGTCCCAAAACCCTCAATAAACAAGAATGGAGCTGTACTATGACCCGTATTTCCATGCCATATATGCGGAAGGATGAAGGGAGCAGAGATGGTATGCCTTCCTTGTTCATGTCACATCTCTTGTGCTGTGCTTAGAACTTGTAAATAAAGCAGGAATCCTAATGACTACTTACTAATGACCACTAATGAACACCTGCAATAAATTATTCTACATGTTGTGTTGGTGTTTGATTGCTTGGATGTATGCACAAACACATACACTGCCACATACATACATACAGACATACCTACACAGATATGCAAACACATTAACACACAGATACACACATATAAACACACTGACACATACACAAAAATACAGACACTCAAACAAATACACACACCTTCACACATGCACACACCCTGACACACAGATGCACACATGCTAATATGTATATACAAACACAGATGCATACCCTGACACACAGATACACGCAAACTGACACACATGCACCATTACACACACACAGATGCACATCATGACACAAACACAAACACACACTGACCTACATACTTACTCAGATATACATACACATTATTACACAGCTACACATATAAACACACTGACACAGACACAAAGGTACACTCCCTGACACATGCACACACCCTGACACACAAATACACATACACTGACTTATACACACATTGACATCCGCACACTCAGGCACACACACACTTAGATACACACGTACTGTGACAGATACACACCCACGCTGTGTCACAGATATGCACATACACTCAGACACACACACACACAGACACTCCAACACACACAATGTGACACAGAAACACACCCAGACACACACACACACTGTGACACAGATAGACACACACACTCACACACTGTGACACACACACTGACACAGATACACACACTCATACATACAAACTGTGACACAGAGACACACACTTATGCTTACACACTGTGACACAGATACAAACAGACTCAGACACACGCTGTGACACAGATACACACATGCACTGGGACACAGATACACAATGTGACACAGATACACACACAACTCAGACATATACACACAAACACACTCAGACACACACAGAGACCTTCAGACAGGCGATATGATCAACCTATAGTTGGAATTTTTAGACATTTTTTGTTGGTCTAACATATATTGTTGCTCCTTCCTTTTATTTATTGTATCTATTTTATTTTTTCCACTGTATTATAGGATTTCCTATTTGATGGAGACACATAAGTGTTCTTATGTTGCTACTGTGTGTTTGTTTTATTCTCCTTTTCATTTTCCTTTTTCTTTGTTTTCTTGGTTTTGTGTTTCGTGTTTCTGAATGACATTGCATAGCTAAAGTGTATTCTCTTTAGAAGGTGCTCATTATTGCGTCTTGATGGTCACCACATTTTTATGGTTATCTGAGGAGAAAATTCTCGGTATGCAATAGACCCCTGCTACAACAAGGAAATATGTGGTCAAATATGTCGTGACTTAAATTTTTTTCTTTCATGCGGTGTAATTGTCTTGTTATGTGATTTGTAAAATGTAAAATAAATTTTAATTAAACAAATAAAAAAATAAAAAAGAGTGAGTGTCCTATGTACCTTTAGTGGTTCGTTAGTGATGATATGTATACAAAAAGGGAATCAAAAGAAAGCCTTCTTTTTTCCTGTAAATTGAAAGGCATGGAGCCTACAAGGAGGCAGGCCAACTATACAGTTTGTTATACTGACTTCACTCTACGGGCTCTCTGCATGGTCCTAATGACATAAGCATAGAGCAAGCTCAGAAAAAAATCTTACCCTATTTCATGTGTTGTTTCAGCTCTCTTCAGCTCTGTGTTTGCTTGAGCTGAGCCCTCAGCACCTTCTATTCCTGTACGTTCAATCTGTGCTGTTGCAACTACTTCTTTGTTAGTCCACCTACTGTACAGAGCTGTGGAATTTGTTGGCGCTTTATAAATAATAATGATAAAACTAAAATACATTATTAACTTTCTTATACACAGATGTATAACAGGAAACCTAGAACTGTTTGGGTGGACTAGAAGTTTAATCAGTCTTCCTTGTTGGACTGCATTCATAAAATAAAGGATATTTGCCAAAGTTCTTAGATGCAGCTCAAGGTATTTAAAATTCAGCAAAACTTAAAGAATCAGAATTAACCAATATTCAGAAACTATGTTTCACATCTTATACATTAATAATTCATAAATCTGAGAGTAGTACTGGTAGCTATAATTGAAAAAATACAATGCAAAGTGATCCTAAAAAATATTTGTGTTTTTAATCAAAAGCCATCTAGTAGCCATGCATTACATATCTGACGGTAACCAAAGTCAATTTGAAAAGATACTCATTAGTAAGAGAGGTATCACATTAAATTCACATTCTGAATTTACTAAGCATTTTATTTTGCCTTCTTACAATCCCAGGTGATTCAGGTTGCGTATAAAACAAGCAGAAGAAATATGCTGAACATATGAAGCAATAGTTACAGTGCCATAGACATTTTTAAACTGTATCTATTTGTCAACTGTCAGGTTAGGCAATTGATCTCTTAGCATGTGTAAAATATACAGTTGATTTCCAGAAAACATGCTAATACCCAGACCACAAAGCACACACCAAAAATGTGTGCTGTGTAAAAATGTTTCTTTAAAAACATAAGAAACAGCATTAAAATGTTATTTAGCTCAGTAGAAAGCAGAGAACTGTAGTCATGTCTAATGTAGTTTTTTTCTTAATTCATTGGAACCTCAAATGCAATTGCAATGCTTGTCAAGAGAGCTGGAGTAGCAATTAGTGGATGATAGCAATCTATAATTAGATCATTATAAATACTTTAAAGGGTGCAAATAAGTCATTAGTAATGACAGCATGATGACAATATCACCATTCCATACGTTCTAACCACACTTTTGGCATTATAAGACTGTTATATTAAGCAGTCAAGCTTAATCGATACCAATCCTTCTAAAGAAGATTTAACACATTAATTGATAAACCTCTAAAAAAAAAAAAAATTTCAACTAATAAACCAATTCCATAAAAAATTGCATTTTTTTTCTTTTGCATGAGTAGAACAAACACCCAAAACAACTCTCCAGAGATGATGACGATGATGATGACGATGATGTGTGGGTGAGATATGCAAAATGTCCATTTCTACATGCAGAAATGTACACACAAATCCAAAGTCAAATTGAAAAACAACAGATTAATGACACATATGTCCCCTATTATCATTACTTCTATGCTATAAAAAGGGTCAAACAGGCAGGTCAGATTTTTCCAAGATGGATCCATTTTGTTTGTCGTTAACCTTGTGATCTTATTGTATCTTTCTTGAGATTGTGTGATTAACGATGATGACTGTAGTTAACACCGATTTAAAGTCAATAAATATTTTTTACTTCAAAACAGGATTGTGATCAACACCATAGGGTTTAGGTATACATAATGGTTGAATCTCTAACATGATCTGTTTAGTCAGAGTTTTACCTTTGCACCTGTAATATGTGTGTGTGTGTGTGTGTGTGTGTGTGTGTGTAATTATTATGTGTGTGTTATATTTTAATTTTGTGACTTTTATACTTCAGATTAATATTTCATACACTCCTCCTTACATACACAATATTCACATGATATCATATTTATTTTGAAAAATGTATTTACTACAATATAGGATTAACTAAAATATCAGTGTCTACACATTTCATTTGGAATTTAAATCAATAGAAATTACTTTCTCAAAAAATGGGTACTTAGTAGATGTTTAAATCTGCAGGCATACTTCTCTGTATATGTTGAGAAACACTACATTAAACCACTTTATGGTCTCAGTTGAATATTGTTGGATAAGCTTTCAAAATGGTTTAATTTTTTTATTTTATTTATTTCATATTTCAAAATATAAAAAAAAAATATATATTACATATATATATATATATATATATATATATTTCCCCGCCATAACCTAAATTATATTTAGTTAACTAGCGCTGTCTCTTTTCTTTTATTTATTACTATCTCCACAGTTAACTAGCGCTGTCTCTTTTCTTTTATTTATTACTATCCCACAGTTAACTAGCGCTGTCTCTTTTCTTTTATTTATTAATATGTATATATTCATATATACACATATACATAATTATATATATATATATATATATATATATATATATATATACCCCATCAAAATACATTTCCTTGCACTCACGCTTAAAGGTCCTTATGCTTTTGAAGCAATCATTTAATTTGCCGGGTGCCAGTCCTTTTGGGGATCTTGATATACACCAGAGAATGTGGAAATATAGGCTGCACTCACGGTCTTTCAATTCAATTCAAAGTGCTTTATTTCATAAGAAAATAGATCAACATTTCGGTCCATGCAGGGACCTTCCTCAGGATCAAGAGTCACTAAAAATAAAAAAAATGCACTTACAAAATCCAAGTGATAAAACAGCATATAATCCACTTAAGGGTGGAGATTGCAACAAAGAGTCCCCAGTATCCAACGCGTTTCGTCCACTGGACTTCCTCAGGGATTGAGAATCTGTGCTTCCAAAGAGAACTTCCTCTTTTTAAAACCGCCTGAAATTGCTCGATGAAATTCATCTGTATAACGAGATCGCGGCGTGCGTGTCATGCTGGAACGCATGACGGACGTCCGGCGTCACTTCCGGTTCCGGTTTATAGTGAAAATATACTATGCCTTCCACGCTGGAACGCAACATAGAAAACAAGGAAACAAAGGAACCGGGAGGAAAAATATGTAGGAGCACAGGCTATATAATTAAGGTGTCCCATTTAGAAAGGGCACATAAACATATATGAAAAATAATACTGAATAAAAACGAAATAAAATATGGATGAAAACATAATATAAAAATATAATTCAAAATGTAAAAAACATGTAAAAAAGAAGAATTAAAAATGAATAAATAAATAGTATGAAAATCTTAATAATAAAATAATAATAATATAATACTTATTCATTCTACTCTTTCATCCTATTATTTATATTTATTTTTATTTTTATTATTTATATTTATTTTTATTTTTTATTGTTATTATTATTTATTTATTATTTATTTTTATTTTTTTATTATTATTTTTATTATTATTATGAGTTTCATTCTATTTATTTATTCATTTTTAATTCTTCTTTTTTACATGTTTTTCACATTTTGAATTATATTTTTATATTATGTTTTCATCCATATTTTATTTCGCTTTTATTCAGTATTATTTTTCATATATGTTTATGTGCCCTTTCTAAATGGGACACCTTAATTATAGAGCCTGTGCTCCTACATATTTTTCCTCCCGGTTCCTTTGTTTCCTTGTTTTCTATGTTGCGTTCCAGCGTGGAACGCATAGTATATTTTCACTATAAACCGGAACCGGAAGTGACGCCGGACGTCCGTCATGTGTTCCAGCATGACACGCACGCCGCAATCTCGATATACAGATGAATTTCATCGAGCAATTTCAGGCGGTTTTAAAAGGAGGAAGTTCTCTTTGGAAGCACAGATTCTCAATCCCTGAGGAAGTCCAGTGGACGAAACGCGTTGGATACTGGGGACTCTTTGTTGCAATCTCCACCCTTAAGTGGATTATATGCTGTTTTATCACTTGGATTTTGTAAGTGCATTTTTTATAATAAACCATTGTAATTTAATCTATCTGCACTATTTTTGGTTTCTTTATTCATTTTACAAGTGCTAAAGAAGACCTACTCTATATCCTTCTGAAGACCATTTCTGATTGAGGATGATGGGCCTGATATTCACTCATATTTTGTGAGTTCAATATATTCTCCTTGCGTGTTCATCTGCCCGGACTTTTCTAGTCCGAACTACAGTACAATGTCCTTGCTGTATAGCCTAGTTAGCTGGATCAGTGAGTCAATGTCTCGCTTATTCTTGGCATACAGCTTGGTGTCATCCTTGTAGAGTAGGGGGCTGATGATAGCTCCACTCTTGAACCTGTGTCCTTATCCACTCTTCTTGATGATCTGGCTAAGGGGGTTAAGGGCCTATGCAGAACATCATTGGGGATAGCGCATTACCTTTGTATATGCCACATTTAATGTTCACTTGAGTTATTGTCCTGGAATTGGCTTCTAGAGCTGTTTTCCACTTGCCCATCGAGTTCTTCATGAAGACTCTTATTGTCTTGCTGACCTTGTAGAAAGCCAAGCATTCCCGTATCCATGTGTGTGGCATTGTGTCATAGGCTTTCTTGTAGTCAATCCAGGCCGTACACAGATTGGTTTGTCTGGTTTTAGAATCCCCTGTGACTGCTTGGTCTGCCAGTAGTTGGTGTCTTGATCCTCTGGTGTTGTTTCCAATCCCCTTCTGAATATTGCTCATATATTGACTTGTATGCCCTTGGATCTTGGAGGTTATGATGCCTGACAGGAGTTTCCATGTTGTGGGGAGGCAGGTTATTGGTCTGTAGTTGGATGGTGCTGTTCCCTTGTGAGGGTCTTTCATGAACAGTATTGTTCTGCCTTGTGTTAGCCAGTCAGGCTGGGAGCCTGTTGCTAGTAGCTGGTTCATTTGTGCTGCTAGGTGTTCATGCAGTGCTGTTAACTTCTTTATCCAGTAGCTGTGGATCATGTCAGGTCCTAGTCCATGATCATTACACCAAAAAGAGAATATACCAGACCACTAAAAATACATATAAAAAGGCAAACCTACTAAAAGAAAGTGTGCCCTCTAAAACACCAATATAGTAGTAAACCAAAGACAAGCAGTAGGAATGCAAATATAGTGAAAATAATCACATCTAGGGTGTAAATAAATTATACAACCTGATGATATTGATAGCGTGATGACAAATATCTATAAAAGATATACAAAATAGGCATAGAGCAATAAAAGTATGACAATGTGAACACGCAAGGAGAATATATTGAACTCACAAAATATGAGTGAATATCAGGCCCATCATCCTCAATCAGAAATGGTCTTCAGAAGGATATAGAGTAGGTCTTCTTTAGCACTTGTAAAATGAATAAAGAAACCAAAAATAGTGCAGATAGAATAAATTACAATGGTTTATTATAAAAAATGCACTTACAAAATCCAAGTGATAAAACAGCATATAATCCATTTAAGGGTGGAGATTGCAACAAAGAATCCCAGTATCCAGCGCGTTTCGTCCACTGGACTTCCTCAGGGATTGAGAATCTGTGCTTCCAAAGAGAACTTCCTCCTTTTAAAACCGCCTGAAATTGCTCGATGAAATTCATCTGTATAACGAGATCGCGGCGTGCGTGTCATGCTAGAACGCATGACGGACGTCCGGCGTCACTTCCGGTTCCGGTTTATAGTGAAAATATACTATGTCTTTGCAGGGGAAAATCAAGCCTTTTAACATGGGGCCATAATCCAAAGGCAACAGGCGAGCAACCAGGCTTCTCCAATGCAATGTGGCGAGATTGCTCTCGTCACACACTGTAACTTTAAAAATAAACATTCAATCTTCATAAAAATATTAATAAATATTCAAACTCAGCACACTTTAATTATAAACATATCCAAAATTCAGCCAATTCTATCCAGGGGTTAAAAAGTTAGCTGGAAGTCCTCTATGACCGACAGCAAGCACATTTCCATGCCCAAAATAGTTCCAGAGAATCAGGCTGTGCGGCCGGTCTATTTCCCATGTTAAAGTCAGTTCAAACAGATGAACGACAACCATTCGAATTGTCGAATGCATTAGTACCAGTGAAGGTAAAACTTCTGCAGTGTTTGTGCCGTTCTGTAGCCAATTTTAGTTCCATGAGTTTGACGGCACACACCGCTGACTGCATTCGAATGAATCAAAATGGCTGCCGCCACATGTACAGTTTTCTAATGGCGGCCACTTCGACTACTTCGGCACTTCGGCTGCATCCGAAGTGCCATGCCAAAACTTCAGGTCCTTTCCCAAAGTACTTAAAGGGCCAGAAACAGCACAATAAAAATACATTATGCCCAAATACAGTTCATGAAGGGCCATACACAGTCCAATACAAGTCCATAAGCCCCAAATCAGTTTCTTAAAGGGCAATACATCCCAGGGGCCATAGTCACATGGCAGGAGGCTGGCAATCAGTCTTCTCCAATGCCCAGTGGCGAGGCTAGTTCCGCCACATTTCTTCCCTTTCCCAAAAAGACTAACAAGGTATCTGACCTCCTGTCGGTCAGTGCCTTGGTTAGTCCAGCAACCCACCCACAATGAAAAGTTACTGCACCTGGGGAAAAGTGCAGCCAGTCTTTGTCCAGGGGCTCCATCATGGCTGTGTGGGGTACGGGTACTCCTGATCTGTGCGTTGCTGAGTGGGCAGAGACCAGCAGTACTCTGCCCTGATGCCAGCGCTTCAGCTGGAGTAGTCTGGTTGGAGCCCAGCTGTGAAGAGGGGGTAGTAGGCTCCTCTCCCTGGATCCGGTGCTGCTGCTGGAGTGGGAGACCGACTGTCTCCCCTTTTGATAAACAGTCCTGCTGCTGCTGGGAAGTGAGACCGACCGTCTCCCCTTCCAATAACGTACTCAGCCGCTGGGGAGAGAGACCGGTTGTCTCTTCTCCCAGTAACCCATACTGCTGTTGGGAATTGAGACCGACTGTGTTCCCTTCCAATAATGCGCTCTGCCACTGGGGAGTGAGACCGGTTGTCTCCCCTCCCTGTAATGTACTCTGCCGCTGGGGAGGGAGACCGACTGTCTCTTCTCCCAATAACACAGACTGCTGCTGGGGAGAGAGACCGACTGTCTCTTCTCCCAATAACTCACTTGTCTGCTGGGGAGAGAGACCGACTGTCTCCTCTCCCAAGGATACACACTGCCGCTGGGGAGATGGGCCGACCGCCCAGCATCCCTGTAGGGCCGGTAGAGAGACCACGGTCCCATCTCCACCAGTCATCTGTGGGCCTTCCCAGGGCCAGTCTATGAGGTCCCTCAACATTTGGGAGTAAGGACCACCTGCTTCCACACCCGGTAACTCCGGCTGCTGCTGGGGATCTGGGCCGGCTGCCCTGCATCCCGGTGGGCCCGGTGGAGAGACCTCGGTCCCATCTCCACCTGCCTGTTGTGGTTCCTCACAGGACCAGTCTATGAGTTCCCCTACTTTGGGTACCTCTGGCCACCTCAAGGGGAAGCGGTTAACCTCCTCAGATGCAGCCTCTGTTTGGCTGCTGTAACACACCTTCCTCTGGGCATTTTCTCTCTCTTTCGCCAGTCGGAATTCTCGGTCTTTCTTTGCATGTCGCTCGGCTGTGACCTGGTTCCAGATTACCTGGCATATATCCATGGACACATTATCACCATACTGGGCCACTTGCTGCCTCACCTCAGCCAGCCAATCATCTTCAGAGCCAGAGCCTTCCATACCTGTCTGCTCCAGGTCGCTGGATACCTCTGCTCCCAGGGGCGCTGCACGAGTTTTAGCATTGCCCTCAATTTGTAAATCCACAAACGGTGTCTCCGAGCTGCTTTACCTCGCACCAGGACGTCATCCTACCGCTTGCCACCAATTGTAACGGACCATTAAGCACACGAGGGGTTAAAATCCGTTTAGGCGATATTCCCTTCCAGATACAGGCAGCTTCTGCAAGCACCAATCTCCCGAACAGGAAACACACGAATTCTCCAACTCCCGAACTGGAAACACACGAATTCTCCAACTCCCGAACTGGAACCATACGAATGCTGTAAACAGCCGAACAGGAAAAACCATATGAACAGTTTACACTCCTGGCAGTCGAACTATAACAGCATACAATCAAATCCCCCCAAGAACGAGATGACACTTTGTTTGGAGGGTCAAGCAGTGATCTCGTTTACTGGGGCTACCTGCCCGGCTTTTATGCAGGTCTTCCACCTGGTGGACACTCCCCTAGGGTACCAGATGGAAAACTGGGATACATATTGGACATTGACCAGTAACAAACTTATACATTTAAATAATCCCACAATGCATTATAATCCATCCTCTCTGTCGTGGAGATAATTGGAAAGTAATTCAATTATCTCCAAAGACAGAGGCAAAACTCCATTAGCCACATGTTAGTAAAAAGACATAAAATTACACAGTGTTACAATTACTACATAAAACATATACATTCAACATATCCCCAGATAGCTTAGATCTGAGCGCACATTATTACTGAATGGCGCTCAGATCACATACATACAGTTCAATCGCCATGGAGCCAAAGTCTTTCACATAGTCTTTCATTACACAAATGGGCTCCATGGTATAGCAGGACCTGGTGCAGGGTAACCGCACACCCCCTGGTGTTGATCACCAGCATTTGAGCGGCCACATACCAGAACCCTTATTCAGCTTATGCGGATCTCAGGAACTAGGAGCTTGATATGCAGACCTCCCAGGAGCTGAATAGGGAGGCTGAATAGGGAGGATCTGAAGCAAGGCTAGAGATAGGCACCATACATGAAAACAAGACAGAACTAGGAGAAACCAGAACATGTACACAAGACATGAGGAAAACAAGAACATAACATGGGCATGACTGGACAGGACTGTACATGGACTGGGATTACAAGACTAAATAAAACAAGACAAGAAATACAAGGTAAAACAAGAGGAGACATAACTAAGCACTATATATGAAAAGTATGGGGATTTAGTCACATTATATGATCATACATTGCACAAGCCTGCCAACAACACCCATGTACCCCATATCTGGCAGGTCCTACACTGCCTAATGTATGCTAAAACAACCATACTAAACCACAATACAGCACTTACCTGCAAGAAAGAGCAGAGACTTGAAACACTGCTGCAGGACCAGACTGAAAAAGGAAACTGCAAAACAAACGGGTGTGGCAACATAAAACACACATTTAAGTGAATCAAAGAGACTGGGAAATCCAGGGACGGAATATAAAAATGAACCCAGAAAACCAGCAACAAAGAAAACCAAACATAGACCAGAAAACCAGAAAAACCAAGCAAGGACAGCAAAAAGAGTACTGGATACCAGAAGCCATTGCCAGAATGATCCGCAGCGAGGAACAGGATGTGACACCCACTTCTTCAGGCAGAGAATTCCACATCCTTATTGTTCTTATAGTAAAAAAAAAACCTTTTCTTTGCCTTAGACAAAATCTTCTTTCTTCCAGTCTAAATGCATGACGTTGTGTCCTATGTAAAGTCCGGTTTGTGAATAGATTTCCACACAATGGTTTGTCTTGGCCCAGGAAATATTTGTATAATGTTATCATATCACCTCTGAGGCGACATTTTTCTAAACTAAAGAGGTTTAAATTTGTTAACCTTTCTTCATAGCTGATATGTTCCATTCCTTTTATTAATTTTGTAGCCCGCCTCTGCACTTTTCCTTGTGCCATAATATCCTTCTTTAGAGCAGGTGCCCAAAATTACACAGCATATTCAAAATGTGGGCCTAACCAGTGATTTATAAAGAGGCAAATTGATATTCTTATCCCGAGAATGAATGCCCTTTTTCATGCATGAAATTGCTCACTGGCCTTAGCCACTGCCGATTGACATTGCAAATTGTTGCATTGTTTGTTGTCTATAACAATTCCCAAGTCCTTTACGTGTGTTGTTATCTCTCATGTTATAATAAAATTGTTTTCTTAGTTTGTTAGTTCTCCCTTCCAGAACTTCTGAACCTATCACATCGGGATCCGCTCCTTCTGCAGTCCCCACGGACACTTCTAGTGGACCCTCGAGGCAATCTTCACCGCTTCGTGGTGGACGGCCATCTCCGCTTAGTGGCCTAAACTTTTTCAGGGGAATCTGGTATGTTGATGCACTATCGCAGTCAGCTAAAAACCTCCTGGGCGCCTGGAACTAGGAGATGCTACTTGTCAGCATGGAACTCTTGGGTCGTTGGTGTCTGGAACGATATACCGATCCCTTTTAAACCCCTGTAGCCAGTGTTCTGAACTCTCGCATCTGTTTGATCTGGGGCGCTCGTATCGTTCGGTTAACGTAGCCAGGTCAGCGATCTCACGTACCACCCTGAGGTTTCCTTATTGGTCAGGACCCATTGGTTTTCAGACTTCTCAGGGGCATGAGACTATCATGGCCTCCAATGCCTAAGTACTCCTCCCTCTGGCATGTGTACACGGTCTTGTCATTCCTCCAGGACTGGCCTGATAATCAGGACCTTTCCCTCCAACAGCTTTCGGCTAAATTCGCTCTCCTACTATGCCTCATTTCCTTTCGCCGGGTCGCCGACGTCCAGGCTTTCGATGTCGACGCATTTTCCTTTTCTCCGGATGGGATGACCTTCTCTGTGTCTAGACGTACAAAGTTGGAATCAACAGCTATCTTCAACCCGTAGTTCCGCGACTCACCTAAACTCTGCGTGGTGGCGGCTCTATCTTGCTAGGTGGCGGTTACTTCTCCGCTTCGCCCTTCCCATTCCGGACAATTATTGGTCTCCTATGTAAGACCTCACAAGCAGGTCTCTTCTCCTACCCTGGCGCAATGGATTAGATGGTTGTTGTCCCTGGCTGGTGTGGATTCGGCCTTTGGAGTGCATTAGGTTAGGGGCGTGGCGGCGTCTGGCGCCCTCCTCACTGGTGATTCCCTGCAGGACATCCTACACTCAGTGGACTAGTCCCGGGAAGACACCTTCCAACTATTTTTTTTCAGGCCAGCACATCATGCTTCTTTTGCCTTGCTGACTGAGTGTTAAAACAGCAAATATGAAGCCTCCTGTCATGTTATAAAATTTAGTGTACCTATAATCTTCATTTTATAAATGACAGGAGGCAAGTATTTCCCTCCCAGTTTCACCCAACCCTTTTCTATTTGTCAATGGGTTTGACTGCCTCTGGTTGATAGAGTGTTCTTCAGGCCTCCGCTTAGGTGGTTTGTTCTCCTTTCTGCTAGAAAGTTTGGGTGAGGTTTCTGTTGATTTTAATACTGTCATTTTCTGGGGGCTTCTTGTTTTTCAACGTACATTTAATTAGTTAACCAAATTTTTCGATTCTGCTTATCTTGTTTCAGCTTAATGCTCCATTTATGGCTCCACGTTCAAGTTCCCCTTCTGGATGACGGTCATTAGTTGGACTAGTTTGCTTCTACTACTACAGTTATTTTGATATGATTGTTCTGTTCTGTGTCTGTCGCAGCTTGAAAGAGGAAGTAGTTGGTGGGGGACATTTATTGTACTTTACCTTTTTTCTGATTGGTTGTTTTCTCTCTCTGTTAATGTACTGCTCTGGAGTTCTAGTAAAGAGAAATTTAAGCAAATACTCACCTCCTGTCATTAACAAAATTAAGATTATAGGTACACTAAAGCTAGTATAATCTACAATTTCATTGTCAACCAATCCACACATGTTTTGTTCCATGGACCTGAACCTTCAGCTCCATCAGTCCCTATGTTAATCCGGCCTCGGCTGTTTAAAGCATAAAGATTTTTGATACATATTTATCTCTTATTTAAAACAGTTCTTGTTTGGGAATGTGAACCTAAGGATACTGTACCTACCAACCCTGTGTAAATCTGACTTGCAATTAGTGTTATAATTATGATGACATAGCTTTTATCCCTGTCCACATTTAAGGTCCAATTTCAGAAAACAATACCATAAATGCAGTGGGATAATTACAGAAACTCTATACATGGGAACAATTACATGGGCCTTCAGGAATAATTCACATTTATCTTTGACTAATATATGAAATAAAAGTTCATAACATAGGCCTAGTTGACCGATTTAATTTATGATTGTCATCTCTGGTTAGAAAGCGGTTATAGTAATTCAGACAGCATACAGCTCTTCAGAAGAGGGATAGACTAATTTCCCACAAACTCCGAGTGACCTTATAAAATATAGGCTATTTTACATGCAGCATAGAATAAATGTGACCTCCATTTATCTTTGATATTATAAATATTTTTTTGTGATTTAATGTATTCATTGCTTCCGTTGCTGTCAAGGAAATGAAGAAATACATTTCAGTAGCACTTTTCAGAATGCACTTATCCCCAGTCTGTATTAAATATGTGCTGATAGTGTTCTCCCATTGCAAAATAAATTACCCAGGTTCCCCAGTCATTTCACCCATGGCTTAACTTTATAATTATGACAAATACTGCTGGTGTTCTTCAAACCACAGTAAAATCAACGTGCTTCCTTTCGTTATTTGAGTTTTTACATTACAAATAATTAGCTTCTTCAAGATACTCAGAAGGTCCTTTTGGGAACTGAAATTTTGATGTAACAGTTGCAATGTATGTGACCTAGCCTACTTTTATACCAGCCATCCAAATGTATACCAACGTGAATAGAAAAAGTAAATAAATATGATTCTAGCCAATGTCATAAACAATACAAAATAAAGTATAAATCTACATTTTAATACTGTTATACAAAATAGTAAATACATAATTTCTGTAAAGAAATACATCAAGCAAAATAACCAGTACAAACCTCTGTAGTTGTTTTAGTGCTAGGAGTGCCATAGCAGTGCACCACATTATGTATAACATCTAATAACTAATTTTTTACCCTCCTCGTACTGTGCGTTGGGGGACTGGCGCGGTTAACTAGGTGACCATATTGAGGATGCCAGAGAACGGTACACTGGAAGAGTTGGCAGCTGGCTAGCAGCATGGAGGAGTGGGAAACCTGGAATTGTGGGAGGGATTTAATTCCCTATAAAAACTCCACTAAACCCACCCCTTACCTGTAGCAACATCGTGAAGTGAAGTGGGAGGTGTGTCATATCATGCTGCCTGCTGCGCAAACACCTGTATCAGCTCCTGTGTCAGTCGGTTTGCTCAGCCCTGAAGAGATGCTTGAACAGAGCATTTTTTAAGTCGGATTCCCTCACTGCCGCGGCTGGTACTTACCTTACTGCCGACTTTAAGTCTGGAAGACCTCCCGGAACGCAGCGGTGATCTACGCTAGACATGTGCAATTCGTTTCAGGCCGAATATGAATTCAGACGAATTGCAGAAGTGCCGAATTTCTGAGGTCCCGAAGTTCCGAAATTACCGAATTTGCGAAGTGTCAAAGCGCCGAAGTTCCGAAGTGCTGAAGTGCCGAAGTTCCGAAGTTGCCGAAGTTCCGAAGTGTCAAAGTACCGAAGAGCCGAAGTTCTGAAGCACATTAATGCCTAAGTACTAATATTCTTACCCAGTGAAAGAAGAAGAATGTTACATTGTATACAATCAAGTAACATACATTCATATAAAATGTAAGTTACTTAGCCAGTCAATGTAATGACAGGAATGAATAAGTAGATAACTCCCTAATTCCCACAGTATTAGGGAGCTATCTACTAAAAGGCTGAAAGATCTAAATTGGTCTTTCAGCCAAATTTACTAATACTAAGTAAAGATTACTTAGTATTAGTAAATTATGCCCCTACTCGCTATACCGCGAGTAAGGGCATGTCTATTAAACAGTGAGCAGCCTATTGCCCCCCCGGCCCCCACCCCTGAACAGCGGCGGGTGGGTACCCTAAATCAGAATAAGGGGGGGACCTAATATCTTCTCCCCTGGCCCCCACCCCTAAGCGGTGGGTGCCCTAAATACTAATAAGGGGGAGACCTAATGTCCTCCCCCCTGGCCCTCACCCCTGAGCGGTGGGTGCCCTAAATACTAATAAGGGGGGGACCTAATGTCCTCCCCCCTGGCCCCCATCCCTGAGCGGCGGGTGGGGGCCCTAAATACTAATAAGGGGGGACCTAATGTCCTCCCCCCTTGCCCCCACCCCTGAGCGGCAGGTGGGGGCCCTAAATTGGAATAAGGGGGAGGACCTTATGTCCTCCCACCTGGCCCCCACCACTGAGCGGTGGGTGAGGGCCCTAAATACTAATAAGGGGGGACATAATGTCCTCCCCCCGGCCCCCACCCCTGAGTGGAGGGTGGGGGCTCTAAATACTAATAAGGGGGGGAACCTAATGTCCTCCCCTCTTGCCCCCACCCTTGAGCGGTGGGTGGGGGCTCTGAATACTAATAAGAAGGGGGGACCTAATGTCCTCCCCCCTGGCCCTCACCCCTGAGCGGTGGGTGCCCTTAATACTAATAAAGGGGGGACCTAATGTCCTCCCCCCTGGCCCCCACCCCTGAGCGGTGGGTGGGGGCCCTAAATACTAATAAGGGGGGGTACCTAATGTCCTCCCCCCTGTCCCCCACCCCTGAGCGGTGGGTGGGGACCCTAAATACCAATAGGGGGGGGACCTATTGTCCTCCCCCCTGGCCCCCACTCCTGAGCGGCGGGTGGGGGCCCGAAATAAAAAATAATCCAATAACGAGCTCAAAAAAAAATCCGTCTTATAAAGCCTTGCCCCGCCCTGCAATTAGGCTCAGAGCACTCTGATTGGTGGGTTTAAGCCATCCAATCAGAGTGCTCTGACGGGTAAATGAAGAGACTGACAGGTAAGTCTCTACATTTGCTTATAAGTATATCCCAAACAATATACAAACAATAAATAATATAAAAAGCAATAGTACTTAGCTTATAAAGATGTATGACAGCCTCCCTAGGTCGTTACCCAAACAAGCGACCTATATCATATATAGTATAAACCAAAACAAAGAAGATTCGGGATATGGCTGTGTAAGTCTACAGAGAAAACATAAAACAAAACATAGTGTGATATTGTTATGAAACACAATATTATATAATACGATAAATTGAAGATTAACTGAGATGGTGATGAATTGATTATGGTGTCCATTTTTATTAACAATGTATAAAGTTATATATAAAAAAAAAAAAAACCCTCAAATAATATACATAAGAAATATGATCACTTTATAATATGAAGCCTTTGGCTTATAATATATTGAGGTATTATGATCACTGTGTATAATATGAAGATTAACACTATTTTGTGTGATAGGATTAATGAGGAGGGTGATATCCAACAGATATATATATATAAATAATGGTTGAATATATTATACATGTTTAACAGTTTTCTCTCTAGCAGAATGGGGCTTTTTATTTGTCCTGGTTTCATTTGACCTCTGAATGACTTGATCGTGTCTGGTTGCCATGGAGACGTTACTGGTGGAACGCATGTGGAACGCGGACATTCCCGCGACGTCACTTCCGGTTTCGGAAAATTATGACCACTTCCGGTATTTGCCGAAAAAGGCGCGAATTATAAATTATGGAAAATGGATGAACGAAAAACACCTGCCACAGGAAGATCTTTCCTCCAATTAGAATCAAGGAGGGTTTACACACCTACTGGATCCACCAATAGACTTTAGGGATTAGCCCTATTTAAGGACACAGGGAGGGGGGATTTGTATAGGATATGTTCATGTATTGTACATTGATACATTGTTATTGTTTTTAATTGTGGTCCCTGAGGAAGTTCTTATAGAACGAAACGCGTAGGACAACTTTTCTGTTATCTATATCCTATGCTGAAATGGTCACTACACTTTTTATCTAAATAAATCTTTTTATTACTGAACCCTACCTGTGGATGTCTTTTGGTGGAACAAGGATCCAGAGGTGATAAGGAATACCAGCTAGCCCCCCATTTTATTGGGGAAGGCACCCTAAGAGCGCTTTTACTATCTACATCCTGTGAGTGCACAAGATTACTGCGCATGAAATATTGTGTTTCATAACAATATCACACTATGTTTTGTTTTATGTTTTCTCTGTAGATTTACACAGCCATATCCCGAATCTTCTTTGTTTTGGTTTATACTAAGTCTCTACATTTATCTGTCACAGCACTCTGATTGGTTGGTTTGAAATCCACCAATAAGAGTGCTCTGTGTCATTTTACACAGCGTGGGAAAGTTTTTTGGAGTGCCAGTCACTCAATGTAGTGTGGCCAGGCGGCATGGACCGCAGTACAGGAGCTTCTGTTTCCTGCACCTGGCGGACTGACAGGAAGTGCCTGTACCGTGGTCGGCGCCACCTGGCCACGCTATAGGTAGGAAGGCACAACAGGGGGGGAGGAGGGGGAGGACCACTGAGAAGAGGGGAAGGAACACTAAGGAGGGAGAGTGAGAGGACCACCAAGTGGGGAGAGGGGGGACTGGAGAGGACCACTAAGGGGTTTGGCAGAGGGGGGAGAGGGAGGACCACTAAGTGGTTGGGGGAGAAGGAGGACCACTAGAGGGGGGGAAGAAGGAGAACCACTAAGAGGGTGGAAGAGAGGGAGGCCCACTAAGGGGGGGGGTGGAGTGAGAGGACCACTAAGGAGAGAGAGGGGGGAGTATGAGGACCATTAAGGAGGAAGAGGGGGGAGTGAGAGGATCACCAAGGAGGGACTGCAGAGGACCACTAAGAGGAGGGTAGACCACTAAGGGACATGGAGGAGAGAGAAACACTGAGGGACAGGGAAGAGAGGGGAGAGAACACTAAGGGACAGTGGCAATGGAGAGCTCTAAGGATGGAGGGATAGGGGAGATCACTAAGGACAGGGTCGCCATCAGGGAGTGACAACCACAACGGTTGTCACGGGCCCGGCGGTCCTGGGGGGTCCGGACTGCTTTGGCAGTCCAGGGCCCCACAATTACTCTCTGCACGTGTATATATAGCGATGATCGCTATATATATGTGCAGTGCAGGTACAGCCGCGGGCCCCCGGCTCCTTGTATTTGCAGAGGGGGCCCAGCGGACTGCAGGAGCACTTTACAGCTCTTCCCTGTCTCAAACTCCCGCGAGACGTGCGGCCATTAGAGCGGTGCCACGGGTTACCATGGAAACGCTCCGCGCGGCGCGCACACCATGTCTCGCGGGAGTTATAGAAAGGAAGAGCTGTAAAGTGCTTCTGCAGTCCGCTGGGCCCCCTCTGCAAATACAGGGAGCCGGGGGGCCCCACCATGCCAGCAGACCACCAGGGATCATGGAATCTTCCCCCCTCCCTGAACCAGACAAGAAACAGGGAGGGGGGAATAGCTTTTATTACATCACATACATACACTAGCAAACACACACACACGCACTGCATTCACTACTCTAACACACACATACACTGCATTCACTTCACTGACACACACACGGCATTCACTACACTGACACACTCTGCATTCACTGCACTAACACACACTGCATTCACTACACTAACACACACACTGCATTCACTACACTAACACACACTGTATTCACTACAGTGACACACACTGCATTCACTACACTAACACACACTGCATTCACTACACTAACACACACTCTGCATTCACTACACTAATACACACTCTGCACTCACTACATTAACACACACACTGCATTCATTACACTGACACACACTCTGCATTCACTACACTAACACACACTCTGCATTCATTACACTAACACACACTATGCATTCACTACACTGACACACACACTGCATTCATTACAATAACACACACTCTGCATTCACTACACTGACACACACTCTGCATTCATTACACTAACACACACACTCTGCATTCATTACACTAACACAGACTCTGCATTCACTACACTAACACACACTCTGCATTCATTACACTGACACACACTCTGCGTTCACTACACTAACACGCAATCTGCATTCACTACACTGACACACACTCTGCATTCATTACACTAACACACACACACACACTGCCTTCATTACACTAACACACACACTGCATTCACTACACTAACACACACTGCATTCACTACACTGACACACACTCTGCATTCATTACACTAAGACACACACTGCATTCATTACACCAACACACACTCTGCATTCATTACACTAACACACACACTGCATTCACTACACTGACAAACACTCTGCATTCACTGCACTAACACACACATTGCATTCACTACACAGAAACACACTCTGCATTCACTGCACTGACACACACACTGCATTCACTGCACTAACACACATATTGCATTCCCTGCACTAACACACACACTGCATTCACTACACTGACACACACTCTGCATTCACTACACTAACACACACTCTTCGTTCACTACACTAACACAAACTGCATTCACTACACTAACACACACTCTGCATTCATTACACTGACACACACACTGCATTCATTACACTAACACACACTGCATTCATTACACTAAAACACGCACTGCATTCACTACCCTAACACACACTCTGCATTCACTACCCTAACACACACTCTGCATTCATTGCACTAACACACACACTGCATTCACTGCACTAACACACACTCTGCATTCATTACACTAACACACACTCTGCAACCACTCTACTAACACACACTCTGCATCCACTCCACTGACACACACTCTGAATCCACTCCACTGACACACACTCTGCATTCACTACACTGACACACACTCTGCATTAACTATACACACAGCATCCACTACACAAACATCCTGTATTCACAGTACACACACTACATCCACCACATTCAAACATTCTGCATTCACTATACAGAAACACTATGTCTAATACACACTACATCCACTACAGACACTGCATCCACTAAACACATTGCATCTAGTACACACAAAAACTACATCCACTACACAAACACACACTACATCCACTACTCAAACACACTCTGCATTCACTATACACACTGCATCTGCTACACAAACACACATTCTGCATTCACTGCACAAACAGTATCTAATACACTCAAACACTACATCCATTACACACATTCTAATTCACTTCCACTATACACAGCACATTCAGTCCTGCATCCTGTGGGCGGCCAGGCGCAGGAGGTGAGGGGGGGCCCAGACCTTGTGCTTTGTCAGGGGCCCCAAAATTTCCAGTGGTGGCCCTGACTAAGAAACAGGAGGGGAGGGGAAATCGCTAATCGATAGGAGGGGAGAGCACTATAAAAAATAAACAACAAAAAAAGCTGCCCCCCTCTCAGCCGCAATCCTACCTCACAAGCCCTTTTTTAAAAAAAAAATCTTTATCTTTGCAGTGCACATAGTAACAATGGTGCCAATGTGTCCAAGAGAGCATAAGCAAGGAAATTATTTTAAAACAGATGGATACATATACTTGGCACGTGAGGATGCAGCACTTTTTTCATTACTAAACATAACAGACAATAACATGTCAGTAATGTGGTCATGTTAGTGTGCAAGTGAAGATAGTATACTGAGCATGATGCATGGGTTGCGTTTATAAGTAGGACAGGAGGTAGGGAGGTCTGTATGGCCCGAGTGTGTCAGGTGGCTTCATTTCAGTCGTGTAGGTTTCCATTTGGCTACCCCCTGAGGAGCTTCCAAACGAGAATGCTTCTGTGTTAGCATGGAATGAGGTCTGTGGCACTTGCTGTTGTGGGCATAAGGCCGAGCATATGAGAGTGTTAAGGGATGCATCAAGACCCAGATAGTGAGCAGATTACATGGCATATGCACAGATAGGAAATGTCATGTACAAACCCTCTCTTTTACACTACACACATACACAATGCATCCTGACACATATACAGAAACACAATGTATCCCTACACACACAGAGAAACATACAATGCATCCCTACTCACACACAGATACACCAAAACACACAATGCATCCCTTACGCGCACACACACAAACACTGCTTCTCTTACAAACAAAAAAACAAAATGCATCTCTTAAACACACTCAATCCACCCCTTACCGACACACACTGCATTAAATTACATACACAGAAACACACCTTGCATTCCTTACAGACAAACACACGCTGCATCCCCTAAACACACACTACATCCCTTACACAATTACATTGGTATCATTATACACTACATTCCATAAGAACACACACACATTACATCCTCTGCCATAACACATCCCCTACACGCATGTACTCCACTCCCTCTGAGCGAACTCATGGGTGGGCCATGTAGGTGGACTTATGGGCAGGCATTGTAGGCATACTCACGGTCAGGCCCTGGGGGCCAGAACTTGAGCTGTGTAAGGGGCCCCAAAAATGGAACTGCTTCCTGTTCGTTAATTGTTGTAAGCACTTCTACAAACAGTATCCAGAGAGTGATGTCACATGGTGGGCAGAACATATGGGGGGGGGGGCAAAAATCCTTGCACCGGCACCGGTATTTTGTTTAGAGGTTAAAGCAACAGGATTTCAGGTGTAAAAAAAAAGGGGGGGGGTTATTTTTTACATAATATTTAGGGTACGTTAGATGGAACTGGCTCACTAGGTTCGGCCTAGCCCAAACAGTATGTTAGGTTTCTTCTTCTCTCCTCACTGCTAGTGGTCCTATGAGGCCACTATTGCAGAGTAATCTCAACTATAGGCACTTTGCATAGTTGTCCTGCACATGTTGCATAGTTAAAATGCATGCATGTCAGGTCCATTCTATCTTGACTTATAATGTCATCAAGAGGCCAGCACCCTGCCATGTACGTTTTAGGCTCCCTTTTCCCATTCGGGCCAAATCATAGATAGAGCCTCTCATGCCACTGGGCAATCTAGCAGGGCCTCACTTTCCCAATCTAGTGTAATATAATTTCACCACTTGGCTTTCCAAGTTGTTCATGCTTGGATGACTCATTTCAATTTTCCTCTGTCATAGCATGTCTAACGTTTCGATCCAGGGTGATGAGTTGACCCTGCCAAGCACTCCTGCTAGGACCAGTTGTCCTGGCAAACTTAACAATCCTCCAAGTCCAGCTTCAAGTTATAAGTCATGGACTATTCCTAAAATCACTGCGGAGTTAAAAAGTAAAAATGTTCCTTACCCTGCCACCGCTAGAAAAACAGAATTGTGCCGTTTACTCAAAGTTTAAAACGACAGTGAAAGGCCAGGACCCAGCGGAGAGGGTGCTATTCAGAATAGCCTGTCTGGACTCCATGATATGATTTCTTCCCTTACAGCATCCATTAACACAATTAATAATCGTTTAGAGTCTTTTGGAGACTTATAACTTGACCAGCCATACCGAAAACATAACAGTGTTCCCATTGCCCCTCCTGAACAGAGCCAACCAGTGAATGTACCTGTTTCTAATCCCCCTTCCCATATTATTACTCCAGCCCACCTGGTGCCACCTAACTTATGGAAAGATATTTTGGAAGGTAAGGACTTTAATTTAGTGTCTTTACTAACAACTACCCAAGATATTGTAGAAAATAAGGCCTATACATTTGGTGACCTCTCGGTAGTCATGAAAGCTAGAGATCCTAGGCTGAACAAATTCCGGAGTTTGTTTTGGCCTTTGGTCTGTTCAGAGATGTGGTTTGCACTGTTCACCCGCACCGTAGGCAAGAGCTGGATTTGTATTTGCACAAAACGGTGGACCTTGGGCACAAGTACGAGGGGTTTGCCTATTTTGAATATTATATGTCATTTTCCGCAAAGGCTACAGCCTCCATGGCACAGTTTAATGTCAAAACGGACTGAAGCCAACTTGATACAGAGTAGTTTTGCACGCACTTTGCGGGTCTCATGGTCCCAGGTTGTGCAAATTGTGCTTCAGCCACGCATGCCGCCAACTTATACCCTAATGATGTTAGTTTACCATCCACTAGTCAGGCAGCAGCACAGTACACTTATAAACCACACCAAAAAGACTTAAAAGACAAGCTGGGCCGACCGATTATTTTTCTTGGAAAAGCGCTAGTTTGTAATAACTTTAATGCTAGAGCTTGCGGATATAACGCTTGTAGATTGCTACACGTATGCTCCAGATGTTTTAGAGCACATGCTAGAACCATGTGCCCAAACTTGCTCTTTCCCAAGCAGTGACTATCTCCAGTGAAAGTTGAATCTGATCTTTTGTCAACTCACCCCTCAAGACATTTGGTTGAGTTTATGAGCACTGGATTTTTTGGAAGGGTTCCACACAGTTTGGTTTCTCTCCCTTCGGGTATATTGGATTGTCCCAATTTACAATCTACCTTGCAAGATCCTCTTACAGTATCTTCGCTGTTAAACAAAGAAATAGAGAATGGTTTTGTGATTGGCCCCTTTTTGAATCCCCCATTTTCCTGCTGGAGAACCAGTCTACCTGGTGTTGCTTCTGGTAAATTCAATAATAGAAAAGGGCTGGTTATCGACTTTTCAGCAACTTATCCATCCACAACACTTAGTCTTAATTCCCTTATACCATCTACTGACTTTTCCCCACAATATGCTACACTAGACAATGCCATCAAAGTCATACTCTACCTAGGTCCCAAGGTTTGGATGACTAAAACTGATATTTCTAATGCTTTTAAACTTCATAAATGAATCACTTTGGCATTTGCATGGAATTAAGTGGAACAATATGTTCTATTTCGCCACTAAACTTACCTTTGGTTCCAAGAGCAGTCCAAAACTTTACTGAATTAATGCAGATGTCCTATAGTAAATCATTATTTGGATGATTTCCTTATTTTGGAAAAACAATCTATTACTCCGACGGGTATGCAAAAATCACTACAGCTATTTGATAGCTTGGGTATCCCTGCAGTGTTAGAAAAAAACAGAAGAGCCGAGTCATTGCATCACCTTTTTAGGGATACAGCTTAATTCTGAAACGTTGTTTGCTAGTTTACCTTTGGTAAAAGTTAGCAGAATAGTGGAGTATGTCCATGTTTGTCGTACACAAGGTTCCTGTACTAGGAAGGAAATACAGTCGTTGATAGGTTCACTTAATTTCACGATGAGGTTCATTCCCCAAGGACGGTCCTTTATTTCAAGGTAACTATACATGTTGCACAGTCTCCCAGATGACGGTGCAAAAATTGCCAGGGCTAGTATCGCAATTGGAGACTTTTCTCAAATCCTTGGCTCTATTCGGAATATTACCTATTGTTGTGGCGGCCCTTGTCTGGGGCATAAATGGAAGGGACAAGCCATTAGATGCCTCACAGACAGTCAGTCCGCAGTTCATATAGTGAACAAAGACAGGTCTCAGTCTCTCACAATCATGAGACTTGTTTGAAAACTAACAGGGTTAGCAGCCTCTGGTCCGTTTTATGTAGAATGTATACACATTCCTGGAGTCTGCAATAAGGCGGCTGATGCTCTATCACAATCTAAATTTCAGGAGTTCTTTCTAATCCACCCGTCTGCAGACCCACACTCCAAGGATCCTCCAGTTTCCAAAATCTAATTATGGACTAGAATTACTGTTGTCACAGAGCAAAAAGGCTGGCCCAGGCCGGTTTGTCCTCTAACATGAGGAATATGTACTTTAGAGCCTATACTATATTTCAGAGATTTGTTTCTGATTATCATATAATAAATGTTTTTGCTATTGAAACACTGGCCGCGTTTACTACATTTTGCCACTTCTCTTTAAAGTTAGCATACAATACAATCAAATTATATTTAACGAGAGTCCAACATCACATGTTAATCACTTTTCCTAACAAGCCTTTTTTTATCCACATATCCTATTAAAAGTGTATTGAAAGGCATACTAAAACTAAAATTAGAGACCCCTCCAAAAAGACTTCCTATCGACAGCAGTAAGTTCTGTGGTATTTCGGATATGATAAATTCGAGCCAGATACCAACTTGTTTCTCAAAGCAGCCAGTTATCTGGCTTTTTATGGTTTCTTAAGACCCAGAGAATTTACGGTAACAAAAATATCTGACCTTAAATTTTGCCTTGAGTTAGCAGACTTAATAAAGATTCATAATCATTATATTTTGTCCTTGCAACGTACAAAAATTAGTCAAATAGATCACCCAGTCCAGATACCGTACTACCCTACAGGGAATAAGTTTAAATTCCTATTTATACTCTATCGGCTGGTATATTCCGACCACAAATAAATATATATATATATATATATATATATACATACATACATATATACAACGTGTGGCACAATGAATTCTAGAGCTGGGATAATTATTTCCAGGACGTCTTTGTATTTCCAGCTCAGCCCTGAGTACGGCACCCTAGAGCAAGCTAGTTAATGAAACATTTGCTGGATACATGAAGAGAAAACAAGCAAAAGATATATCCAACCAATTATTTTCTTGTGTTTTTAGACCCCACTTCCTCCTTAAACATGGTCCACTTCACTTCTTGTTTCTCTTTACATTAATGTGTCACTTCCTTGATATCTTATATGTCCATTTTGGAAATGTGAATCAGTCCTAAATTTGTTGTCGCTATATAAATGATATAATTGATTAGTCATTGAAATAATAAACATATTTTGTTTATTAAAAAATGTACTATTTTTACATTTGTAAGATCTTTTCTTTACAATATAGCTACAGATAACACATAATGTGCAGCTTAGTTCTAGCAAAGGTCTTCTGCTTAGCTAATTGAGCTGTTTGAAGGTGGAACTATCAATTTTTATCCTGTCTTTTGATTATAATTGAATTATGGCAGATTTCTCTGTTTTATCTTATTTAACCAAAGAGACATTTTATCACTTCTGATACATTACTTTCTCATAACTATTAAGTGATTTTCTCCATCAAAGGTATTTTGGCCTAACTTTACCTGTTGAAAGTGAATTTTCCTCACTTTGCTGTTTAGCAAATGGAACCCTGTAACTAAGACGTTCCCAGCTCTCTCCAGAAACCTTGTAAGTAATGCAAACATAACAAATTTTGAGAAGGTGAACCTCTTTCTCTTGCTAACAACTGCATGCCTTGATAAATATTTCCCGGAGAATTGTATGCTGGTAAAAGATGCTGGTAGTACAAGAAAAACAACTGGTAGATGGAAAAAAGGTGAGATATGGGACAGAAAGGTATAAATTTTGCTCCTAACTCTAATCACTTTCCTTGAATTATAACATATTTTTGGCAGCTATATTTTCAGGGAAGGTTTCAGTTTCTAAAATTGTTGATAACGCTAAAATACTTTCCAGAGAGCTGTTAAATGATATATACCATTTAAGTACAACAGAGGATAGAATTATGCTGACTTTAGATTTCTAATGGTGTTTCCTGCAAGTGTCACAGGTGCTTTGGGTCACTCATATGCACACAATTTCCATATGGTTTAAAAAGTGGTTATTAATCATCTGCTTTAAAGCAAGTCGAAACAAACACCAGCATTTTCTACTTTTCTGCATTTACTTTTGCTGAACAACGAGAAACAAGGGTATCGTCAAAGTATTTATCACTCCAAATGAATATTCTGTGGTCGTATATATGTATGCATGTATTCGCAAAGGGCATGAATTGGCACAATATGAGTAGTATGAGGTTGAGGATATATATTTGTGTAGCCCACCTAAGCTCATTTCATGAGGAGAACTGACAATTTGATTGCCAAACTCTCTGAGTGTTTAACCAAACCTGCTGGAAACTTGGCTCTGCTGAGATTCCCCCATTTATTATTATTGTATTTATAAAATGTTAACATATTCTGCAGATTTATACAGAACATAAATAAAAAAAATTATAAGTAATTGCTGACAAGCAAATACGTTTACAATCTAATTATATTTATAATTTGTTTAACAGCCACCAAACCTTTTTGGTGGATTTTTTTTCCTTGTATTGTTGTAGTCTTTATCAAAACAGTGCAAGTGAAAATAAGTTAATGTATGATTGGTGTCTTTTATGCTAGTATATTTGAGCTGATCACCTACTTAAATAGCTGATATAGTTAAAATAGTTTAGAAGAAAACTCTAAGCATGAAAACAACTACAGTGTAGTGATGGGAGAATTAGTCGACACACCACGGCCAATGAATAATGTCCAAATTTGGCATGCTCATGAACTTCAGCTTTAGCATACCAGATCAGACCAGGACTGCGTGTCGCGACAGAGGCATGTCTGACAGCTTAATGTGGGATAATGCCAAAGGAATCCTGGCACCATAATAGTGCGCTGCAGTGGCTATGGTGTTTTAGCATAGACTAAGTTCTGAGAAACTTCAAATGGTGAATAAAGGACATCTCTCTTCTAGCCTGTGAGTTCCTCCAAAATAGTTTTTTGCAACTAAAAGCTAAATATTTGAGCCTAGAGCATCAGCAAAATGTGTAATCTTTTAGATTCAGAACAAAGCAGCAGCAAGCACAACTTAAAAAAAAAAAATCAATTTGTCCTCTTTCTTTTCTATTTTTTTCACTCCCTCTTTTGGGATAGTTATATTCTCATGCATCCTTTAATGTTTGTAGGTAAGTTCCTAGTTACTTGTCCTATTGTTGGCACCTATACTATGGTCTAAAATGTGCAGTCTCTGGTTGGTCTCTGACATTTCATATAGTTTCATATGTTTAAACTTTTTCTGTTTTAGCAATTAGATAGGATCCAGTGATATATATTGCATGTTACTCATCATTAACGCTGACTAATCTGAAGGTTTACACTTCTATACACTTCAGAGGGGCTATTTTATGTCCTACCACTGCATGCCTATTAGCCTGATTTTCCAGTACTTGCTCTGGTTACCAAGAGAACACACCATTGTACCATGTGGGTTTTTTTTGTTGTTGTTGATTGTTTTTGCCATTTGTATTACACTATTACTGTACTACAGGGGTCAGCAACCTACAGCCCAAAAGCCATATAAGGCTTGGCCCCTGCAATTTATGGCACGCAAATGCCCATGAATAAATCATGGGTAACCGGCCTCTAGCCAGGGCCGTCTTTATCGCGGGGCAAAAGGGGCAGCTGCCCCGGGCCCATTTATTCCTGGGGGCCCAAAGCATCTGCCCCTTGAGCCCCGTGGGCCCTTTAATTTTTCACCGGACCGGGCCTCTTCCCAGACAGACCACGGCCAGACTCCCATATTTCCTGTGGGCCCTTAAATCATGAGGGCCGTGGCTTGGCCCCTAACAATGTGTTTCCCCGCGGCTGGGCCCCTCTCCCTTGCGGATCATGGCTGGGATCGTATTGCCTTCTGGGAGGAGTGAGTACAGGTCACTTCCTCCCAGCCAGCTAATAGAGAGCCCCGTGGGGAGGAGGAGGTGGCAGACACAAGAGGTATTCTAAAGAAGGCTGACACCATCACCTTAGGTCAGCCAGCTCCCACTGGACCCCAGTGCACTGCAGCAAAAGTAAGAAAACATACATTATTATTTATATATGTACTTGTGTATGTGAGATTGTGCATATCTGTGTGTGTATGTGTACCTGTGTGTTTGTGTACCCATGTGCCAGAGTGTATGTGTGTTTCTGTGTCAGAGTGTATGTGTATCTGTGTGTTATAGTGTATGTGTGTTTGTGTGTCACAGTGTCACAGTGTCTGTGTTTGTATGTATCTGTGTGTCATAGTGCATCTGTACCTGTGTGTCAGAGTGTATGTGTGTTTGTATGTAATTGTGTGTCAGAGTGTATGTGTGTTTGTGTGTAATTGTGTGTCACAGTACATGTTTACACATGTTTATGTGTCTGTGTATGTGTATCTGTGTGTCAGTGTATGTGTATCTGTATGTCAGTGTATGTTTACCTGTGTGTCAGTGAATGTGTATCTGTATGTCAGTGTATGTTTACCTGTGTGTGTATGTACCTATGTGTCCGTGTTTGTATGTACTTGTGTGTCAGTGTGTATGTATTTGTATCTGTGTATGTATGTGTACATGTGTGTTTATATACCTGTATGTATGTGTACTTGTGCATCAGTATGTTTGCTTTTGCATGTGTATCTAATTGTCAGTGTTTTTTTGCTCCTGTGTATCTGTGTGTGTGTGCATACCTGTGCATGTGGCAGTGCATACAGCCCAGTATTTCAATGCCAACACTGCACACAAATACACCCCTGCACCTGTGTGTGTAAGGGTGTATCTGTGTGTGGCAATACATACACCCCTGCATGTTCAACACTGCACACATACACTCATGTCGCCCTCCACACAATGCCTTTCATCCAATAAAACTCACATTAAGTGGACACTATAGTCACCCAGACCCCGTCAGTTCAATGAAGTGGTTTGGGTGCCAGGTCCCTCAGGTTTTAACCCTTCAGATGCAAACATAGCAGTTTCAGAGACATTTGGGGTTAATCCAGCCTCTAGTGGCTGTCTTCTGGGGCACCCTCAGGGCACTATAGTGTCAGGAAAACCGCTTTGTTTTCCTGACACTGTAGTGATCCTTTAACTCCCCTAATGCTGTCACACTCACCCTCTCTCACTCTGCCACACTCACCCTATCACATTAATCCACCTAATCCTGTCACACTCATCTTCTCTCGCACTGTCACAAATACCCTTCCATGCTTTCACTCTCATCCTCCATCACTCTGTCACACTCACCCCCTTTCACCCTGCCACACTCACCAAATCACATTAACCCCTCCAACTCTGTCACACTCATTCCCCCAATCATACTGTACACACCCTGTCACATGAATCAATCCCTAGTCATGTCACACTTCCTCCTCTAACCATGCCACATTCACCCCAACCCTGTAACACTCACCCCGCAACCATACCACACCACTGTGTCAATTTAATGCCCCCAAACCTGTCACACTCACTGCCCAACTTTGTCTCATTCACAGTAACCTCTTTAAGATGTCTGGGTCCAGGGGGCCCAAGCAAATGCTTGCCCAGGGTCTAATCAATATTAAAAACAGCCCTGCCTCTAGCAGGGCCGGCATGAGCCTAAGGTGGCACAGGAGGCTGTCACTGCCTTGATTCTTTTTGGCGGACTCACTATGCAGCAAGTGCCTACTCTGCCCTAATAACCTGGTCTGCTGAGGAATGAAGTAGCAAGGGATCTTGGCTCTCACTGTGGTCTCACTGTGCAGGAATTCACAGTGAACCCACCAGCAACCATTGGCAAGAACAGTAGGTTCTACTCTAGCCCTACCAGAGAAAGCAAATGAGACTGGTGGATCTTTGCAAAAAAAAAAAAAAATGTGTGTGTTTGCATGTGTCTGAATATCTGTGTATGTGTACATGAAAATATATGAATGTGCTTAGTAAATAGCTCCCTGATCTGGCGTCTTTCACTGCTTTTTTCAATTGTTATCTTTCAACTATTTAGAAGATAGCCCACTATATATGTTACCCTTATGTGAGTTTGCCATATGTTTAAGCATACCAAATTTGGGAGCTATTTAAGTACATAAGTTCCTTCTTTTGGTATCTATGTGACAATCCCACATAAGGGTATCAAATTAGGGAGCCATCTACTGTTATTTTAATATTTTAGCAATTAGATAAACGTAGACTGCATTCATTTACAGACATGACATTTGGTACTCATGTAGAAAAGGTTGCTAACCTCTGCTGTACTCTAATTTTTAGTTTTTACTATTCTCTGTTGCTTTAAAATAAAAAAATAAAAGCATACGGAATGTTTGAAAAAATAATTTGTCATGTTCTACTGTCAGAGTAGTCACATTTTTATTGACTAAATTTTAATGACTAATATCCATATTCAAAGAGGAAGTAAAGAATGTGTCAATGAAATATACAGACAATCCAGACCTACACACACATAAAAATCCACATATAGTGCAAGAGACTCATGATAATATTAAATGTAAGCTTAATAATGCAAAGAGCCTAAATAACAAAATTAGGGAACAAGAGGCAATAGCTACATATGTAAATGGTTACATATTATGATAGCCAAAGAGAGCAAAACCAACCACAACACATTTTTAAGTACATAAATTCTACAAAAAAAAATTGTAGATACACTGAAAACCGGGATGGGGGTGTTAGTTAATGAAGACCAGGAAAAAGCAGAAGTTAAATAACTTCTCTTCTTTATATATTAAGGAACGACCTATGGCTAGAGATATGCAAATGATTGCTGCAAAAAAACTTGCAGAAAAATTGTGATTTGATGACTCAAGACAAGGTGCTACAGCAAATAAAGAAAGTTAATATAAACAAAGCTACAGGGCCTGACGCTATTCACCCATGAGTACTTAAGGAATTAAGTGTAGAACTAAGTGAACCTCAGGTTTTAATCTTTCAAGATTATGTTCTTTCAGGAATTGAACCAGAGGATTGGAGGAAGGAGGATGTGGTTCCTATATTCAAAAATTCTTGCCTGAAAATTATAGACATGTGAGCTTAACTTCTGTGGCTAGGAAAGTTTTTGAAAGGTTATCAAGGGATGATATTCAGGAATTAATTGAGAAGAGCAGTGTTATCAGCAAAAGTCAGCATGGGTTTACGAAAAATAGGTCATATTAAACTAATTTAATTTCATTCTACAAAGAAGTAAGTAGAAGTATAGATCTATGTGTCGCAGTCAATTTGCTCTACTTGGAGTTTGCTAAGGCGTTTCATACGGTTCCACTCAGTAGCTTAGTGTTCGAACTCAAAGAAATTGGTCTAGATAAAAATTCTTGTTCTTAGGTAAAACATTGGCTTAAAAATACAAAGTACAGAGAGTTGTCATAAATGGTAAATCTTCAAGTTGGGCAGAAGTGGTAAGTGGTGTCCCTCAGAGTTCTGTTCTGGCACCTCTTCTATTCAACATATTTATATATGATCTTAAAATAGGCATTAAAACTCTTGTTTCAGTGTTTGCAGATGACACAAAACTATTTGAAGTGACACAATGTGAGCAATAAATTACCTTGCTGCAGAGGGATTTAGGTAGATTGGGGGACTGGGCACTGAAATAGCAGAAGAAATTTAATGTTGAAAAAATTACAGTTATGCACTTCGGGGTAAAGAGTGCACAAGCAATTTATATGATAAATGATAGTGTAGTAGGGATAACAATACAAATAAAGCATTTGGGAATTGTTAGACAACAAACTAGGCAACAATGTGCAATGTCAATCAGCAGTGGCTAAGGCTAGTAGGGTATTGTCATGTATAAAAAGGGGCATTAATTCTCAGGGTGAGAATAAAATTTTGCCTCTTTATAATTCACCTGTAAGACCACACATTCAATATGCTGTGCAATTTTGGATTGATTGAGATGGGATTGACTGAGATTGTTAATTTTGATGATTCCAGCCAAGAAGGCAGAGCCAACTGCGACAAGACCCACGCGGCATTGGAATAACGGTAAGTTTCATACCTTTTTAAAGAGATCCAAGGGAGCAGGCAACCTAAAATGTGTTTTTAACACTACTATGTCAGGAATACACATTTGTACTCATAACACTATAGTGTTACTTTAACACAGTATTAATCCAGGAAACTGGGCACATCACAAGACTTTTTGCAGCTACACTAGATAGACAGACAGGTAGATAGACAGACAGATAATAGATAGTAGATAGACAGATGGATATAGACAAACAGACAGATAGATAGAGATTATTATTTTTTGCAGAACAAAACAAAACCCTGCTAGTCTCATGCTAGGCTTGTCTAAAAGTAATTATCCAACCCTTTCCAGAGTTGAAGTTATTTGCATCTTCTCTTTTGTTTGCATTGCTCTTTCAACAAAGCATGAAAGAACTTTCCTATTATATCTTATTTTTTTATTGTTTGGCTTAGAAGTATTTAAAAAAAACAAATACCAGAGCAAATGATGTAAACTCGTTTGCTGACACGGTTCTGCTTCACTGCATGCCTGTAAAACACTACACAAAGAAGTCTGACATTTTATAATGTACTTTGCTTAGACCTAGGAAATATGAGTGATGTTTGTGAATTTTTTTTTATCATTGTCATCAGCTACATTTTTTAGTGAATGCATTTTTCTGTAACTCTTTTGGTTTCAACAGAATTTTCAAATTGATTGACCTATAACATCAAGTATCATTATCAAACATGTTTAACTTAATAAATAGAAAATAATACAAAAGTGCAATTGGTTAATCATCAAAACCGTTTCAATACCAGTTACAATTCGGTTGCAATATTTTGTACACAAATTGTTTTGATAATTCTATCAGAAAATAATATTGATTATTAAGCGCGAGGTACGAAGGGGACTGTAACGGATCACCTGGCACTCTGACTGGGTATCTCCGTTGATGGATGCTCCTAGTGCTTCCCAAGGGCTCCAAGCACTCCACCAGACACCATAACCACCTCAGACCCCAGGAACCGCCACAGCTTGGTTGGGGTCTCGCCATCTCCTACCCACCCTGGACCTACGACAAGGCTCCAGGTTCCAGTGGGTGAACCTCTCCTCCAAGAGAGCGAAGCAGGAACAAGCTCTTAAAAGAGCTTAGTAGTGATTATCCAAGGGAATATGCAGAGCATAGCAATCCCTTGCAGTGATATAGCAATACCCCCAAGAATAGACAGGACCCTAGATTGAGGGTTAAGTAGGAACAGGGGCTTTATTGCTTCTTATATACACATTTCCCCACAAGGTTACCACCCACATGGACCTTGTTGGGCACCGAAAACACAAACTCAACAACCAATCATATACAGACACACAGTTAAACATTCCCATTCATTACAGTAAATTCCTCCCCTCTGCTTGGGAGATAATTGGGCTAATTACTGTATCAGCTCAATTATCTCCAAGCGATCTCTATAACTCTAAACTTATACATCACATTCACATGAAACTTAAATTTTCTGAACCAGCATACTAAGGGGACAAACATACATAAAAATCAGGCAAATCGGTTCAGCGGTTAGGGAGATAGCTGGAAGTCCCATTTGACCGGATCTGGTAGACTTAGAGTTGTGGATAAAAGGCATTATGCACAGTCTGTTGCTCTTCATAATTCATTTTCTTCACTTTCAGAGTGTGATGGTGTTTTGGAGAGAGGCACTGAGGCTAGTGGTGTTGTGGAGAGAGGCACTGAGGCTAGTGGTGTTGTGGAGACCAGCTTGGAGACTATGGTGAGGCCTAATAGAAAGCAGTTGTTGTTGGGGAATTCCATTATAAGAGGTGTGGAGATGGACAATGGTGGTCTTGTGAGGTGTCTTCCCGGAGCTACTGCTCACAGAGACAGGAGACGTATCTGTAATATTGTTAAGCAAGGAAAGCAGGAAGGGGAATTGGATGTACTTGTCCATCTAGGGACAAATGACTTGGTTTGCAATGAGGTTTCAGAGGTTAAGGAAGTTTTTAGTGTTTTTGCCAATGATATACGGCAGGTTGCTTCCACACTGTCATTCTCTGAAGTTCTGCCTGTGCATAACACTCAGAACGACAGGCGGATGCGTATTAGGGACTTTAATTTGTGGCTTGGTGAATGGTGTCGGGAGCAAGGATTTGGCTTTATTTCTCATGGTAGCTCTGTTTGGAATGGAGATAAGCTGTACAAAAAGATGGTTTGCATCTTTCTCAAAAGGGAACAAATGTTCTCAGTGAGCAGTTCAGAGGTTTTGCTAGGATGTATTTAAACTAGGAGGGGGGGGCAAAAGGGTGATAAAACATCAATCCAATTGTCCCCAAAAACAAGGACAGAAGGTGCCTGTAGCAAGTGTGTTAAAAAATGATAAGCTTAGAGTCATGTTAGGGAATAAGATCCATGAACTTGTGGCAATAATGGCAACTGGTAATCACACAGTAACTCGTGTAGGTGTGATTTATAGGCCCCCACGACAAATTGAAGAGTTAGATAATCTACTAGTTGAAGAAATAGCTAAAATGACAATGAAGGGGGAAGTTATCATCATGGGTGACTTTAATCTTCCTGATGTAAATTGGAAAACACAATTAGCTACTTGTGCCAGGAGCACACATATTCTAAACTCCCTACTGGGATTGTCTCTAAAACAAGTTGTTGAGGAGCCAACTCACAAAGAGGCCATACTAGATTTAGTGTTAACAAATGTAGATTTGGTATCAGATATTACTGTAGGTGAAAGTTTAGGATCCAGTGATCATCAGTCAGTGTGGTTTAATATAAGAACAGTGACTGAGTCACACCACACAAAAACAAAAGTTTTAGACTTTAGAAAACAGACTTTTCTAAAATTAGAATATGGGTAGAGGAGTCATTATCAGACTGGAGCAATTTAAATGGAGTCCAAGAGAAATGGGATTATTTAAAAGTTGCACTATTGAAGGCAACAGAAAATTGCATTAGGTTTGTCAGTAAAAGCAAAAAATTCAGGAAACCACTGTGGTACTCCACAGATGTGGCCAAAATAGTTAAAAACAAAAAGTTAGCATTTAGGAATTATAAAAAAAAACCAGAGTGAGGAAGACAAATTGATCTATAAGATTAGGCAGAAAGAGGCTAAGCAAGTTATAAGAGCTTCCAAATCACACACAGAAGAGAAAATAGCGCAGTCAGTAAAAAAGGGGGATAAAACATTTTTTAGATACATAAATGAGAAAAGAAAAGTAAAATAAGGATTAGTTAGATTAAAAACAAAAGAAGGAAGGTATGTAGAAGAGGATAAAGGTCTAGCTGACTGCCTCAATGAATATTTTTTATTTACAGATGAAAATGAAGGAAAGGGACCTCAGTTGAGAAAAAGGATAAATGAGTCACTTATTACATGTGAGCTTACAGAGGAAGAGGTTCTATTTCAACTGTCAAAAGTAAAGACAAATAAGTCAATGGGACCTGATGGAATACACCTAAAGCTATTAAAAGAGCTTAGTGGTGTACTAGCAAAACCATTAACAGATTTATTTAACCAATCATTGTTAACAGGAGTAGTCCCAGAAGATTGGAAGTTAGCAAATGTTGTGCCCATTTACAAGAAAGGAAATAGGGAGGAGTTGGGCAACTATAGGCCTTACGTCAGTAGTGGGGAAAGTGATGAAAACCATGTTAAAGGATAGGATTGATGAACATCTAAAAACACATGGATTTCAAGATCAGAGACACCATGGGTTTACTTCAGGGAGATCATGCTAAACTAATCTTATTGATTTTTTTGATTGGGTAACTAAAATTATAGATCAGGGTGGTGCAGTAGACATTGCTTACCTTTTGACACTGTTGGACATAGAAGGCTTATCAATAAACTGCAATCTTTAAGTTTGGATTCCAGTATTGCTGAATGGGTAAAGCAGTGGCTGAGTGACAGGCAACAGAGGGTTGTAGTCAATGGAATATATTCGAAGCTTGGACTTGTCACCAGCGGGGTACCTCGGGGATCTGTACTTGGACCCATTCTCTTTAATATTTTTATTAGTGATATTGCAGAAGGTCTTGATGGTAAGGTATGTCTTTTTGTTGATGATACTAAGATATGTAACAGGGTTGATGTTCCAGGAAGGATAAGCCAAATGGCAAATGACCTAGGTAAACTAGAAAAATGGTCAGAATTGTGGCAACTGACATTTAATGTGGATAAGTGCAAGATAATGCATCTTGGATGTAAAAACCCAAGGGCAGAGTACAGAATATTTGATAGAGTTCTAACCTCAACATATGAGGAAAGGGATTTAGGGTGATTATTTCTGATGACTTAAAGGTAGGCAGACAATGTAATAGAGCAGCAGGAAATGCTAGCAGAATGCTTGGTTGTAAAGGGAGAGGTATTAGCAGTAGAAAGAGGGAAGTGCTCATGCCATTGTACAGAACACTGGTGAGACCTCACTTGGAGTATTGTACACAGTACTGGAGACCGTATCTTCACAAGGATATTGATACCTTAGAGAGGGTTCAGAGAAGGGCTACTAAACTGGTTCATGGATTGCGGGATAAAACTTACCAGAAAGGTTAAAGGATCTTAACATGTATAGCTTGGAGGAAAGACGAGACAGGGGGGATATGATAGAAACATTTAAATATATAAAGGGAATCAACACAGTAAAGGAGGAGACTATTTTTAAAAGAAGAAAAACTACCACAACAAGAGGACATAGTCTTAAATTAGAGGGACAAAGGTTTAAAAATAATATCAGGAAGTATTACTTTACTGAGAGGGTAGTGGATGCATGGAATAGCCTTCCAGCTGAAGTGGTAGAGGTTAAAACAGTAAAGGAGTTTAAGCATTCGTGAGATAGGCATAAGGCTATCCTAACTATAAGATAAGGCTAGGGACTAATGAAAGTATTTAGAAAATTGGGAAGACTAGATGGGCCGAATAGTTCTTATCTGCCGTCACATTCTTTGTTTCTATGACCGACCGCAAGCATGGCTTTCCTACCCAAAACAGTTTCATAGATTTTGGCTGTGCGGACGGTCCATTCTCTACAGTTCAAATACCATTCAAATGCACGAACGGGGCCGTTCGTGCAAATCTGCAATGTTAATGTGGCGTTCATATTGTCGAACACCATTCGACTCCATTCGAATTGTGAGAGTTCCAAAGAAGGTAAAACTTTAGCGGTGTTCGTGCCGTAGAGTATCCGATTTAAGTTCAATGAACTCGACGGCAAAACACGCTGACCGCGTTTGGCTAAATTAGAAGGGCCACCGCCACATGTTCGTTTGTTGAATGGTGGCCACTTCGACTACTTCGGCAGTTCGTCTGAATCTGAAGTCCCATAGCAAAAGTGCAGAGTTGTTCCAGTACAATTTAAAGGGCCAGAAACTGTTTTTTAAAAGCCAATAAGCCCAAATAGTGTTTTTAACTGGCAATACCTCACAGGTGCCATAGTCACAAGGCAAAAGGCTAGCCATTAGTCCTCTCCAAGCACAAGTGGCGAAGGGCACTTCGTCACAGGGACTATATTGGGTATGTCCCAGGAGTGTCCAGTTTTCTTGGGTGAGTTTTAAGTGTAGTTTTTGAGTCTGTCCAGCCCCAGACTGTGGAGGAAAAGGTCAGAGTCAGCAGCTGATGTGAGTCGGCAGATGGTCACACCCTGAGTGGCCACCAGTGTACGTGATGGGCCCCATCTGTATTGGACACCTACCTCTCGGAGGGTCTTGGTGACCTGGCTTACTGAGAGTCTCCATTCCAACACTGCCCTGCAGAGATCCTGCAGAAAGATGAGTTTGGAGTCTTCGAATGGAAACAGGCATTTGTTCTTGATTGCATCCATCACTGCTTGTTTATTTCGGAGGGACTGGAATAGAAGGAGGACATTGCAGGGTGCACCTGCCCTGGGAGACTTCGGGAGCCTGTGTGATCCGTCCATTTGCATGATCTTCGTCTGCTTGAGGTGCAGAATCACCCACAGAAGGTGCCGGTTAAAGTGAAGTAGCGCCGTGTCATTGACCGTTTCAACTACACCTCTGACTTTTATGTTGGTGCATCTCCTGGCATCTTCCATTGCATCCACTCTGGCCTGTAAAGCCTGGTGAGAGCCCTGGAGTTGCTGTATTTGTTCCGTTGCGCCTGACTGGAGTTGTGCTGTGGAGGAGACATCCTCCTCTGTGGCCTTCACCCTGTCCATTATGGCTGTAACCTCCTCACGGAGCACAGATATTTCTGTGCGGAAGTATGTGCGCAGGTGTTTCAGTAGGCTCCGGATGTCTCCTTTTGTTGCAGGAGCCCCAGGCTCTGTCCGTCCTCAGAATACTCTTGCGACCCATTTTTTGCTCTCCATTAGTTTAAAGGGTAATCCAGACGTGGACCCCTTGCTCATGGTGCCTAGAGAGATATCAGCTATGCCTCACTGATGATGCCTAACAAGGCTGAAACGATCGTCTGGGGTTGCTGTATCTCTCGTGCAGAGAGAATTTGCTGGCATTTCGGATCTGGACTGCCCGTATGGGTGGGACCAGTCTGATATGCTTCAGATATGTTCTCTCTGTAATGGCACAAGTTGAGCTAAAACCAGCTTGAGTTCTGAGCGGGGACCCACCGAAGGGCAGGCTATTTTAGCTGCTGTCCGTCCTCAGAATACTCTTGCGACCCATTTTTTGCTCTCCTAATTGTATAGCCTAGAATGAATCATCTGCCTCTGGAATGGCGTCTGGGGAGTCCAGTGGGTCCTCTTCCGAGGATAGGCCTAGAGTCAGGCGTCGCTGCCATTTTAGGTTTAGGCCGCGACAGAAATATGTATCCTAGTCTCCGTATGCTATCATCCAAGTAGGTTTTTAGCTTTTTTGCTCATTTCCCCATAGTGTGATGCGGGTTAGGAGCCGAGTTATTGATGGGGCACTGCAGATATTTGGTTATTATCGTTTTTTTGCCGATTTCAGCCCAGAGCACTGCAGACATGTGGCTGCTCTCTGTGATGGTCAGGCCATGGCTCGTTCTCATGAAATTTTACCACATGACAGGAATGAATGTGAATAAATGATTAGTGCTGTTCAGGACAGTGATACAATGCAAGCATGCTGAAACATGCTAAAATGTTATAGAATAGTGGAAAGGGTATCTAAACCCAAATATGAATAATAAGGAACAACCTAATATTCTCATATTTAAAGTGACTTTAGTCTAATTAATAAATCAGATAGTGATGATGTAATCACAATATTCAGCAGTGATATCATAGTGTTTAAAGTTTATGCATCATTTATTCACATTTGGGCTCACAGCTTGGTTCTCTCCCTATACAACTAAATTATCTCCTCGTACAGGAGGAGGATTGGTGTGTATAGGTCACCATGGTGACCGGACTCCACATTTACATATGACGTCAATACGCAGAGCACGTGAGCGGGTGCGTGCTCATACCCAGAAGTTCCTGTGGTTCTGACGGTAGGTGGGTGTAACGCACCTGGGTGAGTTTTATTTTCATTATATGGGCATATATCACTTGTTGGTATACATAATATTTGTTGTCCTGTTATTTTTTGACCCTGAAGAAAGTCCCGAACGGGGACTGAAACGTTGGTCACTATTTTTAAACTTCATTAAATAAAATTTCATTTTTCAAAGACCGGTGAGCAGCCATTTCTTTTTGGATACTGTGTCATATGGAGCTCTGGTTGATGCGCCTGACAGTGAAGCGGTTAAAGCGTGAGTGCAGGGGATTTTTGCATATATATATATATATATATATATATATATATATATATATATATATATATATATATATATATATATATATATATGTATATTAAAATACACTTAGTGTATGTGTATGTGTATGTGTAAGTGTGTGTGTGTGTATGTGTATATATATATATATATATATATACTTATCTCATATATATAATATATATGATCTAAGTATATATTATTTTATTTTAAACTGTTTTTAAACTTTATTTTAATTTATGACAGGCAGCAGGGGGACTACCTGTCATTCCAGGCACTCCCCCTGCTGGCACTTCTATGGACGGCTATTCCTTCCATGTAATCGTAAGTTCCTTGCAAGGACCTCATGATCACATGGCCTAGGAGGCCCGGATCAGCAGCAGGGGGACTCCCTGTGATGCCAGTAAGTCCCCCCCCCCCATCGCTATTGCTGTCAGGTCATTGCCGGCGAGCAGGTAAGTCCCCTGGATGGCATGGACATGCTATGCTGTCCGTCGGCGTTTAGAGCCGGGTTCCTAAGGATGGCATAGCACGCCCACCATCCTTAAGGGGTTAAACCTGTATACGCCTTCTATAAAAAAAAGTGCAATGTTTTTGATGCCATACTACTATTATGACAAAATATCTTTTTGCAGCAGCTGTTGTGGCAGGGCAAATCTCTGCACGAGTAAAATAAAGAATTATATATAAAATATATATCCTCATTCAATGAGTGTTTTAGTTTTCTTAAAAATTATATTCTTTATACATTAAAATATCATGAAAAAAGAATGTTTCAGTGAATACTTTTTACCCTTCAACGTGTTATAAACTCTAAAAATTAAGAGGTCAGGGATCTGATTGACATTTATGTATTGCACTATATTTATATTTTCTGTACCTTTCAGACAACTCTTTCCCACACTACAGACATGTCAAACAAGTTACCTGCTGTGTACATATTTTTGTTAGTTTCTGACAGTTGAGCTTTTAGCACTAGGGTATAGTATTATATTTTGAAAAAATACTCAAGAAACAATAGGAAAGAATAGCTAACATACTGATGTTTACACTATTCTCATAAACCATAGCATGGCAAGGTAAAGTATGAAAAAAAACATACCGTCAAGCTCACATAACTAATAACAGGTTGATGTTAAACAAACCCTATCCCACCAAACCCTTGTCGATAAATAAGGATATCAGAGAATATTTTTAAAAATGATCCTTCCACATTTCTACCAACATGCAGGCAACTTACACCCTTAATCGCTGGTAAGACCACACCTTGAATATGCTGTGCAATTGTGGGCACCTGTTTTAAAGAAGGATATCATGGCACTAGAAACCATGGAGATGGGCTACAAATTGATAAAAGGAATGGAGCATTTTAGTTATGAAGAAAGGTTAAAACACTTTATTGCCTGAAGAGGCTGTTTTATCAGAGTCCATCCAGATGTTTAAACAGCAATTGAATAAATTCTTGCAAAAACATAATATACAGGGATATCAATTTTAATTAGTGGGATAATAGCTGCTTGATCCAAGGAGATATCTGACTGCCATTCTGGGGTCAAGAAGGAATTTTCCTAGTTTGTAGTAAAATTGTATGCGCTTCACGGTGAGGTTTTTGCTTTCTTTTGGATCAACAGCAAAAAAATTGTGAGAAAGGCTGAACTTGATGGATGCAGGTCTATTTTCAGCTATGTAACTACAGTCAGGTCCATAAATATTGGGACATCAACACAATTCTAATCTTTTTGGCTCTATACACCAACACAATGGATTTGAAATTAAACAAACAAGATGTGCTTTAAGTGCAAACTTTCAGCTTTAATTTGAGGGCATTTACATCCAAATCAGGTGAACGGTGTAGGAATTACAACAGTTTGTATATGTGCCTCCAACTTTTTAAGGGACCAAAAGTAATGGGACAGATTAACAGTCATAAATCAAACTTTCACTTTTTAATACATGGTTGCAAATCCTTTGCAGTCAATTACAGCCTGAAGTCTGGAACGCATAGACATCACCAGACGCTGGGTTTCATCCCTGGATGCTCTGCCAGGCCTCTACTGCAACTGTCTTCAGTTCCTGCTTGTTCTTGGGGCATTTTCCCTTCAGTTTTGTCTTCATCAAGTGAAATGCATGCTCAATCGGATTCAGGTCAGGTGATTGACTTGGCCATTGCATAACATTCCACTTCTTTCCCTTAAAAAACTCTTTGGTTGCTTTTGCAGTATGCTTTGGGTCATTGTCCATCTGCACTGTGAAGCGCCGTCCAATGAGTTCTAAAAAAATTTGGCTGAATATGCGCAGATAATATTGCCAGAAACACTTCAGAATTAATCCTGCTTTTGTCAGCAGTCACATCATCAATAAATACAAGAGAACTAGTTCCATTGGCAGCCATACATGCCCACGCCATGACGCTACCACCACCATGCTTCACTGATGAGGTGGTATGCTTTGGATCATGAGCAGTTCCTTTCCTTCTCCATACTCTTCTCTTCCCATCACTCTGGTACAAGTTGATCTTGGTCACATCTGTCCATAGGATGTTGTTCCAGAACTGTGAAGGCTTTTTTAGATGTTGTTTGGCAAACTCTAATTTGGCCTTCATGTTTTTGAGGCTCACCAATGGTTTACATCTTGTGGTAAATCCTCTGTATTCACTCTGGTGAAGTCTTCTCTTGATTGTTGACTTTGACATACATACACCTACCTCCTGGAGAGTGTTCTTGATCTGGCCAACTGTTGTGAAGGGTGTTTTCTTCACCAGGGAAAGAATTCTTCGGACATCCACCACAGTTGTTTTCCGTGGTCTTCCGGGTCTTTTGGTGTTGCTGAGCTCACCGGTGCGTTCTTTCTTTTTAAGGATGTTCCAAACAGTTGATTTGGCCACACCTAATGTTTTTGCTATCTGGTGGGTTTGTTTTGTTTTTTCAGCCTAATGATGGCTTGCTTCACTGATAGTGACAGCTCTTTGGATCTCATATTGAGAGTTGACAGCAACAGATTCCAAATGCAAATAGCACACTTGAAATGAACTCTGGACCTTTTATCTGCTCCTTGTAAATGGGATAATGAGGGAATAACACACAACTGGCCATGGAACAGCTGAGCAGCCAATTGTCCCACTGTGGTGGGGTATAGAGCCAAAAGCATTAGAATTGTGTCGATGTCCCAATATTTATGGACCTGACTGTATATAAGTATACAGGGAGTGCAGAATTATTAGGCAAATGAGTATTTTGACCACATCATCCTCTTTATGCATGTTGTCTTACTCCAAGCTGTATAGGCTCGAAAGCCTACTACCAATTAAGCATATTAGGTGATGTGCATCTCTGTAATGAGAAGGGGTGTGGTCTAATGACATCAACACCCTATATCAGGTGTGCATAATTATTAGGCAACTTCCTTTCCTTTAGCAAAATGGGTCAAAAGAAGGACTTGACAGGCTCAGAAAAGTCAAAAATAGTGAGATATAATGCAGAGGGATGCAGCACTCTTAAAATTACAAAGCTTCTGAAGCGTGATCATCGAACAATCAAGCGTTTCATTCAAAATAGTCAACAGGGTCGCAAGAAGCGTGTGGAAAAAACCAAGGCGCAAAATAACTGCCCATGAACTGAGAAAAGTCAAGCGTGCAGCTGCCACGATGCCACTTGCCACCAGTTTGGCCATATTTCAGAGCTGCAACATCACTGGAGTGCCAAAAGCACAAGGTGTGCAATACTCAGAGACATGGCCAAGGTAAGAAAGGCTGAAAGACGACCACCACTGAACAAGACACACAAGCTGAAACGTCAAGACTGGGCCAAGAAATATCTCAAGACTGATTTTTCTAAGGTTTATGGACTGATGAAATGAGAGTGAGTCTTGATGGGCCAGATGGATGGGCCCGTGGCTGGATTGGTAAAGGGCAGAGAGCTCCAGTCCGACTCAGGCGCCAGCAAGGTGGAGGTGGAGTACTGGTTTGGGCTGGTATCATCAAAGATGAGCTTGTGGGGCCTTTTCGGGTTGAGGATAGAGTCAAGCTCAACTCCCAGTCCTACTGCCAGTTCCTGGAAGACACCTTCTTCAAGCAGTGGTACAGGAAGAAGTCTGCATCCTTCAGAAAAACATGATTTTCATGCAGGACAATGCTCCATCACACGCGTCCAAGTACTCCACAGCGTGGCTGGCAAGAAAGGGTATAAAAGAAGGAAATCTAATGACATGGCCTCCTTGTTCACCTGATCTGAACCCCATTGAGAACCTGTGGTCCATCATCAAATGTGAGATTTACAAGGAGAGAAAACAGTACACCTCTCTGAACAGTGTCTGGGAGGCTGTGGTTGCTGCTGCACGCAATGTTGATGGTGAACAGATCAAAACACTGACAGAATCCATGGATGGCAGGCTTTTGAGTGTCCTTGCAAAGAAAGGTGGCTATATTAGTCACTGATTTGTTTTTGTTTTGTTTTTGAATGTCAGAAATGTATATTTGTGAATGTTGAGATGTTATATTGGTTTCACTGGTAATAATAAATAATTGAAATGGGTATATATTTTGTTTTTTGTTAAGTTGCCTAATAATTATGCACAGTAATAGTCACCTGCACACACAGATATCCCCCTAACATAGCTAAAACTAAAAACAAACTAAAACTACTTCCAAAAATATTCAGCTTTGATATTAATGAGTTTTTTGGGTTCATTGAGAACATGGTTGTTGTTCAATAATAAAATTAATCCTCAAAAATACAACTTGCCTAATAATTCTGCACTCCCTGTATGCTTAAGCACTAAATATCGCTTTTTAGGAAAACATTTTATTAATAATATAATAAGTAATGTAGAAGAAGATCTAAAAATTAATTTTGCACTTACATTCAAGTAATGAATGGTATACAGTACTTCTACACTTCCAAAACAAAAAAGAAATATACATACAATGCAATATGTAATGCAACTCTAAGGAATTGAGTCAATTGATTCCCAGCATAAACTCATTCTACGAAGTGGAGGGATTTACTAAGGCGCTCTGACTTTTCTCACTCATGGAATGACAAAAACTTGGGTCCAGGGGCGTGTCTGACAGCTGACTTAGATGGCAGTCTGAATTCTGAGCTCCTTGTGGACCCGACTGCAAAACTCCTATAAACGCCAGAAACAAAGCAGGAAGCAGAATCATGGGTAGCATGAAGAGCTCTCTGGACCACCCCGGCACCCCCAGACCATCGATGTCTGGTCCTTGATGTCTTTTCCCTATCTACCTGACACAGCGACAAAACTCTAACTATTCTCAGCCCTGACTACGTATTGAGATTTCAGAGGGCTCCCCTAAGTGCAGGTATCGAACTGGCTCTCCAGGCAGTTTCTGCAGCAGTACATTGGCCCCCGCAGTGCCCACCATGTCCAGTGAGATAGGCACCTCGACAGAGGCAACACCAGGGATGCTCGAGTCACGCGCGGCCTGAAAGATAGGCCCCACAGACATGAGCAGAGGACGCAGGCATGGAGGCTACACCGCAACAAGTAGGAGTTGATAACCAAACTGTGAGTGCATCGTGGACAAGGGACAAATCAGAGGAAACATGCATTGGGGGGAACAGAACTATGCAGCTTGGGCTGGGGACCTTGAGTCAAGGAACTTCGGGACGCAGCTTTGGCCTAGACCACACATGGGCACACCTGCACACATTAACCCAGCCCATAAAGTCATCCCTCACAAACACATACGACACATGGAACTCCCACTAACTGCACCACGAAATAGAACTGCAACATCCACACAGGGGGGATAAATTGTGCGGTAAGGGGATTGTTGGGGAATCAGCAAAGCCACATGGAAGAATGCAGCAAGCCCGACGTGCATCCACAAATTGACACAAAATGACATTTTATTTTAATGGATCCTTTAATATGCACTAAAGATGTCAGGCTGACCGGTTTGGAGGGAGACATGTGTTACCCAGTGGTGTATCTTGGTTTTGTGCTGCCCTAGGCAGGACAAAACTCAGGTGCCCTCCCTCCCCCCGCGCCACCCCCACCCAACCCTTCCCCCCGCCCCACCTTCTAAATACACACACACACACACACACAGTCAGACACACACACATACACAAACACACACACACATACACAGTCAGAGACACACACACTCACAAACACAGTCAGACACACACACAGACACAAACACACACATACACAGTCAGACACACACACACACACACAAACACACACACACAGACACAAACACACACACAGTCACACACCACACACAGCCCAGACACACACACACAGCCCAGACACAAACACAACACAGCCCAGACACATACACACACACACAGCCCAGACACACACACACAGACACACACAATAGCCCAGACACACACATCAGACACAAACACACAGTCAGACAACAACACAGACACACACAGTCAGACACACACCAGACACACGACACCCCACAAACACACAAACACAGTCAGACACAAACACACACAGTCAGACACAAACACAGCCCACACACATCGACACACACACACACACAGTCAGACACATACACACACACACACACAGCCCAGACACAAACACACACACACAGCCCAGACACACACACACACAGTCAGACACAAACACAGTCACACATACACACACACAGTCAGACACATACACACATACACACAGTCAGACACATACACACACACAGTCAGACACATACACAGATACACACAGTCAGACACATACACACACACAGTCAGACACAAACACACACAGACACAAACACACACACAGTCACACACACACACACACATTAACTTTTTTTAAAATTTAAATCCCCCCCCCCAACCTCCTTACCTTTGGGAGTGCTGGGGGGGGGAGGTCTCTCTCTCCCTGGTGGTCCAGTGGCTGCAGGTCGGGCTGGGCAGCGCTGGCAGGCGGGCGGCTGGCGAGGGAGCACTTCCTATGAGCTGACTGCTCAGCTCCCTCGCGCGCCGGCTGCAGAGTGAGGCTGGGAACCGGAAGATGACGTCATCTTCCGGCTCCCAGCCTCACTCTGCGGTGCGCGAGGGAGCTGAGCAGACAGCTCATAGGAAGTGCTCCCTCGCCAGCCGCCCGCCCGCCCGCTCGGGATGTCTGTTAGCCGCAAGGCTAACTAGGCATTTGCCCTGGGCATTTGGGGGGCGGCGTTTTGCCGCCCCCTGAAAAATGCCGCCCAAGGCAAATGCCTTGTTTGCCTCGCGGCTAATACGCCCCTGGTGTTACCAATGTCCTAATGTGCGATAGGGCTATCAAGGATGGGTGGACCTCAAACTACATACAACAAGATGGCAAGGAGTGAGGATGAAAAGGGGGGAGGGCGAGGAGGAGTAGAGATATGGGGATATGGGAAGGGTGGAGGGAACCTTATTAACACAAAAATACACACACAAAAACAAAAAAAGGTGGAATAAAGCAAAGAAGGAGGGAACAAAAGGGAGGGGGCCATAACCGGGTAGGAAAGAGGAGTGGAGGAAGGGACAGAAAAGAGCAAAACGATGAACAAAAAGGGTAGGGGGAGAAGGGAAGGAGGGGGCCAAAGGGGAGATGATATTAGGGAAGAGAAAGGGAAGAAAGGAAGAGAGGAGGAGAGGGGGGCGAAGAGGGGGGGAACAGGGGGAAGGGAAAGAGAAGAAAAAGAGTTAGAGGAAATAGGAAAAGTGGAACAATACAGGAGAAATAGGGAAAAACTTGACTGAAAAACGAAAATACTATGTACATAACGCAGTCCCAAGGTGGGTGAAACTCACCCCTTAGAGAACCACCAGTATATAACCTTGAGTGTGAGCCCGCCACCACCAAACCATAACTCTGAATCCCCAGCCCTCCGGACTACTTGCAGTCCTCAGGCTGCATTGACGACCAGACTCAAGACCTACTAAGTACAATCCAGACTCCTGCCTGCAGTCCCGTAGTGACAATAGGCTGCAGCGTTTCTGTCCACAAGTTGACAGTTTACTTTTTCATAGATAAGTAGTTCAGTTGATTGACCATTTACTGCCCCACATCACACCAAGAACACCACAGGGCTGATTCCCTGGACTGCAGCCCGCTTTCAAGCCCCCACACCGGTAAGGACTAGGTGCTCCTCTGTGGGGGGTGGAGTAGGGTCGCTCTCCTGAGGGGATTGGGACGCAAATCCTACTCACCAGGACCTCAGTCCCATTGCCTGTGAACTCCACCTGAGTTATAACCACACACGCAGACCTAGCACTTTATCTCCTTTACTCTCCCCCCTCTTTTTTTTGTCATCTTTCTCCACCCTCCCTCCCCCCACCCTCTCACCACAAAACCTAACCACAATGCCGCTGAGAGGTGACTCACACTACGCCCAAGAGGATCTGTTCCTGGTCTCTTATAACGTCTGCTGCCTCAACATACGAGAGAAAGGCACCTGCTTACTACAGGACCTAAAGAGATTCAGGACAGTGATTGCTTTTATTCAGGAGATGCAGTTTCAGGAAGGCAGAGAATTTTCCCTGAAGGATCACCACTTCCTGGTTGGATCTTCAGCAACAACCCTGAATGGAAGACCCGTAGCATGGGTATCCTAATCGCCAGAAGGAGATTGTAATCAGGGATGTCCGGAAGGACCATCAAGGGAGATACTTACTGGTCAAAGGCACCATCCATGACCAGTTCTACTCATTTGTGAACATCTACGCTGAGAATTCAAGGCAACACCAATTCCTCCAAAAAACACTGGGTATGCTCTTAGATCACATGAAAGGAACAGTGGTCATCAGGGGTGATCTTAACCACACTGTTCAACCGGACACAGACACCACCACAAAACAACTACAGATGCAAAAAAATAGACACGCCAAAATGTTGCGACTTCTCCAAACATATCAAATCATGGATTGCTGGAGGGCCCTCAATCCAACAAACCGCAACTATACCTTTTATTCTACAACACATGACTCCAACTTGAGGCTAGATTACTTCTTCATGCTGCATTCCTCCCCCACTCTACTGAAGGACTCAGAAATACTTCCAATGATCTGGTCAAATCACAACCCACTGCGCCTGAGATTACGAACACCCCTATTCCCACCTCGCCAGGGGTCATGGAGACTGAATGAATCAATCCTCGCAGATCAGCGGTTGGTTTCAGAAACTGAACAAGCGATCCTATGAGGCCAAGGAGACACCAGACTCACAAGACCTGAACTGCTGGGGGGCACACATGGTAGTGATCCAAGGCCATTTCATAGCTCAATGCTCCGAGAGGAAACAGAAGACCACCCATGAGATGTCAGCCCTAGGCATTGACAAAGCTGAGCTAGAGCAGAAACACAAACTCACGCTGGATAAATAAGTATATAGTGAACTACTCTTGAAGAGAGGCCAAATCTCAGCACTGCTCAATCAATCAATTCAATACTCTTACCAGAGATTTTGCCACGTAATCTATGAACACTGCAACAAATGCGGGCACCTACTGACAACACTACTCAGACAAAGAAGAAACCAACTTTATATTCCCAAATTTAAGGACACGACACAACACCTGCACCTATTCTCAGACAAGATCTCACAGGTCTTCCTGCCATACTACCAATCACAACATAGCGGCAGATCAGCCACGAGAACCGATGACTAAAAAGGCAGTAATTCAATTATATCTCGCCTCCGCAAACGTAAGACGTCTAGAGGATGGCGATCTAGATTCCCTAGAGACGCCCGTCTCACGCAACCAAAACGTTGCAAACAGACAAATAGCCAGACTGAATGGCCTTCCCCTACTGTATTATAAGACGTTCTGCGCAGAACTACTCCCAAAGCTATTGAAAGTACTGAACTCCACCTTACAAGATGCCAAACCATCCCCACAGTTCACATTGGCCAATATCACACCCCTGCCTAAGAAGGAAAAGATCCCACCCTATGCCAGAGCTACCAGATGATTTCGGTGCTAAACAGAGATCTAAAACTCCTCTCCTAGATCCTTGCTAACCGAATCTCCCCAATGCTGCCAGCCATCATCAATTCAGATCAAACAGGGTTCATCCCAGGTAGAGAAGTAAGAGACAACACCATCAGGGCACTGAACCTGATTGCACTGGCCCATCGTCGCGGTCCCCCCAGTACTATTGCTGTCTACAGATGCTGAAAAAGCATTTGATTTGAGGGTAGACTGGGAGCTCATGTTCAGTGTCCTGCGTGCCTTAGGCCTAGGCCCAAAACTCCTATCTTGGATTTCGGCCCTATACTCCAACCCATCAACACGACTGAGGGTAAACGAAGCACTATCGGACCCGTTCAAAATATTTAATGGAACCTGACAGGGCTCCCCCTGTCCCTACTCCTTTTCGCACTGACATTAGAACCATTCCTGAACAGAATTAGTGGCAACACAGCGATTCGCGGCATGCAAGTAGAGAAGACCCAACACACAGTCCTGACCTACGCAGATGATCTGCTTTTTGTAATAACGAACCCAGCAGACTCACTTTGAAACATTATGGTGGAATTTGAGGAATACGGCGCGTTCTCCAATCTGCGCATTAATTACACCAAATCAAAACTTCTAGACGAATCGTGAGCTGCATCGAAATCGCGTACACCAATTCCCATTTAGATAGTGTGAATCCCAAATGCGATATTTAGGGGTCTGGCTAACTAGGGTGCAGACAGACCTGTTTGCACACAACTTCCAAGCCATACTGCGGAAAGCCATGCAGGAGCTGAAGCAATGGTACACCTGATTCATATCTTGGGTGGAAATGAAAATGACACTGCTGCCACAACTACTACTTGTGTTCCAGATGGTGCCCATTCTAGCGCCACAACCGTTCTTTAAGACACTTAAATCAGAACTCTGGAGATTTATCTGGAAAGACAGATCACTGAGAGTGGCACACTCCCAACTGACACTGCCTAAATTGAGGGGAGTACTGGCAATGCCGGCCTTCCAGAAATATTATCTGGCGGCTCACATTTCAAGATTAATCAGCCATAGGAAAGGTAATGGGAGGCAGCCCCTTCCTAAGGATGAAAGACGTAATAGGGCAGGATGGGTCCACCCGCACGATGGCTGTGCTATTCCCAGATACGACACACACTGCTCCACTTAATGATGAGGCAGCAGATAGCTTTAATCCAAGACCTCCAACAAACGTTCATGGAAGTGGAATGGGACAAAATGCTCACCCTCATTAAGAAAACGCACACATCAGCACAAGTTCATGAGAATTCCTATAAGATCCTAACGAGGTGGTACTTGACACTGACCATACTACATCCTGGGATGTGATCAGTCAGGTGATACTGTCAGAGAAACCCCCACCTATGGAGCCAGGGACATACCTGCTACACCACACGTCAGACGCAGTACAAGGCTACAAACACCCGGCAAACCCGAGACTCCTGAATGCGGCAAGGGTTCTAATCCCAACCTACTGGAGATAGACATAGACACCAAAGATAACACAGTGGGTGAAGGAAGTCAAGGACACCAGAAGATTTGAGAACCTGAAAGCCACCACAGTCAAGGAAAGAGAAATATACGTCCAAAGGTGGTTCTACTGGCTGGAGTTCATATCCTCCGCGGATTTTACATAGTTACATAGCTGAAAAGAGACTTGCGTCCATCAAGTTCAGCCTTCCTCATTTGTTTTTTGCTGTTGATCCAAAAGAAAGCAAAAAACCCAGTTTGAAGCACAATTTTGCAACAAGCTAGGAAAAAATTTCCTTCTTGACCCCAGAATGGCAGTCAGATTTATCCTTGGATCAAGCTGTTATTACCCTACATTGAAAGATTATATCCTTGAATATTCTGTTTTTTCAAGTATGCATCTAGTAGCTGTTTGAACATCTGTATGGATTCTGATAAAACCACTTCTTCAGGCAGAGAATTTCACATCCTTATTGTTCTTAAAGTAAAAAAAAACTTTCCTTTGCCTTAGACGAAATCTTCTTTCTTCCAGTCTAAACGCATGACCTCGTGTCCTATGTAAAGTCCGGTTTGTGAATAGATTTCCACACAGTGGTTTGTATTTGTTAACCTTTCTTCATAGCTGATATGTTCCATTCCTTTTATTAATTTTGTAGCATGCCTCTGCACTTTTTCTAGTGCCATAATATCCTTCTTTAAAACAGGTGCCCAAAATTGCACAGCATATTCAATATGTGGTCTTGCCAGTGATTTGTAAAAAGGCAAAATTATGTTCTCGTCCCGAGAATGAATGCCCTTTTTCATGCATGACAATTCCTTACTGGCCTTGGCCACTGCTGATTGACATTGCACATTGTTGTATAGTTTGTTGTCTATAACAATTCCCAAGTCCTTTTTGTGTATTGTTATCCCTAATTCGCTTCCATGAAGGGTATACGTTGCTTGTGTATTCTTTACGCCGAAGTGCATAACTTTGCATTTTTCAACATTAAACTTCATCGGCCATTTGAGTGCCCAGTCCCCCAGTCTATCTAAATCCCTCTGCAGCAAAGTAATATCTTGCTCACATTGTATAATTTTACAGAGTTTTGTGTCATCTGCAAACACTGAAACATGACTTTCAATGCTGTCTTCAAGATCGTTTATAAACATGTTAAATAGAAGGGGTCCCAGAACAGACCCCTGATGGACACCACTTGCCACCTCTGTCCAGCTTGAAAATTTACCATTAATGTAATCTTTGTACTCTGTTTTTAAGCCAATGTTCTACCCAAGAACAAGCCTTTTCATCTTGACTGATTTCCTTGAGTTTGAACACTAATCTATTGTGTGGAACTGTATCATATGCCTTGGCAAAATCCAAATACATCACATCCACTGCAACACCCTGATTTATACTTCTACTTACTTTTTCATAGAACGCAATCAAGTTAGTTTGACATAACCTGTGCTTCATAAAACCGTGCTGATTTTTGCTGATAACCATGTTCTTCTCAAGGAATTCTTGAATATTATCCCTTAATAACCTTTCAAATATTTTCCCAGCCACAGAAGTTAAGCTCACAGGGCTATAATTTCTGGGAAGGATTTTGAACCCTTTTTGAATATAGGAACCATATCTGCCTTCCTCCAATCCTCTGGAACACTTCCTGAAAGAAAAGAATCTTGAAAGATTAAAAACAGAGGTTCACTTATTTCTACACTTAGTTCCTTAAGTACTTGTGAATGGATACCGTCAGGCCCTGGAGCTTTGTTTATATTAACTTTCTGTAGTTGCTGCAGAACCTTGTCTTGAGTTAACCAATTACAATTATTCTGCAAGTTTTTAGTAGCAATCATTTGCACATCTATTGCCATTGGTTCTTCCTTAATATATACGGAGGAGAAATAGTTATTTAAAATTCCTGCCTTTTCCTGGTTTTCCTTAACTAACACCCCTGTTTCAGTTTTTAGTGTACCTACACTTAAATTTTTGGGATTTTTAGAATTTATGTACTTAAAAAATGCTTTGGGGTTGGTTTTGCTCTCTTTAGCTATCATTTTTTCATTTTGAAGTTTAGCAAATCTAATTGCCTTTTTGCACGCCTTATTTGCTTCCTTATATCTTTTAGAAGATGCATCTGATTTGTCCTATTTAAATGCTTTAAATGCCCTTTTCTTATGTTTAATCTCGTGTTTTACTTCTCTACTAAGCCACATTGGTTTTAATTTGTTTCTTTAATATTTATTTCCCAATGGTACATACTGAGAAATGTACCTTTCTAATATTTGTTGGAAGATGATCCATTTATCCTCAGTGTTCTTTTCACAAAATAGTTTATGCCAGTCAATATATTGTAAAGCTGCCCTTAACTTATTGAAATTGGCCTTTTTAAAATTCTATGTTTTAGTATACCCCATGTGCTTTTGTTTTTTTGACGGAATAGTGAATGGTTAATAGACCAAAATCCTCACCCCTTCCTACCCTCCCCCTTTTTTTTCTTATTCTTCTCTCTCCTCCTCGTTCCCTCATCTGTCCTTTTTACTGTTCTTCTTACCACTCTCACCACCCCCACACCCAACTCAATTCCCTTTTCCAGGAGCCGCTCGGCTGGTACCTGGTTGCACCTCCGGGGAGACGAGCGACTGGGCCAGCGTATAGATGGGGACGGGGAGGGATGGCTGCATCCCGGAATAACATCTTGGCCTACTTGAACGATATGACCCTCAGATGATGGAACAAAACCACAACAGCTTCCCCGAATAAGGCTCCAAGGTTAGGGGCTAATACGTTTCATATGTATATTGTTATTGGATCATCACAATGTGGCGGAACCAACCTCGCCACTATGCACTGGAGAAGCCTGGTTGCTCGCCTGCTGCCTTTAGACTATGGCCCCTGGGTGATTGTGAAAACTTATTGACTTTTATTGGGTGTGTATGGCCCTTTAAGACAGTCGGTGGGCATATTGGGGCTTATGTACATTTTATGGGACTGGTGCTGGCCCTATAAGCACCTTTTTGGGGCATAGGGAGAATTGGGAGACTGCCCTTTTAAGATGGTGTCCCCAAACTTGTTTGGAACACTGCCCCTTTAAGACGGTGTCCCCAGTGTCCCCAGACCGGGTTAAAACCCTTTGTTCCTAGCTATTTCCCACTTCAGTAAATGGGGTTTACTCAACCAAGTACCACACAGGCGGACCACCTGTATTGGGAGTGTGTCAGCAATTTACCTCCCAGAAGCTGCGGTTAACCACAGCTTAATTGACAATGCTGGGTGGCCTTTGTTCGTTTGCCGAACACGTGGCGGCAGCCATCTTTGTTCAGTCGCACAAGGTCAGCGGTATGTGCACCCAAATTCACTGAACTAAAATCGGCTACACATTTCCACGAACACCGCTGAGCCCTACCTTCTCCCACAACGATTTTTGGCGATGGGACTTAGTCGTTTTTTCAGCCTGAAATAGACCGACCACACAGCCCAAATCTATGGAACTGTTTTGGGCAGGAAAATGTGCTTGTGGTCATAAAGGGACCTCCAGCTAACTTTTTAACCCCTGGATGGATTTGGCTGATTTTTGGTTATGTATAAATTTGAAGGTTGCTGATTCTAAAAATATTTTTATGGAGATTGGATGTGTGGTTTTAAAATTACAGGATATGTGTAAAAACTGTATTTTTACTGCCTGTGTTTAATTATGTTAAACCATTGTGTAACATAATTATATCACAGACAGAGGGGAGAATTTTTGTATGTAATTGCTGGGAGTGTTTCTGTAATATACGTGTATGATTGGTTGTTTTGTAAAACCCTGTGGGTGGTCCTATCTAAGGGAAACCTGCATAAAAGAAGGTTCTTTTGGTGCCAGTAAACAGATTCTGCTTAACCCTCAAACGAAGTGTCATCCTGCAATTGGGGGAATTGGATTGTATGCTGACTGCCAGGAGTGTAAACCTTTCATATGGTTTTTCCTGTTCAGCTGTTTCCAGTCAGGGCCGGCGCCACCTGTAAGGCGACCTAGGCAGCTGCCTAGGGCGCAACTTAGCAGGGGGCGCCGGATCCCTGCGCCTGGCGGCTCCTCATGCTGCGCCGCCTGAGCGCTTTAGCAAGCCCCAGGCGGCGCGGCATTGCTGTGTGGAGGGCGGCCAGGTTTGTGACCGGCAGGAGGGAGGCGCAGAGTGCTCCCTCCTGCCGGTCTCTCAATGTAGCGTGGCCGGGCGGCGCGGAACGCGGGACAGGAACCTCTGTTTCCTGTACCCGGCCGCCGGCGGAATGACAGGAAGTGCTCACTGAGTGAGCACTTCCCTTCAGTCCGCCGGCGGCCGGGAACAGGAAACAGAGGTTCCTGTCCCGCGTTCCGCACCGCCCGGCCACGCTACATAGGCAGGAGGGGAGGGGAGGGAGGGAGTAAGGACCGTTAGGGGTGGGGGGGAGTAAGGACCATTAGGG
>OW240916.1:134256619-134293801 GCA_933207985.1 Pelobates cultripes
GTGTGAGTGTTAGAGTGTGTGTGAGTGTTAGTGTGTGAGTGTTAGTGTGTGAGTGTTAGTGTATTAGAGTGTTAGAGTGTGTTAGAGTGTTAGTGTGTGAGTGTTAGTGTGTGAGTGTTAGTGTGTGTGAGTGTTAGTGTGTGAGTGTGAGTGTGTGTGAGCGTTAGTGTGTGTGAGTGTTAGAGTGTGTGTGAGTGTTAGAGTGTGTGTGAGTGTGTGAGTGTTAGTGTGTGAGTGTTAGAGTGTGTGTGAGTGTTAGTGTGTGAGTGTTAGTGTGTGAGTGTTAGAGTGTGTGTGAGTGTGAGTGTTACTGTGTGTGAGTGTTACTGTGTGTGTCTTACTGAGTGTGTGTTAGTGAGTCTGTTTGATGCCTGTTAGTGAGTTTGTGTTTGTCAATGAGAGTGTATGTTTTGTAAGTGAGTGTGTATGTATGTCTGTCGCTGAGTGTGTCTCTGTCAGTAAATGTGTGTGTCTGTTAGCTAGTGTGTATGCGTCTGTAAGTGTGTGTGTGTGTGTCTTCAGCACTTACCTTTCTCCAGCGCCGGACTCCCTTGGCGCTGGGGCTCCCTCAGCCTCTCGCTCCGAATGCGACCGCGCACGCATTCAAACTCATAGGAAATCATTACTCAATGCTTTCCTATGGACATTCAGTGTGCTCCTCTAGCGGCTGTCAGTGAGACAGCCACTAGAGGCTGGATTAACCCTCAGTTAAACATAGCAGTTTCTCTGAAACTGCTATGTTTTCAGCTGCAGGGTTAAAACTAGAGGGACCTGACACCCAGACAAACTTAATTGAGCTGATGTGATCTGGGTGTCTGTAGTGGTCCTTTAAGTGTGTGTGCATCTGCATGCACTGGCATACATACCGCGGTTGCAGGGGTCGCAGCCCTGTAACCCCTGCGATCAGGTGTCCACCGCCATGTGTTGCGGCCCGGCCCGCGCGCGAGGGGGGGGCCCACGGATCAATTTTCGCACCAGGGCCCCATGGGTCATTTGTACGCCTCTGGGTATTGGGGTACTGTGAAGTAGTGGTGGGCTTAACACAATATGGCCATATGGTGGAACTGAATCTCAATATTTGTTTGCTGATATAGTTGATTTTATGTAGCCTTATATAAACATATATGAGTATCACTCACAAGATAAGAGTGGTATGAGTTCCACTCTACACCATCAAGCTCAGGGAGAATCAATTCCGTAGGATATGTTGGATCCCAATCACAGCAAAATTATCCACATCGGAGAATAAGATAGCCGATCTCCTTAATCTTCTGAATTGCTTTATTTCCAAAATAAAAACTTAAAACAAGAAATAAAAGACAAGTAGGAGAGTATTGGATATAAAGGTAAAGTCTGACTTGTTAGCAGCTACTCCAAAAGTCAGTTCAAACTTTGACATTTTCCCTCGATCTACCCTCATTCACCTCTTCGATTTGTCAAAACTTGGCATTTGGCATCACGTCAAGTGAATATACTTAATTAAGAGAATGTACAAACAAAGTTATGTGTAAACGTATAATTTTGTTGGCAGTAAAACATGGTTACTTTTTTGTTTACCCGTTTTTAATTTTTAATTTTATCCATAGTGTTTAACTCCCACAATCCTTGGAAGCAGTGACAGTGTTCACAATGCCAGTGACTGCCCTTTCAGCTGATGGTGGTAAGCTGAAATGGGTGCATGAGGTGCTTCAAGTTTGAATACTGAAATCCCGTGAATTCTCTTTTCCACCCATCCATATAGCTTGTTAATAGCTTGTATGGAAGAGCCCCAATTAGTTATTCTCATCAGTTCTATAACATTCACTCAGTCACACACACAGGGTGCCACGCATCTCTGTGCCGCTATATACAGTTAGCCACATTGTTAATTTCACCCCACCCACAGAATAACATATTTACCAATTGATCCCAATTACCTTAGTACAGAAGAGGTTGATGGAAGGCCCTGTCCTCTCACATACAGAAACGATAAGGCCAAAGGGTCTTCAATCCATCTATCTCTTATTACAACCCAAACCCAGCCCCCAAAATAAGCTGCAAAAGCACCAATTCTCATTGTAGGGTTTATCTTGTCTAGAGTATACTGGTGCCATATTAATATTTATTTATTCATAAAATATTTTACCAGGATAGATACATTGATATTTTTCTCATTTTCAAGCATGTCCTGGGTTCACAAAGCATTGCTAAATACAATATTACAAAAATTCAATATACAATATATATATATATATATATATATATATATACAGGGCTCGAGTCCTGCAGGAACGCATAGGAACGTTGTTCCTGCTTTGGAAAAAGTTCCAGCTAGTGATCCTGCAGGACCTGCCCTGTTACCTGCACATGGGGGCTCAGCACACTCTGTGTTCCCTCTTCAGCTGCAGCTCACATTCGCGAGACCTGCGGCTGTCAGAGCATTGCCACGGGTTACCATGGCAATGCTCCGCACAGCACGCAGGCATGTTTCGCGAGAGTTAGAGCTGGAGAGGGAACAGAAAGTGTGCTGGGCCCCCGTGTGCAGCGGCTGGCTCCCTCCACCATACCCCCGGACCACCAGGTAATCTCCCCTCTCCCTGACAAGGTAAGAAGCAGGGAGGGGGAAATAAAATAAAAAAATATAAACACATTATTTGAAAAAATGCTTTTCCCCCTAACACACACACACATACATCATCATCCAACACACACACACACATCATCCAACACACACACACACACACTACACACTACATTCACTATAGACACTCTGCACTCACTACACACACTACATTCACTATACACACTCTGCATTCATTATACACAATCTGCACTTACTACAAACACACTACATTCATTATACACACTCTGCACTCACTACAAACACTACATTCACTATACATACTATGCACTCACTACAATCACACTACATTCATTATACACACTGCACTCACTACAGACACACTACATTCACTATACACACTCTGCACTCACTACAATCACACTACATTCACTATACACACTATGCACTCACTACAATCACACTACATTCACTATACACACTATGCACTCACTACAATCACACTACATTCATTATACACACTGCACTCACTACATTCACGATACACACTCTGCACTCACTACACATACTACATTCACTATACACACTCTGCACTCACTACAAACACACTACATATACTGCATTCATTATACACTCTGCACTCACTACAAACACACTACATTTACTATACACACTGCACTCACTACAATCACACTACATTCATTATACACACTGCACTCACTAAACACACTGCATTATACACACTCTGCACTCACTACAAACACACTACATTCATTATACACACTCTGCACTCACTACAAACACAGTACATTTATTATACACACTGCACTCACTACAAACACACTACATTCATTATAGACACTCTGCACTCACTACAAGCACACTATATTCATTATTCATACTCTGCATTCACTACAAACACACAACATTCATTATACACACCCTGCACTGCACTAGATGCATAGGAGTGTAAATTTATACACTCCTATGCAAATTATTGGGTGAGTTCCCACACTTTTCCCCCTAGGACTTGACCCCTGTATATATATATATATATATATATATATATATATATATATATAAAAATTTAATACATACCAGGTAATTAATATATTCAACTATGACAGGTGCATTCTGTGCTGTGGTATATTGTCATAGATCTCTTAATTTTTTTTAGATTGAACAAAGATTTGACTGTGTCCCCAAGGTTATTCCATAATTGCAGTGCTTTGTAGGAAAAGGAGGATCGAGACACTTTATTTTTGTATTGCGGTATGCAAAATATCGTGCTAGTACTGGATCAGAGGTTATAGGAGGTGGGAACAGCTGGGGAGAGCATTCTACTCAGGTAGGGTGGAAGCTTCCCAGAAATGCTCTTATGCACAAGGCTGGAAAGAAGAAGAGTGCGTTGGGATTCCAGCGATAGCCAGTTTAGTTCTTTTAACATTTCACAGTGGTGGGTAAAGTAATTACATTCTGGTACAAAGCGGCTGAACAAATTATATAACGTTTTAAGTTTATTAAGGTGGGTTTGCGGTGCGGTTGCATACACTACATCCCCCAAATGACCGGCATTAGCATTTGTTGCACTATCTGTTTCCTTACTGTAGGGCTTAGGCAGGATTTGTTTCTGTACAGGGCACCTAGTTTTGTGTAAAGTTTTGCAGAGATTTTTTCAATGTGAAGGCCAAAGGATAGATTGGGGTCTAGCAACATACCTAGATATTTAAAAGAGCAGGCTGCTGTCAGTGTGCTATTTGAATTTGTTCTGATACACAGTTGTTGATTTTGTAGTTTAGATAATTTAGGTACAGTTCCAAACATCATTGTAACAGTTTTGTCAGTGTTTAGGAAGAGTTTGTTATCCGCTATCCACTTTTCTACCTCTGTGAATTGGTTTTGGAGCACATCCTCAAGCTGCGGTAGATTGGGTTTACTAGCAAAGATTACAGTGTCGTCTGCATACATGTGTACAGTTGAGAATTTGCAGACGTCAGGTAGATCATTTATAAATAATGTGAATAGCAGGGGGCAGAGTATGGAGCCTTGGGGGACACCAAGAGGGAGGGAAGCGCTATCAGAAATGGCCACATATTGCAATCGGTCTGAAACATACGATCGAAACCAGGTTAGCAGACGATCACCAGTGCCTTAGTTTTTAAGTTTTTGCAAAAGAATGCCATGGTCTACTCTGTCAAATACCTTGGCAAAATCAAGGAAAATAGCTCCAGTTAAGTCTCCTTGTTCCATGACAATTTGGATGTCTTTGCAAACTTTTAAGAGGGCAGTCAAAGTTGAGTGATTTGGACAAAAGCCTAATTGATCAGGGGTCAGATAATTTAATTGTTGATAATATTCACATAGTTGTGTGTGGACGCTTTCTTCCAAGATTTTTGACAATACTGGGAGCAATGATATCGGGCGATAGATACCAAAGTATTGTCACCACTATGGTGACCATATTAACACAAATATTTAATAAATATGGAAAACTGCTTAAGAATTGACCAGAGATTAGCACCTCAGCACCCACATTATTATTATTATTATTATGGTATTATTATGGTATTTATATAGCGCCATCAAATTCCGCAGCGCTTTACAATGGGTGGATGAACAGACATGTAGTTATAACCAGACAAGTTGGACACACAGGAACACACAGGAACAGAGGGGTTGAGGGCCCTTCTCAATGAGCTTACATGCTAGAGGGAGTGGGGTTAAATGACACAAAAAGGTAAGGATAGTATTAGACTAGTGACAGTTGCAGAAGAGGAATCAGTCAGGAGCTATTAACAGTTTAATTGATATGCTTTTATGAAGAAGTAGCTTTTTAACGATTTTTTGAAGGAGTGGCGACTGGGTGAGCATCTAACGGAGGAGGGAAGCGAGTTCCACAGGAACGGTGCAGTCCTCGAGTCCAGAGGTGGGAGTACGGACAGAAGTTAGACATAAGTCTTCAGCAGATCGTAAGGGCCTAGACGGGACATACTTGTGTATAAGGAAGGATAGATAGGTGGGAGCAGCATTATGTAGAGATTTGAAAAGAAAGAACCAGAATTTTAAATTGAGCTCTATATTTTATAGGAAGCCAATGTAGGGGCTGACAGAAGGGTGAGGCATGGGAAGTGCGGGCGGATAGGAAGATGAGCCTCGCCGCCGCATTCATTATGGACTGTAACGGCGCAAGTTGGGAGAACGTAAGACCACTGAGAAGCGGATTACAGTAGTCAAGGCGAGAAAGGACAGTGGAATGTACCACTGGATTGTGAATGAGGAATGAGGAATAGCAAGGTGCAAAGTTTTAACACAAAGTCACCTCTGCCTACTCGTAGTCCAATCATATATTTCTTATAGAGAAGTATTTGATTTGACTATTCTATGCGTTAGGGATGCGCTAGCAATGTAAAAGCTGACACAGTATGGGCAAGCCACTTTCAGATCTCAGTCTGCATGGAACCCTCCATGGGTGAAGGATTTATTTTATTGAGATGCATTTATTTTTTTTTTATTAATTTAGTATTTTCTTGCAAATAAAGTCTTTCTTTTTTTAATTTTTTTTATTAATGTCGTCATTCTGCTCAACCAGTAGGTCAGATGTGGGAGTTAAATTAATTGACATGGCATGCCCTGGCTATGCCAAGTTGTCTGGGCATACCATGTAAATTATATCTCCTTTCAGAATTTAAAATTAGTAAAACACAACCTATCTTTTAGATACATGTACAAAATGACATAATTGACAGTTCTTCTTTGAGCAGTTTTTTTTTTTTGCATACATTTTGTAGCTAAAATTATCTCGTTACAATGCTATAAATCCCATAAATTTACTTGCCTTCCAACAAATAATCATGGACGTGCAGAATTACAAACATATACTAATCCTCCCTATCTTGTTATGTCTGTAACTCACTATAACAACAAAGAATGGAAATGCATTAGGCAAAGTTGTATTTGCATAGTTAGTATTTTTATATTTTAAAACCACAGTAAATGTAACAAAATGGCATTTCCATATTTAGCAACAATGTCCTGTATTCAAAATCCTTATTATGCACCGTTTCCAAAAAAAAACCTGCCTGGTAGCACTTTAAGGAAAATGAAAGTCCACATGAACATTTTATATCAAAGTACTTGCATGTGGTTTTGTTGAATATTATACTGGAATATATATCTAAATAACAACTGTCCAGATAAGTGGGTTATCTGAGCACAGAATATTTAGGGTTTTCAACCTGTGAATGTTGAATAATCATGAATACCAGTCCCAAAAAATAAACAGTAGTCCTCACAAACATGGGTAATCCTCAAATAAGTCACAGAGAAAAAATGAAAATATGAAAAAAGTGCACTTTTATTAGTAGAAAAATATATGTAGACTATAAGTACATGGTATCAAACTGTCATGGCAGCCCTCATAATAATTGCAGGTTGTCAGGTATGACATATCATTCAAACTACATGGTATGTTGAAGTTGCATAGGTTTTCAAGAATAAGCAGCAAACTTGGGCAGAAAATTTGGAAAAAAAAGTTAAAAAAATATATATTTCGAAAAACAGTACTACCCGCAGCTGCCAGACAGGTGAGAGGCCACCCACACAGCTATCCAAGTGAAAAGGTCGAGTAATAAAGCCCTGGATGCGTTTCACACCCCTTTGGTGCTTTCTCAACATGGGCTGTCAAATGAACATTCAAACATATATAGGAGGAGTAAATCTAAAATGAAGCTTTCTTAATTGAACCAAGTCTACACCCAGAATGTAGCTTGCTTGCTAAAACCCTTTGTGTGCTGGAGTTTTCGTTACTTAGATGGTCTCTCATTATGAATTATGTTATAGGGTTCTCATACACAAACCTTAAACACTAGCACCATCCAACACTTATGCGCCCGGGTTGAAATCCCGGTATGAGCCCATGACACATTGTTTCAGAGTCTTACAGTACAACATACTCAAGAACAGGAAATTCAGAAAAAGAAAAATATCAATTTAAAAATAACCGTTACCAAATAATAAATGAAGCAAATGGGAGCATAGATGTTATGTTATAAGTAATTTGGTCCATTTAAAACTAGAAACATTCTGCTTAAAGGACCACTCTAGGCACCCAGACCACTTCAGCTTATTGAAGTGGTCTGGGTGCCAGGTCCCTCTAGGATTAACCCCTTAACGACCGAGGACGGTTCAGGACCGTCATCGGCATTTTTGCGTTGCCGACCGATGACGGTCCTGAACCGTCCTAATGGTCTCCGTTACTTACCTGATCGCCGTCGTTCCCCCGGCGGCGATCAGCGTTGCTCCCGGTGTGGGGAGACTGCCTGCAGCCCAGACAGTCTCCCTACACTGAATTAGGACCCCTGTGGCCATGTGATAGCTGAACACAGCGATCACATGGTCACAATAGGTGTCCATGTGTCTGCCTGCAGGGGGACTGGCACCCAGACCACTGGGTGTGTAAAATCAGTAAAAAAAATAAAATAAAGTTAATGTTAATAAAAAAATAAAATAATTATATATGTGTATATATGATATATAGACATATATATATCTATGTCTATATATCATATATATAATGCCATACTAAGTGTATTTTTATATTAATATGTACTTATATTAATATAAAAATACACTTATAATTAAATTACACACGTATATATATAATATATATAATAACTATATATATTGTATATATATATTTATTATAAAATATAAATAATAAGTATTTTAAATTAAATAAATTTTTTTTAAATAATAATAAAAATTTTAAAACAAATTATGTATCTATATGACATTTTATTCTAACTGTGTTTTAAAATTAATATATATATATTTATATCAAAATACACTTAGAATGAATTTGTATATATATCTATGTATATAAAAATAAATAAAAATAATAAGAAATATACATATGTTCATATACAAAATTACATAAATAATTATATAAATATACACGTAGACTTCAAATATATAAATATGCATATATATTTAAATTCTACGTGCGTATTTATGTAATATTTTTACATAATTCAGTAATTTTATTGATTGCAATTTGAGGGACCTGCCTGCCAACCCAGGCCGAAATTCCAGAGAATTGAATTTGCTAGCACTGTATTTTACCCTGTAACGTTCTACGACACCCTAAAACCTGTACATGGGGGGTACTGTTTTACTCGGGAGACTTCGCTGAACACAAATATTAGTGATTCAAAACAGTAAAACATATCACAGCGATGATATTGTCAGTGAAAGTGACTTTTTTTGCATTTTTCACACACAAACAGCACTTTTACTGATGATATAATTGTTGTGATACGTTTTCCAGTTTTTAAACACTAATATTTGTGTTCAGCGATGTCTCCCGAGTAAAACAGTACCCCCCATGTACAGGTTTTATAGCATTTTTGAAAGTTACAAGGTCAAATATATGGGTCAAATATTTTTACATTGAAAATGGCCAGGTTGGTTACGTTGCCTTTGAGAGCGTATGGTAGCCCAGGAATGAGAATTACCCCCATGATGGCATACCATTTGCAAAAGAAGACAACCCAAGGTATTGCAAATGGGGTATGTCCAGTCTTTTTTAGTAACCACTTGGTCACAAACACTGGCCAAAATTAGCGTTCAATTTAGTTTTTTTACTTTTTTCACACACAAACAAATATGAATGCTTACTTTGGCCAGTGTTTTCGACTAAGTGGCTACTAAAAAAGACTGGACATACCCCATATTGAATACCCTGGGTTGTCTACTTTAAAAAAAATATGTACATGTGGGGTGTTATTCAGAGATTTATGACAGATAATAGTGTTACAATGTCACTATTGATAAATTTTAAAAATGTATGTTTTGAAACCGCAATATCCTACTTGTACCTATAGCCCTATAACATGCAAAAAAAAGCAAAAAAGCACGTAAACACTAGGTATTTTTAAACTCAGGACAAAATTTTGAATCTATTTAGCAGTTTTTTTCATTTGCTTTTGTAGATGAGTAAAAGATTTTTCAAGTAAAAGTCAAAAACATTTTTTTTTTTAATTTAAAATACATGAGATTATATAAATAATGGTATGTAAAGAAAGCCTTTTGTCCTGAAAAAAACAATACATAATTTGTATGGGAACAGTAAATGAGAGAGGAAAATTCCAGCCAAACACAAACACCACAAAAGTGTAAAAATATGCCTGAGTGCTTAAATATACAACATCATAAAAAAACAGTCCAGTCCTTAGAGGTTAGCCATTTTTTTTTTTAATAAACATAGCAGTTTGAAACTGCTTATGTTTACCTCAATAGGTTAATCCAGCCTCCCAAATCTCTAGCTGCTATGTTTATAAATGGGTTAATCCAGCCTCCAAATCCTCTAGTGGCTGTCTCACTGACAGCCGCTAGAGGCGCTTGTGTGATTCTCACTGTGAAAATCACAGTGAGAACACGCAAGCGTCCATAGGAAAGCATTATGAATACTTTCCTATGAGACCGGCTGAATGTGCGCGCAGCTCTTGCCGCGCGTGCGCATTCAGCCGAAGGGGAGGATCGGAAGCGGAGAGGAGGAGGAGAGCTCCCCGCCCGGCGCAGGAAAAAAGGTAAGTTTTACCCCTTTCCTCTCCCCAGAGCCGGGCGGGAGGGGGTCCCTGAGGGTGGGGGCACCCTCAGGGCACTATAGTGCCAGGAAAACGAGCATGTTTTCCTGGCACTATAGTGGTCCTTTAAACTTGAAAACCTATGCCACTTCAACACACCATGGATTTTGTACAAGCAGAAGTGTAATGTTCTCATACTTTTGTTTATCATAATGGAAGCCAGTCTATTTATTAAACACATGACTATCATCACATTTGTGTTTAGAAGCAAGTCAAGGAGTATAGTGAAAATATTGGTGTCTTTGTAAATGTATTTAGTTACAAAATGGATTCCATCTGCCTATGTGTTTTGTGGCTAGTGTACACCCAGCTTAGCATGGGAGTCATCAGGTCCAGTATTTTTGTGATTATTATTACATTTATGGACTTAATTATCTACCAGTGAAATACAGCTGTGTTTTGCATTGCACCACAATTAAACATTTCATTTAACAAGTCATGGAAAACTACACAAATGATTAAGGGCATCCGTCTGCCACAAAAAAAACAAAAAACCTGATCTTGCCCTACTTATTGCAGCTGTAAGTTTTTTTTTTTTTGTGTGTGTGTGTAGTTGTTTTTAAACCATATCAAGTATTTATCCTAAACACTGTGAGTACATCTATAATATTTGCTAAATATAAGTTGTGTAAGGTCAGAAAGTATTTGCATACACAAACATAAGGTCACAGTGCCGTTTGCAATAACAATACTGCTATATTTTCCTAGTGTTAACTTGACATTGAAATGGCTACTCCCTTATCATACAATGTATTGTATACAATTTATGAGCTTGGCTTTACCATATCCTCCTATGTCATCCTGGCTTCCTTATTCAACATTCAGAAGGAAGTTGAAAGTGAAGATGTTGCAAAATATTAGTTTCTCTCCGTTTTATTTTCTTTCTTAACTTTTGTCTAATTCATTTTATCTCCACATGTGAACCTCCAAAAGTTCTTGCCTGCATGTTACTATTTTACGATACGCTTGGGTAGACACGTGTTTTCAATTGTCGAGTCAGCTTACAAGATCTCCCCTTATTCAACTCTGCAAATAATAACGATAAATAATATTTAAAAAGAAAAGAAAAAAAAACTAGAGGAAAAGAAATTGCATGGCATAAGGCTATTGTTTGTTAGTAATTGCCAGTAATTTCTGGTCAGTGTTGAGACGAACGACATTTCATTGTCTAGCTTACATCATGCACTTGGAACTTGATCCTTTTTTAACATGGGTCATTTCTCAAGATAATTAATCATTAAAGTGTATTGGTGTATTATGATTTTCTCTAATAAAACTTACAAGACAAGTTCTTCTCTGGGATCTCTGATGGAAAGCCCATCCTCTACAAAACAATCTGCTACAAGCAAGGGCCAACATCTCGTTAGGATTTCTTATACTTCAATATCCAGATGGTTTGTAGAAAGCAAGGACTTCAAATAGACATAAATCAGCAATGCAAGGCAGGATATTTAAAAAGCTATGCATCATATAAATCTTTGAGTATGTCACCTCTGTGTATCTGGTCAAAATGTGAACTGCAAATGAAGATATGGGAAATAACCAGAAGGATCAGTTTCCCCTAAAGAGAATTTGCCTCTTATTTCTAGAATGTGTTCATTAATTTCTAAAATGTAGATGGTCTCTTTAGATGTAAGGAATATTCACTCAAACATGTTCTGTGTTTCTGAGCACTGGTATATGGAATTTTATACTTCCTTAGAGAGATCAACTTGATCACCTATATGCCAATCACTTTCCAAGAAAAGTATTAAGCATGTATACATTTTGCACGGTAGACCGAAAACTGATGGCAGCAGTCCTTGTATATGTCTTAGGCTTGAGCAATGTACTAAAATATTTTATACCCAATGGATCAACTCATTTTACATGGTAATATTAACACACCTTGAGTGGTATGTTTTTTTTCTTTTAAAGAGATCTGCAGCAGGCCTTTCTGTATAAAGAAACTATTGAAGATTATCCAACGAGGCACGTTATGTAACATGGCAGTGGTAGTAATGGAGAGACGCTTGTGCAAGAATATCCGTGGGATTATCTGTTGCTTTTGCTGTTTTCCCCATCTTTATTTACTATTGCAAGCTTGGAACAATCTCTGTTGGTTTATTGCCATGTGGAATCTTGATCTACAACTCTGGTGGTACAAATCTTTCTGAAGTTCTGAAGTAGCATGGGCTAAAATAACAATAATCTTTAACCCCTTCAGGACCAAACTTCTGGAATAAAAGGGAATCAGGACATGTCACACATGTCATGTGTCCTTAAGGGGTTAAAGCCAACGGAGTTTAGTCAATTTTTTTTATATGTTTATATATTTGCTATGTACATAGTTAAAAGGTTTTGAAAACAAGACTTAAGTCCATTATGTTCAATCTGGTTTTTTTTCTGTTGATCCAAAAGAAGGCAAAAAACCAATCTCTAGCAAATTCCAGTTGTGCCACAAAATAGGAAAAAAAAATTCCTTCTTATATCCAAAAGGGTAGTCAGACTTTTTCTTCAGTCAACAAAGTATTACTTTGCATATTAACTATTATGTCCTTAAATATTATTTTTCTGAAAACAAGAACCATTTCGTGTCTGGTAGGAAAAATCTACATTTATAGAGATCTGAAGGTCTAGGTGACCTTTTGTTCTCTTGTCCTTTGCATAGTCCACTTAATAAACAGTATAACAGATAGATGTTTTTACTGGTCCTGTATATATTTGCACTGATTTATTATATTCCAAACAAGAAACCTTTTTTTTTTTTAACATAAACAAGTTCAAGTTTTCCTTAATGCTAAAATATTTAATTCCCCTTATTAATTTTGTAGCTCACATGTGCACAAAATGTAGATTATGAATAAATTAATAAGTATATAAAATGCTATTTATGCCTGCTCTCTGGTAACTATGCAAACAACACATATTAAGAATCTTAATGTTTTTTTCTAGTCTTTTTCTCCCCCTTTTTTACATATCCTATATTACTTACGTCTTGAGCAGAATTAAAGATATAAATAAGTCAATGTATAATGTAGGGAACATAAAGCAATCTTGTTTAATTACAAAACTATGCAAAGATTTACTGTTAGCAAAGAGCTTGACTACTGGAAGTAAGTTTTCTCATTTTATTTTGTTACATATAGAAAAAAATATGAATATGTATATATTTAGGAATAACTCCCAACATCCTAAATGGACAAAGAGGACACTTTAATTTTAGGTGTGTGAGTGGGACTGTGGCCATAGGTGGGGCTGTTGAGAAACTATAGGTGACTTAATTTAACCAACCAAAATGTAATTTAGAACAAGAACAAAGTATCTCATTTACAGAGATTTAATTCTAAATACATTTTATGGTAATTTACTAGGAGTTTTATGTCTGTGGAGCTCTGTTATACATTTAGACACAATATAGAGCTCATTGAAAAGAGGGACAGTAGGTTAGAATAGAGGGACAGAGGAATCTGGGCCCAAAATATGGACTATCTCTCTTAAATAGGGGAGCTATCTATCTATCTAAATCTGACTGCCATTCTGAGGTCAAAAAGTATTTTTTTCCTAGTTTGTTGCACAATTGGAAGCGCTTTAGACTGGGTTTTTTTAACCTTCTTTTGGATCAACAGCAAAACTCAAGTGTGAGGAAGGCTGAACTTGATGGACTCAAGTCTCCTTTCAGCCTATGTAACTTCATATGTCTTAAAGAACCACTAAATGCACCCAGACCACTTCACCTCAGTGAAGTAGTGTGGGTTCAGTTGCCCTGTAATTTTTGTAGAAATTGCAAATTTACATTGCAGAGTTAAGTACACTTCTAGTGGCTCTGTTCCAGACCGCATCTAGACACACTTCTTTTGAATCAAACTAGTGTCAAATTTTTCATGTGACCAAGTGCATCTCATGGGAAAGCATTGAATTGGATGCATGTGCACCGCCACACACAAACACCTCATCCTCAAAGCTCCTCTATGAGAGAATCTTGTTGCTTGTAAAAAGCTAAGTAAAACTTTTATTTATTTTTATTTTTTTTACTAATTTTAAATGGAGGAAACCCTAAAAATCTAATTTGGCACTAGGGTCAGGGACGTATCTTACACGAGGCAAACAAGGCATCTGCCTTGGGCGACACTTTGCATGGGGAGGCAAAAAGCCCCTTCCCCAAATGCCCAGGCAGATCCCTTGCTTGTCCTGTGGTGCTCAAGAGCTGGCCAGCTGGCCACTTTTGAGCCCCCCCGAGGCAGGCAGCGAGGGAGCACACTCACCTGAGCTTTTCCTGCTCAGCTCCCTCTGCACCGCTTAATGAAGCTGGGAGCTGGAATATGACGTCAGACTGGCTCCCGGCATCACTAAGCGTCACACGAGGGAGCTGATGAGAAAAATCAAAGCTCCCTCACCGCCTACTCTGTCTGTGCAGCAGGCCCACTGAACAGGTAAGTAATCCACTCCAGCTCTCCCATGGAGGCTGGGTGGATTTAAAATAAAAAAAACAGTTTGTGCGTCTGTCAATGTGTCAAATCAGTGAGTGTGTGTTTGTCATTGTTTGTCAGTGTATATGAGAATGTGTGTCTGTCAGTGAGTGTGTGCATCTGTCAGTCAAAGTGTGGCCTTGACTGGAAGGGGTGGGAAAAATGTAAATTAGGGGGCGAGCACCGTCCTGCCTAGGGCAGCACAAATCCTAAATAGACCACTGACTAAGGTACAGGTTTGCATTCCTAAAGCTATTGTCAAAGACAATTTGATGCATTTGATGTTAATATGTTATAATTTATGCATGCTCAAATCTTTGTTTTTTGCAAAAACCAAAACAAAAGTAAAAATAAATGCTGCATCATAAACTGCCTATTTAGCTGCAACCCCTTCATTCCAGAAAAACAGATTTTCCTATTAGTGTACATGGTGACCATTTAAGCCATATCCCTACCTCAATACACATATCTTATGTCAACACTGCAAGGTGTGATGTCAGTGATAGAAATATCCACACAAAAAAACAAACATGTTACATTGCCAGGTATTCAATGCAAACCTTAAAATAATGATATACAGGATTATGGCAATACCGTCTGTTTCCATCTATACACCTCTCTGTACATGATAAACTACCCTGAGGAAGTCTGAGAGGTCAAATAAAATGTGGTGGCTTAGCGTTTTGGTACATCTGAGACTCCGTAGTTTATGCAATTGGTACCTGGAAGGATGGTGATTCCCTACAGTTCTGGTTTGGCAGGAGCTTCGAACAAGCAAGTGTCTGCCTGAGAACGTCAAACAACATTGAGCAGGAGAGCAGGACAAGGGGAATTTACAGACCCCAACAGGAGTGATAAACAATATATTTGATATACAAGTTACAGGCCAACACTCCAGGTGTTCAAAATATGAGTCTCATTCATAGAAAAGTCTATGAGTTAGAGTTATAGAGTATGTATAGATTAAAAACAGACCGTATTTACTCATGTATATTCTTTTATTTTAGGGTACGATCTTGTGGAAAATAAAATACTTGTTTTTTTATTCTAGTAAGTGTCATATTTTTTGTGGGTTGGTCCTTTGTACAGGGTTCAATCATTTATTCTATGGTATCTTTCCTTTAAAGTTATAGTGTACACCACCTTCTTATCGTACTTTGCTGCACCGGGTATACTAACTTCTTTTCAGGTTTGCCTGCTTTATTGGATTTTCTATTCAATATAATCCTGCCTAGATACTCTGCTGAAATTGAAAAGTGGTACAACAACCCCATCCAGACTATCATGTGACAGGACCATCCTCTCCTCCTTAGCAGCCTGCAGAAGCGCTATACTATACTTTTGGACAAGTACGCTTTGATATTCTGCTATGTGGTATAAAAAGAGAGAAAAGGCCACTTTATCATCTCTAAATTATGGGGCTAAGGCACCTCACGTTTGGGGCTTCAGCTCACAAAGACAACTTGTTTCCCCCCAAGCAATACCCCTGTACAGAGCTCAAACCTTAACAACAGTAAGTGAGTGTGGCAAACCATGCCACTAAGAGACTGACAAGAGACTTTAACCATTCGAATAAACTTGGAGTATAATGGCCGTATGACTATTAAGGCAGTAATCACCAGTAAATCGGTTCACGAACTACCTGTACTGTGGTTTACACGAAAGCCTGTAAAATACCGAATGAGGGACCACCCCGGTGTGGTCGTGTGTCCCTCATTACCGAAGGCAACAATGTTGCAAAGGGTGCTAATTGAAGGTTCGTGTGTGGCCGCCATTCGCATACCGAACACGTAGCGGCTGCCATCTTATGCACAAACAGCGGTGTTTGGTCGTCGAGTGTCTGGAACTCAAATCGGACACTCGACTAACCAAGCACCGCTAAGACCTCCAGCACTCCGGAAAAGGAAGAATCTTACGCACGAACAGCGCAGCATTCGGTAGGATGAATCCCGCGAACGAGGGGATTCATTCGAATGCAAAGTCAAGCATGGATGGCAAAGACTTTCGTGACTTTTTACAAGGGAACTGAGACCGGTCGGTCAAATCTTTTCCCTTCAATAACTCCCGAACCCCTGGTACGATCTGGGTGATTTTTGAGTATGTTTCTCACCCAGATCAGGGCTACCAGGGGATCCCTCATTTAAAGGTGTACCCCCTGTATTTGGGGTACATCCAAGAATTGGGGAAAAGTATATACATTTTAATAAGTTTAACTGTTACGCTAAGGGGAGGAGATGTGGGGGAGGTACCGACTATGTGATTGGATACTGTAATAATTATGGAAGTTACCTCCCTTGCATGGGACAAATGCATAAAAGCAGAGTTTGTGCAATAAAAGCCAGTTGACTCCCAGATTATGTGTCGTCTAGTCCTTGGGGAGAGGGATTATGCTGTGTCTTTATTCGTCTGTATGCTGAATCTTTGTTTCCAGCGGAGCATCTTTGGATTAACCCCTTCTACTCTGCTACAGTGAGCTGGAATATAGTAGTTTTTGACACTCAGACATATTGTAAGGATATCACTAGTTTCTCTGACTGTATACAGCTTGGTTGTGGATTAAATTGAGCAACTTCACTGTGTATCACAAGTGAGCAGAAGAATGCAATTACATACGCTTAATATTATATTCATTCTTAAACCATTGTATGCAGCCAAAATGTAGATTTCTATGCTGTTTCTAAGGGTCCTAAATTGAAACTAGACTACAATGTCGATCTTGATGTATATTTTCTTGCTGGAGATACCAGGTATGGTCCTAGACTTACGAAGGTCAATTATTGGCATCCCTGCAAAGTGAAGCCAAAATTCTGTTTACTAAACCAGCTGGGATTTCAAAAAGGCTTACAGTTTGTGCCATGAGTGTAAAAAAGCTACTTTTTGGTGTGTATGTTACAAACTCAATGACATTAACCTTTTTAAATATTGCAGCAAAGAACAATGTGTACACACTGCACTGAACACAGTCAGAAAAAAAATAAGATTTTCTTGTTCCAAACAGTTTACCAAAATATGTTTCACAATTGAAGATTATGCTAGCGTCAGTGTACCTATAATCTTAATTTTAATAGGAGGCGAGTATTTTGATTTCTCTCTTTACTAAACTCCACAGCAGTAAAGAAAGTGAAACATTTAACCAATGAAAAATGCAACAGGGAGTAGGATGTTCCCAACAAATAGGCTCCTCCTCCTCTTTCAGAAGCGACATCATAACAGTGAACCCCTCCCCCCCAAAAAAACCCCCAAAGTTCAATAAAAAACATCTGGATAAATATAACGGGTGAACGTCCGTAGTGTGATGATGAAGACTGTAACCAGCACCAACGGGTGAACATCTGATGATCTTCATGAAGTGAGAAGAAGTCCGAGCAGTTTACAGAGGAAACTCCAGAGTGTCACGGATTTAAACTAAAATTAAATGGGTTAGAATGAGGTCTTCAAACTGTTTGTTACAGTGACCTTGACCCTCTAAAGATATTTTAATGATGAAGGGTATATATAAAAGTTATTAAACAATTAAGAGTATATGCAGATATATACTAACCACTGTCTAAGTGTGCTTGCAGGTGATAAACCAGATAATGACAGATGTAGAGATATAAATGAGAAAGAAGGTAGATGATACCAGAACTCGAATGTTCCCATCTTCCCTAGGGTGGGAAAGGGTGGGAAAATACTCGCCTCCTGTCATTATTAAAATTAAGATTAAAGGTACATTGACGCTAGCATAATCTTCAATTTTATCACATGACAGGCGGCTTCCTATTTTGCATTTTGAAACACTGTAAGAGTGATAAGGCCGCGTTGGAGTTCGGGCGGAAATAGAAAGTGCGAAACGTGGATTCTCTAGACCAGTCCGCGGAACGTAGGATATCCGATAATAAGGCACCCGCTGCGAAAGCTGAGGAAACCGCCGCTCCGTGTACCGAGTGAGCCCCGAAGGAAGCGTCTATGCCTGAGTCGGTTGGCCAGGATTAGTGGGTGAGGGTTCCCTTTTGGATCTGTGAGGGTATGTTGGTGTGAAGGTAGTAGGAGGGGTCCTTGTAAGATAGGGCTAAGAGGTCTGGAAACCAAGGCTGTCCTGTCCATAGAGGGGTGATGAGTAGCTGTCCTGTCCATAGAGGGGTGATGAGATACTCCTTGCCGTCTTAGATAGTGAATGGTCCGTGCTATCAAGGTGAAGGGGGGAAAGGCATATGCTCCCATGATCAGCCATGGTTGTAGGAATGCATCCGTTGCTTTGCTCTCCATGTCCGGGAGCCAACTGAAATATGCTTATGTTTGTCTGTTGTTGCGAGACGCAAACAGATCTAGGTGAAATGGACCCCGATGTTCCGCTAGACCCTGGAAGATCTGTGGATCCAGTTTCCAATCGCTGGCATCCCTACAGTGGCATGAAAACCAGTCTGCTGTGAGGTTCGTTTCCCCCAGAAGTTATTCCGCTTTGAGGGAAATGTTGCGGGCTAGTCAGAAATCGAAGATCTCCTTCGTTATTTCTGACAGGATCCGGGATCGGGCTCTGCGCAGGCGGTTGATGTAACGGACTGCTGAGATGTTGTCCATCCTTAGAAGGATGCAGCAGTCCGTCTTTTCTTTTGCTATGCTGCGGATGGCAAATGATCCTGCTAGAAGTTCTAGTCAGTTTATGTGTAGGAGGTCGTCCAGCTATATAATGCAACAAATTCCTTGTGCGCGAAGATGAGCGACTACTGGCTTCAGTAATTTGGTGAAACACCATGGGGCCGAGATGAGGCCGAAGGGGAGGCACGTGAATTGCCAGGGGCGATCTTGCCAGTGGAATCATAGGAATTGTCGACAGGAAAGGTGGATGGGTACTGAAAAGTATGCATCTTTTAGGTCCAGTCTCGTGAACCAATCTTTGTCCTGTAATAGGTCTCTCAGGAGATGTATGCCTTCCATCTTGAAGTGCCTGTACGTGACGTATTCGTTGAGTCTTTTTAAGTTTATGACGGGGCGAAAGTCCCCTGTTTTCTTCTTTACCAGGAATATGTTGCTGAAGAAACCGTGAGGTCCGGAGGCAGGTTCTATTGCGCCTTTCGTTCAAGTTCTAGCAACTCGTTGTATATGAGTTCGATGTCGAGCATTTGATGGGGTCCGGTGTGATTGTTCAGCAGAAAACAAAAATTTGTCTCACTCTAGAATTAATGAACTAGGCTAGGAAAGAGGTTATTTTGTAACTAATAACCACACTCCCAAAACAAAGCATTTTCTTTTCTCAATACAGTTGACAGGAAAATAAAGAAATACAATAACTTTCAAATTTGTATATTGGTAATCTAGTCTCACACTAGGATCAGTGATAAAATGCCTGTCAATTACCTATCTCAAAGTTGCTTCAAGTACACCTGGCAGTAGTTGCTAGCAAAATACAGCAGAAAGCAAAACCTAGTCACACACTAGAATCACTGACACAGGCTTTCTCCCACTCAAATACAGGCAGATAAGGTTAAACACACAGTATCACTTGACAGGCGCACAGACGGATTTGCCGGCTTATGCGCTAACCTTACCCAAACCCCCATTAAAACACGGACACGTGTTATACTGTTGGAAATAATTAGTCCACAGCTTTTTTAAATTATTAATAAAATTATTAAGGAATAACAAATGGGGTCATTGCCAACAAATCTTATTAAAGTTAACATCCCCCCATATACAGTTGCAAGAAAAAGTATGTGAACCCTTTGGAATGCTATGGATTTCTGCACAAATTGGTCATAAAATGTGATCTGATCATCATCTAAGTCACAACAATAGATAATCACAGTCTGCTTAAACTAATAACACACAAAGAATGAAATGTTGCCATGTTTTTATTGAACACACCATGTAAACATTCACAGTTCAGGTTGAAAAAGTATGTGAACCCCTAGACTAATGACATCTCCAAGAGCTAATTGGAGTGAGATGTCAGCCAACTGGAGTCCAATCAATGAGATGAGATTGGAGGTGTTAGTTACAGCTGCTCTGCCATATAAAAAACACACACCAGGGTTCACATACTTTTTCTTGCAACTGTACATAACATACCCCTAGCAATACCCCTACTACTGCTGTCGTTTTTGAAGGGTTAATCCCTTGTATGAGTGTATCCTTTCTGCTTCCAATTTTCTTTACCCCTAGCAATGACCCCACAATATTAACAATAGATAATTTAAATAACATGTTAATACAGAAACTGGCCGCCCAATATGACCACATTTCAACCAGGTTAAATTGTAGGGGTGTACTGAGACAGCGCTACCCACCATATCAATTGTAAGGGTGTACCAAGACACCGCTACCCACCATATCCATTGTAGGAGTGTACCAAGACACCACTACCCACCATATCCATTGTAGGGGTGTACCAAGACACCGCTACCCACCATATCCATTCTAGGGGTGTACCAAGACACCGCTACCCACCAGTTCCAGTGTAGGGTGTACCAAGACACCACCACACCCCCAGGTTCGGAGCCACAGATGGGCTCAAACCTACCAACCACGTGCAACACTGCCCAATCCACACTAAACCTCAGGATGCCCACTTTCTCCTCCATCTACCCTCCGATTTAACCAGGCCATTCCCCGCCGCTGTTAAAAAATGGGAAATCAACTAACCTAACCAAATACAGGGAGGGTGGGAGGGACAACTGACAGGTAAGCTTAGGTTCAGTTAAAATGGCCACTTCATATAATGGCCGGTATAAATACTCCCCTTATGGCTCCACCCTACCCAGCATGCTAGCTGTCACTAACTTCCTGTGGCTGCTATGCCTACCTCCTGGCTCTGTCAAGGCCTATTCCTCTTAGCTGTGCTGATCCATGGGTTACAGATAGTCTGTCTCCCTCAGTAGCTGGAGTCAAAATGTTTAGAAGAATTCTGCTTGTATGTAAAGTTGTTTTATTGCCCCTCATTTCCCCCCTTCTCTATTGGTCACTTCTGTGTTTATTCTATGAATAAAATCAATATTTAGTGGCTGTCCCCTAACCATCAATAATCCCTTTTTAGCTACCTCTTGATCCAGCCCACATGAGTTGGCAGAACTCTTGTCTTCATCTGTCCACAGAATATTTTGCCAGTACTGCTGTGGAACATCCAGGTGCTCTTGTGCAAACTGTAAACATGCAGCAATGTTTTGTTTGGACAGCAGTGGCTTCCTCTGTGGTATCCTCCCATGAAATCCATTTCATTAAACTGATTATAGTGTCCAGAGTTCCCAAGTTTCATCATTTTATTCAGCATTAAACAGTTTTTCATATTTTTATGTTTCAATGCTAAATTAGAGTCCCCAGCATCCCCTCCTCTCTGTGCTGCTTTGGCGAATGAGGAAGTACTAGCAGGAGCAGCAATGGGCAGCTATGATTGGCTGAGAGTGTCAGCTGTCTGTTGTTAGCCTATCAGAGCTCCAACTAACGGTATGAAGGGTATGCCTTCAAGGAAGTGTGTAATCTCTGCCTTGGCCACACCTCCAGAAGAGGTTGGACTGTGGGTGGCCTTGATCCTTTATTTAGTGTTAAACAGCTCTAAAATGGTTTAACATTGTATGGAGAGACAGTGCCAGGAGATTTCAGGCATCAAAACCAAATCAAAGAGATGAAATGATTATAGTGAGTACAGGGTCCCTTTAAGTGTCCTTATTTATTATATGAAATGACAAAAAAGGGGGAAGGCAAAGGCTGATAAAGCCCATTTTATGGTAAAACGCGTTTGTGTACTATTGAATATTGTTTTTATACTATGTTTACTTTATACTTTTATTGTTTTGATAAATAAAGTACTTTTTTAAAGCTTGGACTTTACTACTGCTGCTTCTATATCCATATATCTTTGCTGGGATTTAAGCCACCTACATGCTTAGGAATGAGAAATCTAAAATGGCTCTATTCCATCTAAATACGTTTTCATTAATTTCTACACTTTTATAGCACAGTGTGTTCTTTTATATCTGCACAGAGAGGATTTACACTACCTATGTATCCTAGAGTTGGCATCACACCACTACACGCTATACCCTAGGAGCCATTGCTCAAACAGTAAATGTAAACCTATATACTTACCTCTGGAATTTTATATTATTTACTACACTAGATATTTTTTTTTCTTGTACTCCTTTTACGCACATGGGACCTCTTACAAGGAATAACTATTGGACCTACAAGACTACATTATATCCTCAGGCAGGGATTATACCACCCAAATGCTGAAGTGGGAGCTGAATTGTAGCTCCTTAAAAGTGTAAGTGCATATTGTATTTTTAATCACTAAAGAAGAGACTTACTACACTATCAGCCTTATCTCCCCTTTTTTGTTGTTTCATATAATCACTATAGGCACTCCACCTACTCTTCTGATTTACCTGCAGTCTGTACATCCGGGTAAGAGAGACGCCAGACTTGGTTGTTGAGCTGCCAATTAGAATTCATCAGTAACTATTCAAGTGCTAAATCCTTCTCTTCTTTTTCACTGTGGTTACTATGCTTGGGGAAAAAATGAAGGACCAACTGTGGGAAGACCCTTTTGCTTTCCATTCTCAGTCAAATCTTTAGCATAGAGTCCACACTAAAGAATGATTGAGAGGTGGGAGAAAACTATATATATATATATATATATATATATATATATATATATATTTTTTTTCTATTAATCTATCCATTTGCTCACAAATCTGGTAGCACAATGTATAGATTAAATTTGACGCTCTTTCAAAGGAGCATATGGTGGCATGTACCCATGCTCAAATACATTTTGATATTATATCTGCTTTAACTTAAAATATATTTTAAATATAAATATGAAAGAAAATAAGTCAAGGTCAGAATCACTCAGACAAAACATTCCTCCTGGGTCACAGTTCTAGAATAGTGTAGACCAGGCTTCTATTCTAATTTAAGAGGTTATTAATAGAGTTGAGCGGACACCTGGATGTTCGTGTTCGGTGGGTTCGGACGAACTTCGGAAAAAGTCCGGGTTCGGGCTCGAACTTGACCCTGAACCCGAAACCCCATTGAAGTCAATGGGGACCCGAACTTTTGGGCACAAAAATGGCTCTAAAAAAGTCCTGGAAAGGGCTAGAGGGCTACAAAAGGAAGTAAAATGGGGGTAAGGGTAGGACAAGTGCCCTGCAAACAAATGTGGATAGGGAAATCACTTAAAATAACATAAAATACCTAAAAATGAAAAATACAGCTGAGGCATAAAATAGCACTAGATGGAATCTTTGATTTTAGCTTTGGAAGAACATAAATTGAAATCTAAAGCATGGCTGTCAGGAGGATCACCAGAATTATCCATTTGAGAGAGAGTTGGAGTGCAGGGTATTCTCTTTCATTGTTCAAACTGAGGTCAACTCCTGATGCATGGAGAAAAGGCCTTCACAAGCCTCTGCTATTGTATACATAGTTTATACTAAGTGACCCATAGGTTGAGGAGGCGGTGACCGTGGCGGTGTAGGTGGAAGCTGCAGTGGAGGAGGTAGCCAACACTATTTTTTTTTTATTTTTTAAATTGGGGTAACCCCCCAAATATTGGGACATATAAAAAAAGAAACATTTGCGGCCTGCGGTGAATTTCTTGCAGTCCAACAACGCCATCAGGTTTTTAAAACTGTGCGTCTCCACCAGACGGAATGAGACCATTTTGAAGGCCAGGAATTTTGAAATGCTGGCATTCAGGGCCAGGCTAGGGGGAAACTTCCTCTTTCTCTACAGCGTTTGAGAGATGGACAACTAATCCATGGGACAGTGTGGAGATGCTGGACAATTGTGTACCTTGCCTATGCTGGTGCAGGAACCCACCCTCCGAGTCACTTGTGAATGACTGGCCTGATAACTGTGGAAATGACCCCTCTTCCTCCTCCTCTTCCTCCTGTGCCACATCCTCTTCCATCATCGCCCAAAGCGTTTTTTCAAGTAGACATAGAAGCGGGATAGTAAGGTCAAGAACAGCATCAGCGGCACTGGCCATGTTGGTGGAGTCCTCGAAACAGCACAACATGGCACACAGGTCTTGCATGGGGGCCCACTCATTGGTGGTGAAGTGGTGCTGTTTCGCAGAGCTGGGTGAGGCCGGTATAAATGTCTATTCTGCACAAGGTACAGACAAGTCTGGTGGGATCCATGCCTGGTTCATTTTAATAAACGTGAGCTTGTCCATGTTGGCCGTGGACAGTTGGCTGTGCTTGTCTGTGATAACCTCGTGCCGATCGCACGTCCCCATGACGGCGACAACGCATTCGGATGTCTGCCCTATCAACTTTCAATGCTCTTTTCCACGCCTACCATGGTGACCATGGGTTACGGGGAATCAGGGTTCGATTGCAGAGAGGGAGCCTGAGAAACAACTACCACATGCAAGGAAGGCAGCAGGCACGCAAATTACCCACTCCCGACGCGGGGAGATACATAGTTACATAGTTACATAGCTGAAAAGAGACTTGCGTCCATCAAGTTCAGCCTACCTCACATTTGTTTTTTGCTGTTGATCCAAAAGAAGGCAAAAAAACCCAGTTTGAAGCACAATTTTGCAACAAACTAGGAAAAAAATTCCTTCTTGACCCCAGAATGGCAGTCAGATTTATCCTTGGATCAAGCAGTTATTACCCTACATTGAAGATTATATCCTTGAATATTCTGTTCTTGCAAGTATGCATCTAGTAGCCGTTTGAACATCTGTATGGACTCTGATAAAACCACTTCCTCAGGCAGAGAATTCCACATCCTGATTGTTCTTACAGTAAAAAAACCTTTCCTTTGCCTTAGACGAAATCTTCTTTCTTCCAGTCTAAACTCATGGCCTCGTGTCCTATGTAAAGTCCGGTTTGTGAATAGATTTCCACACAATGGTTTGTATTGGCCACGAATATATTTGTATAATGTTATCATATCCCCTCTCAGGCGACGTTTTTCTAAACTAAATAGGTTTAAATTTGTTAACCTTTCTTCATAGCCGATATGTTCCATTCCTTTTATTAATTTTGTAGCCCGCCTCTGCACTTTTTCTAGTGCCATAATATCCTTCTTTAGAACAGGTGCCCAAAATTGCACAGCATATTCAATATGGGGTCTTACCAGTGATTTATAAAGAGGCAAAATTATATTCTTGTCCCGAGAATGAATGCCCTTTTTCATGCATGACAATACCTTACTGGCCTTGGCCACTGCTGATTGACATTGCACATTGTTGCATAGTTTGTTGTCTATAACAATTCCCAAGTCCTTTTCATGTGTTGTTATCCCTAATTCGCTTCCATTAAGGGTATACGTTGCTTGTGTATTCTTTACGCCGAAGTGCATAACTTTGCATTTTTCAACATTAAATTTCATCTGCCATTTGAGTGCCCAGTCCCCCAGTCTATCTAAGTCCCTCTGCAGCAAAGTAATATCTTGCTCACATTGTATTGTTTTACAAAGTTTGGTGTCATCTGCAAACACTGAAACATGACTTTCAATGCGGTCTTCAAGATCATTTATAAACATGTTAAATAGAAGGGGTCCCAGAACAGACCCCTGAGGGACACCACTTGCCACCTCTGTCCAGCTTGAAAATTTACCATTAATGACAACTCTTTGTACTCTGTTTTTAAGCCAATGTTCTACCCAAGAACAAGCATTTTCATCTAGACCGATTTCCTTGAGTTTGAACACTAATCTATTGTGTGGAACTGTATCAAATGCCTTGGCAAAATCCAAATAGATCACATCCACGGCAACACCCTGATCAATACTTCTACTTACTTCTTCGTAGAACGCAATCAAGTTAGTTTGACATGACCTGTGCTTCATAAAACTATGCTGATTTTTGCTGATAACCATGTTCTTCTCAAGGAATTCTTGAATATTATCCCTTAATAACCTTTCAAATATTTTACCAGCCACAGAAGTTAAGCTCACAGGTCTATAATTTCCAGGCAAGGATTTTGAACCCTTTTTGAATATAGGAACCACATCTGCCTTCCTCCAATCCTCCGGAACACTTCCTGAAAGAAAAGAATCTTGAAAGATTAAAAACAGAGGTTCACTTATTTCTGCACTTAGTTCCTTAAGTACACGTGGATGGATACCGTCAGGCCCTGGAGCTTTGTTTATATTAACTTTCTTTAGTTGCTGCAGCACCTTGTCTTGAGTTAACCAATTACAATTATTCTGCAAGTTTTTAGTAGCAATCATTTGCACATCTATTGCCATTGGTTCTTCCTTAATATATACAGAGGAGAAATAGTTATTTAAAATTCCTGCCTTTTCCTGGTCTTCATTAATTAACACCCCCGTTTGAGTTTTTAGTGTACCTACACTTTCATTTTTTTTTTTTTTTAGAATTTAGCACAGTATTTGACGGTTCTATTTGACTCTCACATATGAAGTGTAGGCACCAAATTAACTTTTTAGCACCTAAAGAATTAGAATTTTTAAAACTGCGCTGTGAGCACATTATTTGATGGTTCTATTTGACTCTCAGATATGAAGTGCACACACCAAATGTACTATTAAGCAGCAAAAAATTTGGAATGTTTTAAACTGCGCTGTAAGCACAGTATTTGACGGTACTATTTGACTCTCAGATATGAAGTGCACACCCCAAATTTACTTTTTAGCATCTAAAGAATTTAAATGTTTAAAAATGTGCTGTAAGCACAGTATTTGATGGTTCTATTTGACTCTCAGATATGAAGTGCAGGCCTCAAATTTACTTTTTAGCACCTAAAGAATTAGAATGTTTAAAACTGCAATGTAAGCACAGTATTTGACGGTTCTATTTGACTCTCACATATGAAGTGTAGGCACCAAATTAACTTTTTAGCACCTAAAGAATTTGAATGTTTAAAACTGCTATGTCACAGCAGTATTTTTTTTGTAAATATATTTGTATTCAATTTTTAGGTGTCATAACATCGTTGAACAGTGAGAAGCATATGTAGAAGTGGGACTCACAGGTCCTCCAAAAGGCATTATAAGCTGAGGTGTACAGGCCTCTATCTTTCCTTCCATCCGGCCTTACTAGGTATAGATGTCTGATGTTGTGTCAGGGTTTGCGTGAAGCATTAGTTTTATTTCTTCGTGTGGCGGTTGTTGATAAGTGGGGCAGGATGTATTGTCTTTTCTAGGTTATAGGGGAAGGGTAGGAGGGGGGTGAGGGGGTCCCCTGTTGCCTGCGCTCCTGAGTGCAGCGGGGATGTGGGTGGAGACTTTTCTGCCGCCTTTTTATTCGTCTGTGTAGCCTGCGTATGTGATGGCCCTGAGGAGTGGCCTGGTTAGGTAGTTTAGGGATTACATGTAGGGTTTTTGTATATTCTTCCTTTGTGTCTGGGGGTAGGGGTTCCTAAGGTCGGCCTGCGTCGAGGAGTCGGTCCGCGAATCCATCGCCTGCCGTCGTCAGTATCCAGTGTGTCCAGATGTCAAGATATTGTTGTGTCCTGTCTGTGGTTTTCATGTGTATGTCTTCTGTCGCCCTGAGGTCTTCCATTTGTGTGAACCAATCGCCTAGTGTGGGTGCCACTGTGTTCCTCTAGTGTTGGGGGATGAGCTGCTTTTCTACATTGAGTATCCTGATAGTTATTGATCTTTTGTTTCTATTACTAGGTGTAGTGGTTTGATGAAGGAGCATTGCTGTCGGGTCGAGAGGTGGTGGTTGGTCCGAGAAAGTCTGTAGCATTTTGTGTATCCCTTGCCAAAAGGTTTTTTTTTTTCCACAGTCCTACCAAATGTGTAAGGATGTCCCTGTCTCTGTCCCACATCTCCAGCACTGTGCTGGTTGATCTGGGAGCATCTTGTGTAGGACGTCTGGGGTGTGGTACCATTGTGTAAGTAGTTTGTATGCTGTCTCTTGTTGTCTACTAAAGACCGCACAGTGGTGTGTTAGTGAGCATATTTTGTCCCTTATGGGTATGGCTTGCATCAGGTATAGAAGCCGAGGCAAGAAGTTCATTTTGACAAACTGAACTCGCCCGAACCAGGAAATGTGGGGGTATGACCATTCCCCCACATCCCTCCTGAATGCGGCCAGCATCAGGGCGAAATTTTCGGTAAATAGGTTGGTGCTATTTTTGTTGAGCCAAATGCCCAGGTACCTGATTTTAGAGTCTGCCCACTGAAGTGTGAAGCTCTGACGGAGTGAGGTTTCCCGGCGTCGGGGTACTGATATGTTGAGGATATACAGCTTTGCAAACTTTATTTTCATGTTAGATAGTATACCATATTCTCGGAAGGATTTAATTATGTTCGGGAGCGAGATTTCTGGATTTGTGACAAAGAATAGAAGGTTGTCGGCATATGCCGCAACCTTGTGATGTATGCTGCCTTTTTCTAGCCCAGTAATGTCCTGGTTGTGTCTTATTGCCTGTAGAAATGGCTCTAGATCTACTATAAAGAGTATCGGCAACAGGGGGTATCCCTGGCGGGTGCCGTTGTGTATTGCAAAGTCCTCTGTGGGGGCTCCGTTTACAATTACTTGTGCTCTGGGTTGTCTGTATAGGGCCTCTATCCAGCCCCACATGTATGCCCCCATACCCATGTGCGTGAGGACCTGGAATAGGTAGGTCCACTCGATCCTGTCGACGGCCTTCTCCGCGTCCGTGGATAGCAAGAGAAGGCCTCTGCACTCGGCCGGTCTCCCGTGGGCTATCGACAGTGCTCTGATAGTGTTGTCCCTAGCCGCCCTAGCACTGCCATTGCTATTTCCTTTGTGGTTATGAGTTCATCGAGCGCCTCAGCCGCATCTATTTCAATGTGCGTGTGTGTGTGGGTTTGTAGGAAGTCTTTTGTTTTACTTAGGAGGTTGGCTTGTGACTGTTCGCCTCATGGCCCTGGTAGAATATACAGGTCAGTGTAGTAAGATCGTATGACGTCTTGTATTTTGGTGGGGAGGCGATGTAAGTTCCCTGTTTTGTCTCGAATTTATTCTGTGTACGTGTGTTGTCTCCATTTGGCTAGCATTCTTGCTAGAAGTTTTCCGCTTTTGTTACTGTGTACCTCAAAGAATGCTTTATGTTGTGCTGCGTCTCTGTGGTGTCTGGCATTCAGGAGTGTGGTCAGTTCCCTTCTCAGCTGCAGCAGCGTAGCCTGGTGTGTAGGGAGTCTACCTCTTTTGTTAGTTTTGTTTATTGTCTGTATGTCTTGTGGATGCATGGAATAGCCTTCCAGCTGAAGTGGTAGAGGTTGTGGCGAAATCGACCTCGCCACTGGGCATTGGAGAAGACTGATTGCCAGCCTCCTGCCATGTGACTATGGCCCCTTGGGATGTATTGCCCTTTAAAGACATGATTTGGGCATAATGGATTTGTGTTGTGCTGCTGCTGGCCTTTTAAGAACCATCTAGGGACATACTGTGGAGTTACTGGGTGGCCACCATTTCATGTATCAGAGGCACATGGTGAGAACAATGGATGAAGCACATGGTGAGAACAATGGATGGCGGCCATTTTAACTCACAGACACTGTTTGGACTTTTCTACACGGTGCCATCTCGATGGTATTTGGTGCACAAAGACATTGTGCAGTAGTTTTAAACTATACAACAGGGGACATATTATACAGTAATTATTTTTCATATAGCCCTGTATATGTTCTGCGGAATCTGCATTAAACTGTATATTCCAAACTACTGAACGGATCTGGGTGAATTTTGGATATGAGGTTCACCCAGATCCCCTGGTTCAAAGGATATACTTTTTATGGGATTATTGCATGTTTTGGGGTCCCTGTAATATGTTTTATAATACTGTATTTCTCTGCCTGTGATAATTATATTAACCATTGTGTTCAGTAATCATATCACAGGCAGAGGGGAGGATTTTGTGTGGGAGTGTCTGTGTGTATTGTACGGATTGATTGGTTGTATTTCAAAACCCTGTGGGCAGTACTATGTTTGTAGAATGTGAATAAAAGAGGCTGTATGTGCCAGTACAGGCAGTTCTGCTTCACCCTCAATTTGGAGTGCCGTCTCTTATTGGGGGAATCTGCTACAAGGGATTGCTATGCTCTGCATACTCCCTTGCTATATTCACTGCTAAGCTCTTGTAAGAGCTTGTTCAGGTTTTTGCTCTCTGAAGGAGTCTACGGTGGTTATGGTGTCGGCTGGAGTGCTTGGAGCCCTCAGGAAGCGCTAGGAGCATCCTTCAATGGAGGTACCCAGTCTGGGTGCCCGTCGATCCGTTACAGAGGTTAACACAGTAAAGGAGTTTAAGCATGCGTGGGATAGGCATAAGGCTATCCTAACTATAAGATAAGGCCAGGGACTAATGAAAGTATTTAGAAAATTGGGCAGGCTAGATGGGCCGAATGGTTCTTATCTGCCGTCACATTCTATGTTTCTATGTATGAGTGTCGTGATGTGTGCCTCTCTTTGGCGTTTTAGCCGTGACCCTTTTTGTATGAGGTGGCCCCTGATCATGCATTTGTGAGCTTCCCACATAAGCGCGGTTGACGTGTGGCCCGAAGTGTTGTCTGTGAAGTAGTCCCTCAGTATCTTGTCTGTCTCTGTCAGGACGTTTGGCAGATGTTTGGATAACATGTATTAATTCAGTCGCCATTTGGAGACCCTAGGTCTGTACAGTGGGGACGAAAGAGTAAGTGAGACCAGCGTGTGGTCTGACCACGTCTCTGTTCCGTGTTCTGTTGCTTTCACCTATTCACACCAATGCTAGCACTTTTAATGCGGTCTGAGAGGGTCACCAGCTACCCACACAGTCCTCCCGCCCCACCACCTGCTCCCTAGATCCAATTCCCTCGAACCTCATCCATACTCTGTCTTCTTCTCTTTCTCTACCTCTCACTAAAATTCTCAATCTCTCTCTCTCCTCTGGTATATTTCCATTGCCCTTCAAACATGCAACTGTAACCCCAATTCTAAAGAAGCCCAATCTTGACCCTAACTCCCCATCCAACTATCGTCCTATCTCGCTTCTGCCTTTTGCCTCCAAGATCCTTGAAATAAATTGTATATGTGAGATTGACAGACTTCCTCGAGTCCAACTCTCTGCTAGACCCACTTCAGTCTGGATTCGGTGCTAAGCACTCTGTGGAAACAGCACTGACCAAAGTATCCAATGATCTACTCGATGAAAAATCTCCTTGACCTGTCTGCAGCTTTTGACACTGTTGATCATCAACAGCTTCTTCTCATCCTCCTCAATATCGGTCTACAAGATACTGCTCTCTCCTGGTGCTCCTCCTACCTCTCCCAGCGCTCTTTCAGTGTTTCTTTCTCTGGCTCTGCTTCTTCTCCCCAACTCCTCTCTGTTGGTGTCCCCAAGGTTCAGTCCTTGGTCCCCTACTGTTCTCCATCTATACTGCCTCCCTTGGTAAACTCATTAGCTCCTTTGGCTTCCAATATCATTTCTATGCAGATGACATGCAAATCTACCTGTCCTCTCCTGATCTCTCCCCGTCCTTCTTGACTAGTGTCTCTGACTGCCTCTCCTTTGTTTCTAACTGGATGGCTGCCCACTTCCTTAAACTAAATTTGACCAAAACTGAAATTCTGGTCTTTCCTCCCTCAAGTGTTGTTACTCCTGTGTCTGTCTACCTCCAAGTCAACGGTGCTACCATCAGCTCCACCACGCAGGCTCGCTGCCTAGGTATTCTCTTTGACTCCGACCTCTCCTTCAAGCCTCATGTTCAATCTATCGCCAAATCCTGTCATTTCCATCTCAAAAACATTGCGCGCAGGTCCGCCCCTACTTAACGCCAGATGCGACTAAGGTGTTGGTCCATTCCACTGTCCTTTCTCGCCTTGACTACTGTAATCCACTTCTCAGTGGTCTTACGTGCTCCCAACTAGCGCCGTTACAGTCCATAATGAATGCGGCAGCGAGGCTCATCTTCCTGTCTGCCCGCACCTCCCATGCCTCACCCTTCTGTCAGTCCCTACATTGGCTTCCTATAAAATATAGAGCTCAATTTAAAATTCTGGTTCTTGATTTCAAATCTCTACATAATGCTGCTCCCACCTATTTATCCTCCCTTATACACAAGTATGTCCCATCTAGGCCCTTACGATCTGCTGAAGACTTATGTCTATCTTCTGTCTGTACTCCCACCTCTGATGCTCGCCTTCAATATTTCTCAAAGTCTGCACCGTTCCTGTGGAACTCGCTTCCCTCCTCCATTAGATGCTCACCCAGCCTGCACTCCTTCAAAAAATTGTTAAAAACCCACTTCTTCATAAAAGCGTATCAATTAAACTGTTAATAGCTCCTGACTGATTCCTCTTTTGCAACTGTCATTAGTCTAATACTATCCTTACCTTTTTGTGTCATTTTATTCCACTCCCTCTAGCATGTAAGCTCATTGAGCAGGGCCCTCAACCCCTCTGTTCCTGTGTGTCCCACTTGTCTGGTTACAATTACATGTCTGTTCGTCCACACATTGTAAAGCGCTGCGGAATTTGACGGCGCTCTATAAATATCATAATAATATAAATAAAAATAATAATGAAAAAGTAGTCTAGTAGTGTATATGTGTTATGCGGGTGGGACAGGAACGTGTAGTCCCTCTCGTCTGGGTGATGTGCCCTCCAGCAGTCTACTAGTTGTGAGCATCGTAGTAAGACTTTTATTTGGGTCAGGTGTTGTGTTGGGACCTTAGATGCCCCGGAGGATGGGTCCCATTTGGGGTCCATGGTCAAATTAAAGTCCCCCCCTTGGATCAGGATGCCCTCTGTGAAGGTTAGTAGTGCGCGCAGGATGCGGGTGAGAAACCTATAGTGCCGTTGATTGGGAGCGAATATGTATGCGAAGGTATAAGTGGTTCCTGCTATCGAACACTTCAGGAATAAGTATCTCCCGTTGGGGTCTGTCTTGGTATCTGCTTCGTGGAACGTTACCCGTTTATGGAGTAGTATGGAGTAGTACTATGACAACCCCTCTTGATTTGCCTGCACTATGGTCACTATAGTACCCCTTGGTGTATCTGTGATCTGTCAGTTTGGGTCTGAGTCCTTCCCTGAAGTGTGTTTCCTGGATGTATATCACATCTGCCCTGGTTTTGTGGAAGTCTCTCAGGGCACTTGAACATTTCTCGGGTTTGTTCAGGCCTCTAGCATTTATGGTAGTGATGTGGAGATCTGCTGGTCGTAGCGACATGGTATCAGGCTCGGAGGGGGGCCCAGGCGGTCGGGGTAGGAAATGGTTTAGGGGGAGGGAGGGTGAACCAGCGTCTGTAAGATCGCTGTCTAGGAGTGAGCGTCTGGGGAGGGACCAGTCACCTGTCTACCTGTGAGTTGGGGTGACTCCCTGCCCAAAACTATGCGCCCTGTCATACAGGGGAGTCGAAGGAGGTTGCGAGCCTCTGTACAGCGTATATGAGGGTGGGGATCTATCAGATCACAGGTCCTCTAGGTCCTTGCGGTCTCTTCCTGTGTCGTCCCCTATTGACTCATTGTGCTTGTCAACGATCTAGGTGTTCCTTGCCTTACGAGTCATGGCCCTAGGGCCCTTTAGGCCTGATGCGTGTCAGATCTGTCATATTTCGTGTGCAGAAACAGGTGGAGGTATAAGCTTTGAACAGGTTTACAGTTAAAACATTTAGAACATTTAGAATATTTAGAGCATTTAGTACATATAACTATGCCTTGGAAGCTCGTCAGTAGCATGTGCCCGGGTTCCCGCGTTCCTACCCAGCCGTCCCTAAAGTTCCCGTTAATTTGCTTAAGTATTAATGGTCTGAGTTAGTACCCAGACCCCCTCCTGCTCCCTGCCCGAAGGAGCTCGCCCCCCCCCCCGGCCCGGGCACAGGCCCCCACTCCCTCCCCTTCCCCAGCAAGCCCGGGTCCCCGCAAGATTGAGTACTTTCTGGCCCAGCCATGTGAGGGAGTTGGCTTTTTATTTATTATGTTTTTTTTTCATCTTTTATAACAAGGAATATATATATAGCTTTCTATGTAGTCATTAGGTGGGCTATAATTTAATATACAAAAACAATACTAGTATACAGTTATGGTTACCGGGGTGGGCGAATCCGCCCGATTAGGCCTCATAGTCCCCCCTGCGGGATGGAGCATGCTTCACACCTTGGGACAATTAGTTTAGGCTGTTTTTTTTTTTCTCTCTCCCCGTAGGGCCATCTAAGCCTTAAGAGTGCATTTATAAGTCGCATTCGGTAGGTGGCTTGCGTGCATGGAAGGTTGGCGTCGGGAGATCTAGGTAAGTGCAGGGCCCAAGTGTGGTATGGTGTCTGAGACCGGGTATGTTAATACTTGCGGACAGCCGTCCAGTCGGTGCCTGTGAGTTAGGTGTTAGGCAATTTCCCTCCCTGTGTCGCCATCTCTAGGGAGGCTAGTGGTCTTTGCATCTCAGAAGGTTGTACGGTGGTGGGTTTGGGCGAGGCTGGGTCCACGGCCCCCGGGCTCCCTGCTTGACTGTCTACATCGAGGCCCCGGACTCTGTCTCTGCGGTTTCTGTTGCGGTGTCTGGCCGCCCGTGGCAAACATGTAGAAGGCCAGCGGGTCAGGCCATTGCATCTGGATCGCGGAGAATTGTAGGTCCCGGGTCAGCTCCAGCAGATCGTCTGCCTCCCTAACTAGAAAAGGGCCCACTGGGGCAAAAACTTGTAATCCGGTTGGAAAAGTCCAGCGGTATCGTAATTTGTTGGATTGTAAGATCCTTGTGAGTGGGCGCATGGCCCTGCGGTATGCCAGCGTTGCTGGGGACAAGTCTGGGAATAGTTGGGCCTCTATCCCATTCAGGAGGACACTGTCAGTCTCTCTTTCCATCTGTAGGATTTCCTCCATAAGTTGGTAGCTAGCCAGGCAGCATATAATGTCTCTTGGGGGGTTCTCTGGGGCCCCCTTGGGGTGAAGCGCTTGGTGTGCTCTAATGAAGTCAATTGTGGTAGCCTCCGGTCTTCCGAATATTTTTTTGAAAAGGTCAGTAAGGATCTCTCGAACAGGCTCAGAGTTGTTTGCACTGTCAGGGATACTTACTCTGATGTTTTGCCTTCTGCCTCTGTTGTCCAAGTCTTCTATATGGTATGCCATCTGTCTGAGCTGGTTGGACTGTTTTGATATGGCATTCGAGTTCACGGACTGCACCGACTGCACGTGGTTGGTGTCAGCTTCCAACTGGGAGACTCTGTGGTGGAGGCCTTGCAGGTCCTCCCTCATCGCGTGCAGCTCCGCTGTGATAGATTTCTGTAGAGCTGTATTAGCTTCTTTAAGATTTGTTTTTGTCTGTAGATTACTAAGCATCTTCAGCCACTCCGGGGGCATCTCCATCGCGCCTGCCGGCTCGGGCCCGTCCTTCCGGGCAGAGTCGTTGGAGGCCTGGGATGTAAGGTCGGCCGGTGTGATCAGAAACTGTCTCATCGACGGGGCCGGGGACCCCCGCGGGGTGTCCATGGGCTTGGCAGCTTGTGTTGCTCTGTGGGATTTCCTCATGTCTGGGTCTGACACGCAGCACGACAAGGAATTTAGCTGAGCCAGTGGGGAGCACACTCACTATGCTGCCATCTTGCTCGGTGTCCAGGCCACGCCCCCTCATCACAGCAGTATTTGATGGTTCTATTTGACTCTCAGATATGAAGTGCAGGCACCAAATTTATTTGAATTTTTAAAAATGCAATGTAAGCACAATATTTGACGGTTCTATTTGACTCTCAGATTGTGCACCGCAGGCCGCAAATGTACTATTTAGCACCAAAAAGTTAGATTTTTTTAAACCAACAATGTAACAGTAGTATTTAAGGGTTTATTGGACTGCAAGAAATGCAGTACGCAAATGTACTATTTAGCACCAAAAAAATGGCAGTATTTAAAAATGCCTAGATGTTGCCCACTGAGCTACCAGAACAGGATTAAAGTAATGTGCCTGGCACACATGCAGTTGCAAGTGCACAGCACTCTCTGTGGCACTGGGCTCAGGGCAGGGTACAAAAATGTAGTATTATAGCACCCACAAAAATAATCGCTGTAGTTTGAATAATCACTGTAGTTTGAATAATCGCTGTAGTTTGCAGATTCAACACCAGAATTATTTCCTAATCTGTCCCTAACAGCTGCAGCATCCTCTCCCTACACTAATAAGAGCTCATGTGCGTGCGGCGCTACGTGACTCCAGCTTATATATAGAGGCTGGGTCACATGCTGCACTGGCCAATCACAGCCATGCCATTAGTAGGCATGGTTGTAATGGCTTCTAAGGGCACACAAGTCAAAGCCCTGCAGCCTTTCAAAACACGCCATCCGAACACCGAACTCCAACCCGAACATACACTGATATGTCCATGTTCAGGTCCGGGGTCCAAAAAACGTAATGTTCGTTACGAACCCGAACTTTACAGACCGGGTTCGCTCAACTCTAGTTATTAAGTCAAGATTCACAGAGTGATCCAACAGCCAACACATTCAAACAAATTAAATGGAATATTATGAGTGATACAGATTAAAATAATTGTGGTTGCATTATTCCAAAGCCCCTCGAAAAATACAAGTATACTTCAATGTAACCCATAAAACTAAGTGAAACTATGGAATAAATGCATGGATATAAACCAGAATATGTAATGCTATCATTATTACCCATGGTTACCATTTGATTTG
>OW240916.1:134293901-134795147 GCA_933207985.1 Pelobates cultripes
AAGAGGCAGAGGGGGAAGAGAGAGACAAAGAGGGAGAAATGAGAGAGAGACACACAAGGGGAGGGGAAGAAAGAGGCAGAGGGGAGAGAGAGAGACTGGGAAGGAGAGGGGAGACATTGACACAGAGGAGCAGTGAGGGGGAGAAAGAAACATACAGAGTGACTGGGGGAGACAAAAAGGCACACAGAGGGGCTGGAGATAAAGAGACACACATAGGGTCAGTATATATCACAAAGCCCCCAAGGCTTTGCCCTGCCGGCCGATCTCCCTCCCCGTTCCACAGGCACCATGCAGCCAGTCGGCAGGGGAGGAAGAGAGGACCTGGGGCAACGCTCTGGCTCTCACGAGGGTGAACTCTAGCCCTGGAGCTACGGGCTAGAGTTCACTCTCACCACTTCCTGGTGGTCCCAGTAGTAGGAGTGAACTCTAGCCCCATACACACACACTGCTCCCCACACACACACACCATACACATTCACACACTGCCCCCACACACACACACCATACACATTTACACACTGCCCACCCACACACTGAACCTTTCACACACATTGCAACACTGCTCCTATACCCTACTACAGCCCCATATCCCAGCAGACTCCAGGTAAGTTGTCAAACTGTTCTTAAACGGTTTGACGACTTACTCTGGGAGGGGGTGCCGACGCTCCTGGCACCATAACCACTACACAGAGGAGTAGTGGTTATTGTGCATGGAATATTTCTTTAAACAATCTACAAGTGCCCCTCTCAGGCTCAGGCTCAGGCTTTGGATCCGCCACTAGTATATGACATGTATATTAATGTGTGTATTAGTTATATATATATATATATATATATATACCTATTATATTTACACATATTAATGTACATTTATAAATGCATAATACACAGAGAAATTTCATTAATATGTACCATATGTAATGAGCAGATATTGGCCCAGTCTTGTTGCTAGGTGCATACTCAAGCACAATAACATATTTAAAGTGAAGAGCACACCCACAGGACTTCAAAATAAACATTTTTTACAGTTGTGCCCTACATACATTCATCATTTCAGTCCCATTAACAAGCTTTAACATAGAAACATAGAAACATAGAAACATAGAAACATAGAATGTGACGGCAGATAAGAACCATTCGGCCCATCTAGTCTGCCCAATTTTCTAAATACTTTCATTAGTCCCTAGCCTTATCTTATAGTTAGGATAGCCTTATGCCTATCCCACGCATGCTTAAACTCTTTTACTGTGTTAACCTCTACCACTTCAGCTGGAAGGCTATTCCATGCATCCACTACCCCCTCAGTAAAGTAATACTTCCTGATATTATTTTTAAACCTTTGTCCCTCTAATTTAAGACTATGTCCTCTTGTTGTGGTAGTTTTTCTTCTTTTAAATATAGTCTCCTCCTTTACTTTCCTTAATATGTCAAGGTAGTTGGACTGAAACATTGATTACATGCAAAGACACGTCTGCTTAAAATAAATCTGCACTTTTGTTTATTTTGAAGCCTATGAGTGCGCTTTTTACGTTGAAGTACTTTTTAATTTTAAGTTATCTGTTCTAACTCTGTATCTGCACACTATGCTGGTGCGACGCATTATGGGGCTGGTAAATATTTTTTTTCCAGGGCTGCTTTTAATTCCCAGTCCGGCCCTGCTCTGCATCACAGCATCGCTCACACTAGGGGAAGAAGAACATGTTGGGCAGCGAAACCCCTCTTCCCATCGGGGTAGAGGCTACATTGTCAAGGAGGCATGTCAGGAGCAGAGCCAGCACAAGCCAAACACAGCCATGGCCAATTAGCATCTCCTCATATCGATGTATTGAATCAATGCATCTCTATGAGGAAAGTTCAGTGTCTCGATGCAGAGGGTGGAAACACTGAATGTCAGTGCTGCACACTGTGCATCACTGCCCCAGGAAGCGCGTCTAGCAGCCATATGAGGAGTGGCCATTAGAGGTATCCCTAGACTGTAATGTAAACACTGCATTTTCTCTGAAAAGATAGTGTGTACTGGAAAAAGCCTGAAGGAAATTATTATACTCACCAAAACAAATACAATAAGCTGTAGTTGTTCTGGTGACTATAGTGTCCCTGTAGTAATAATAAAATAATAATATTAATAACTAAAGGAATATGCCAATGTTCTGCTAAAAAATGTTCATGACTCTTGGTGACCCACAGCTTGGCGGTATCCAGTTAAAACTTATTCCCAGGCTTACATCAGTCCTCCAGGGTTGGCGATGGGTGACTGGCATGGACTGCTCCAGGGACTAACCTTCCTTATTAACGTAATTTCACAGATTCAGTCCGAATAGCTTATAGTTAAATATGTAGTATTTTGATGTTCTAAGTGTATATGCCTTCCAGTTTTTTTTGTTTTTTTTTTTCTGTTATCGAGTTCCTACAGTGGGCCTCTAATCTTAATCTCAGCCTCAATGTTATATGCTTTTTGTTTAGCAAGTCTGTACAGATGACGTTAATTTTAATCACTGTGGTTCTATACATTGATAATCTCTTGTCTACCTGGCTTTCACTATGTTCACTAAGTTACATACGCAGACACGACTGATGCTTGATATTATTATCATAAAAATGTGCTACTATCACACATGCCATAAATAGGTTATACTGTTTGATCTGACTGCGCTTATTTATGCTCTTTTAGTATATATATATATATATATATATATATATATATATATATGTATATATATTATGTAATATTATAAACTATGTTGTAATTTCTATGCTCAAGTCTATTGACATTCCCAGTTACTATAACCTGCTGTTCCCTACAGATAACATCAGTATTAACTATCTATGTGCTAATAATACCTAAAGATGAGCTGTTAATTGTATTACTGTTCCAGCTAATGTATTGGATTTAATTACCTATAAACTTACTGTCTATACATCTATCACAGCAAGTCTCACAATGCAATTTGCTTCCTGCAGAGTGTTGTAGCACTGGGACAAATGAATGATGATAATGATAATTTCCTACAAATTTTGTCAACATACATTTCTATATAATCGCATATCTGCCCTACAGATTGTATCAACTTCCGTCACCAGCATATTTATACAAAGCTCTTTCATGGTGAGTATAGATTTTAATCAGAACAACATGTACACCTGTAAGAGCATATTTAAAAATGATATTATTTTACCTAGAATATATCTGTATATATTCCAGTTAAAATGCCAATACGAGCAGCAAAGGACTGGTTGTATCCCCTTGTACCTCAATCAATCCAGCTCTGACGGAGTTCTCATGTCATAGATATGGCCAACGAAAAATCTCTGCCTTTCATATGTATATTGAAGGTTTTTTATTATTATATAATTCTACCCAATAAAAACATTCACCATTCACTAGACTTTCTCATTAGTACCATATTTGATTTATATGGGGGAGCAGACCTGCAAATTGTATCATATATACTAGTCACTCAGGGACTACATTCGTTATTAGCACTAACAAATGCAGGTGGTTCTATTTGCACTTGTATATATTGTCACTTATATGGTACATGTTACAGTATGATGGTTGTGTATATGATTTTTGTTGTTTAAAGTGATATTACGCAGGAAGAGATTTTTAGTGTGATTCACAGTACACTATGTATATAAGAGCTACATGTCACAATTGTTTAGACTCATAAATAAGCCTAAATGAGCAATTCCTGTAACTTATACGTGTTACAGGAATTACATTTATTAACCCATTATTCATGGTGATGTATTAATAACACATTCAACATTGTTAATGTTTTTACTACCATCACTTTAGTGGAAAGGCTAGTTGTGACACTGGAAATTAAGACTGCTAGTGATGACTTTAGGAAAAGACAGGGCAGCCATTTATATTGGGAAGGGAGAGGGACAGTGACATTGAGAATGAGAGTGTGGTGACACTGGAAATCAGGTGCCTAAGAGTTCAGAGGTCATGTCAACACGGTCAGGGCTGGTTATATTTGGTGGAATAAAAGCACAGGAACAGAATTACTTACGGAAGGAGTTAGGGGGGTCTCATATGTTCAATACAGACATGCTATGAATAAAAAACAACTTGCTATAAACTGGCATTTGGTTGCTTCCCTCTTCTTTTTGTTTTTCTGAAGAGGTGTCTAGTTTTCTACCCTACCCTTACCTTTTGTGTCACTTTACCCCACTCCCTCTAGCATGTAAACTCATTGAACAGGGCCCTCAATCCCTCTGTTCCTGTGTGTCCAACTCATCCGGTTACAATTACATGTCTGTTAGTCCACCCATTGTACAGCGCTGTGGAATTTGTTGGCGCTTTATAAATAATAATAATAATAATTGGATTGGTCTCTTTATTCAATGCTTATTAATAATACTTTTTGCACAAGCCTTGGTCTTAAAGTAAGAGATGAAATAGACAAGCATACAGACAGATAGATGGACATACAGACAGATAGTCTGATGGCAAACAGAGATAGACAGACAGATAGATAGATAGATAGATAGATAGATAGATAGATCGTCAAAAGATAAATAGGTAGATAGATAGACAGATAGCATTGTAATTTTAATGATACAATATCTCTCTCAGTTTTTATATTACATTTATGAAATACTAAAAATAAAAATGTTATTCCTGTGAAAAATGTTAAAACAATAGAATTAAGATTTTAAAATATCTACTGGTTTAGAGGAATATTGTTTTAATTGTCCCCAAATGACTTGAAATTAACATATGAGAATTTTAGATTAAATTTTTTTTTTGTTTTTGTTTTTTTTATTCTTTATTTTACTTTGTGCATAGTATTACAAATAAGCTTGCTCCGCCACGACAGCATGGGCAAGCACAGAATAAACAACATGGTAGAGCGATATTATAACTTTGAGATAATCGCACAGTGATTTGTTTTGGGGATTTTTTTTTATTTTTTTTATTTGTATAAATTTTTTATTTTTCAATTTAAAATTTCATCCATATACACACTTTCATAGAAAAATAGGTTTTAAAATATTACAATAAATTAAGTATTGTACACATATGTAATAAAACCATATTTTATGCATTTATACACTGACTACAGTCAGATCTATAGATTACTCTTTCTTACACTTCCACATAAAGCTGCTACATTACCTAAGAGAGGTTGTCATTGGAGGGAGGGTTTTGGTTTTAAGACTAAGATATCTATTCCAAGGGGCCCAGATCTCCTCATATTTCTCCTTGGATACTTTATTTATTGCTATGCCTGCTTCCATCCTGCATTGATAATCCACTTGTACACAAATATCTTGCCAAGCTAATGGGACCATATTTCTCCAGTTTCTAGCTATAACTAGTTTAATTGCCACAAAGATATGGATCATAAGAATTTTTTATTTTATATTGACCCTTGGCATATTTAAGTGAAACAGGAACATTTGAGAAGTAATAACAGTTTGTGCATTCAGAATAAAATTTACCAAATCCAATAAAGTTACTTTCATAGGTTTCAACTCATCACAGTCCCACCATATGTGAGTGAATGAACCTAATTCCCTACCACATCTCCAACAATCTGGTAGAAGTGTAGGTTGAAATCTATGAAGGCGAGTAGGCACCAGATACCATCGGTACACAGGTTTAAAATACACTTCCCGTATGTTTACCCCACGGATATGTCTTTTTACTAATTGTTGTTTTGGGGATTTGATGACATGAGTAACGTCGCACATTTATAGGTTAGAGTAAGTAAACATTTAACCGTAGTGTAATACAGGGCATAATAACATGTAGTGAAGGGACTAGCGTGGTGAAGGCTCTAGTTATTCTTATGTTTTGTGCAGTGATTAGACATCGGTTTCGTGTAGGTTAAACTAGTAATTACGTGTGGGCGAGTGCTCATTACTGAGACAATGCTATCAGCCCTCTGATTATAGTGTGCTGCTTTTGGGTTTTGCTGTATACATCCATTACCCTTTGCTGGGTATCTAGTGGTCTCCTGAATTATTACTAAGGTGTATGCTAGTGTAACCCTTGTACAACAAGTGTCCCTGGAAGTGGGTGCCTTTGCGATGTTCATCCATATATACTCGAGCATAAGACAAGTTTTTTGGCACATTTTTTGTGCTGAAAAACCCCCACTCATCTTATACTCGAGTCACTGTCTTTATTATGGCAACTTACATTGCCATAATACAGACCAGGACCGCCGGGCTCATTAAAAAACCCGGCAGTCCTGTTGGGGGCTGGTAGCGAGCTGTAACTTACCTTTCCTGCAGCTCCTGTCAGTTCCCTTCTCTCTCCTCCGGTCCGGTCAGCTCCCCTGTCAGCTCCACTGTAATTCTCGAGAGAGCCGCGGGGTCAGAGTGTTGTCACGGGTTACCATGGCAACGCTCCGCGCGACTTACAGTGGAGCTGACAGGGGAGCTGACCGGACTGGAGGAGAGAGAAGGGAACTGACAGGAGCTGCAGGAAAGGTAAGTTACAGCTCTCTGCCAGCCACCCTCCTACACAGCCCATCCACTGGACCACCAGGGAATGAGAGCCCCCCTCCCTGCCATGTATCAAGCAGGGAGGGGGAACAAAAAAATATAAATAATAATAAAATAAAAATAAAATATTACTAATATAACAAAAAAAATGTAAAATAATAATAATTTTAAAAAAAACAATAAAAATGCCCACCCCCCACCAAGGCTCTGCATCACATACACAAACACACTCTGCATCACACACACACACTGCATTCACACACACACTGCACTCATACACACACGCACACACTGCACTCATACACACACACACTGCACTCATACACAAACACACACACACTGCATTCATACACACACACACACCGCATTCATACACACACACACCGCATTCATACAAACACACTGCATTATATATACACACACACACTGCATTCATTATATACGCACACTGTAAATAAATATACAATTAATATAATTTTTGGGGAATATAATTTTATTTAGAAATTTACCAGTAGCTGCTGCATTTCCCACCCTAGTCTTATACTCGAGTCAATACGTTTTCACAGTTTTTTGGGGTAAAATTAGAGGTCTCGATCTATATTCGGGTCGACTTAAACTCGAGTATATACGGTATATATATAAGGGTACCAGAAAGTGGTTGGGCTGTAGCCTTACAGTGCCTTAAGTGTGAAGACAGTGGCTGAGTTACCGCCATGATACAATCCGGTGTTACTCCATGCGGGGTAAACAGGGAGATTCATGCTGGGTCCCAGGTGTGTGTTGAAGGAGTTATAATACTTTAAAGCTATAAAAAGTGAGTCCTACGGTGTGTGTCAATCCCATGTAGGACAATGAGCAGTCGGGATTGACACACACCGTATCCAAGACTTCTAGGATGCTGCAGCATTGATGCGGGCTCTGGGCCTACCGCAGGACTCACTTTTTTACATTTTACATTAGATTGCCTGCAGGGAGCTATAGATCTCCCCTTGAACAACTACATTAAGCTGTAGTTGCAGGAAGGTGAGTGGTCAAAGCGACCTATGCCATGCCAGTGTTCCACTCAATAAGTCAGCAAAGAATGTAAGCGCCATATTCTCTAATTGGAAAGGTGTTTTACCTCGTATTGCAGCTTTATCTTTCCCATTTTGGAAGATGACGATAATGTCCCTTGTAGCTGTAGCTGGTGCCTTAGCAGGTTTGGAGACACGGAAGAGGTATTCTGGGGTAATTGCCTTGGCCTGCCTAGGTGGTAGTAAGGTTGAGAACAAGCGTCTTGTGAAATGTGGCAAGTCAACTTCTGGGATTTCCTCTGGGACCCCTCTGATCTTCAGATTATTTATCTGCCAGGTGTCTTCTTGAGCTGCAAAGCGACGCTCATTTATCAAAACTGCTGCTGCATATCTTGTATGGCATTTTGAAGCTGAGCTATGTTGTGGGTGTTTGCTTGGGAGGCTCCCTCCAGTGCTCCTAATCGGCCTCTCAGGCCCTGTAGATCTCGTCAGCTTGCAGTGACATCCGCCAAGATGTTCTTTTGGAGATCCGCCAATAGCGTTTTTAAAACCAAGATGATTACCGGTGAGTAGTCTGAGCCTGCCTTGTTTAGTCTTGCTAGCGGCGCAGAAGTCTCAGTAGGTAGGCAATCTTCCTCTGCATTGCCCGAAAATTTGTCTGAAAACTCAGGGAAGCCGCCATGGCGAGCCACCATTTTGGTCCCACTGTAGCCCCGTCCTTGCTTCCACAGGTCGCCAATAGTTAGTCCCATAGTGGGCTTTTCTGGTACTGATTTCTTAGATTTGCATCCCATGTGGTATAGTGCTTTCAGGGGAACCCCCTTGGTCGAGATGATGGGTGAAGGTATAAATTATTAGCCATTATAGCCTCGGAGCTGCAGGCTGATGCGACCGCTCGTCTCAAAGTTCAGGCTCCGTCCCCCAATGTTTATTTAATAATGCGATTAACATTTATATTTCTTGAATCCAATTACAATTTAAATGATAAATTATTATTCAAAATATTATGTGTTTCACAACAGCAGAAATCTAAAACATTAACTTCCTTCCTGGGGCCACATATCCCAGCAATACATTTTTCTTGCCAACTGACAATGGATTTAGAAAGTTGTGATTTGGTGATTTCTACAGCTTGTTCCCTTAACAAAAACAATGTTCCAATAGGATTTTTGGTCTAGAAAGTTTATTCCAAAGTCATAAACCATGTAGTCTATAACTGCCATCCATAGTATATTACGTAAATAGCAAAATAAGTTTAAAAGAAAACAAAGCAGTGGCTTGGACGTGGAAATGTGAGTGTCTCCACACCATTTAAATTCTTTCAATGACGTGTCAAATGAAAAATAATACAGAATGAATCTTCATAAGTGCCACAACTGGAATCTTCAACCATTGCCTTAATAACATGGTACTTCAATTAGCACAGGTCAATGCCGTCTTAGTGCTGCTGTTTACACTATAGTAATAAAAAGAAGGTTAAGTCAATAGAATTTTCTTGAATTCTTGATGTGCTCCATGTGACATGTTGTATATGTAGAATATGTCAGTAACAGACTAAATAGGTTTCCTTGAATAAACACCTATAACAAGTCACGGCAGCGTGCAAGTGCAAGAAAAGAAAAATGATACATTTTCTTTTTTTGAGTTAAGCCATTCCTGTAAGAATGAATAGATAAGACAATGATCTCATAGTCAGCAGAAAGATAAATTGCTCGTAAAAACAAATCATTTACTTACAGGTGCCTTTAAGGTCAATGTCAATTGTAACTGAAAATACATTTCATCTCAATCATCTACATGCACGTTTTACACAATGTTATTTCTTAGGAATCATGAAGGTGGTAAGAAGATTTTAACATTGTGTATGATAAACAGTGCTCGAATCCGGCATTTCTTGCCTGGAGGGGGGTTACCTCTGGCAAGTAAGATTGTCACCTTTAAATATTTTAGATGTAAGGCACGTTATGTAATGTTTCAGTCATATATATTGTCATCTTGTTGTGTCTAGTGTCACAAAAGAGGGGGCTGGAGAATTGCCTGGTATTTAAGATTTTTGACACTGCAATCAATTACTGAAGCTGCATCCAGTGGAGGGGTGTCAAAAGGGCTAGATGGAGTTGTGACCCCAGCTTTTAAAAAAGGGTCTAGTTATGTCAAAATATTTTTTTTAAATGCCCCAATCTCTTTATATAGTCCACATAGACATGCTTATTCTGCTCTAACAAGATTTCTGGTGTCACTCATTTGTTGTGTTTTGGGTTAGTCAATCCTGGACACTCTAAAAGACAGACCAGAATATAGTTCTGTCTCTTACGGCTCTCATTAGGTAAAAGCATTAAAGGGACTCTCCAGGCAGAGGAATTTACTCACCTGGTTCCAGCGCCGGGAGCCTCGTGAAGCTGTGCCCCCTATTTCGTCAAAATGACGAATGCAGCACATGCGCACATACTTCATAGGGTGGCATTCATGCCGCTCTCTGAAGTCCTGAGCGCACTACCGCTCAACTCGCGGTCTTTGCCTACCCCCGCTCCTCTGCTGACAGGCAGGAGAGAGAAGGCGCGCACACAGTGCCTTCTCTCTCCTGCACACGTCAGACGTATTTTAATATGTCTGACGTGTACAAGGCCTTTCTACTGCCCTACATGATAGGAAGTCCCTCTGGTGGCCGTCTGAGTGACGGCCACTGGAGGTATTCCTATCAATCAATGTACACACTGTATTTTCTATTTTTCTCTTGAACAACTACATTAAGCTGTAGTTGTTCAGGTGACTTTAGTGTCCCTTTAAAGGGTGAAGTCAGGTTTCTTTAAAGTTGTAGGTGTTTCCCGAATACGTGTATCTACATGTTTATTGTGTTAAACAGAACACAATGTCTAATTGGGTCAGGGGTTTTGTACATGGTGTTAAATGGGCAGAGTTAAGTGCCTCTCAAACGTTACACTTCACCAGCCGCCACTGGCTATAATCCATGTATATTCCAAACATGTAATTTATCTGGGTTCCGTTATTAAATAAAATGTTTTTGTAAATCTTTATCACATAGGTGAATAGTATAGTGCTGAAAAAGTATGCTATGTTTTATATATATATATATATATATATATATATACTATACTTAAATGCCAATTAGCCTTTACCCATGTCTCCTTTATTTCTATAAAACCTACAGTTTTGTTTTATTAGCTCATTAGTTTATTAATTTGCTTTACACCACAGGCAATGAATGGATAGAATATTTATATAATGCAAGGTATATCTGCGGATGATTTGACCCCTAGCATTTCTATTGTTACATAAATACGTCAAAAATATTTGAATAGTTTTGGGGGGTTTTCAAGGAAATGTTGAAAAGATTGTGAAATATAAACAAAACCGGTTTGTAAAAAAAACAATATTCAGAACTTAAATAAGCTAAAATGTGAACTAGATATTCATCCAAATGTCTTTACTTCCTCCTTGCTGTTCAGTCTCCATCCAACTTATATGTGGCATGCAAACCAAAATGCAACTTTGCACAGTCATCTAACCATGAGGGCCTCAATCTAATATTTTTTGGATAAGCTTTTCAAATGATTTATCTACAGAACATGCCGTTAAAGTATATGGGAATATTTGTAGACAAATCATTTGACAAGCTTAATCAAAACATTAAATCAAGGCCAATACTCATGTGCTAGTATCAAGGTTTTGCATTGTATTGTTTCGTTGTACCAGGACATCTGGGTATACAATGGAAATTGTTTTTGGGGGCTGTTTGTTTTTTTGGTTTGATTTTATTGTATTTGTAAACAAGCACACAATAAATTGATGGGAAAACTCACTGCCACAGTCCATAACACGCTCAAGTAATTTACTAAATTTTGGGACCCCTGGGAGACTTACGCCTCTTGAGGCAATGTATAGGGTGTCATCTGTTGCATCTCGCAGTGGGTTTTTTCTTTTCTTTTTTTTTTTCCTCCCCTTTCTTCTTTTTTCTTTATAAGTTTTTTGTTCCCATAAGGATCCCGTTTTAATATATATTTTACTTGTTATTCTGGGGATTGTATTACAGTGCTCTTTTGTACATGAAATTGTTCTAGTCAACTGTCTCTTGTGTTTTATGTTGTGTTTTAAAACTCTGTTGGGCATATTACTTTCACACTTGGTGTCCTGGACCTTTAGACCAAAGAATTCAAATTAGAAAATGATTACCTCAACTCTTAAAACATTACTTCAGCTATTTTACCCAAACATTTTCATTACCTGTTGAAACCCTAACAGTTTATGGTTCAGGTAGTAATATTTTGTTTGAGAACCACATTATTAACCATAATGTGATCTCCATGTATCATATACAAATTGAATAGTGAACATACTGTTTAATATGCTCTTACCAAAGAAATCACATATTGTCAAGTCTGACCTGGGATTTAAATCCTCTCAAAGTCCCAGCCATATCAATGCAACCCACATCTTTGGATAGAACTCTTTACAAACTAAGCTGCTTACTTACTCTCTCTCAAAAAAAAAAAATATTTTTTGTGGTGCCATGGTAGAAACATTGTGGCATCGTCTTTTGCTCGATTTCATGTCCACATGACGCTTTGGAGATACCAAGTTTGACTGGACATCCAATTTGCTCAAATTCAGCTAAATTGCACAGATCTAATTTAAAAAAACAATTAGTTTCTTGAGAAAATAAGTGGTAAACCATATACAGATGATCACCTGGCTGGGTGGGGATTGTAACTCATAATCACCACTCAAAGATAGGGTTGTCAAAAGTAAATAGCAGACAGATTTCTACTGACGTCCTAAAAAACCTACAATGATTTTATTGAGCTACGGCACTCTTTCCACTATTCTCTTTTGAACTTCGAAAGGTCTGAGACACACAAGTAATAAATTGGACTTTTTGTTAACCTAATGCAGATAATATATATATAGCATCTCTCTTCATTTACCTGCTTTGGACAGTTCAGCCATCAATGTATTTTTCCATTTCTGATAAGGGCTTTGTGATATGATCTAATGTGGGAAGCTGCATTATGGCTCTGATATATTATACAGCAGTATTAATGCTAAGTGTCTTTTAGTCACCTTAATAATACATCATTAAGGTGTCTAAAATACACTTTGCATTATTACATAAAGTAGTTATGATGGCTGTATTATACTGTATGAAACAATTTTTGGTCCTATTCATAAACAATAGAGAAAAATTTACTTACCATGAAATGCAATTAGCTTGTCCACAATACTACTACTACTAATATCCAACCACAATTCTCCATACCAGTGTCCCTCTTTTCTCTGAGCTCCGATGTTTTTGGGTATTAGTATAACACACTGTGTATATAATCAAACAGAAATGATTTTACAGTAATCATTAAAAAAAACATGGCTTTAATTAAGTGTTCTTGCATGTTATCTCACATAAATATTATTATTCTTATTATTCTTATTATAGCCAAATTTACCACCCTAACTCCTCCCACAGTTTTTACACTATATAGACCATAATATACCGCGCGGATTGTTCCCGATTGGTGTGCTATTACTGTGTGGAACGTTTCGCCAAATGGTTCACGGTCGTTCTTGTGGCGAAATTGGTCCATAGGAATGAATGGCAAAATGTTCAAAACTAGAGTGGGAGCTGGCAAAAGCTGAAAAATCAGGACATGATTTCTAAACTGCCACCACTCCCTCATTTTCAAGCCCACCTACACAAATCTTATATTAAAATGTTCAGCTATCCCTGCTGCCTCTAAAAATGTCTATGGCTAAGCCATAGTCCTGATAGTTTTCACAATATGACCATTTGTTTGCAAATCACGCCGTCCATTGACATTCATTGAAACTCCACTCTAGCCAGCTAAAATTTGAAGGCCAATTTCTAAACTGCGACTGTGCCTTCATTTTTTATATTTCAGAGACATACTATGCATCAAAATGTAGGTCTGGGTCTTGTAATTCTCACAATATAAAGCTCTTCGCTGTAGGATTTATAGTTTTTACAATACGACCGTTTGAAGATGTCAACCGCCAAAATACTCTGACCTGTGCCAGGCTGGAGCAGCAAGTGATGTCATAGACAGGACCTTTTGTACACCTACTAATGTTTTTATAAATGTATGTTTTAATGTAACTGTGAAGCACTTTGGGCAACAACGTTGCAATTAAATGTGCTATATAAATGATAACAGTTACTCTGCCCACTCCAGTTGTAGACTGCTGGTGGAGGCAAGAACACTTCACACAATTTCCCCAGAAATTGTAGCTTTTCTAGTATTTAATGTGGTGTTGCTGTAAAGCACTTTCTTTATCTGAAGTGGTAATGACCAGAGTTAAATACATCCCAGCTCTTTCTCTCTACAAGGGGAAAAAATGCTATTACCAAGATCTTCCAATTCTTCTTTTCTACCCTGGGTATCTAGCTTACAGCACACCTGTAATGATACCTATAGCATATGCTTTTTGAGAGCATAACATTTCATTTATTCATTGTGCTAGCAGATTTGTTGGCAAATGTATAGATTGGGAGGCAAAAAAAATATATAAAACCTATTTCTCTCACCTGACAGTCATTCAGTCTATTTCAATGCAATCTCTGACAAGAATCCACAGATGGTCCATCTACTCTACAAGCATGCACTATTGAAGCTCCTAGCACAGGCTAGGGCAGAGGTTGCAACCTTTAGTACTACAAATGTAATAGATTACATTGGCAGCCTGGGAGGAAGTCAGTGTCGGTCACTTCCTTTCAGCTGCATAGAGAGAGCGTTGCATGGGAGGCATGGTAGATGAGGTGGCACAGGCAGCATGGGAAGAGAGAACACTCCCACCAGCCTTAGTCAGCACCGCAAGCAAGCCACCCTCTTGCACACAAAAATTATGCTAACAGGAGGGTGGCTGCAAATATGAAAATCCTAAATGTATGTATCTGTGTATGTCAATTTGTGTGTGTGTGTGTGTGTACGCGTGTGTATCTGTGTGTCAGTGTGTGTATTTGTCAGTGTGTACCTGTGTGTCAGTGTGTGTTTGTATGTGTATCTGTGTGTCATGGTGTGTGTATGTGTCAGTGTAAGTATCTGTATTTCAAGATGTGTGTATATGTCAAGGTCTGCATATGTGTCAATGTGTGTATCTGAGTGTGTGAATGAATCTGTGTGTATGTATATTTCTGTAAGTGTGTATGCATGTGTTAGTGTTTGTGCATACATCTAAGCAATCAAACACCAACACAACATGCAAACACACTGGCAATTAAACAAAAATATAACATACAAATACATCCCTTTATTCAAACATCCATATTTAAAATCCAACACTACATGCAAACACACCCTTGCAACCAAACCTAAACACTACTTACAAACACACCTCTGCAATCAAACACAAACGTTCCTGTATTAAAACACTAAACTTATATACAAACACTAACGCATTTAAACACCAACACTACACAGAAAATCATACCTTCTTTTAAACACAAACACTACACACAAGTACACCACTGCATTTCAATGACAAAAGTACATACACCCCTTCATGCACACACAAACATTCAAATGCACAAACGCTGCTCACAAAAACAAATCTTTAGTGATGGGCAAATGGTAGATCTCCAGCTGGTATAGAATCGTGGGAGTGACATGACAGATGGAGATCTACCTTTTGGCCATTCTTGCACTTGAGGGGTCTCAACTAAAATCTTTGCACCAATACCCTTTCTAAATTAGTTCCGCCACTGGCCTTGCCATTTCTGAAAAGTGGAACAGTTTTTTTAATATTGTGTATACTCTTCTTTTTTAACAAACATGTATTTGTTAGATGTAAAAAATAAAATGAAATGTAGAAATTCACACCTTTTAATCCTGCAACGGGGCATCTCCATTGTAACTTCCTGTCAGTCATTGTTATAAACTGTGTCCATTGCACCTGGCAGTATGAATAGAGAAAGCTTATGGAGAAGAGGAGAAATCAAACAATGATTCTATTTCTCTTCTTCATTTGCAATGTTTGTCCTGACTTTGCCTTATTCGAACTCTATTATGAAGTAATTTGCTAAATATTTAATAGAAATCAAAAAGTAAGCAGAATATCTCTTAAAGGGACACCGTAGGCACTGTATCTGCTTCATCTCATTAAACTGGTTATAGTGTCTGGAGTCCCATGGTACCACCATTTATTTTAACATTAAACAGTTTTTAATGTTTTAAGGTTTTAATGCTAAACAAAAGTCCTTGGCAGTCCATCCCCTCTGTGCTGCTTTGGCTAATAAGGAAGTATTACCCTGAGCAGCAATGGGCAGCTGTGATTGGCTGAGAGTGTCAGCTGACTGCTTTTAGCCTGTCAGAGCTCCAACTGACGGTATGAATGGGTATGACAACAAGGAAGTGTGTAATCTCTGCCTTAGCTACACGTACAGAAGGGGCCGGATTGTGGGTGGCCAGGGACTCTTATTTTGTGGCATACTGCACAAACATGGTGCAACACTGAATGGAGTGACAGTGCCAGGGTACTCCAGTCACTGTAACCAATTCAAAGAGATGAAATGTTTATAGTGACTACAGTGTCCCTTTAAATAAAGGGCAACACAAGCTATAGGCAATTGTCAACATATTATTTAAAACTGTATGTCTATAGTTTCCCTTTAATCCAACGCTGATAGCATCAACAATAAAACTGTTCATTAACGTGATTTCACTTTTAGAGTTGCTCCATTTTCGAATTATGGAGGGATCAAATTGGAACAATATTTTTTTAGAATTCCCTTTTTTTTTTTGCAATACATTTATAACTACTCACTGTCAGGGGGATAAACATAAGAATACATAGGGCATCTACAGGCAAAAAAATAACTGAAGACAGATGTGACAATAAAGAAACCTTAAGTATTTGAATTTGAATGTATATGAGAAGAGAGATGCTTTGCAGATCAATACTTCGCTTGAGTACCTACAATCAGAGGGCAGTATTACTAACCTGTTAATATTCCATTAAGCATTTATGTAGATCTTGACATAATCAATTAGAAATGTTAAGTGTTGTGACTTTGCACACTGTCTTTGAAAAGTGCCTTTAACTGACTAAAAAGACATCTACATATGTATCTTAATACCAGGTGAAGGATTACAATATTCCACCTGGGATTTAAATTGTCATGCTATACCAATGTGTTGTCTGTCATAAAAGCTTAGTCTGGCATTTAAAGATTCCTGTTCAACAATGTACTTAAAAGTTAAAAGTGCGCTGTCTAACTCCATATCAACACTACTGTAAGTCAATATTGAAGCAAACAGATTGCAAACTGTATGGAGAATGTAATTTTTGACAAGCAAGTTTAAAGACAACAAAGAAATCCTTTTAAGATGTCATTGTGTTCTGTTAAGAAAACGTGTCTTTTATCACTTAACTTGAAGGGAAAAAAAAAATCCTGATGTATGGTTTCCAAGAAAAATATCACCTTAACACATAAAGAGGAGAATTTAAACCTTTTCACTATCTTAATCCACACATACTCTCAGGATATTCGATACCTATATTCACATGATTTGTGCTCTTTTGTATTTAAACGGCGTGCTGAGCAGCACAACCCTAATACCCATCGGAGTCAAACTGACATCTGTAAATACAGCAAATTAACCCAACTTATCCAAGAAATCATTTCACGCAAATAAAAATAACTTTAGCTAGCTTGAACCACGCAATTATATTTCATAATGTTCACATTGCATATTGAAATAGACATTAACAGGGTTATTTAATAAAGTGAGAATTTAAAGTGAATTTTAAATGTAAGGCCAGAGTAACCGAACTGAATGCAGAGCGGAATTAGAGAATTTTTCCAATTCGGTTATGCTGTGCTTAAATTTGAAATTCACTTGGAATTTGTTGTCATTTCTCACTTTAGTAAAAAGTTCCAGCGTAAAGCCTTAAATGTTGCAACGATATAAGATACACCAGACCAGCCCTATGTTCTTCAGAGGGAAAGTGATAATCCACTGTCATTTCTATACCAACAGCGAGATTGCACACTCATTATCAGTCGGTCAATTTGAAGGCTTAGCATCAGCCGATAAAAGTAGAGACAGGATTGGAACAAGTCACTATGCTCTTCCCATAGAGAATAATTTGAGCTATTAGCAACTATTTTTTTAGTAGCGGCAGCCAGTAACTTCTTGTCACTATTTGTATAATTAGCACACGTTAAACAGCCTCTTCTTGCTAAATGCAGTAATAGGAACGTTAAGGGACACTATGGGCACCAAGACCACTTTGGCTCATTAAAGGGGTCTGGTGCAATGTCCCTGTCCCCTTAAGCCTATAATTGTAATTATTGCAGTTTCTGAGTAATTGCAAAAATTACATTGCTCAGCTAAGACTTCCTCTAGTGGCTGTCAATCAGACAGCCTATATAGGCACTTTCTAGTGGTTATGGGACTTCTGGTCCCTAACTGGCGCTGGACATCCTCACATGAGGACGTGAGGACATCCAGCATCCTCAAATACTTTACTATGTGGACTGTGTAAGGAGCTTGCGGCATTCGTAGCACATGAGCATTAACCCCCCTCCCCACTTGTTGGTTGACGTCATAGGGTGCTGGGATAAGGTAAGTACAGTAAGTGTATTTTAACCTCTACTCTCCCAGGGAGATATGGGGTTGGGGCATGAAGGGGCTATATTGCTAGGAATAAAGCTTTTTTTTTTTTATTCCTAGCACTATAGTATCACTTTAGCAGGTATTGGCTGTTAAAAAGTAGCGACAGGTATCAAGATACGCCTGCTCTAAGATTTCTGGTGTAAATATATGCAATTTCCAAACGTAAGTTGCTTTGTCTATCTAATACCATTCCCCGTTGCTTTTTATATGGTTCTCTATTTTTCAACTTTTGTGCCAGTATAATTGATTGGATATGGTCACTAGCAAATGTTATTTCATTGATTTTGTGTATTTTCCATTGCTGTCTTGAAGTATTCACAATGCGCTACAACATATAGCAGTTTTAGAAATTTGTACAGAATACTCTAAAATAAACAAAGATGTCAAAGATCAGAACAGATGAGATTAGATTATTTCACAGTTGTGATTTCTTTATCTGCCTGTTTTGGTGAGGAAAGTCAAGGGACACGACCAATGATGGGACAAATCACAAAATAAATACAAACATGAACATGAGGTATACAAACTATATACACTGCTCTGGAGTACAGAACGGCAATTCCCTTCAGGTGTAGCTAAATGATGCTTTCTTGGGTAACATATAAATCACTTTAACAGTCAAAGAATTGATCCTCTTACACAAAAGACAAAAACATTCTGATTATCACTATAATAACTTTTCTTTCATTATTAGAAATCTCAGCAGTCTGTTTGAAATAGCACACCATCAAAGGATTGAAAAATATACTGGAAAAAATTACATGCGTGTGCTTTTTATCTAAGTAATATCTTAGTGTTATTGTGGCTAACATACACCATGCCAATACAGACGCCATAACCTTTACAGCAAGCTGTAGTGGTTATGGTTCTTGGTGTGTTCCTTTTAACTAATTTGTTTATATTTTGTACTGAAATATTATTAATCTAACTGCTATAGGTTTAGAAAAAACACCTCAATGTTGACCATCTATATATTTCCTCACAGGACAAGATGTAGTTTTTGTGATAGAAAATGGGAAATATGCATATTTTGACCCATTTTAATGCTAAGTATTCTGCTTGTAAACATAGATGGTACCCTCACATCTAATAACTTATTGATGCATATGGTCATCATGTGTGGATATTTTGTTTACTCCCTAGTGGCTGGCTCTTCGGATACGCATATATTTAGTTTATAAATCACCAATATTTATGTGTAACATATCTCCTCAACATCTTCTCATGGCTCGTTGTATATGATGTATCTTTTTTGATGTGGGGTTAAACTCTATCGCAATCCTAATGTCTCTCCTTTGCTATGTGTCTTTCACATTGCTAAGGGATACCAATATGTCAGATGATGAGTGATTCAGGATCACGTATTTATGATAGACTCTCATGTGGATATAGAGCGCCAGTATTGCACGAGGGACTAATATAACTTGAAATACTCACCTTGGTTAAACCACACTATAAATATCAGATCGAACATAGCAATGACGATAGGCAGAGCAGATATGCAGAAAAGGCCTCGCAACAGAATCAATAAAATAAATCAGTTATGTATGATACCTAATGTAAGATGGATAACTCAGTATTTCTGGCAGAAAACCGATAGTCTGCCCATTATTGCATTTTCTATTCAGGGCAACCTTACACAGAAACTAAACGTTCTCTAATCTCTCTTTATTTAACTGTAGGAACCTGGATATTACATTTTACAGAGACTTCACATTGACTGACTCTGTAAACCATGAAGAACACAAGAGAACAGAATTATTTTGCTACTCAACTAATGATCTTTCTGTCTCATCTCTTGGACCTCTTGTCCTCTTCCCCAGTCCTCTTCCCCAAATACTCTGTCTAGACTTATAACAGCAAGATGAAAGGTGTTGGAGGTCTTGGTGCTAAAAAGTGGACACCAGGGTACAAACGCAGAACAGCGACACAGGTCTCAGAAATAGGGACTGTCCCACCATAATTTAGGTAAGTTGAGAGGCCTGAGGGTGCATGAGTGTGTTGGTGATACAGGTGTGTTGTACGGAGGTATATATTATGAGCTTGCCATGTAGTGCATTATAGGTGAAAGTTGACTGTTGTGTGGCATATAATGTCTGGTTTCAAAGGAAATTGTAATTAAATTAATATGTAAAGCCCAGATACAAGCAGGACAGATGGTGCACCGAATGTGTCCAGAACATAAGCTCCCGTTGCGTTGTAGTCATTCACCTTACCTATAAGATTTGTTTAAAACAACAGTATTTGAGGAAATAGACACGGTAAAATAAAGTAAGTGCCTGAATAGATGGTAGAAGTTTTTTTTTAATATTGTTATTTTTTCCATAACTTTAAGAATTATTTTAAAATAAACTAGTATGAAATCTCAGGCATTATAAAAATACATTCTTTCATATCACCAAGCCCTAAGTGGGTGAATGTGTTATGGCAGGTGTTAAAGTGCCACACACTGTCTTAATAACTCATTCACATTTTATGACACCTTACATATTTTACAGAAATCACCAAGTCCCCATACCAATTATATGTCAACCTAAAACAAATGTGTTCATACATTTTAACACACATGTAAGGTAGATATAATTTTCATCCCAGTTTCTCAAGATTGCTGTTTCTCAAGATTTATTCATTTTTGTTTGAATAGGAAAACATATTTGTACAAAGTAAACGTGTTATTAACATCTCAGATGCCTTTCATGTGGAGCAAGGCTGTTGCTAGGAACGAGCAATAAACCCTTTTCTTGCAAAGCTCTCATAATAAATGATAAACTTATGTGGGTAAATAAAAAAAAATGATGAAATTCCAGCGATTCCATAAAGAGTACTTAATGATTACTGAGAGAACAATTGTAGAGCTTTCTGCTTTCGAACTCATAGCTGCACGTTAAGTCTCACTATGGCTGACCTTCACATTGCGCCTATTCAATTAAATCCTTTTGTTACCAATATAAGCATATGCTGCATAATCTTTTAAATTGTGCACCTAGAGATTACATTTTTTGTAAAAGATGACCATCACAAAAAAAACATTTAATTTTGTCCACTATACAAACTAAAACGTGACAGCATAAACAAAAGTTGGCATCAAAACTTAGCAAAAGTAGAGTTATAAAATGTGGCAAAAAAGACCATATTTAAAAAGGTAATGAACAACTAAAAGCGCAAGCAAAGATGCATGCAGGGACTAAAATGGTGTGACATAGAGGGCCGAACAATACAGCATGGAGAGGTACCTTGGTACACCCAGCATACGGCTTACCAATGCCTATATTAAGTGGAATAACCAGTGCATTTTATCTCAGAATGACACGACAGGTTTGAACCTCTGATGTTGTTAAGTTTGCAGTTCTGATATCTTTTCTTAGTTGTTGCACAGCTAATAAAGCTATTAACACAGTTATGTGATCAAATGTTCCTTGTTTGTTCTTTTGTTTTCTGTCTTTCGTTTGTTTCTTTTGTTTTCGATTATGGTCCATAGACAAGCCAAAGTTACTTGTAGCTCACCCATGGCAAAGAAACAATTAAAACTTCAGAAAAGTTGGTGTTTGTGTTATTTAACAAATTATAAAACAGACACTCCTTTACACCTATTCCATTATACTCCCACACATCTGTTTTTGCTGACCATTGTCGAATAATATCACTTACTTTTGTTTTGCACACTCAGCTTAAATTTTGGAAGAGTTTTACTCACAAAGCAATGAGTTGATTCAATGCTGATTCCAAATTTAGATTATTATATCAGAATTTCCAAAAAATACTTTGTCAACTATTTTGATTAAATGTTTGCAAGGAGTTAATGATTTGTAGTTAATGATGCCTAAATGGTTAAAAATGGATTGCGCTTTTTGGATAGTGGTCTTTACAGCTATTTATATGTCTCCAATTATAAGTAAGCTTTTCTTACCCTGGAAAAAAGGTGAATTAGGGTCATAGATTATATTTTTAGATTCTCCCTTATAGTTCTGGAATTGTTTCTAGAAAAAGGTCAGGCTGTCTGCCTTTATTACCACTGTATACTAATACGGAAGATTTCTTTCTGTAAATTTACTTGAGATTATTAGAGATTTCATTCTATTTTTATGGCTTGTCTTCTGGTCTATCTCATACGTCTGGCAGGAACCTGTGTTTAGCAGTCTTTGCATCCATTTTGGGCCTGTATGTGTATCACGTAGATGCGCTAAACAATTAAGTTGGCAGTAAACAGATCCTGTTTGGCTGTGCATTGGTGCAAAGGATCACATTCAAAAGTATCCAAACATACATTGTCATTAAAAATGTGGCGTATAAATTCTTTGAAGGGAAAATAAAACCATACATCTTTGCAAGACATTTTCCTTTCTTAAGGCCTGAACCAAATGGTCCAAATGAAACTGAGATGAAAACTAAAAGGGACTACGTAAAGTGCTCTTTGAGACAGACATCTGAATGTACTTAGGAAGGAGGAAACTATTTTTTTAACTTTCATTTCTTACCTTCTTTTATCTTTAAGCTAAGTCATAAACTAGCACTCCGTGGTTAAAAAGTCAGAAGAGCAGATGCATGGAATGAGTGCTTTGGAGGTTCTGTTTTAACTGTATGTATTCCATTCACTGGCTTGGAACATTAAGACGTTCTGCAATTGAAACCTCAGGCATGTGTAGTGCTAAGATACATTAAAGCGCATTGATCCAAAGCACAGAATAAAACGACTTGTAGGAATTGAGGGAGTGCAACAAAATGGTAAATGGAGGAAAATACAAAATGATTAACCAGAGGAACTCAGAAAAAGTGAGCAAGAGCAAAATGAATGTAGTGCTCACACTAGGGATATGAAATGTCACCGGCCATAGATCAAAGCAGTTTATGACTCCATCAGATTAGCTACAGTAGTACATTTACAGGAAGAAGACAGTATTAAATATTGGGAGTGATAATCCTAAACTAAAAGTGTTGCCTATCTTCTAAAAGAATAAAAACATCTGCTGCTACCGTTAAGGTTGCTCCATTTTTAGTTTCTCTATATGCACTTATTAAAAGATACTATATTTGTGTGTGCGTAATAATGTGTGTGTGTAAGCACGCGCGTGCATGCACACATGTGGGTGCATAATATACAATTTCTCTGTTAATTCATTTACTCCAGATATAATTAATCCGACCCCAACATAGCAAGATTAGAAACATTCTCCTAGCTAGCTTTGTTTTCAGTCTGATTCTTTTAGCTTTGAAAGTGAAAGTTACTAATAACTCATTTTTAATAACTCACACTTTATTGAATAACCTTTTTTATAATGTTATATTGCTGTGAATTCGGACTGTGGCATACCAGTTACCTTAATGTAATATTGATTTGAAATAAATGTTACTTATTTTTTTATTCTAACTGGTTTTGCTTTTCCTGTCTTTTATCATTGAGGATAAAGTTAATCGTAACACTGCAGTGGAATCCGCTGTACACTATTTTGTATTTCTTGTTTTTATTCTTGGTGGCGTTCACGTGATTAATCCAACAGTGTATTCTAGCTGCAATTTTAAACTAGTATTAGCACCATTCTATTACACACCAATATTGCATATAATATACAATTTCTCTGTTAATTCATTTACTCCAGATATAATTAATCCGACCCCAACATAGCAAGATTAGAAACATTCTCCTAGCTAGCTTTGTTTTCAGTCTGATTCTTTTAGCTTTGAAAGTGAAAGTTACTAATAACTCATTTTTAATAACTCACACTTTATTGAATAACCTTTTTTATAATGTTATATTGCTGTGAATTCGGACTGTGGCATACCAGTTACCTTAATGTAATATTGATTTGAAATAAATGTTACTTATTTTTTTATTCTAACTGGTTTTGCTTTTCCTGTCTTTTATCATTGAGGATAAAGTTAATCGTAACACTGCAGTGGAATCCGCTGTACACTATTTTGTATTTCTTGTTTTTATTCTTGGTGGCGTTCACGTGATTAATCCAACAGTGTATTCTAGCTGCAATTTTAAACTAGTATTAGCACCATTCTATTACACACCAATATTGCATATAATATACAATTTGTCTGTTAATTAATTTACTCCAGATATAATGAATCCTGCCCCAACATAGCAAGATTAGAAACATTCTCCTAGCTAGCTTTGTTTTCAGTCTGATTCTTTTAGCTTTGAAAGTGAAAATTACTAATAACTCTCACTTTATTGAATAACCTTGACTGTTTGTGTCTCCTCTCCTGATATATTAGTGAGGGAAGAGGAACCAGAGAGTAGCTGCAGACTATGTATTTCCTGGTGCCACCCAAGAAATAAATAAAATTATATTAAATATAGATTTATTAATTCAATGGAATAAAAAAAATGCATAGCACTGCATTGTGTATTTGGAATAAATAACGTCAGCCATTTATAAACCACCCTACCTTTATTTATGATGTCTCCAGTAGCCAATGGAAAATAGCATTATTTTCTTTTTTAAGTTTACATATCCTTAATATATACGTATCGCATTCAAATAATAATACTGATATCTTATGGGAAGCAGTATTATTATTTTTTTAGATTTGACAATTTTTATTATCAGTTTTCTCTTTTGTAGTTAACGAACAACAAGGGGAGGGATACAGAAGGAAAAAGGGGGGGGTGGATTCAGCACATACATAAGTGTGCAAACAGTACAGAGTAATACAATATCCAGTAAGCAACAGGCACAGTACATCGCCTAGCGATTGGGTTTGGTCATACAAGCGTCATATTGTCATTACAGGTCTCAGCGTCCTCCCACAGCATCGCTACTTATGTGTACCTGGTGTACCGATCTCCATGTGTCCCATACCCAGGGCGCCATCAGAAATTTTGGGGCCCCTAACACAGCTCAAGGTCTGGGCCCCCCTTCAAGCCCGCCCACAGGGCCCACCTCCAAATCCCGCCCACAGGAATACTCACACACTAACAGATACAAATACTGAAACACACATACACACATGCATAGGGAGATACTGACACACACACACATATACATGCAGACATACATACTGACAAACAAACAAACATACATACACATATTGCATACTAATATATACATATATACATACATACTGACATACATACATACTGGCATACATACATACACACTGGCATACATACATACATACATACACTGGTATACATACATAAATACATACACTGGCATACATACATACACTGGCATACATACATACATACACATACTCACATACATATATACACACCTCATTTTCAGCCACCTTCCTCTTCCTTACAATTTTGTTGCAGGAGGGTGGCTGGGGATAATGTGAGTCGGCTGCCTCTCCTCGCGGCCTTTATGCTGTCTCTTCTCCTTCCCGCGCGGAGTTAACTGGGAGGAAGTGACTCACCGTCACTTCCTCTCAGCAGCACTTGCTTTCCGGCTGCATTTTTTTTTTGAAAGGGGCCCGGTTGCGCTATTACAGCGCTGACCGGGCCCCTGAAGATAATAGGGCCCATTGGGTGACCCTAAATGCTTGGGCCACCTGATAGGCCCCATCAGCGTGTGGGCTCGGTGCAGATGCACCGGCGGCAGTTCCACTGATACACGTGGGGCCCGGGCGGCCGGGCCCGTGGCAACCATCATGGTTGTCACCCCCTGATGGCGGCCCTGCCCATACCTCCCAGGTTTGTTCGGTGGTCCGAGATGGGGGCCACAGTTTACTATACACTCTTTCATATGCCCTTTGATCATTTATATCTGAGAGCAGTCTGAAGAGGGTCGGGCATTGTGTCGATTTCCATGCTCTTGCAATCGATTTTTGGGCTGACAGAAGGACATGGTAGAGGATTTTTCTTTTTAGCCCTGGGTATCCCACTCGGAAGGAGTAAGGCTACACAGGTCTGGGGTTTGAAAGCTAGGGTGAGTCCATTCACGGTTTCAAGGAGTTCGTGGACAGAAGACCAAAATGGTCTAAGAGATGGACAGTTCCACCATATATGGACGACATCTCCCTCTGCTTCACCACATCTCCAGCAGGTGGGAGGGCTAGTTGGGTAAAATTTGTGAAGCCTTGTGGGTACCATATACCACCTACATATGACTTTCCTCTGTTATTCTGCTAGAGTGGCGGATTTAAGCTGTTGGCCATTGTCTTGGAATGAAGTATTCCATTGCTGTGGGGTAAAATCTAATCATAGGTTAGCATTCCATTGTTGTGCTATTTTGGTGGAAGGGAAGGGGAGATGGTTTGCTAGAAGTTGGTAACACATGGAGGTAGGTTTACAAGAGGGTGGTAATACCCCATTAATGCATATTTGTTCCCACAGCATGAGATTTGCCTTCACTGGGTCCGATTTTGAATCTGCATGTGCTTATTTGTGGAGGAACGATTTTAGCTGCATATGTGAGAATTGTGAAGTCTGGGGTAGCCCATGCACATCCCTCAGTCTGGAAAAATCTAGTAGTTCTCCTTGAGAGAGAATGTGGTGGATGTGCGTCAGGAAGTAGTATTATTTTACTGCTAAATATATTGTACTGTTTATAAATGTATATTGTATTTCTCATTATATACTGATGCCTAATTTATATATATTAACTAATACAAATATTGTATACTCCTTGGAACCACTATTTTTGTTGATGTCATCACAATTTTGGATCAATCTAGAGTCAGCCAACAGCGGTAATGTATTGTTTCATGATATGAGCATGACTTCCATGTACGTTCATACACTGAATACCTGAATGTCAGGAGACAGTAAGGTAAGACAGAAAAGCTGAACACTTGGACCGTGAAGCACACCATGATTTACTCCACTGATTCCTGCAGACAACCTAAATTGATTAACTATCCTTTTAAATCACCAATTGATACATAAAATTAGAAAGGGAGTAGTGATTAAATAAATAGATATGCATGTTTAAAATAATTCATGACACAAACTATTGCTTTATTTATGTCTTGCTGGGGATTTGGTGACGTCTTCCGTGTAAATTCTAGTAAAGAAGAATAGCTTTATATGCAGTTTCAGAATCTGTTGTTGAACATCTGCCATTTAGGCCAAATGTTGGGTTCTTAATTAATTCCAGAGAAAAGAGGAGCAGAATTTCACTTTTTTAAATGCTGACATTAGAGTACAAACACTTACTACACTTTATCTCAACTCCAGAATATGTATATTCATATATGTACAAAATTAAGCTTCTGGAAGTTCTTATTAAAGAGATACTCTAAGTACCAAACTAACTTTAGAGTAAAGCGACACTGTCACCGTCTGGGGACTCTGCAGAATTTCATGATGACATTGCCACTGTGGCCGGGGGGCAGGCAAAGGTGAGTTCTACTGATGTGAACCTGTCCCATGACTGCGCCGCCATCTTCTCCCGGGGTCCTCTTCAGCTCCTTGCGTTTGCATGCGCAAGAGTACGGCATTGAGGTCTATTGAGGATCCTGCAAGACCGCAGTATCCTCGATAAACAGAGCCAATTACCTGCAGCCATCACTGGTCAATTTAATAAGCATAAGTTATTTGGGGCATGATAGGCCCCTTTAATGAAGACCTATTTTAGAGTAGCTCCAGATCTGCTATTTGCATATACTGCAAGTACTAATTTTTGTCCAACACTGAAGTTTCAGTCAGTGCTAGACAAGTTCCAATCACAAACTTTACACTGAAAAACTTTGCAGATCCCAAACTAAAATAAATAATAGTGAGACTGTGGTCCAGCACACAGACAGCGTTATTAATTTAAGAGAGAATTGTCTGGAATTCAAACAGAATTTCAAATTCAAGGTCAAATTAGCCAAACTGGAAACTTTCTCCAAGTCAGTTATGCTCCCAGTTCACCTACTTTGACCTTAAAATTTAAATTCACTTTGAATTTGTGACAATTCTCACTTTACTAAATAACCCTCTAAGCCTGCCAGGTCAGCAAACAGGATCTCAGTGTGACACTCCTGGGTGTGTGCCTGTCACCAGTGGTGAAATCTGTAATTGCAGGCAAGCACCCTGCAATTACTTTACTGCCAGGCTCACTTGAATGATTGTGATGGAGGAAGCCCACTTGGCCACCAGCTTGACAGATAGAGACTGTTAACAAAGTATTTTGTAAACTGCTAATTTCTCTTGAAATCAGCACGTTAATTAAAATGAGACAATTTACCTCTTTACGAGGGCAGATGATTTGAGTCCTAAATGGCAGGACAGATGACTGAGCAGTGGCACTGCATGGGGCATGATCTATTCTGTACACTAAAACCAAATTTATTAAAGTTGTTTTGGTGCTAAGAGTGTCTCTTTAACTGGAGTATTATAAAAACCAAGCCAATTAATCACAGCACTCTGACAGACATGTCTCACCTCTTACAAGACTTGCCCAGTACGAATAGATGTACATCAGCACTGTATATTCAAATTACGAACGCCTTTATAAAGTAATTTAGCTCCGAGGTGGCAGTGAATTTAGAGGTGAGACTGCATGGGACATCTATACATCCAAACTGGTTTATTACGCTAATAATAGTGTATTTGTAATGAAAAAAGTTAATATTTTCCTAGTGCAAATACGGTGGTTATAAATCTTAAAATATATTATATATTCATCCTATGAATACGTTAAAGAAGTAGAATATATTTGGCTTTTATTTTTGTGACTTGAGAGTATACTATGTTTGAATCTGAGTAATGGAAGTAGAGTGCATAAAGAACAATTATTATTTTCTATATAAACAATGAATATATATTCTTTAATGTGTCTAATCGCTAAAGAGCCACCAATTAGTTTCTTAAGATCTTATAACTTAAAAAGATAATTCCCAAAACTTTAGAATATTATTTTCTAAGCTTAGTGGGGTAATACGTATTTCAACATTTTCTGTTTAGTAAATGCCCTAACAATGGAATGGATTGTGCTGAATTCATGCCAGGTTGTGAGAACAAATTAAAGAAATTTAAGAGATACTTGTTACCGTCTACTGAACTGTAGTAGACGGTAACAAGTTTGAACAAATTATCTGAAAAGAGGAGGAACTTTGTTATGGTCCTGAATAATTAAGTTGTTTTAATGCATTACCAGAAAATAAAGTTAAGATAGTACACAGCTGACAGATAAACATGTAAATTGGGTCCTTATATATAAAGAAAAAGTTCTAAAAAAAAAAGAATATTCTACAGGATCTCCATCCCCTAAACGGTGAGCATTTGTAAAAAGGTTGGCTCCAGTCTGGAGAGCCATGAATCCCTTGTGATTGACTCCCTTTCTTGTTGTCTAACAACAGATATGAAAACTCAAGTGGAGGTAAAGAAAACTGGAGTTTTTGCCAAACAACTATAAACCCTGGCGTAGAATCAACAGCCGTACTTGCTAGCAACAACAGTAACCACATAATCCACAACAGTAACAAAACAAAGAAGAGGGAGATCAAGGAGGAAGCACAAATTATCAAAAAGAGAAGAAAAAAATAAACTCTATAGGTTTAAAATGAAAACTATACTGTCAGTTTTCAAGCACCATCTGACCTAAGGTGCATGTATATGGCTGAAGGATTCTGTCATATACAAATGGTAAGGAAAAGTTATTTTTTTCCTTTCAAACATTGATGAAAGGATTATTATACGAAACTTTTTTTTTGATGTAGCAGTTGCCCTTTGAAGCAAGAAGATCTTAGCAGAGAAATTGTGCCAACAGGTCTCCACCTTTAGGCCCATTATTGGCCACCTACCACTACTAACAACCCCTTACATATACTGTCCTCAGCTTACTGAACATCATGAAAAGCTTACTCAGCGTGTGCATGCTTTACCTGTGATCGGCTTTAGTGGGATACACGCTGGAGATATCTACTCTCAAAGGCAAATTGACATGTCCAAAAACATGTATGCTACATGTGTTGAACTCTGTTTTTCTATATTTTTTTTATTAGTGGTTTTTCATATATACTGTGTTGAATATGCTTGCAATGTGTTTTTGTACTTATATATATATATACATGTCTGCATGATGGACCTATGGCTCCTAGTTCTAGCCTTACGCTAAGGTATATTTCTGTAATGTGAATTGCTAATATGAATGGCATACATTTTACTTTAATAAAGATTGACTTATTTTTAATCTAGTATGTCTGGCCTTTTGTTCTCTTTTTATTGATGGTTGATATGTTTTAAGATGTGCTATAGAGTTTAACTATAATGACCTATTCTTAACATTTATTTTGCTACAGGATATATGGAGATTTTGCAGTTGTTAATGGTTAATTTGCCTTTTTCTCTTTACACCTAGCTAAATCAGGTTTTAGACCTGGTGAGAACTGGTAGAAATCTGGTGAGATATAGCAGCTGATAAAATGTAATGACTAGCATGGAAACCAGTTTGGTAAGTAGTGCTTTAACTTGACCAAAGCAAACCCACAGCGTCGGTGGAATAAAGATAAGGCAATTAAATATTCTTTTTTTTATTGCTTCTGGAGGGGGCAATAATCCAAAAAGGCAGTGCTGGGAAAATGTATTTGTATTCCTTAAGCTAGATTGTTCCTTTAATTCAATATAAAAGGGAACGAGATCTCATAATGTCTTTAGATCTATTATATGAAGAAGCCATGAGATAATTTCCTGGACTAATTATAAACAATACATCTAGCTAAATTACGTAAAGAAAGCTTGTGATTTTATATATACATATGTACACAAAGAAAGATGTAGACAGGGTATTTTTTTTTATATTAATTAATGTAAAATTGCTTCTTTGTGGCATGCAATAGCTTTCTTGTTCCCACTCTAGTCTTAAGTGAAAGATAAATATAAAATATACATTTAGATAAGATAATATGGTTCAAAAGCACTGCCATGTATCGCACTGGATTCAATTTTCGGTAGAACAATTATATTGTCAACGCTACATTAGGCCCTTGGATATTTTAGGCCCCTTAAAAATCAGATACAGATGCACAAGTGGAAAAAGGTCCTAAGATTGGATTTTTATTCTCCGTAACATGTGCTTAGGCAACAAAGCAGCAATTACTATTGTCAGCACTTTTCTCCTAACTAACAACAGTTACAACTCTACCCTAAATGCATTCTAAGGAATCAGGGGAAAGCCACAATCAAATATCAAGCATGTGCAGAGGATTCCTTAGTTTATTAAACTGAACACGCCATATTGTTGAGCCTGTTTAAATATAATGGATGACCTTTTCCAGATCAACTTGAGAAAACCAGATGTGAAAACTATATCAAAGATAAGTGTCTGTTCTCTGTATTCCAAGATGATGCATTATGCACTATAAACAGCCAAGTAGGTTAGCAACTATCTTTAAAGAAAATGATTAACTTTTTATCTATTTGTTGTAGACATACACTATAGGTTTGTGCATGTTTATACAACATATAATCTAGGCTTAATATTTGTAGTACTACTAGCCAGGCATTAAAAGTTACTTGCTTTTGCAAGCCGTAGTATACCGTCCAGCTGTGAATCTAGTGGCAAGTTTGGAGCCCTGCATATAGACACACTGGAAGACAAAACTAATAATTATAGTAATTGTAATTTGGAACAATAAAGAAAATATAGTGTCAGATTATTTCATTTTTCTCTTTCTGCCTCCCTTGCGCCACTTAGCCGCCTCTCACCCACCCATTGATCCACCCCTCTCCATTTTACATAAGCCAGCACTAGCAATTCACGAGACACTATGTGCAAGCTTGCAAACAAAAGGGCAAACGATGCCGAGAGCCAGAGAAACAAACGGCAAACGTACTCATTTGCGCTGAACTACCCCTCCTCCCCCCCCCCGACACACAAACATTCCGACGGCACTTCCGGGTTCCAGGTACACAGCCCACCAACGGGAGTGAGGGGGGGCTGGCAAACCTACTCATACATGCCGAAGCCCCCCTCCTAACACACACAAGCCACCCACCCCCGCCCCCCCATCTCTAACAACTGGAATCGTAATCAGTTTCCAATATCTTGGTACAACCATTGCATCCACGATTAAAACATGGCCAACTAGTATTCTATGAACTCTCCTTTCTCTTTTTTTCTATGTAAATGGTATGATTGTATATAATGTGATACATATTACATAAATAATTTTGCAATTTGTATGAGTGCTACCATTCCAACTTTATAGTTAATGCAATTAGATTTTTCCTTCATTCCATCCATGTTTGAAAATATAAGAAATATGAAAAAAATGAAAAAAAACTCTGTCACTCCTACACAATCTCTAAACACAAACACACACTCTAGTGCCAAATACAAGGCAACTCTACAAACTCTTTTGCATATCTGTGTGTTAACCCAAAACTCACCCAGCACCCCAGCCAGAATCGCAAGCCCAACCAGACCAAGTACCCCCGTTGAGAACTTAGAGACAGCAAGTCCAGGGTCTCTACGCCACTGGACTATACCCAAGATAGCGGCCAAACTCAGGAGACGTGGCATACCATACCCAGCCACGGCTCGTAAAGCGGAACTATACCGCCTCCTGAATGCCAACCCCGACACCCCGAGACCAGGCACCAGCACACAGGCAACCGATGGAAGCACGCCTGGAATCCAGGCCACAATGTCTGCACTGCTTTCTTCAGTTAACCTCATCAACGAGTGACTGGAGAAACTTGAAAACCAAGTGACCATAATCACCCCAGCAGCTATCCTTCCCACTATACCCCAAACATTACCTCATGCAGGTAACATCACTAGTACTAACCCGGCACCTACACCTTCACATATCATCACTCCTGCCCATTTAGTACCCCAAGCTATTAAGAAAGACTTAGAAGGGAAAGATGTCAACCTGGTATCCCTCCTCATAGCGTCCCAAGACTTGGTAGAAAACAAGGCTTACTGCTACGGGGAAGTGTCGGTCGTACTCAAGGCTAGGGACCCCAGTCTCAACAAGAAGCTATCCATCCCTGACTTCGTGATAGCATTTGGCCTGTTCAGGGACGTCATATGTTCCGTCTTCCCTCAAAGCAGAGAGGAGCTGGATCTTTACCTCCACAAATTGGTCGACTTAGGTAACAAGTACGGAGGCTACTCCTTCTATGATTATCATAGATCATTTTCGGGGAAGGCGGCGGCAGCACTGGTTCAGTTTAACATAGGCTCAGACTGGAGCCAACTAGATACTGAACTGTTCTGCCGCCACTTCGCCGGCCTCAAGCCTCCGTCTTGTGCCATTTGTGCATCAACCGCACATTCCACCAATTGGTGCCCCTCCGAACTGAGCCAACCCTCCACTAGCCATGCAGAGGCCTCCCCCAGCAAATCAGAAAGGGTACTAAAAGACAAACTGGCCAGACCCATTGTCTTTTTAGGCAAAACACAGATATGCAACAACTTCAATGCGGGCGGTTGTAGCTTCAGTGCTTGTCAACCGCACATTCCACCAATTTGTGCCCCTCCGAACTGAGCCAACCCTCCACTAGCCATGCAGAGGCCTCCCCCAGCAAATCAGAAAGGGTACTAAAAGACAAACTGGCCAGACCCATGTCTGTTCCCTCTGCTTTAGGGCACATGCCCTAACTGGCTTTTCCCGAGACAATGACTCACAGAAGTTAACATTAGCAATCTCACCTATTATCTCGCCAACCACCCCTCCCCTCACTTGGTCGAGTTCCTCACCACGGGTTTCACTGAAGGATTTCACCGGGCTAGTGGCACTCCCGGGGGGCAATCTAGAAAGAAGGAACCTTCAGTCAGCCGTCCTAGACCCCCACACCACCAACACACTGCTCAAAGCACGGGTTTATGATAGGACCCTTCACACAACCACCCTATGCCAGTTTCAGAACCAACCCAATTGGCATTGCAACTGGGAAATTTAACAATAAAAAATGCATGATCATTGACTTGTCTGCACCTCATTCATCAGTGGTTCCTAGCATTAATTCTCTAATACCATCCAGCGAGTTTTCGCTGCAGTATGCCACAGTGGACAACAACATGGGAGTAATTTTGAAAGCAGGACGCGGCGCCTGGTTAGGAAAAACCGACATCACTAACGCTTTCAAGTTGCTACCCATACACCCGTCTCTGTGGCATCTGCTCAGGGTCAAATGGAAGGGCCAGTACTACTTCGCAACACGGCTGACGTTTGGGGCCAAAAGCAGTCCCAAACTGTTCAAAACATTCGCCGAAACACTGTGCTAGCTCCTACTAAACGTCTGTGGCTGCCCAGTGGCAATACACTACCTGGATGACTTCCTCACGGTTGAGAAACCTAACTATATTCCCCACAGCATTGACAAAACTGCTGCTTTTTTCTCTACACTAGGAGTCCCCCTATCAAAGGACAAAACAATAGGTCCTACTGAATATTCTACATGTTTCACATGTCCTCTTGTTCCATTACACTTATGAAGCTTTATCTATATCAGAATAATTGTTTTATTATATATGTGCTACACTATTAATTTATGCATAAATTATGAAGTCATTTTGGCGCCAATTTTGAAATTGTTAATGTACTGAAAGGTTATTTAAACCATTGTGAACCAGGTCTCTGTTTCTTATTGCCAGTTGAAAAAGCCCTGTGTGGCGAAACGCGTTTTGGCTATCTTATACTTTTTATATTATCTTATATTTTATCAATAAAGGATTATTGGCCTATATTCTTCCTTTTATCCTTGATAATACATTTTTATTTATTTTTTATTTATTATATTTTACTTATTTTTTGGACCTGGTTATTATTATTCTATATTATTACTTCACGTTCAAGAGTCCTAGGTGGGGATGATACCACCTATGCCATACAAGTGAGCAGTATTTCCTGCTCACCCAAATGTGAGTATTTTATACACACTTTATTCCGATCTAAGTACCTATTCATACAGTGAGCACTATCCTGTGTTATCCTCTTCTTTCCCGAGGATCTTTGCCACGTGTATACGTCTACATCCCACCAGTGGGGGACCAGTACCACTGAATGCGAAGCACACCCGAGCTAGTTTTAGCTCTAATATAGGTGAATGTGATACCTTTTCACTTTGCATTTCTATAAAGAAGTGAAAAAGACTATCTACACCATTGGAGTTTTTATCTTGTTTTCTTTTGCATATTGGCACCTGGAACAAGACGCCCCATCCATTTCTCCAATCCCATAAGGACTGTTTTCTTCCCTCAAGCGGATTTGACCATTCCCTGCTTATTTTAGGACTGTTTATCTATTTCTCTTTGTATATACTGCTATTTGTAAGTACTTACCACATTATCCATATGTATTTTACTTGCTTTATATGTAAAGATTCCAGCTTTTATTGATTGCTGTATTATAATTTTTTATCTTGCTACATTTACTTTTTGGCGCGACCTAATATTCCTTTTAGATTCTTCATTTCTCTGACGTACTGTGAGGGAACGTCTTTACTTTAGGTTGCTGCCTGCACTCATATCCCACACTATTCCGTTGAGACACCAAGCGCTGAATCCACTACCATTTCCACCTTCTACAGCCCTAACCTTTTTAGGTATCCATCTCGACTCCACATCTATGATAGCTAGCCTACCTGAAGAGAAAGTTAACCGCATCACAAATGAAATCACATGGTTCACGCACAATAACAATTGCTCCCGCAAAGAGTTGCAATCTCTCCTCGGCTCTCTAAACTTTGCAATCCGCATAATACCACAGGGCCACACATTCGTTTCATGCTTACTACACCCCCTAACGCAGGCCCCTCACGACAATTCGCCCATTCGGATCGACGATAACGCCAAGGCAGACTTACTTATGTGGGGTAGGTTTCTCTCCTGGAACGGGAGGTCAATGTTCATACCCCCTCTGGATGAGGAATCCCCAGTCATACACACCGATGCAGCAGCCCACACAGGGTTCTCAGCCATATACCCAAACCAATGGCTCCGCGACTCATGGCCATCAGAAACCTCAACATTACAGGCCTTTAACACTACATCCTCGCTATTCGAACTTTATCCGATAGTCGCAGCAGCACACACTTGGAACTCATTGTGGAAGGGAAAAGCAGCTAAACGCCTTTCGGACAACGAAGCCACATGTGAGATCATAAACAAAGGCAGGTCTTCTTCCCTAGTTATTATGAGGCTCATGAGGAGACTCACCTAGCTGGCAGCCACACACAATTTTCCCTTGGTTTGCATATACATGCCTGGTAGGGAAAATATTGCTGCTGACGCTCTTTCTGGCTCCAACTTTCAGACCTTTTTCAAGCATCACCCCACGGGGGCCAACCAACCTGAGCCGACCCCAACATTTCAGGACCTGATATTGGACTAACCCTACTAAAACGACATGCACTAACCCTGGCAAAATCCGCACTGTCGGACAACAACAGAAAGGCCTACGATTCAGATTCACCATTGAATTCCACCTCACTAACTCCTTTCCTATCGACACAATAATAGCTTTCACCGCTCACTGTCACTCACACCTCGAGCTGGCACATAACACTATCAAATTGTACCTCACGAGCATACAACAGCACTTTCTCACCTTATTTCCCTATAACAAACCGTTCATGTCGAACTACCGTCTGAAAAATGTCCTTAAAGGCACACTCCGCACAGACGGCCCACCAACTACTAAAAGACAACCAATTGACGGCTACAAATTCAAGGGTCTATCAGATTTGTTAGACTCCAGCCTGTTCGAACCCAGTACTAATCACGTACTCAAAGCAGCCATGCACATCGCTTTTTACAGGTTCTTAAGGCCCAACGAATACACAAATATACACAAAGTAGGGACCACTATGCTCTACTCCTAAGACAGTCCAAGACGAATCAGATGGGCCCTCCGATGGAGATCCCTTACTTTCCGACCCATAATAAGTGGTGTCCGGTGTCAGTACTGGATACCTTTTGCCTCTCACTCAAAGACCAACAAAGCTATGTACCCTTACTCACTATTTCCAACAAACCACTGACTACAGCTAAAATTCATATACTACATAAGAACCCTGGTGGTCAGACTAGGCCACGACCCCATGTCCATCTCAGGGCACTCATTTAGGATTGGCGCCGCTTCAGCCGCATCCAGCAAAAACGTCCCCGTACACATCATCAAAAAATTAGGCAGATGGAAATCAGCAGCCTACGGTAAATACATTCCTCAACCAGAGAAGGAACTCAGGAAAGCTTTCAAAGAACTACTCATGTAAAAATTGTAAACATTAAAGTGTTCTGTTCATATACCTTTTTGCCCTCATTATTTCAGGCCTACCCGGTCGTCAGTTTAGGCACACCACAACCGACTTTCATTACACACCAATTCACATACGGCTTAATGTCCCTGACTACAAATGTTAAGGCGGAGCCTGTAGTTCTGGGAGGGGTTGACCAACTATTTAAACTCTAACCAACCTCCTATCATGGCCAAGATCGAGTCAGACTCCCCACCCACCAACACCCCTTAGCTAATACTCCTTAGGTGGGCCCTCATTATATCAGGCCTACCCGGTCGTCGGTTTAGGCACACCACAACGGACTTGTGTTCATAACACACCAATTCACATACAGCTTAACGTCCCTGACTACAAATATATATATATATATATATATTGTGATAAAGTGAAGGCAGATAGGCCTTTTAACCCCAGGGGGAGTATGTGTAGGATGTGTTGTAGGCAACACAAAACGCTGTTTAGTTATGGGCCCCTGGGGTGGAGCATTTGGAGAGCAGGGTGGGCCAGTGCTCCACTCCACAGTTTAGTGGTGTTCTGGGGAGACCTAGATCCAGGCCAGGGTTTTTTGGACTGTCTCCAACCCACTGCTCAGCTGCAGGTAATCAGCTGTTGCAGTGGGAATAAACTCCTCCCGGCTAGGCAGGAAAAAGAGAGGGATTGCTGGCTTCCTCCCAGGAAGCAGGTAGGAGAGAGAGGCTGTTCTCTCCAGATAGTCAAGGAGACTAGGCACTTGGAGTGCAGAAAGGAAGCAGTCAGGGCAAGACTGGCTTGGAGCACTGGGAGTGCAGAAAGGAAAGCAGTCAGGGCAAGGCTGGCTTGGAGCACTGGGAGTGCAGAAAGCAAAGCAGTCAGGGCAAGGCTGGCTTGGAGCACTGGGAGTGCAGAAAGGAATGCAACAGGCTAGGCAGCAGAGTGTTGCTAACTAATAAGGTTGGTGCAATATTGTGTTTAGTTTAACCCTGAGAGATAGGGAACTAATGTCAGTTAGTGCTCAGACGAGCTAGGTGTTTGTTTATAGGGTTTTCTGTTACTTTTGTTTTTCATTTTCTGCTGTATCCTGTGTGGATTTGCAAATAAAGTGCCTGAGTATATGCAATTACAAGGACTGTGCATGTTTTTACCCTAGAGGGCCGTGCTACCTGCAAACAAGGATCACAATATGGTGGAGAATGCGGGCAAAGTAGCACAGTGAGGGTCTGTGGGTGTGCCAGTCATTCAGTAGTCTGCTTGAGGACTTTTATTTTTGCAGACCTGTTTAAAAAATAAGTAGCACTGCACCTTTAAGACTGTTACCTGCTTGGTGCTATAATGGAGGACCTGCTGAGAGCTGTGGTACAGGCAACCGCTAAACAACAAGGCACAAACAGTTTCCTGGCTGCACAGGTTAAGAACCTGAAGGACGCTCAGCAGGAGCATAGAGCTGCCCTTACTGAGGTTTTGCAGATTGCCCCCTGCAGGGAGCGTGAGGACAAGGGACCCTGTAACCAAGCTACTGACATCCTGCATGGGATGACAGAGGCAGTAGAAGAAGTCTTCAGCAAGCTGAAAAACATGGAGGCAGCAAAGCGTGCTGTTGAGAAACACGCAGGAGAGAAAGAACAGGAACTAAAAGGCAAGAAGGATGAAATTGAGCCTGAAAGAAGTGATAAAATGGAAGAGGGTGAAAAGCCAGCTGGATCCTCAAAGGAACAAAAAGAAAAAAAGTTAGTAAAGAGTCCAGCAAAGCTAAAGGAAAAAGCGGAATTGCCAAGAGGCAGTGATGGCGACACTGATGACATGCGCCAAAGTAAGAAAGGTCAGAAGAATCAGAAAGGAGAAAAAAAGACTGTGGCTGAGGCCAGCAGTGTCAAGCCGGTTTGTGTAATAAAAAGTGAAGCAGAAGCCGCTGATGTTCACCCAAGTGAACAAGTTAAAGTCATGAAAAGCAGACTGACTTGGGGAGTCAGAGAAGACAACAGCAGAGGAGCTGAGCAAAATGGAGAGAAGCAAGGCACCCCAGTGGAGTATAACAATGCGGTGCACTGTTTAGTAGCTGAGGCTACCCATGAATGTCGACCAGCTGTTGAACAGTTTGGCAGAGAAAAGCAAGGCCAAGAAGTAGTAGCAAAACGAAGTCAAAACAAGAAAGGCAAAGTAGCCGCTTCTGATCTAAGCCAAGAGAGAGCAACAGTTACAGAACCAAGCTGTGATGATAAGATTGGCACGTCCGCAGCTAAGCCAGACCAAGGCAAACGTCACAAAGTAGGTGACATTGGCATAGCAGAATTAAATATTTCAGAGACACCTGGTATAGCTACAAACACCTTAAAGGATTGTTCGGAAGCCGTAGAACTGGATCTGCTGGCAAAGACTACTGCTACAAGGCCTGGGCGCACTGACTACCTGGAACAGCTGCCAGATTCTGGGAACACAGTCATGGAATTAAAGGCGGGACTCGGAATGCCTGACCGGCTGTTTGATACCAGGGCTGTAATGACCCAGCGAGAGGCCATGACTGCGTCTCTGGACAACCCCATAGGGAGCAAGGCAGGTTCCCAGGGATTCGCAGAACAGATGGAGGATGTTGTGGAGCCCTTCGCGGAGGGACTTGTTCCAGTGAAGGATGAGCTGGTGACAGAACCAGGTCTTGAAGAGGTTGAGCAACTGGAAAATTCAGCTCATGAAGGAATTGGACGTATAGCTACACGCCAAGCCTTTGCAAAGTTTGCTTTTGAAAGTTACTCTAACGTTGAGAGATTATCAAATCAGAAGCTGCTATGGATGTGGAAGCAGATGATGATTCAGAGGAACTTGGCTACTAAGGAGCCACACAGTACTGATCCTCAGCCTAGATCCGCTAGCAACCAGATAAGCGGGGAAACTGGAAAACAAGGACAAAGTCTGGGACAATATACCTATGATGGTAGAACGTACCTAAAAGTCCTATTTTGGCTACGAGACCAGACTGAGAAAAACCTCCGATGCCTCAACTGCCGCATGCATGGACATATTACATATAGCTGTCCTGAGAGTGAAGAGACAATACAATGTGACATAGTAATAAGGGCTCTGTATAGGATTGTATTGACTTGCTTAAAGATGTGTATGGTGACTGGTGGTGGTGTTACAGCACAGCTAAAAGTGGTGATGGTGGTAGGGAAGAGTGCACAAGCACTAATTAATCAAGGGAGCAAGGTAGCAGCCATCTACAATAGGCCACTTCCTGTAACTGAGAAGCTAGTCAGGGCTGGTAGAGCCCTAGGTGTTATGAATGTTCACGGTTTGTGTTCGAAGGCCGCTCGACCCGATGGGTCTGAGCTGGGGAGGAGGATATGTGATAAAGTGAAGGCAGATAGGCCTTTTAACCCCAGGGGGAGTATGTGTAGGATGTGTTGTAGGCAACACAAAACGCTGTTTAGTTATGGGCCCCTGGGGTGGAGCATTTGGAGAGAAGGGTGGGCCAGTGCTCCACTCCACAGTTTAGTGGTGTTCTGGGGAGACCTAGATCCAGGCCAGGGTTTTTTGGACTGTCTCCAACCCACTGCTCAGCTGCAGGTAATCAGCTGTTGCAGTGGGAATAAACTCCTCCCGGCTAGGCAGGAAAAAAGAGAGGGATTGCTGGCTTCCTCCCAGGAAGCAGGTAGGAGAGAGAGGCTGTTCTCTCCAGATAGTCAAGGTGACTAGGCACTTGGAGTGCAGAAAGGAAGCAGTCAGGGCAAGACTGGCTTGGAGCACTGGGAGTGCAGAAAGGAAGAAAGCAGTCAGGGCAAGGCTGGCTTGGAGCACTGGGAGTGCAGAAAGCAAAGCAGTCAGGGCAAGGCTGGCTTGGAGCACTGGGAGTGCAGAAAGGAATGCAACAGGCTAGGCAGCAGAGTGTTGCTAACTAATAAGGTTGGTGCAATATTGTGTTTAGTTTAACCCTGAGAGATAGGGAACTAATGTCAGTTAGTGCTCAGACGAGCTAGGTGTTTGTTTATAGGGTTTTCTGTTACTTTTGTTTTTCATTTTCTGCTGTATCCTGTGTGGATTTGCAAATAAAGTGCCTGAGTATATGCAATTACAAGGACTGTGCATGTTTTTTACCCTAGAGGACCGTGCTACCTGCAAACAAGGATCACAATATATATACACACACACATACACTGATCAGCCACAACATTAAAACCACCTGCCTAATATTGCGTAGCCCCCCTCATACTGCCAAAACAGCTCTGTTGTGTTCAGGCATTGACTCCACAATACCTCTGTGCATGTCCTGTGTTATCTGGCACCAATACATTAGCAGAATATCATTTAAGTCTAGCAAATAGCAAGGTGGGGCCTCTGAGGATTGGATTTGTTCTACCAGCACATCCCACAGATCCTCGATCAGATTCAGATCTGGGCAATTTGACATCCTGTTGCCATCTCATGGTGCTCTCACCAGCCAGTAAACTGCAATGTACTGAGTATTCTGACACCTTTCATGGCCAGCATTAAGTTTTTGAGCAATTTGAGCTACAGTAGCTCTTCTGTGTGATGGAACCAGACATATTATCTTTCATTCCCCATGTGCATTAAGCACTATTTAGCCTTTGTCAAAGTCACTCAGATCGTTTTACTTGCCCATTTTTCCTGCATAAAATGGGGAAAAAACACACTATTTACCTGTTTCCTAATATATGCCAACCCTTGACAACCCATTACTATATAATCAATGTTATTGCCATATATATAATGCTATGTTATTCACTTGTCAGTGGTTTTAATGTTGTGGCTGATCAGTATATATATATAGAATGTATTTAAACCAAGCCAACTATTCTGGAACTAAGCTACACAAATAGGTCACAAGAAGGAAGTCTACAAATTACTTGCCTTTATTGACATCAACTAGGACAGGGGTAGGCAACCTACGACACTAGTGCCATGCACGGCACTCAAGGTGTCTTTCCAGGGCACTCAAGGCTGCTAGAGCCAAACAGGCTCTGGCCTATCAGGAGTCTCAGTGAAACTTCAGATATCTGCTAATACGAAGAGGTAGCAAAGGGCAATCCTCAATTTATGCATTGCAAAATGTATGGGAAGTGATCTCAGATCAGTTTCTCCCAGCACTTGTGAATGGGAATCCACACTGTAGTAGAGCAGCCTGCAGTTGCTGTTGCAGCTCCTGTCCTTGACCTGTACCTGGCCAGCCTGGTCCTCACTGGAACCCAGGGAAGCCACCCACACTGCTAGATATACACAGACCTGCAGAATAAGCCTTCCCTCATAAAAATAATACGAACAGCCCACACACAAACATACACACAATCACCACAAACGCAACACCACTAACAATATACATACATGCACACAATCCCACATGCAGCCTCTCACATGCAATACCCCAAACAGCCCCCACACATACACACACTACCAAACACAATGTGACATATCCATCCACACACAATTCCACAAGCAGCCCTCATACACAGCCCACATTCATATGTATCATACACGATACCATAAACTACTAATGAACATATACAATATAATAGCCAGTGGCGTATTAAGGGGGGGTTGGAGGGGGCGGTCCGCCCCGGGTGCCACTGGGTGGGGGGTGCATGACCCTGGTGTGGGGGCTGTGTGAGCTGTGGCCGCACAGTGCCCTATGGTAGTAAGGGTGCCGGGCGGCCAGAACAGCTCACACACGCAAGGAGCAGCTGAACTGGCCGCACGGAAGGAAAGTGGTGGTGGAGCTAAGCAGAATCGAGGGCAGAGCCAGATTGGCAGCGGGGCGGGGCTTAATACGGCCCTTACCCGCTGCTGTTACTGCTGCACATGGAGGTGCAGCAAGAAGGAATCCCTGCCTCTCCACCTAACAGGTTTCAGGAGAACTCCAGTGAATCCACTCCTCCTCCAGCTCCTGTCTATAAGTAATAGTGTGTGTGTGTGTGGCGGTGTCTGTAAAACTGTCTTCCTGTAACTGTGTTTGTGTGTGTGTGTCTGCATGCCTGTAACTGTGTTTGTGTGTGTGTGTGTTTGTCTGCCTGTAACTGTGTATGTGTGTGTGACTGCATGCCTGTAACTGTGTTTGTGTGTGTGTGTCTGCATGCCTGTAACTGTGTTTGTGTGTGTGTGTGTGTGTGTTTGTCTGCCTGTAACTGTGTGTCTGTAACTGTGTGTGTGTGTGCATGTGTGTGTGTGTTGCATGCCTGTGTGTTTGTGTGTGTGCCTGTTACTGTGCGTGTGTGACCGTACGCCTGTAACTGTGTTTGTGTGTGTGTGTCTGCATAACTGTGTTGTGTGTGTGTATGCCCGTAACCGTGCTGTGTGTGTCTGCATGTCTGTAACTTTGCTTGTGTGTGTGTGTCTGCATGCCTGTAACTGTGCTTGTGTGTGTGTGTGACTTCATGCCTGTAACTGTGTGTGTGTGTGTGTGTGTGTGTGTCTGTCTGCCTGTAACTGTGTATGTGTGTGAGTGTGTGTCTGTGTGTGCGACTGCATGCCTGTAACTGTGTATGTGAGTGTGTGTCTGTGTGTGCGACTGCATGCCTGTAACTGTGTATGTGAGTGTGTGTGACTGCATGCATGTAACTGTGTATGTGTGTGTGTGTGTGACTGCATGCCTGTAACTGTATGTGTGTGACTGTCTGCCTGTAACTGTGTATGTATGTGTGTGTGTGTGACTGCATGCTTGTAACTGTGTGTGTGTCTGTCTGCCTGTAACGGTGTGTGTGTCTGCCTGTGACTGTGCGATGTTGCCTGTAACTGTGTGTGTGACTGTAACTGTGTATGTGTGTGTGTGGCTCTCTGCCTGTGACTGTGTGTGTGTGTGCCAAGCCCAGGATCCGCCCTGGGTGCCAAATGCTCTAGGTACACCCCTGATAATAGCTCATATATGCACAAATTCAATGATACAAAGCAATTACAGTATAAATAACACAAGCAGAAAACGGCAGCATACACACCTCAATTAAAAAAAAAATAGGATCGGCACGCTACAGGACATCACAATCTTATATCGGCACAGTGCAACTAAAAGGTTGCCTACCCCTGAACTAGGACAATATTTCCCAAGTAAGCTATTTCATCCAGCATTGGTCAAGGCACTCAACACATCTCAGTTCCTTCTGAACATAATTACTGGTGTTTCTTCATTACTTTTATGGACTGACATTGTCATTCCTAGATTAAAATAAACTTTATTTTTAAACATTTTAATATCTTGTCAATATGTTTTGAAATGGTATGATGCATTGATTGCTACAGACCTTTTTAAAAGAATGTGTCTGGACTCTTACCTGCTCTACGGTGTCATCTGAAATCATAACAAGCAACAGAAAACAACAGTTCACTGACTTGTCATTCGTACTTAATGTCACCTTGTGTTTACATTAATCACAGTTGCCTGTGCTTTAAGCCTTTTCTTTTGTTTTCTGTAAGCTGGCTTCAGTTAAATAATACATTTCTAATAATGTGAATACAACCAGATTTTTGTTGGTTCATGGAGTACAAATTAATAAAAACTACAGCAATGACATTAAAGGGACACTATAGTCACCCAGACCACTTCAGCTCATTGAAGTGGTCTGGGTGCCAGGTCCCTCAGGTTTTAACCCTTCAGATGCAAACATAGCAGTTTCAGAGAAACTGCTATGTTTACATTTAGGGTTAATCCAACCTCTTCCGGACAGCCAGTAGAAGCGAATCTGCGACGCTGGAGGCGAATTTCGCCTCCATCATGCAGAGCGTACATAGGAAAGCATTGAGACATGCTTTCCTATGGACACTTTGAATGTTCGCGAGCGGCACTTGCCAAGCATGGGCATTCGGCTCCAGTGACGTTGGACGGGGGAGCTGACCTCGGACGGTGAGGAGAGGTCACCAGCACCAAGGGAGCCGGGTGCTGGATTAAGGTAAGTGGCTGAAGGGGTTTTAACCCCTTCAGCACCATGGGAGGGGGACCCTGAGGGTGGGGGCACCCTCAGGGCACTATAGTGTCAGAAAAAACGCTTTGTTTTCCTGACACTATAGTGATCCTTTAATGTAAGTGGTAGTGACTTTTACATATCTTCTAACAAAAAAGAAGGAGAATTTTTTAAAAAAGTCACCTGTACTATATCGGATTACAGGACAAACAGTTCAGCCGAACTAATCAATTTTGCAAGAATCCCCCGTTAGAGCTCCCCCTATAGATCTCCCTGTAGAACTTTCCATGCAGAGCTTCTCTTGAAGATTGCGTGTATCTTATTTTACTATTTATTTTCTTTCATTCAGCAAAAGATTTATAGAATTCTAATAACATAAGTAAACTAAGCACATCATAATCGAAATACAAAAATGATACTCCATATGTTTGAAATTCAGACCAGATTCCCTCTAGATTCAGCACCCCACACATCCAGTATAGGTGCACCTTTGGAGGTAACCACAGAAAGGCATACATTTGAGGAAAGTCTCTGAAAGCAATTTAAGTAGTAAGTATTCCAGTTAGTATGTCCATCCTCCAAGTTAAAATTAGTGTAGGACCCACCGATATTGGGCTACTGTGACATAGTGGTGGGCTTAATACAATATGGCCATATGATGGAACTGAATCCTCATATTTGTTTGCTAGAATAGATTATTCTAAGTAGCCCTGTAAAATGTAAAACTGTATTTGTTCTCTAATCTGTATTTTATATATGTTTTGGTCTTTACGGCAGCACCACTACTTAGAAATGAATGTTCTGTATGTACCTCCCAACTCCCTTTTTTCAGTATATGTCAGTAAATACATGCTATATGTTGAACTCCTCCTTTTTGAATCAACAGTAGGAGCAGAAGTGTGAAAGACAGGCTGAGGTCATTTTTCTAAAGCTGTGTACCTATGAAACATTTGTTCAATGTTTTCCACAATATTATGTAAGTGTAATGTTTCCTTTGTTTGTCTTACCAAGTCAAACGTAACTACATTTCTCTATGAAGGGTCTAAGGTGCTCATTCATTCACAGCCACCGACCACATTCAATCAATCTATGTAAATATTCTTCTGTTTTACTCTATGACTAATGGTGACTTTGAGTTATGTTTTTATCTGAGACACTCGGGTATAACAGCTCTTCACTCTTATGGATTTTTATTTTTTTTATCTTCAAAACTATCCTGTCATTTTCTGAGCTTTGCTGGTTTTATTTTGGCTTTTTATCTGATATGTGTAGATATCTATGCATTTCCATCTACCGTATATCGTCAGTTTTCAGGATTTTGCCAAGTGCTCCTTGCATTGTGTTTTTTTGGGTAAAATCACAGACATCGAGACAGTGTCATACTTCTAACGTTTTAGCAACATTAACGGAAACCTCTTTTGAGTATTTAGTAATGATTTATTATACTTTTCTGTTGGCATGGGAGTTAGAGTCCTGGAACCAATTACGCTCTTTCAAAACTCTGTCAGGACCCAGGAGCTGTGTTCAGGGGGCGCGGATTTATTGTACCATTATACCCCTACTTCCTATTGGCAACCCCTGCATGTAACTGAATAGTACTGGCTTAGCATGATCCCTCCCAGGGCTCGGTCTGCCTTGCCGCCTTGCTGCTCAGCCATGCTATAGTAATGAAATAAAAAGTAATTAACATAGTGTGAAGTTAAATTCATAAACAGGTATTTCATCACACGTGGGGGAGATTTATACGAGTGTTCTGTTTTAAAAAGTGGTGCAAAAATGTAATAGGGAAGGAGTCACCAATGGAATGTGCATGCAGGTTCCACTAGTTTCCATAGTAACTGCCCAAATCAGTCCTCGTGGCCCACTAACAATCCAGGATTTATGTATCTCACTGTTTTGTTCTACTGAAGATACTGACGAAACCTGGGCAGTTGGTAGGTCTTGAGGATTGGTTTGGGAAACACTGCTGTAGACCATTTTTTTGGGGAAGAGAATACTTTTCACAATATCCCCCATGTATGATAAAATACAGAGCCCCATTCCACTAGCCCACTTTTTAATAGCCTGATGACTAATTGGTTAGTAAACAGCCAAGTATAAGCAGTGCTTATAAAGAAATATAACTGTCTAGGATTAATTTATCACATATGAAACAAGTCACTGAATGCACCCCACAAATTACATTCGTACATATATGAAATGTGTGTATTTTGCAAAGTTTGGATTTAAGAGACACATTTGGACCATTATAAATAACCTCACAAGCATACAACCATAGAATCAATGCCTCCTTAGGGAGCTCTGTCATAAAAATGGCACCACTACTACACCTTAAGATATTTTGTTTCCCTTTCCCTATGGAAAAAAGCACACTCCAGTAAAAAAATAAAATAAATAAACTGCAATGAACCATATAACTGTTAGTAACAACTACTGAATGACTGACAGGATGGAAAAAAATCTTCCATTTACAGGGTTATTTGCTAAAGTGAGAATTAAAAGTGGCTTTCAAATTTAAGTAGTTGAGCTGAAAACATAGCTGCCTTACAGAATTTTCCAGGTCACATATTTTGACCTTAAATGTGAAATTCACTTTGATTCCTTACTTTGGTGAGACTTGTAAAACACAATGAGCTGCAACTGTTGAGAATTGCACCAACGTGAACATCAATATTAGGGCATGGTGATAGCTGAGTTATCATCTGCAGTAACAAAAATCCCATAAAAAGCATGTTTTTAAAAAAAAAAAGGTATGTTACAATAGTAATAAATCTATTATGTCATATCCCGATAATGTTTGTAGAATTAAAAATCTTTGACATTAACCAAAAGATTATAGACTCTATAATGATCCACTAACTTTTAAACGTAAATTCGTTAAATTGAATTGCAGAATTATTTACAAAACCATCAAACGTGACTTGACATGAAACACATTTTAGATCTTACCCAAAGTGCAAGAGTTGAGTTGGAAAAGTTAGTAGTTGGCAAGACAATGAGAAACAAACTCATCATAAGCCTTAAACTTCAATCACAGGCAGGCAAGGGCTGGCTACTTTTGGCCTGGGGTCGGATACAAGTAAGTGGGCTTTTCATTGCACGTGAACCATACAGGTCTCTGTGTAGATGTTCATACTCATGGGAAGCTTAAAATCTATATATAGTTGATAGTTGGAGTCCACTTTCAAGGTGTGCCTCATATATTCCAACAACTTCCATCAGTACGACCTGTACGGTATTCACAGAGATCTGGATAAACAAAGGAGAAAAGTTACTCCCAGGAGTTAAGTGGAAATGGGAATTATGCACTAAATATTGCTCTACACAGATCCAGGGGTTACCAAGCAACACCCCAAAATACAAATCCAAAAAAAAGAGTACACGTGCACCGGGGCGATTTAATCTGGACCTGATATTTAAGATGGCAAAAGAAAATGAAAGTTAAGAACAGCCTATTAAATATAGACAAATAAATAATCTATATTCAAACCATTATTCTCTATGTGCTAATAATATATTTTTATCTTGTTCACTCATAAAGAGATTCATTTTCATCATTAGAGCTATCACGCAATTTCATATTTTTAAGATTTTTAAGAATTTCTGATTTTTAAGACACAGGGCCGTCTTTAATATTGACTGGAGCTTGGGCAAAGCATTTGCTTGGGCCCCCCGGGATCCTGTCCCCACTCCCCAGGCGTGCAATCACGTCCTCAACCCCAACGCAGTGGCGGACCTAAAGTAGAAAGGTGCAAGAATTTTTTGGGGCCTCCCTCTTGCACGGGTGATTAAAAGGTAAATACCCATCTGTCGTGCAACTCCAGAAATGCATTGACAGCTGGGGCTATACCATATACCCATGTTTGCAGGTTTGTATTTAGCACTAAGCAGTTTTTGTGTGTTTGAATGTTTTTGTATGGAATATGTTTGTATGTGGTGTTGGCGTGACTGCAAGCATGTATTTATGTGTAGTGTGGGTTTTTTGATTGCAGGGATGTATTCACATATAATTTTGTTGTTTAACACAGACGTGTGTTTGTACGTAGTGTTGAAGTTTGAATGCAGGTGTGTATTTGTGTGTAGTGTTAGTGTGTGAATGCTGAGATGTATGCACATATATACACACACACACAGATATGTACACACTGAAACACATGCAGACACACAGATATACACACTGACACACATGTAGATATACAGACACATATACACGCTGGCACACAGATACACAACCTGACAAATATGCAGACACACACATAGATACACCGAAACACACAAAAACAACATACAGATACACACACAGACTTCATACAGATACACACACATATATACACACTTACACTAACAGATATACTGGCACATATAGAGACAGACAAACTGACATACACACGCACACAGACATACTGACGCACACTGACAGACATACTGACACACACACTGACAGACATACTGACACACACACATACACACACTGACAGACATATTGACACACACACTGACATACTGATTCACACAGACATACTGATACACACACAGGCTTACTGACACACACAAACACAGATATACTGACACAGACATACTAAAACACACATACTGACAGACATACTGACACACACACACAGACATTCTGACACCCACACAGATATACTGACACACACACACTGACAGACATACCGACACACACACATACACATAAACACACACACACACACAAAAATTTACATTTTAAACCCACCCTTCAGTTTCCTACCTTGGAGGCTGGCCTTCCTGCTGGTGGCTGAAGGTGTTGGGAGTTGGGGTCTGGCTCTCTCGGCCAGCCCCACTCACCTCTGCCTACTCTTCTCTCCATTGTGCGCTGCTCTCTTCGTGGGAGGTAGTGACACGCGGCCGTCACTTGCTCCCAGCCGGCTGCTGAAAAGTTCGGTGCCCTTGCTGACAGAAGCCCACCAGGGGGCCCTTAGTGAATGGGCCACCCGGTGGGCCTCCTTAGTGTGCGGGTTACCGGCCGGGGGGGGGGAGTAATGGTTGAGGCCAGCAGGGCCCACGGTGCAGCTGCTTTGGGGCCCCCAGGAGTAACTGGACAGCCCTGTTAAGACACAGATTTTGAGTAATTTTAGGTGATGCAGATATTAATATGATTTTTTAGTATATAGAGAGGAATGCGATATTTTAGTATAAAACCTGGATGGTTACTGTAGCGGAGCTCCCTGTATCCTGGCTGGGTACCTCCGCCAAGGATCGCTTCCTAACTAGAACCAGGGAAAACCGCAGCAGTTGCCATGGCTTGACTGGGGTCCTCCTGAGGCCTCTCCATTCTGGAGCAGGATAGGGGAATAGCTCTATTCCCTCCCAGGAACTGGACAGCACACAGTACTGGGAGATTTAGTCCTTACAAGGACTTTTCCTGCCAATTCCTCCACGAGCTGGAACAAGAGTCTGAGCAGTGATTATATCCCTTCCCCTCCCAGTAACTAGACAACACATAGTTCTGGGAGTACAACTGATTTTAATGAGCCAAACTCAGCCTTTTATGCACAGTCCCTAGCAGGGGGTCTCCATTGTATTCAGCACAAGCCCCTCCCAGGAATCTCTGGGCCTGGGAGATAATTGCCTTAAAGACTGGTAAGCTAATTATCTCCCAGGAACAGAGAGCCAAACACAAAAATATAAAAACATAAAAGTACCCCAAAACATTACAAAAACATAAAATAACCCCACAAATAATACATCCCCAAATATCCCTGATTTGAGTGCCCAAGTTCTCCAAATAGTGCTCAGATCCATGCAGTGTAGGGGAAACACCACAGTGTTAAAGTTCTGTCTGGCCGCACACGTGGTCCTATGCCCAAAATAGTTCTAGGGCATTTGGTGCTTTTGCTCCACCTGACTCTCAGGTAGCGTTTGTTCCCCTGAGACCTTCCTTCAAAAAGCGCTCTCCTAGCAGATTTCGAAGTGGTTCGAAACTCTGCGAACCAAGTTGTCCGGGAACCGCATGGTCACCTCATGCCGAAAACAGTTCCATAACATTTGCGGCTAAGTCCCGCTGAGGTGACAGGGAACCCATGAAGTCCTCATTGCGAAAATAGTTCCATAGCGGTCACAGATAAGTACCGCTGAGGACTATTCATGGGTTTGGTTTATGCGAACAGCCGCCAGAGAAATAGCGTTTGGTTCCATTAACTTGAAGGGAAAGTGCCAAACTAGGGGCACCCAGGGAAAGCTACTAATGGCAGCAGGACAGTATAACTCCTGTGATGGACTGCCTGGCAACTTGAGTGGGTGGCTCTGTCAATCGCTGCTTTCTAGTACATTTGAGCACCATAAGCATCGCACTGGGTCACCATAACCACCATAAACCCCACAAACCGCTGGAGCTTGGTTGGCTGTCCTCCACCAACCCTGGACCTAAGACCCGGATCTTGCTTCCAGTGGGTAGACCTCTTCGAGTCCAGAGTGCGAAGCAGGATGCTCTTACAAGAGCAAGTGTTGAGATCCAAGGGAGTATAGTGATTATAGGAATCCCCAGAGTGAATATAGCTCTCCAATCTCCCAAACATGAGCCTAGACTTCATGAAGGGTAAAACAAATCTGTTTAATGGCAGGTCCCCATGCAAGGGACCTGAGAGTAGACTACAGTAATAAAATATACACGATTACATTGGCTCTCAGGTCTAGGACACTCCCATACAAAATAGGTCAATCCCTCCCCTATGCCTGGGAGATAATTGAGTCAAGCACTGTATTAAACTCAATTATCTCCAGGCACAAAAAACACACATTTTTACAAAATCCCCAAAATACCTTAAAACACACAAAATCCCCACAAATGTTACATCCCCTGATAGCCCTGATTTGGCTGACCAACATATCCAAAAATCACCAAGATCAGTTCAGGAGTTCAGGAATTTCCTGGAAGTCATAATTTGACCGACCGCCCGCGTAGTCCCCAGTTCCAGAGAATCAGGGCTTGCGGTCGGTCTAGTTCAGTAGTTTAAAAACGAACAAACTACCGAACAGAGTCAATAGTCTTACCCTGGAGCTTGATCCCCTTGTTCTTGGGAACGTTTCCACCGAACAGCGGCTTTCTAAGTGTTGTAGAAGCAAACGCAGATTAGTGGATAGGAGCTACATTTACTGATATGTGACCTCTCTCTCTGTGATCCTGTAAATGGTATTAATCCTGTTTAAAATAACATTTTCTTAACAGTGAGCAATATACCTGTAGATCTGCCATTTCTCTTATAGATATAGGGGATGGCTATGGACATTTTCCATTTCCATTTCCATAACTCTTCAATTCGACCAGTATATATGGGTCTATGCTTCATATATATTCTCCATTATTTTCCTTCCAGTTGCATATTCTCATTTAAAACAAAGAGTACTGGACAGAATTGTAATGGGCTCTCTAGACTGTTAGACTGTTATTTGCTGTATCAAGGAGACAATTTGCTACAATTTGTTTTATCTGATCATGCTACAGTGTTGCCTCTACAAACTATGGCCTGTGCTGCATATATTTAAAGACTGTGTCACTGTGTAATTGTCTCATTTATTGTAAATATACCCCTTTCATAATATTGTAAAGTGCTGCGGAATTAGTTGGCGCTATATAAATACCAGTAACAATAATAACACTAATGTAATATAATAAATTAAACATGCTTTTACTTGTTTTTAACCCTTCACATGAAACAAATCCCCCTCATGTTTTTTTAAATATATATTTTTAGAAATGAGATTGAAGCTCATACTAAGAGGGGACATGAAAAGCAATCTACTACACAATAAGGTACAATGGTGAATGGGGTGTAAGAAAAGAGTGGTCATACTGAGACTGGAAGCAGGTGAAATGTGAGTGGAAACAGAACCTTGGTAATATTGGTATCATTTGTTTAATGTGAGAATCTCCTACTCTTCTGACTAATAAGGCCATATCGTATAAAGTTCTTGTAAAAAGTTGAAAAAGAGGATGGAATTAAAACTATTTATTGTGCTGTTTAATCACAACATATAAAATATATATATATAGTTTAAAAAAATTTAAAAAAATTTAAAAATTTGCTGTTGGCAGGTTGACAAAAGTGACAGAGAGACGTGAAGGTGAATATGCCCTTCAAAAAAAAAAAAAACAATATACATAGTTCTGATTGTTTGATTGTATATCAAACAAAGGGCAAACGGAATTAAGGCCGCAGTGAAAGTAAAACCTCTTAAAGGAGCGGTATATAAAAAGGGGAGAAAAAAAATCCAAATTACTAACTCACTTTATACGTGAGAAAAAAAAAATGAATCTGTGGCTAACTTGGCAATATTTGTTTTACTGTAATTTAAACTATCGATTGCGCTGTACATAGATCATTTCATTATAAGAAGGGGGGGGAAAAATAAGGTAATATTTTTGGTGGGTTGATACAAGTGTTCAAGAAACGTTAAGTGAACACACCTCCAAAAAAAATAAATCACATCAAGAAAGGAAATAGCCTCAAAAAGGGGGAACGAATCAAAGAGATTAAAAAAAAAAAGTTAAGAAGAAAAAGATCAAGGTTCTACTAAATTATATTGTCATATTACTCTTCACCAAGTGCAAAGGAAAACAATGAGTCAAGAAGGAGACTCAGGTCTCCATCTAAGCAAATTAAAAATGGCAATAAAGAGAAACAGTCTACAGACGAAGCAGAGATAGTAGAGGGAGGGCATCCCAGGGAAAACACTCTAGGGGTGCGGAAGGGTCTCTCGTCTGAGCCTCTGGGTGTGAGCTATGGTCCATAGTGCAGACCTGTTGCCTGGTGACCACCGAGTATAGTTCCTCCGGCTGTGTTTGGGGCTCAAAAGTGGTGGTAAGCTGTCCCAGGTTGTTCCCCACTAAAACCTTTGCAGGAAGCTCCTGCATCAGCCCAAACTCTACCATTCCCAACCCCGCTCCCCAATGCAAATGTACCCAGGCAGTGGGCAACCGGTAAACTGCTCCTCCTGCTACCCGAACTGCCACAAAATTCACAGTTCGTGCTGCTTCAGGAACCAGGTGCCACTTAACTAGGGTGAGTGTGGCTTCTGTATCTCGGAGCACTTGGACCATCTTGCCCTGTAGGTGCACAGTCTGTCGGTTGGGTTGCCGGTTGTCTGCTGCTGCTTGAACCGGGTCTGCTTCATGCAGCACTTCCCAGTTCTCCTCGGGTGGCCCTGGGGCAGCATAATGAGTAGAGGCCTCTGCCTGGTGGTAGTGGGCCGCTGCTCTGGCTGCTGGTGGTGGGACAGATCCATTGTGCCTGGTCTCTGTTCTGGGGACACTCTCTACCCAGGGGCGGGCTGGGCTGGGCTGGGCCGGGGGGCAGGGAGGCAATTGCCCCCCAGGCCGCCCTAAATTCTGTTAAGACCGGCCACTGCAGGGCTGGCCCTTTAAATAATGCAGCCGCCTGAGCGCTCTGTTAAGAGCCTCAGGCGGCTGCAGCTGCTCCTCTCCTCCCCTCCCCTGTAGCTGGCCGAGCTGCTCGCTGGTCCGCGGTGCCCGGCCGGACTGATAGGAAGGTGCACACTCAGTGTGCACTTCCTGTCAGGCCGACCGGTTACAGGAAACAGAAATTCCTGTTCCGCGCGGAGTTTCTGTTTCCTGTACCCGGCCGGACTGACTGGAAGTGCACACTGAGTGTGCACCTTCCTATCAGTCCGGCACCGCGAGACCTCCGCAGCAGCCCGGCCAGCCACAGGGGAGGGAGGGGAGGAGAGGTGAGGAGGGGGGAGGCGAAGATGGGGGAGCAAATGAAGGAGGGGGAGTAAGTGAAGGAGGGGGGAGGAAGGGGAGGAGGTGCGAAGGAGGGGGAGTAAATGAAGATGGGGGAGAGTAAGGAAGGAGGGGGGTAAGTGAAGGGGAAGGCGGAGGAGGGGAGAAGTGAAGATGGGGTGTAAAATGAAGGAGGGGGAGTAAGTGAAGATGGGGAGAAGGTAAAGATGGGGAGTAAGTGAAGGGGGTAAGTGAAGAGGGAAGGAGGGGGGAGTAAGTGAAGATGGGAGGCGGAAGGAGGGGAGGCGAAGGAGGGGGAGAAGTAAGGAAGATGTGAAGATGGGGGTGTAAATGAAGGAGGGGGGTAAGTGAAGATGGGGAGGCAAAGATGGGGAGGCGAAGAGGTGGGAGCAAGTGAAGGAGGGGGTAAGCGAAGATGGGGGGAATGTAGGAAGGGGGGTGTAAGTGAAGATGGGGGGAGTAAGTGAAGATGGGGGAGTAAGTGCAAGGAGGGGGTGTAAATGAAGGATGGGGGTAAATGAAGGAGGGGGTGTAAGTGAAGGGGGAGTAAGTGAAGGGGGAGTAAGTGAAGGATGGGGAAGCGAAGTGAAGGGGAGTAAGTGAAGGGGAAGAGTAAGTGAAGGGGGGAGTAAGTGAAGATGGGGAGGAAGGACGACACCTTCAGCTCCCTGGGACACACACTGCCGCTGGGGAGGAAGGACGACACCTTCAGCTCCCTGGGACACACACTGCCGCTGGGGAGGAAGGACGACACCTTTGGCTCCCTGGGACACACACTGCCGCTGGGGAGGAAGGACGGCACCTTTGTCTCCCTGTAACTCGCTCTGCCGCTGGGGAGGAAGGACGAGGAAGGACGACACCTTTGGCTCCCTGGGACACACACTGCCGCTGGGGAGGAAGGACGGCACCTTTGTCTCCCTGTAACTCGCTCTGCCGCTGGGGAGGAAGGACGACACCTTTGGCTCCCTGTAACTCACTCTGCCGCTGTTTTTGTTCAAAGACCATTCTCGCAAGGTTCTCAGCATTCAACTGGCACATTACTTGGAAGACCACCTCGTTCGAAGGGTCTGGGCCAAACCAGACCAACCGCCTCTTTACCTCCTCCCGGTAAGCGTCGCCCTCATAGGGACGTGTCAGGTTGAGGTGTCCTTCGCAGGATTCTATCCAGGGTCTTGCTGTAGTAGATAGGGACGCTGCACGGTAGCTAGCTCTATCCCTCTATTTGTAATCCAAGCCCTGGTGTTGTCTTTTAGCTGTCCTTCTGGTCTGTGGGAACGATCCCGCCGCTTGCCACCAATTGTAACGGACCGTTTTGCCCAAAAGAGGTTAAAACCCATTTAGGCGATATTCCCCTTTTTTCAGATGTACCGACAGCTACTGCAAACCCACGAATTCCCCAACTCCCGAATTGCAAACACACGAATACTGGAAACAGCCGAATAGGAAAAACCATGCGAATAGGTTTACACTCCTAGCAGTCAAACTGGAACAGCATACAATAAATCCTCTCCCAATAATGAGACGACACTTCACTTTGAGGGTTAAGCAGGAACTGATTTACTGGGGCTAACTGCCCGGCTTTTATGCAGGTCTCCCACCTGGTGGACACTCCCCTAGGGACACAAAGGGTAAAAGGACCAATCACAGACTTACACATTTCACCCATCCCACAATGCATCACAATCCCTCCTCTCTGCTCTGGAGATAATTGAGAAGTAATTCAATTATCTCCAAAGACAGAGGCAAAACTCCATTAACCACATGGCAGAAAACAAACAGTAAAAGACTTAAAATTACCTACAGTTACATTCAGTACATAAAACATATACATTACCCCAGATAGCTCAGGTCTGAGCGCACATTATTAAGCGAATGGCGCTCAGACCACACGAATACAGTTTAAACGCCATTGAGCCAAAGTCTTTACACAGTCAGTTTCATGCGAATGGGCTCCATGGGATTCCTATCTGGGGTACAACACACTCAAACAAATCTACTGAACACCCGGCAGAAAAGCACGAATAAGTCTTTTCTGCAGGGAAAAAAGATGTCTTTTAACATGGGGCCATAGCCCAAAGGCAGCAGGCGAGCAACCAGGCTTCTCCAGTGTACAGTGGCAAGGTTGGTTTCGCCACAGTGTGTGTCTGTCAGGGTTTGTGTGTGTGTTATTGAGAGTGAGTGCCAGCGTGTCTGTCAGCGGGGCCAGCCTTTGAGGTGTGCAAGCTGTAGGGTCACGTAGGGCGCCATGACAACAGAGGCGCCCGGTGGCAAACACAGCTCACAAGTTTGGGACACCAGCATATTTAATTTAAACGATTCCCTGGTAGTCCATTGGTGCGCACCAGCAGTAGGTGCAGTCAGATCATATCCTCTCCCTTGTGGTTCCGGTGCTCAGTTAGTGAGTCAGAGCACAGGCTCAGAGATTCTCAGCCTGCGCTTTAACAACATTGAAAGTCGGAGCTGCAAAGGAGTGGGTATGGCAAAGAGCTACTGATTAGCATAACATCAATATATGTTATAAAACCAGGAAAAGGTGGGCATGGATGGTGAGCTGATTCGGGGGTGCAATGGGCCACTTGACTGGATTTGCCCCCCAGGCCTGAGGCTGCCAGCCTTCCTCTGAATAGAACCGTCAAATACTGTGGTTACATCGCAGTTTGATCAATTAAAAAATTTTGGGTGCTAAAAAGTAAATTTGGGGCGTGCACTTCATATCTGAGAGTCAAATAGAACCGTCAAATACTGTGGTTACATCGCAGTTTTAAAAATTAAAATTTTTGGGGTGCTAAATAGTACATTTGGGGTGTGCAATTCATATCTGGTGTATGTGTGCAACACTGGCTAGTTACCGCGTCTCAAGAAAGTCTAAAGACAAATAAATGTTGCCTATGGTGCAGGTAGTATAGAAGGCAAGACTGAGACAAATCACTTGGGTTAGGTTTGCCTGTTGATATGTTAATTATCTTAGACCATTAAAATTCAATAATCAATGAAAAAACACACTAAGTGTCATACAAAAATATGTATTATAGACAAGTTAAAAACAAGACTACAAGTCATGCTATAACAAAATTAAACAAGTTTTAAAATATGTATGGGCCAACCAGTGGCTGTAAAAACAAAGTTTTACTGGTCACATTCATGACTACACACTCTAGTGAACAGGACCTTCATGTAGTGTGTTTTTTTTCATGTACCTTTTCAGATGTCATATTGTTAATTACCAATTTTTGTTTAGCCTGATTTTTTTTTTTTTTTTAAAGTGAAAAATAAGTGTTATTGTGATCGCTTCATATACAGAAGTATTAATATACATTTCTATATTGTGTAAAGACACAACTACAAAGTTAAAAACCAAACACCAAAACAACATGCCAGACAATCTACCTGTGCATGGCTAGTGTGATACAATAAGTCTACATCTTAAAAATGCAATAACCCACAGATGATGGGCGAGAATTTTTTTTTTGCAAATGGAACTTTGATTCGAATTTACTACATCGGTCACTTGTAATATTGTTTCACATCTACAACACTTGTTAAACAGATCTAAGTGATAGAAAACGGATTGATATTTTCTACACTCTGGGCCGGCACTTAGGAAAGGGGCGCCGTCAGGAGCGCCAGCCCCGCTCATGCTGCAGCCGCCCGAGCGCTCTGCAGAGAGCCTCAGGCGGCTGCAGCTTTGCCCGGGCGGTGCGTCCATGAGGGCGGACCGCACCGCCTGGGCTCAGCCTGAGGAGAGGGGCTGACAGGAGGGAAAAGCTGAGCGCTACCTCCTGTCACTCCATCACTGTAGCGTGGCCGAGCCCAGTATCATGATGGTCCGACGGGTACAGGGAGCATCTGTCTCCTGTACCCGTCGGACCATCATGATACAGAGCTCGGCCACGCTACAACAAAGGGGGGGGGAGGAGAAAGAAATTTCGAGGGAAGGGGGGAGAAGAAATGGGTAGGGTGGGAGAAAAGAATTGGGAGGGAGGGAGAAAGAAGTGGGAGGGGAGAAGAAATTGGAGAGGGAGGGGAGAAGAAATTGTCAGGAGGGGAAAAGGTGAGGAGGGGAAAGAAATTGTCAGGGTAAGAAGAAATTGTGAGAGGGAGAGAAGAAAGTGTCAGGGGAGGCAAAAGAAATTGTGAGGGGGGGAGAAGAAATTGGGAGGGAGGGATAAGAAGAAATTGTGAGGGAGGGGGAGGAGAAGAAATTGGGAGGAGGTGTGAGGGGAGAAAGAAATTGGGAGGGAGGGGGGAAAAAGAGGAGGAGGGGGAGGGGAGGGGAGAAGAAATTGGGATGGGAGGGAGAAAGAAATTGTCAGGGGGGGGGAAGGGGGGAGTGGGAGGGAGGGGTAAGAAGAAATTGTGAGGGGAGTGGGGGGAGAAGAAATTGTGAGGGGAGGGGGGGGAGAAGAAATTGGGAGGGGAGGAGGGAGAAGAAATTGGCAGGGGAGGTGGAGAAGAAATTGGGAGGGGAGGGGGCGAAGAAATTGGTAGGGGAAGGGGGAGAAGAAATGGGGAGGGTGGGAGAAAAAGAAATTGGTAGGGGAGGGGGGAGAAGAAGAAATTGATAGGGGGGAGAAGAAATTGGTGGGGGGGAGAAGAAATTGGCAGGGGAGGGAGGAGGAGGGGAGGGGGAGGGGAGAAGAGAGTGACAAGGGAGAGGGGGGAGAAGAGAGTGACAAGGGAGGGGGGAGAGATTGACATCCATCACACACACATGCAATGCACCCCTTGCACACAGAAAAACACACAATGCATTACACACACAGACACACACACACCCACAAACAATGCAACCCTTACACACAATGCATCCCTTACACACACAGAAACACACAATGCATTCCTTACACACACTCAATGCACCCCTTACACACACTCAATGCACCCCTTACACACGCACACACTGCATCCTGTAAATACACAGAAACACACCTTGCAGCCCTTACACATACAAACATAGATTCACACAATGCATTCCTTACACACATATCAGGACATCCCCTACACACTCCACCCCCTGTGAACAAACTCATTGGTGGAACATGAAGGTGGACCCTGGGACCCAGACCTTGAGCTGTGTAAAGGGCCCCCAAAAAATGGAGCTGCTTCCCGTTCTCCCAGAATATTGATTTTTGTGACCACAGTCACAAACAGCCTCCAGAGAGCATGTTCTACATCAGACCAGTGGAGCCAGACTGCAGCTAGAGCTCATCATCATCCTCATCTCGTTGTAAGTAGGCAATCTAGTATATTATTTGTGGCACTAATCTCTAATTTACCTCACATTAAAGAAACACTATAGTCCCCAGAACCACTGCAGCTTAATGTAGTTGTTCTGGTGTCTATAGCCTGTCCCTGCATGCCTTATAATGTAAACACGCACTGCAGCACTGGCGTTAGTTAACATGGCAGATCATATGGGTGGAGCATTGTAATGTCACATGGGGGGGGGCGGCAAACTTTACTTTTGCCTAGGGCAGCAAAAATCCTTGCACCGGCCCTGTCTACACTCGAAACTACCAGATAACAAGCTGCTATATTTAAACCAGTGATCAATAGCTAAGAGGTACTTAAACAATATTGTAATTCTGGGGCAATACCCTCACAAGTCAAACTGAGAGGTCAGTTTATAGGGAAAACTGTTGCCTGGATACAATTCTAAAACAATTTCCATATGTCCTTTGCAGACTTTACAATTTAAATTTTTCAGTGATTTTAAACATGTGAATAAAAAAATATTTTAAAAAGTTTATAAATATCAAAAACCAAGCTTTAAAAAATGAAAAACCCGGGGGCGGAGTCTGACCGCCAAGCTGCACGGACGTGGGGGACAGGAGCTCCGGTCGGGCGGGCAACAAAATTGGCACAAACGGCAAAAACGAAGCCCAAAGACCACATAAGGGGCACCACCCATGTCGGGGGTGCACTCAAGTATCGGGTGATACATTTCCAGAGCCAAACAAAAGAAACGCTGACTGCGGCCTGCTGGAGTGGAAGCCGGGGGGAGGCGGACGCTCTCTCCGACACCAGACCCCTTGGGAAACTCTGCTGACTACCTACCCCCCCCCCCCTCTGGACCGGGGGGGGGCAAACAAGTAATCTCTACCACACAGCCTGCTAGTGCAGGAAACAACCGAGGCACATCCAAGATGGCCGCCCAGCATGGTACAAGGAAGAGGAGGGCGGGCAGTTGCCTACCCTTTCATTCCCTGGAAGCACTTGACCGGCTTTGCTTAGGCTTCTGTATGACACTATGTGGCAGGGGAATACCCTACCAACGAGCGGCCCACACAGTGGCCTCGTGGATTCGACCTATTACCCGTAGGCGCCACTATGGACTCCCACCTCAGACCTTCCAAGCAGCTAACAGGTGCCGAAAGTCGACAAGGTGCGTGGCAGAGCCTCACCACGAGGGCGCACGTCCCCGCTCCCACTCTCAACAGAGCGAGACCGCCGGGCAAACCTTATGCTCCAGCAACTCACCCGAGCACAACATCTGGAACCAGCGAGACGCCAGACAGCACCACAGGGACATGGTCGCATGCAACGCCGACACGCAAACAAAATCCCTGCGGAGCATGGCCGAAACTGGACTGAGGCCCAGAGACTCATGCTACCCGGGCGCACGCACTGGCCCCTTAGCACACAAGAGTGGGAAAGCCAAACTGGAAGCCCACGCATACAACTCCCCTGAGAGTATGCTTTTCGGGGAATGTACCCTGCCATCAGCAGGCATTGGGTGAACTGATCTCGTGAAAGGGGACTTAAAACAGGCAACTGACCGCCTACCTTCTATCTCCACACGGCATCTTATACTTCTCACTCACATAGTCAGCCAGCACAACCTATGTTTACTACCCTGTTCAAGCCTGATGTCTCTAATGTAAGAATGTGCTTGTTGTTAACTTTTTTCCTTGTTTTAAATGCGCATACATTTAAACAGCTAGCCTGCTTTACACCCTAGGCGCAATTCGCAATGCTCTATACGTGTCTAGCTTAGCAAAAATGCTGTTTCATAACTTGAGATTTTCATATAATATACAGCGATGACACTCACTACAATCACTAATTAACTCACTATGTTTAACCAGCATGTGCCTAGCCTGTCTTGTTAGCCATAAGCTGTACGCTTTAGGAAACGACAAGCGAATTGTACAGTATTGTTTTCTCATAAGCATACAAGCCGGTCGATCTCACCACGAGGCCTCAAGCTAGTCACACTAACTTAGCTTAAACCATATTGTTAATAGCTTGTTTGCTGTATCGTTACCTTTTTCACTTAGAAAAAAAACTGTATGCATGTCCAACTTGCCACAATACTGCCATCATATGTCTATGAAAATTGAGCTTGTCAATGCTGTTGTGGTGACACAGGCACTGTTGTAACTACCTGCATACCAAAAATAAAGAATTATAAAAAATAAAAAAAAATGAAAAACCCAACTCTGAAGCATGTTTGTCATTCTGGATGTTCAGTTGGCCTGCAAAAGAATAATGAGTTATTGAAGTATACCGCACAAGTTTTACATAGGTTGCCATTATACTGTATATGAAATATTTGGAGATACAATTTAGATTACTTGCACTTTGAATCTTTAACACTCCACGCAGCAGTACCACTCCAGCTTGACAACTTTCCATGGGAGGAAGTTACCAGCAGGCCCCCAGGTGCCTGAGGCTCCTGTTTAGGACCTGCCAGCACAGGAAGGTGCTACCAACACCCAGTGGAACCCAGGTAAGTTGTCAAATCGCAAGCTAACTACTTACACTGGGAGGGCTCCAGGACACACCTGGGACCATAATCTTTATCACTAATCTACAGTCTGTACCAATTATAGTGTTTGCCATTTCAGTAAGTTATTCTTAGTGAACTTTACATGCTGAAAAAAACACAGGTGCCAACTGCTGTGGCTTTCTGCAGTGTGCAGACCTGCAAGGAGGGCAGGGTTGAGGAGTGGGTGGAAGATGATGTGGAGGATGATGAGGTCCTAGACCCCACATGGAATCAAGGTCATGCGAGTGACGTGCGCAGTTTGGAGGAAGAGGTGGTGGTCGCACAGAGGCACCAGCACAGCATAAGAGGGAGCAGGGTGCAAAAGCGGAGCGGCCATCCCCTAGCGCTCATCGGCATGTATTAGCTTTAGAATTACCACAGTTATCCAAGTAACAGATGGAGTGATCAAAGGAACGATAACTGATTTAATGAGCCATTCGCAGTTTCACTGTAGAGGCTTTACGCGCTTTCGACGTTCTCACCCTGCTGCTGCTCGCCTGTCTGAGCTGCAGCGTAACTTCAGCCTTCCCGCTCACCGCCTCATAAGGTAGAACTCCACCTTGCACATGCTGGAGAGACTGTGCGAGCAGCAGCAGGCGATAGTGGAGTTTCAGCTGTAGCACACAAGGGTCAGTCGCTCTGCAGAACAGCACCACTTCACCACCAATGAGTGGACCTCCATGCGAGACCTGTGTACCATGTTGCGCTGTTTCGAGTACTCCACCAACATGGCCAGTGCCGATGACAACGTTCTCAGCCTTACTATCCCGCTTCTATGTCTCCTTGAAAAAACGCTGAAATTCCTGGCCTTTAAAATTCTGTCATTCCGTCTGGTGGAGATGGACAGTTTTAAAAACCTGATGGTGTTATTGGACTGCAAGAAATGCACCGCAGGCCGCAAATGTTTCTTTTTTAATATGTACCAATATTTTGGGGGCTACCCCAATTAAAAAAAAAAACAGTGTTGGCTACCTCCTCCTCCTCCACCGCCGCTTCCACCTACACCGCCACGGTCACCGCCTCCTCAACCTCCTACTCCACATCCACCTCCTCCTCCTAGAGCAGGGTGCAAAAGCGGTCCCCTACACAGTACACCTGTTACTGCCCACCGCACCCAGGGACCGAGCACACCAAAGCCAGCTCCAAGGAGTTCCCTGGTGTGGCAGTTCTTCAGACAATGTGCTGATGACAAGACACGAGTGGTTTGCACGCTGTGCAATCAGAGCCTGAAGCGAGGCATAAACATTCTAAACCTGAGCACAACATGCATGACCAGGCATCTGCATGCAAAGCACGAGCTGCAGTGGAGTAAGCACCTCAAAAACCAAGAAAGGTCTCAGGCTCTTCCTGCTTCCTCTTCTGCTGCTGTCTCGGTCTCTTCCTCCACCTCTTCCTCCACCCAGCAAACAGAGGATGTGGCAGCAACGCCACCACGACCGCCACTGTCCCTAAGCATCTCCACACTGTCCCATGGAAGTGTTCAGTTGTCCATGTCCCAAACACTGGAGAGAAAGAGGAAGTACCCCCTACCCACCCAAGATCCCTGGCCCTGAATGCCAGCATTTCAAAATTCCTCGCCTTTGAAATGCTGTCATTCCGTCTGGTGGAGACGGACAGTTTTAAAAACCTGATGGCGTTATTGGACTGCAAGAAATGGACCGCAGGCCGCAAATGTTTCTTTTTTTATATGTCCCAATATTTTGGGGGTTACCGCAATTAAAACAAAATAAAAATAAAAAAAAATTAAAAAGGCAAACAAATGTAAAACAGTGTTGGCTACCTCCTCCTCCACCGCCGCTTCCACCTACACCGCCACAATCACCGCCTCCTCAACCTCCTACTCCACATCCCCCTCCTCCTCCTAGTTCAAGATTATTATTTTTAATTTTTATGTATTTATGTTATTTTAAGTTATTTCCCTATCCACATTTGTTTGCAGGGCACTTGTCCTACTCTTACCCCCATTTTACTTCCTTTTGCAGCCCTCTAGCCCTTTCCAGGACTTTTTTAGAGGCATTTTAGTGCCCAAACGTTCGGGTCCCCATTTACTTCAATGGGGTTCGGGTTCGGGGTCAAGTTTTGACGAAGTTCGACCGAACTCGGCGAACCAGAACATCCAGGTGTCCGCTCAACTCTAGAATTGACACTCTAGGTGTTGTAGACTACATCTCCCATAATGCTCTTACAGCCATAATGCTGCCAAAACATCAGGGGAGATGCAGTCAACAACATCTGGAGTGCTAAAGGTTGCTTACCTTTGCATTAAGGTTTACTGATCACAATTCACACTTTAGTGAATAAACTCAATAATTAGTTGTAGTACATGTCTTTGTGCAGTGTGTATTTTTTCCTGTACAAGTAGCTTTTTTGCTGTATGCTACATTTGGAAAGGATGCATCATATTTATGAATAAATTGTTATCTACACCCACCCCTGATTTTGGGGTCCCTATACCTATGTAATTCTCAATATCACCTGCAACTCTTAGAAATCATTGGTTTAATAAAGTGGTACCTTTGTCCAGTGTATTTACCTCAAGGCTGACAAGGCATTTGCCTTGGGCAGCACTTTCAGGGGGGCAGCAAGAAAGATGCCCCAATCGCCCTGGCAAATGCCTTGCCAGCCTCTTGTCTTGGGGGGCCTAGGAGTCAGCCGACTGGCCACCTCAGGGCACCCCCGAGGCTGGCATCTGATGTGGGAGCCAGGCAGCAAGGGAGCACTTTCCCCTGAGCTGTGTCCTGCTCAGCTCCCTTGCGCTGTCTGTCACTGAGAATGTATATGTTTTTGTCAGTCAGTGTGTATGTGTGTTTGTCAGTGTGTGTGTATCTGTCACTGAGAGTGTGTGTTTGTCAGTGTGTGTATGCGTACGTCAGTGTGTGTATACGTGTTTCAGCATGTGTATCCGTGTCTGTCAGTGTGTGTATGCGTGTCTGTCACTGAAAGTATGTGTCTGTCAGTGAATGTGTATGTCTGTTATTGTGTGTCTGCAGCTAGTGTATGTGTGTCTGTAAGTCAATGTGTGTGTCTGACACTGAGTGTATATATGTCTGTCAGTGAGTGTTGTATATGCATGTTTGTCACTGTGCATCTGTCAGTGAGTATATAAGTGTCCCAGTGTGTGTGTCTGGCACTGAGTGAGTGTGCCTCTGTCAGTGAGTGTGTATGCATTTCTGTCAGTGAGTGTGCATGTGTGTCTTGTCAGTGAATGTGTATGTGTCTGTCAGTGAATGCATGTCTGTCAGTGAATGTGAGTGAGTGTAACTATGAATGAGTGAGTGCATATGTCTGTGAATCTTTATGTTTCAGTGAAAGTGTGCGTTGATTAAACAGTGTGTGTGACAATTACGGTGTATCTAAGTGAGTGTATGTCAGTGCATGCATCAGTGAGGGGGTGTGTCTGTCAGGAAGATAAATTTGGAAGGAGGGGGAGAGAGGTGGCCGAGTTTTGTTATGCCTAGGGCAGCAAAAAAACAGAATACACCACTGCCTTTGTCACATGGTATAATGTGATTTGTCGTAAAAACCCAGTGAGGATAACCATTTTTTTTTACTGAGATCCCCTTCATTCAGGAATCCACCCTGTGATTTAACTATAGAAACCTCACAGTGGTTGCCAAACAGGAACAGTGTCGTGTGTTACACTTTAAACAAGGCATAAAAATTCCATTTGTCTGTTGTGACAAGCTGCAGGGAACAAGGTGTGTGTTTATTGGATTGGCTAGCACAGCACTTGGCACTTTGTGACTACTGCCTGCAAGTGTGACTGATGGCCACTATCACACAAAGCAGTCAACTCAAATCCATTAGAAATATAAAACATTTCATCATCAAGTATGCATTTACAATGTCGATTCTCCATTAAAAATAAACAAACTGAATGTGGATACAGTAGAACCTTTTAGTGTTCCACAGAAAAATAGATTATTTGGATGGGTGGATGGGTGGATGGGTGGATGGGTGGATGGGAAGGGGGTTTGGGGGGAGGGGTGTGTCTCACTCTTGTTCATTTTCCTTCACTGTATCAGAGATAATTATTTATGACAACATGATAACGGGGCCAATAAAGAGAGTTTCATTGCAGCTAATGTATCTTTAATATTAATATACATTAATATAAATATTTCTTGCAGTGTACAGTAAAAGAAAGATGCTCCCAGAAACACATATTGTTCAGGTTCACTGTAGTTCTAAAAACAGAATATTTAGTGAATAACCCTGCTAGTTTCTTGCATAAATTTAAAGTGACTCAAATCACTAATTAGTAGCATTCCATAAGTAATTGGAGGGGTCGTATTTATTAGTGTAAATGTGTGTTTGAAACAGATAATTGTCTCTATATCTCAATTAGCATGTCTTGTATATTTATCTCTATAACTGTAGTCAGTTCACATGTTGATTTCATTGTATTTGTTCTTTCCTTCAGCAAGGCATCGCTGTGTGTCTTGTGTGTGGGACAGTTATTGTGCAAAATGCTAACAGTGGAGTAATCCCCAGGAACATATTTTTAATTTCCAAAGTGATGATTGCTCCACTTAAGGAAGTGTGCACCAGAAGGTTTCATTATCCTCGTGTATCCTTCTAACTCTCCGGCCTACAGTGCGTTTGTATTAGTGCTGAGATAGATGTGTTGCAAAGCATGACTTATATATATGTAACTGCTCTGGATTTATAATCACAATCCACCATGTGTCCTAAGAAACAAGTGTCTGTGATGTACATAAGAGAAGATCCTAGTATTCATTTTGCATGCACAGACAGTTGCTGTAATACATACTCGGGTCCCCAGACAGCTTTCTTTGGGTGTGAAGCTGACAGAATTCACAGCTGATCACACAATGGGGCTGATATGAACAAATTGTTACATTATTGTCTCCTCTGTTTTCGTCATGCTGATAATGAGGGGAACCTCGATCGAATAGTGGTCACAGGCAGGAGTACGGTGAATGGCTGAGAGTGGTAGGCAAGCTACTGCGGACTGCAACTCCCAACAGGCTCCACGGTCCCTCGGTTCTGTCTGCCAGATCATTAAAATTATTAATGTTGTTATAGTGAATTCGGCCGATAGATGCTGTAGGTAATTCAATATAAGCTGTAGCTGTCGGATATAAAAAGAAAGTGGACATAATTGCGTTACACTATATAATTTATTTTATAAAGTATGATGTGACGCAAAGTGCTAAAAGAAAAGCAGCAGGATTATTCCACTGATCACTATGGAGACCGCTCCCTTTTAGAACGCCCATCCGCAATTAATCTATATACTTGTTCTGCTATCTGTCTGTCTATCTATCTATCTGTCTGTCTATCTATCCCTTCTCTCTCTCACACTCTCTTTATATATGTATTTATCATATTTAGCCTCATTATCGCGTTCTTTTTACCGCTCTATTTTTCAATCTGTCTATATAAATATACAAACTCATCTCTTTTCTTCTCTCTCCACCTTTCCTACATGTACCCCCTTGTCTTTCTCTGACTCTTAACATAACAGCTGGTCCCAACCTGTTGATGGCCTTTGATCTTAACACATACCTACTTTTCTGCGATAAAATAAATTTAACATGGCAATAAATGACTATGCAAAGCTGTAGTTTATAGCAATGAAATTTAAGTCTAACATTATTTTATTTAACTGGGCAAAAAATCAACTGCATTGTCAAGAAAATAAAATAATTAGTGGGACACAACAGCTGGACTAGAGATCCTAACAATTTTAGAAGGAAATTAGCAGGCTTACCTAATAATGTTTAACATTCCGAAAAATGTAATTATTAATTTTTATATAACGCCAACATATTCCGTAACGCTTTACAATGGGTACTAATCCTTCCTATTGCTTATTTTGTATCAATAACAACACATGATACATCTGTCTGTACTGTTAGCTGCCTTTTTACTTTTAAATCGAAAAATGTTACAATTTCCTCCCATGATCTTGAAATGTCCCTGCTTCATTTAGCAATTAAAACATATGCATATTGTAACTTTGTGCTTTATTATATTCATATATAAAGATATTTTACAATTCACATATGCAGATCACTTTTTATTTACATTTTAAATATCATTATTTGTTCAATAGATAGGCAACATTAAAATGAATTTACACAATTCAAACTGTTAATGTGGTCCCCTCAAAAATTCATGGTCCCCTTGAGTATAAAAAGATATTGAGTGGTTTATCCAATGCGCCATCCTTGAGTAAGGACCAGTCACTGGTTAGATCTTGGCACTGCAGTTGAGGGCCTCTTCAGAATGGACTCTACTGAGAAGGGCAACGGTTCGCTCACTGGAAGCTTTGTGCCTGGTTCCTTTGCTAAAATAAAGTCTTTATTATACCTTTCGATGGTAAACTTGTATTTCTGATTTTCTTTCGATGCATATTCTCTGGGTTTCTTGGCTGGTTCTTCATACAGATCTTTGACATTGGGGGCTATCAGTTCTGGCAAGGCCTTCTCAAGCTGTGCCTGCTGGAATATGGAATGGAAAGGGCTGTACTTTAAAGACAGTGGCTGCTTTGTGGTCTCTTTGATGGCCTTGTGAATGAGATTATCTGGAGCAGGTAAGTGTTCCTTGCTAGAAAGTTGGGAAAAGTTCCTTTTGGGTGGTGAGAAGGCTGACCTCTCCCCACTTTCCTGGGGCATATTCCTGAGTTCATTTTGAGGGTGTAACACTAGGTTTTCTACTTTGGGAGGCAATTGTGGCACCATGTCATGTTCTGATGGTACCGGACACTCCATAGCAGGGTTTGATTTTGAATCCCAATTGGGTCCAGGTTTCATAGTCTGCATGGCTGTAGCATTTAATAAGCACTGCTGGTATAGAAGAGCATCACTTATTGGTCCATTCTTTGGCCAAACCAAGAACCTAGAGGGTACTGGATACTGTCTATAGGTTGTAGCCACACTGACATTAGAAGATATAAGTTCCACATTTCCTGACCCTGAATACTGCATGGTAAGATCAAGGCAAGTAGGGAGAAAATTGCAAAGGTCTTTATTGGGTCCATCAACCTGTGAGTTCCCATAAGCAGCTTTGTAGGCATTGTACTCTGCAGCATGGACCATGCGGTTGGGCAAGAAGATGCTGGCAGCCTGGGTAGCCTCCAACATTTCCCTCTCTTTGAACTCTCTCTCCAGCATGATGTTCTCCAGCTCCTTATCCGCAAAGGCTCTTCTCTTCCTCATTCTGTCACTGACAGGGGCAGGCAGCTGGGAATTGCTCCCCAGGTAGGCATCTGCTGGCACTGGTCGGTAACCTAAAATTAACAATTTAATTAGGAAATCTGTCTGGATCATAAAAGAAAAAACAAAATGCCAACATATATTTTTACAAATACTATTTATATTAGTTAAAGGTTGTCTGACTAAAACACATATAATCCTCAGCCAACATTTCACTATTTGGTCATCAAGAACGCTGCCTAATAACTATATAAAGCTGTTGCCAGGCTCAGGATTAAGCACTTTTTTGCTTATATTTTGAGGGGTGTTTGGTAAAAAGAAAAACAAATCACATTATCCATTTATTTTCATAAGGCAACCAATTAGCAAATACATGTTTTGATATCCAATAGTTCAATATAACAGTACACCTCCCAAGGGCAATCAAGGGGCAATTGTTAATTTAATCTCAAAGTTTAAGGGCACAGTGATGTAAACATGCAATGCTAGCTTGGTAAGGGGGGACAATACAGAATGAGACCAGGTTAATGAAAACAGCAGCACACATGTACATCTAAAGGGTTCATAGGTTAGATTTGTCACAGACAGTCATATGGAGACAGTGTTCGTTTATCCACTTGTCACACAGCAATGTCAGGAAACAAAATCTCTATACCCAGAATCGCTGCCATGTCTATTTCTTAGAGATGTGTCATAAAGAAAAGAGTTACTGATGAGTAGAAACTGGAGGGACAGGACAGCTAGGAGAAAAAGAGAAAAGCCAAGAATTAGGACAGAGCAGATTAGTTATGTGTGTGAGGGATATGGGACTTTATTTATAAAGATCTGTTCGGTGACTACGTTCTAACTTGGAGCAATCTCCACGGAAACCAGAGGAATGTCTTCGCTGCGGAAACATTCCATTGGTTTCCATGGTGATTGCTCACATTTACTTTGCAACCAACAACAGTTTTTTTTATATAATTTAACATAATAAAAGCATTGACTGCATGTTGATGATGGTTTTCAGGTTTTAAAAAAATGTAGACACTAATGGTTTGGTGTCTAGAAATTTAACAGAGACAGCTCAATACTTTTCCTTCAATGATTCTTTGTTTTCTATTATTATTATTATTTATTATTATTATTATTATTATTATCATTATTATTATGTAACTTTGACGATTGTCAAGGTTCCTGAATACATGTGGTGTTTCAGCATAGCCACTGCCCAATGCTCACGTCATGTAAATGCAAATTGTCTGTGCATTTGTTAGTCAATCCTAGTAGAGTATATAGGGGTTAGTGTAACTATGCCAGGGATATTTAGAAGTGAAATGATATGCAAAGCGACTTCTCTTAACGCCAAGGACAGCCAGATCATATGTTTATTCATGTACAAAGCGAGATCAGTCTAAGGGTATCCTTCCCATGCATCACCTAGGATACTGAATAAGGATTAGCATCTTTGTTTATAGTCAAAAGGTTACATTAGACCGACTGACTTAAATATTACACAGTGGCAGGCTTTTTCGCTAAACTGTCAGTTGTAGTGCCATGTGATACCCACAGATGTATTAACCCGAATTTATTTACAAAACAGAGAATTTGTGGCACATTTAACTATAATACCGGAACAGCAGTTCTAACATTGACATCTGTGGGACAATGAATGCTGTAATACCAGAGATTCACATACATATATTGTGGCAAATTCTAGTCCTTAGTCCTAAATAGCCGAAATAGTGGGGGGGAGAGGGGAGGGTGGACTCCTGTATTCTTACATGGAGTTTGCAAATAGTTACATGGGAGTTATTATAAAAGATTAATTTTGTTGAAAATGCTTATTTTGGGTGAATCACAAGGGATATTCGACTGGTTTACATGGCGCTTGCCCCACTCCTAGAACGGTGCCCCTGTATTGCTCTTCATACCTAAACAGTGGTCTATCGCATTGTGCATCTCCGCATTAAGCTATTATTATTTGAAATCTAGGTCTATTAGTTTTAGAGAGCAATGACTCATTATAGAAAGGAGGTATCAAAACTTGCAGTTCATAGATTTTTTTTTTTAAAAAGGGGGTTTGTCCTTTTATTAACCCCTTCATTTCTAGAGCTGCCTGTTAAAAATAAATCTACGTATTTGCATTGCTTGTAGTAATACTGAATTAACATTTAATTCCATGGTGGCATTTTCATTGTAATAATGAATATATGACTTAATTCTGTTTGCCTGCTCCTAATGATCGCTGTAACATTCAATGTTCCTACTTGATGACATATGGGCCTCTCAATGTGTAGGAAACTCCATTCACAATTATGCTTTCTCTAATCAAACATTGCGAATATAGATGTGTATACACAGTGATGATTTGCTTTCAATGTAGAATTCAAATGTATTGTTTTCCTTTCATAAAATGTTTAATGTTTTTATTCCCTTTGTTGGATGGATGTTGTCTGTTTATACAGAGGCTTGTTTAAACCAGGCTTTCGGTATGTGGGCAAGCCTATACCATGTGCCACACTGTGTGTATTACTGTGCTGATCTCACTGCTTCTACACAACTGTGTCTTCACCTCCATCACTTCTACAATGCAACACACTCAGTATCCGTGTTTAGAAACCTGGGGACATTTCGTAAATGTCTGAAGAAATTCTGAAGATCACTAATGTAATCCACCAACAACAAAAAATGGAGTCAACATTATGGAACTATTACATATATAATTATTATTATTACTACTGTGTGTGTGTGTATCACTCTTATACAGAGTTAATAATATATACAAATAAAATGTATTTATAATATGTATTTATATATGTTATGTTATATATATTTATTATTTATTTATTTATTTAAGTTGCAATTGATAGTGTTTATGTATGTCTGTCTACGTTGCATGTAATGCCTGTTAATATGTTATTATGCTAAGCTTTTGATTGAATAAAAGTAACATCGATCATTGGCAATTGTTGGCTGAATTATTATAAGCAATAAAATGATATGGCTTTTTTTATTATTATTATTATTATTATTATTGTTATTATTATTATTAGACTGATTTATTTATTTTTAAGGAAAATGCTCTCAGAAAACAAACAGAAAGCAGAAGTATAAAATTGAGGAATGAGATAAAGAAGTAGTTGGATGTCCTGCTATTTAGGACAGAGGATAAGGAGATGCCTTGATCAAGTTTTACCTTCTAAAATACTTTTGGCCAGTAAGCTGGGTGTCCTAATGTGCCTCTGGTAGACCGTTTTTCTCTCTGAAATGTTTTGTTTTCCCGACAGACCTTTCTTATCCTAAATGGAAAAAAAAAATAATAACAGAAAAAAACGTAAATAAATCAGCAAAACATTTCACAGAAGTTGAGGTCAAACAGTTTGAGATTGTGGATCCTAGTTGGATGTTGACAACAACAGCTGCCTTAAGTGTCTCAATTTAGACAATGCCTAACAGCGCTTGTTTGAATATAAACCTGTCATACAGAGAACAGGAAGCACACGAATTCAAACTACAACAAAAACAATAAAAGGACAAATGGCTATTTATGAGTTTCAATCCAAAATAACCTCCCTCCATTTAAGTGTTTTGATGGAAAACAAAAGACTTGTTTTTTATTTTTTATTTTTTATATTACTTGGATGTGGGTTAAACGATCTGCTTTGTTCTGGAATAACAAGAAAACCCATATCATTTGGAATCCTCCTGTAAAACACACTGAGCCTGTACCCTGCCCTGCAGCCACCTGAGGAGGAACTGAGCACCAGGTGGCAGAATTAGTAACTATTTGGGTGGCAGAGACCTGTCTCACCTGGGCATTCATCGGGCACTAAAGGTATCCACAGGAATGTTTCAAAGCAGCAGTTTAACTCTGTCCTCCCTGTGTCCAGTTATGCAACTTATTAAACAACCCCATAGCCCAATATTTAATATATCAAAATTATAACTTGTTATACATAATGCAGCCTGCATGTCTCCCTTAAAATGTACACATAGCCTTTTGGTAGTATATCTAAATTATACATGTATTTTAAAGTTAAATCATATCTATATTTTATCTCTATATTATATATATATTTCCAAAGATAGTCAGCTCTGTATTTGTACATAGTTAAAGGCATCTGATTTGTACGTGAGACGATTTAGGTAATTGTAAAACTCATTAATGAGATGTTTTGGTGTTTATTTACTAAGCAATGAGTTGTCAATCGATGTGCAAAATTTTGACAAGTATAGATCACTTAAAAGTAATTTAACTAAGATTTTTTTTTTATCGAAGTCGGTTATTTCATTTAGCCCTTTACTCGCCAAAGCTCGCGGGTTTGTGAATATGCCCCTTTGTAATTCTTTAAAAAAAATTGCAGCCCTGCTTAGAGGGACCATATGGGCACCATAAATATAGCAATGCAAGCTATGACACGTACACTCTCCTCTGCAGCATTGTTATACAAAGGTAATAATGTATTTGCTTAATCAAGTCCAACAAATAAAATAATATCAATAAATGTGATTATGTATATTCATTGTTATTATATAACGACATATATGTACCAGATATAATGCAATGTAATGCAAATGATATTGAATTCTTACACCATTTTTAAATGTAACTTTTACTAAATTGTTATTTAATAAGCCATCATCATTCTCAAACTGCCATATAAAGTAACGATGCACTGCGCATCCACTCTGGTGCTGAGGGGGTTAACCCTGGTTAGCATCATTTGGCTTAAGAATATATTATTTCTCTGCTCTAAATCACATTTTGTATCCCATGAATAAGCGATGTTCTCTGGGGCTTTTTTTGTGGTGTGTGTTTAATATCACTATTTGGCTTGGGTATTCTCTCCCCTATATTCTTATACAAATCACACAGGCTGTGAAAATAACACCCATTGTGTGCCGGTTAGTTATTACACAGAACAGAAGTCTCACGTTGATCTGATAAGGGGTACCTTGAAAACAATTAATAATCTGCTTGTTCAGTGACATCATCACCATCACTCTGCAACTAATGATATCAGCAGTGATGGTTAACCTTTGCACTGCAGAGTCTTGAAGACTATATGTCGCAAGATGCATAGCCAATCTGAATATCATGGGGAATGTAATCAAACAATGCTTTCTTGTGAATAAAAATGTTGAATTTGTCTGGTATATTAGTTTCATTATATGTGGGTTACGAAGTAGCTGTTACTGATGTCTGTAATAATTACTAAAATGTTAGAAAAATCACTGATGTGATAGTTGTCAGATGAAAAATATGTACTCCCTCCTCATGCAAAATACGAAATATACAGTATATTTGCAGTAAAAGTCTTCTACTAACTACAATAGTTCTGAAGCTACACGGTGATTTTAATTCATAAATCCATCTATAGCCTTATCGATTTAATAATTAAATGTGTGATAAATGAAAATTTTAGAATTAATGAAATGTTAATAGGCAGTCGTATTCACTAAAAGCGAATTACAGCGAATTCTATTTTAACCTACACTTTACATTTCGGTTTTCAATTTACGGCAATTCGGGCAGTTCTGGGGCAAAGTCATCCAGCTGAGCAATCACCATGGAAACCGATGAAATGTTAGTGCAGATTGCTCTATATGTATCACTGTTTTCCAGCTTGGCTCTTTACATAGAACTGTACACAGTGCGCCCACTTCCCAGTGTGATCATCACTGCAACCTACCTCTGTAGCCTGCTGTCTCCTGAGTGCCACCTGTGCTGCCATCACCCTCTGCCTCTCCACCACCAGCAGACAGTTGGCACACTGACAGTCCCTCCAGCGACAGAAACGCTTGTGGCCCTTCAGGCAAGACACCACCCCATGGTTCCTGCATCTTGCACATTTGGGGGTCCGGCTCAGCTTCCTCTGCTCCCCTACTTTCTCTCCAGGTTTCTGCTGTTGCTGCTTTTTTGTTGGGGTCCCTTCTCCCCCATCCTGGTCATCCTCATCATCTTCTTCTTCATGGCCCTCAGCCCTGCAAGGCTCAGACTCTCCATTCTCTGCTTCCATTTCCAGACTCTCCACGTCTATCTCCGAATCCCCAGCCAGGGAGGATGAGTATGATGACTGGGGAGAAGAAGGGGTGATGGAGGGGGAAGAGGAAGGGACTGTTACTGCCTTCACCTCGTACATCTCCGGCTCCCCAATATTTCGTGAGCCTGGTTGCTGCTGTGTCCAATGCTCTCACTGGGAAGACAGACATAATGACATCTATTAAAGCATATTAATCATGTATTCCGATTATAACACATGGGTGCAGAATTATATAACAGTTCTAAAAATGGAGAAGTCCTATTGTTCTGCATTCGAACCGTGTCCTATAAATGTCCCTACACTTCTGATTTAGGGGTATGTGCGTTAAACAGTTGTGATTGGTTGAAAACAGATTTGTATAAATCAGGGTAGAACAACTAAAATGGGGAAGAAAACTTTCAATTTTGAATAATTCGATTTTTGTTCTAAAGTAAATTTTTTTAATTATTAAGAAAAAAAATAAGATAGACAGACAGATAGATATAGACAGACAGACAGATAGATAAAGATAGATAGATAGATAGATAGATAGATAGACGGACGGACAGACAGATAGATAGACAGATGGACAGACAGACATATAAATACACGAGGTAGAGCTTATCTATAACGTTTTGAAAGTGAAGCAATCTGTATGGAAACCAGGAGAACCTTCCTATAAATTGCAATATATTTCGAACTTTGCCCCATAAGTCCTCTTTATAAAGTAGTGTATCGCTTGACAAGTAAATTCTCAGTAAATCATTTGTCAGTCTATATCTTATAATCAATAGTGTTGATCTCATTACATGGTTCAGATCTGTATTTGTGAATGTTAAAACAATGCAGCCATCTCCACATGCAGAGCTATACTCGCTCTATAATCTTTAGAAAGAGCAATTGGAACCCCGTTTTAAAAGTGAAACAGTAACCATGGAAACCAATGAAATGTTATTGAAGATTGCTCCACTATAGCACTTTGCACTAAAATGTTCTTTATACATTATTCAATGCGCATTTACTTAAATTAGTGTGTTCTTCCCTTTGTTTAAATTTAGCCAGGCTTTATTTAGAGATTGCCACTTGGCTTTCAGTCACACCACTTTTGAAGGTTTCCTTTATGAATTATGTATTAAGCAGGATACAACACCCCAGCGATCACTTGATACAAATAATATTATTATCAGCTTAAACTGTATTCATTGCTCAAAATTAATATAAATAAATCTGAAAACTGCTAATGTTTACCATAATGCATAATTAATAACCGACATAGTTACTTGCTGTTGATTTTAACCGCTCTAATTAATTCACGCTAGACATAAATTAGATGACTCTTTGTTATTAGAAAAATCTTAAATGTTATAAACTAAAACAGAATACTCAGACAGGGCATGCATTCTGGCAGCACTACAAACGACTTGCCTTCAAATTGAAATATTATTATTAAAGCCCAATTTTCTGTAGTAATGAAGCAATCATTAAGGAGTCCAATGGAATGGTGAAAGTGATTGTGTCAGATTGCTCCAGAATCGCTCTCTATACATTACCATAATTATCTAACAAAGGATTTCCTGCAATGAGTGAAAGGTACCATATAATATCTGCTCCCTTGGTTCCTATCCTGTACTTACCAGCTATAGAGGATGAAATAATTCAGCAGGTGGAGGAGGCATCCAAAGACAGTGATCAAAGGTAAAAACAAAAGGCAGCAATCAGTGCAGGTTTAATCCTGAAGAAGGGTCTAGGCTACATCCACTGTACTATACACAGGGCACAATGGCTTGAAGCTTTGGCACACCCACTGATTTCCTCTTATATCCAGGTATCTGCAATTAACCCAGAGAGCAGCAGGCTCACTGAGACATGACCAGGTGATCAAGGGATGAGAGTTGTTTGCCAGGCAGTGACTTGCTTGCTGACACTAGGAAGAGATCTGCCCCTTTAATAGCTCCCAGGGACGGTCAGCTCTGTCAGCCCCTGTACAGAATCCCAGCAAGGCAATGACCAGCCTTCAAGATGACTGGCTGCTGGGACGTTCCAAACATGCTGATTGGCCACAGGGTTCTCCAAAGCCCTACCTAAACCACGCCTATTCCCTCTCACTAGTGTGTAGTCTTCATATCAGTGTATAGTGCAGATGGTCATTTTATGAACTATGCCTGTTTATCTCAGTGTTATCATTTTTTATTTATTTATTTTTTTAAAGGAACATGCATTCTTTTAGAATAACCCTTTGTATTGTAAACATTTCTAAAGATTGTATTGCAAAGAGACAGTTATCTGAAGAACAGAAAAAAAACCCAAAGGATACATTCTTTCAACAAATAAAAAAGCGCTTTATCAAAGTTAGCAAAACAGCAGAGAGTTGTTTTGGACACTTTACTCAACTTACAGTTCCGTTTAAATATATTTAACAAACAATTCATCATAAAACATTTTGAGCTAAATGATTGCTTGGTTTGTAAACAGTGAGTGTGGGTTTTGTATGACAGCTGTCTAATGCACTCTAAAACTCAACTGAGCGAGAGCTCCCTTTATGTAAAATATATGCGTCCATACACAGATATATATGTACACATATAAAGCGTTTGTGTATATTAACACACACATATACAATACTGAAATTACTATTTAAATTTTAATTGTTTATCACTGATATTTAAATGCAAGTGTGAACTATACAATGATGTCTGTATATATAATATTTATTCAATTATATGTAATATAAAGCACACATATAGAATGTCTTATATCAATAAAATAGGGTGTTAATTACAGCAGCTGACACATTGCTAAGGATGAATTCACAGAAACACTCATTTGTGTCAGCTTATGATCATGTTGATACATAGTTGAAAAAAGTAAAATAATTTGAATGTGTGTAGCGTCAAACAAAATATATATCGAAAATAATGTAGCAAATGCTTGTTACAACAAACACAGCTTTTTATTTATTTTTTGCTTTTTTATTTAGGTGAACATTAGTGTCACAAACATTATAAACTTAGAATATTTACTGAAAATGGAATGCACGTAAAACACTAACTGAAATAATAATTAGAGCTAGTTTTACTTATACAACATATATTGGAAATTCTAATAAACCAGAACACCAGAAATGGTTTGCTCATTACTGTGCTAAATTGCATGTATGTATGTATGTGTGCATTAATGTAGGATTGTATTATGTATTGTAAAACTGCATACAGACCTACACATATGCACACCACATACTAAAGTACAATAATGAACAATGTCATTCTGTTTGGGTTTTGTTGTTTGTTGGTTTTTTGTTCATACACATTTCAACAATATGAATCGATACGACAAATTCGAATTATTAGGTGTGTGTAATTGATAAATATCACCACACACACACCACACACACACACACACACAACCCACCCACCCACCCACACACACATATAAATAGACGTTAATATCCAGGTAGCACTCCTAGGACTTGTACAAAATAAAAATATAACTTTTATTGCTCAAAAAAAAATATATAAAATCAGCGTTTCAGTTTGTAATTACAAACTTTCATCTTGTACTGATGAACGTTTGTAATGGCAAACTGAAACGTTGATTTTTCTTTTTTTGAGCAATACAAATTATATTTTTATTTTGTACAAGTCCTAGGAGTGCTACCTGGATACTAACGTCTATACCTTAGATGACAAGTAAGTAATTTACTGTATATGGAGTGCAGAACCTATTGGCTTTTTTATTTGTATGTATGTGTGTATGTGTGTGTGTTTGTATTGTAAGTTGATTTTACATTATTCTTTCCAGTTATTTTGTTATGTTTGGGCATATCCGTTTCAATTCTATACCAGCATTGACATTATTGCTATATTTAAAGAGCGTTTAAAGGTCAGTCAATAACTGAAAACGTACACATGTTTGATAGCGATCGGTTAGAAAAAGCAAAACACACGGACAGATAAAGAGTAAAATTGGTTTCTCTATATACAGTTGAAACAAATAAATACGATCTGCGATCTGTAAACCGGGATAACTTTAGATAATTGATATCTGAAAGAGAAAACATCACAGCCCACAATCTTGCTTTGTATACAGTAAATGTTAAAGGGGCCCTGGGTACCTCTCCTTGATGCTCCTGAATGGTGCAGAGCTAGCTGGTTACAGCTCTGACATAGCTCCCTGTGGGGTTTATACATAAAGAGTTATAATAGTTTAATGCTCTAAGCAAGCTTTGTTTTCGGTTTGTCTACTGTGGCCTTCATATAATTCTTGGCATGAACTAAAAAATTTATTCAATTATGAACTGGAATAGGGTAAGTGTGCAAAGTACCCTCCTCCCTCCAAACACCTCCTTTATATTATTCATACAACCGCAATTATCTGGAAAGGAAAATGAAAAAAAGCTAATCTGGAATTCGAGATATAAATATGATATGATATAATAAATATTATATAATATTATTAACCAAAACAAAAAACTATCGTTTCTGCAATGAATGAATATCCCCTTAAACAAGACAGTAACATGTCAAATTTAACATAAATACATTTGCTTACAACACCCATTACTAGTCAGCTTGTTTTATTTTCTCTATCTATCTATCTATCTCTCTATCTCTCTATCTATCTGATTTTTTCACCTGAAATTGTCTTTCTCTGTACTCTCGGTGATGTGGATTATTACTCTCATTCCCACCATTAGGTTTGATAAGCCTGAGTTGGTTTAGTTGGTCAGTGTGATTGTCAGTTATAGCGGCTGAAGCTGGGCATATACTAAATTAACACACAATACTCCCTGCGTGATGGCAAGAACAGGCTGTAAATGGAGGTGCGGGTATAATGGATATTTTGCCCATTACAGAGACAGCTTAATTCCCTGGATATATTTATAAAGTCTTCATAACACAATAATACTACTATTGACTTTGTGTCCCTGCTGTTTTTATTATCCATTTTCACACCTGTGTTGAATGTTATTTTATTATTTTATTTTTTTTAACTCTAGATTCCAAAAAGGTGACTTTGTCTTTTTGTGGTTACAATTCATATGAATTGCTGCTGGTTAAAGTGTAAACATAGTGCAGTGTGTTATGGATAAACAGTGACAAATGACTTTCACAAATGTGACCATTTCTTTTCGAAAAGAAAACCTCTTCCGATGGAAACAATTTGTGCAGAATTATCCTGCAATGTGTTAAGAATTAGCTCAAAAGTCAAGCGGGCCTGAAGCCTGAAGAAAAAAGTAAACTTACCTAATGTCAAAAATATTGTAACATTGTATAATACATTTGCACTCAGTGAGGTGTCTGCAATGGACTTGCACTCTCAAACAGGTAAGTGACAGATAGACAGACATGTAGGTAGGTAGGTAGGTAGATAGACAGACAGACAGGTAGGTAGGTAGGTTGGTAGGTAGGTAGATAGACAGACAGACAGGTAGGTAGGTTGGTTTGTAGGTAAGTAGGTAGACAGACAGATAGATAGATAGATAGATAGATAGATAGATAGATAGATAGATAGATAGATAGATAGATAGATAGATATTGTTTTGGTTTATCATATAACTATTTATGATTAGTAGGATACATAACAGATCAAAGATACATGGGAAGTACAAGAAGTTACATCTGTCAGATAATATTTTAAAACTAATTAAACAAACTGTAAATGAATTAATAAGAAATAGAAAGGAGTGTGAAGTATTTTATAGATATATACATGATGATATTAGAAGATGGAAGGTTTTCAAATGAATCAATGACCATGGAAAGCACTGCATGTTGATTGCTACACTTTAAAACCTGGCACCACATGGGCCTTTTATGTTCAATCTCTTAATATGCGTCTGGCAAATTGCTCCTCATCTTTTCATGAAATGTTCTGGTACAGAATAAGGCGATTAACAGGAGATGTGTTCGGTAATTTGGAGAGGGTTATTCACTAAACTGAGTACTGAGTGAAATCAAAATTATTTCAATGTGAATTTTAAATTTAAGGCTACAATAGCTGAACTGAAAAAATTCTCCAAGCCAGCTATGTCTCTAGTTCGATTACTTTGGCCTTAAGTTTGGAATTCACTTGGAGTTCCTTACAGTTCCAAGTTTAGTAAACAGCCCTTCTTGTTAAAGAATATCTGTCACACATAATAGTCAGTGTTAGTTCTGGTGGGTTTAAAAACTTCAACATTCACTAGGGACATATTGAATCCTGCAGATTAATATAATCTTAGAAATGAAAACTCCTTTGTTGCAGACCTCGGCAAACTTTACTTCCTTTGTTTTTTATTATTATTATTATTATTATTATTATTGGTGTTGTTATTGTTATTTTAATGAGTGTAAGAAAAGATGATATATACCTTCTCTCCTGAGTCATTGTCAATGCAGAAAGTGTAACTGGGTACCCAGTGCTGACAGACAGTCTCCTCCATTGTGAAGTGACTGGAGGTCAGCAGATAGGAGGGCACCTGCCGTTCAGGAATTCACTTTGCTGGGATGAATCACCGATATCTATTACTTATTACAGGTTTAAACTCAGTTTGGAATGGTGTACATTGGGGGTCTATGAAGCAATTCTTGGAGAACGTTCGAAAAGTGGATCCATCAGCTGGGACATTCTACTGGTTTCTAGGGTGACTGCATTGCTCTAGAATTGGTCTATGTTGATAAAACTCACTGTCATCTTGTATAGCATGGTGCTCCCCCCAGCTGTGCTCCCTGTGCTCTGTTTTGGGGAAATGATTATGTTTAGTTGTATTACTTTAACATATGGGAGTTGGAGAGTTTTTATTTTTCTTCATTGGCGAGGTCATTTATCTCAGCTATTATTTCTCTTTTTCTATTTTCTGTTCTCTAGTTAATTGCTAGCACTCTATGTAAATGCTGCTCGGAATATGTCACATTGCTCTAGAACGATCTTATCTGGATGCACAGTGGGATATTTTCACAGAGTCAGAGAGCTTTTGAGGGTGCTGTAAATGGCGTCACTGAACCAGTCTGCAGCGTATCCAGTGACTATAAGGGTTATTGTGGCTTTAACAAGCTGGGAGGGGAGGCAAAGCTCTGCATGGGACACTGACAGACAGGTATTATGGTTGGTTGGTTGGTTGGTTGGTTGATTGGTTGAATAGATATCTGGGAGCCTCCTGGGACACCAACATATATACACTTTTGTTGCACACCTATAGGAACACCAACATGCCCACATAAAGCTATTGCATGCACACAGAAACAGATATAGACACATATCGACACTACAAACACCATGACACTCATGACATTGTCATATTTAGACAGTCTTATACACATATGTCAAATATTGTCTGTTTTAAGTCAAAAGTGAAGTTTACATCTATCTACATGGCAGGCAAAAAAACAGGTCACAAGAGAATACTGAGAACGTCCAGCAGCTGAAATAGCCTGCCCTTCAGTGGGTCCCCGCTCAGTTCTCAAGCTGGCTTTAGCTCATCTTGTGCCATTACAAAGGGAACATCTCTGAAACATATCAGACTGGTCCCACCCTTACAGCCAGTAAAGATCCGAAATGCCAGCAAGTTCTCTCTGAACGAGAGACATAGCAATCCCAGACGATCGTTTCAGCCTTATTAGGCATCATCAGTGAGGCATAGCTGATATCTCTCTAGGCACCGTGAGCAAGGGGTCCTCGTCTGGATTACCCTTTAAACTTATGGAGAGCAAAAAACAGGGCGCAAGAGAATACTGAGAACGGGCTGCAGCTGAAATAGCCTGCCTTTCGGTGGGTCCCCGCTCAGTTCTCATGCTGACTTTAGCTCATCTTGTGCCATTACAGAGGGAACATCTCTGAAACATATCAGACTGGTCCCACCCCTGGCACAATGCTATTATTTATGACGGGTGGGTGACACTGGGGGCTGTTCCAGTGATTGTCTAAGGCCAGAAGGTACATCATTACTATAGACCAGGGTTCTCCAAACTGACTCATCCATTGTTGCTGAACTACAACGATTCCCTGGCTGTCTGTTTCATTCAAAGAATCATGGGAGTTGTAGTTCAGCAACATCTGGAAGATCAGAGTTTGGAGAACTCTGCTCTAGACAAGTTAAGTCAACATTTCTACAGTGACAGTAGCATTTGCTATGAACAAACCAATAAGAAAAAAAAAAGATGTGTCCTATAGAACAATAGTGTAAACAGAAAATTATTTTTGAGTGAACCATTACCAAAAACTGATTGACTAATCACCCCCTAAAATGTTCAGTTTACATTTGTAACATGACATGTACATTTCTTGATCAAGTTGTGCAGCTTTATTGCTTTTCTTTTCTCCTATTTTCATTATGTTTACACAACAAACAGTGCACAGAAGGACACAGAAAGGGCACAGACTGATAGCATAACAACACCCAAAACAATCGCTTCAAAAGTCACTGCTTTTGAAAGTCATTTGTCCTTTCTGACCCCTATGTTTATGGTAAGTGGATATGTGAAACAAGTGCATCTCCTGATGTTACCAATCGTAACCAAGCCTTCTCAGTGCTGCTACTGTGTGACTCCCTGGGCAGCGTGTCCAACTTAGGAATGCCATGCCCCCCTCTCCACTTAACAAGGGGCAAGAGAGGGCACTGCTAGTGATCAGGACACTCATAACATCAAGCAGGGAAGAAGGAAAACCAGAATCCATTATGCTTGTAAGCTGATCCCAAAAATACAGCCCATACCATGGTGCAAGTCATTAGGGTAAATGAAAAAGAAGTTAGCAGGGTGTTTACTCTCTCTATGGGATGCTAAAGAGGGGAAGAATGCTTGTTCAGGCTATAACTGAAAACAGATGGGCCTAAAGTGCCATTAATGTAATCTGTAATTAACCCATTTACTAAGGTATTGTTCTACAGTTAATGTTCTATAGGCATTTCATTACGAAGTAGCTAATACAATACATTTGATATTATTTAGCCTGTAGTCAGACATTTATTTTAAAAAACATGTTGTGAACAAGAGCAAATTTAGGACAAAAAACCCAGCATTTCCCAGAATGTGATCGAACAGTATTTCACCTGTTTTTCCAGTTTCGTTTATTTGTTCGGTAGTTTCAAAACTACCGAACCACCGACCACTCCCGGCTCATTATCACCAAAGAAAACCATTAATTAAGCGCTCTCCCTAACGGGCCGCCGTTCGTATAGTCGAACGCCATGTGCAAGAGAAAACAGTTGTCATCTTGTTTGCACGAAAGGAGGCAGCGGGACTTGGTTGTCAAGTGTCTGGAACTAAAATTGGACACTCCACTTCACCGAACACCGGTCAAATTAGACGAACGCCTGCTTCCTTTTCCCGGACTGCTAGGAGAGTGCTGTTCAGTAGTTTGGTTCCCACGAACCAGGGGAACAATCACAACTATGAGCCAGAGGATTCTGTTCATTCATTCTGTTTCAAAATAGACCGACCACACAGCCTAAACTCATGGAACTGTTTCTGGGAAGGAGCCTCACATGTGCGGTCGGTCCAAATGGGACTTCCATAAAATTTGAAAACCCCTGAACTGATCTGGGTGATTTTTTGATATGTTGGTCACCCAGATCAGGGCTATCGGGGTATATGACTTTTCGAGGGATACCATGTATTTTGGGGTATTTTCTAAGTTTTGTAAAAATAATGTTTTTTCTGCCTGGAGATAATTAATTTATTACTTTATCTGACTCAATTATCTCCAGGCAGAGAGGAGGGAATTACTTGTCTGTATTGGAAGTGTCACAGTTTGTTACTGCATTGTTATTGGCTGTACATTTTGTGTCCCTGTCCCCCACAATGTCCACGAGGGAGTGCCCCATGCATGGGGAATTGTATAAAAGCCAGTGTGGCACCAATAAAGCTTCAGTCTTGTTACACGCTTCATCAAGTTTTGGCTGATGTTTGGGTACCTGTTCACTGCATTGGGAGAATTTGCTGAGAAAGCTGTATCTGATCTGGAGAAAGAGACAAATGGAAACAGAACTGCGAGCTATGATCACTCATGCTCATAGCAGTTCGGGTGGAAACAGACGGACCGATAGCTACCACTTCAGGGTTTGTTACAGAAGGCACTAATAAAATACCTATTTGCAGCTATTTAATATCAATTAAATATTAAGTATCTTCCATGCCAATATTTGGTAATAGATTTTTTGATTATTAACATATCTGTCATTATTCACTAAAATGAGAAAAGGGAATTTCAAATTTAAGGTAAAAATAGCCAAACTTTAAAAATTCTCGAAATCACCGATGCTTGCAGTTAGGCTAATCTGGCTTTAAATTTGTAATTCTCTTTGGGTTTCCTGAATTCTCACCTTAGTGATTACCCCTGTAAACGAATCAAACATGCAACTTGATGAATCATTTACATCTTCATTAGCTTCTCATGAGACAATTTCTTTGCATGTACTTTTTATACAATAAAGACAAAATCTTTTACAAGAATGGAGATTGTTTTCCATATGTTTCCATTAATATGTATCTTTGGTTCCTCTTTGTGACAAATGCGCCTCACACTGGACGCTTGTCACAAACTCCTGGAGGAGTGTGGAAGCTATCTATATACATTGGGTCAAATTCACAATTTTCCCTTTTGTTCACAAGAGATTTCCCTCCTAGTTCGTGGTATAGAGTTTCCCGAACACAAATACATTTCCCCAGTTCGGCAGCTACAAACTACTGAACACCGACCACCCCCTGGCTCATTAACCTCAAACTAACCACAAACTTAATACAAATACAAAAAGATAAGTCCTGCGCTCACTCCCATCACTCCTGGGTGGCAGCAACGACCACAGCACACATCAAGAAAAAAAGGTTAAAAAAAGTTAAAGAAAAAAAAAGTTTAAAAAGTTAAAAAATAAATAAAAGTTGCCTGCGCTCTCTCCTTAATCCATATATATATTTAGACAAATGGAGGTCATTTAGTTACTCCAATGGCCATTGGAGGGAATGCCCGCCTGCCAACGTCAAGGCAGACCCCCCTAAGCGGGTCCTACACTGACCCTTCACCTTGCTTTCTTGAGCTTCTGGCAAAGATATCTCTAATGAGACAGAGAGGGGTATTTTTTTTTATATACTTACTAATCCTTAATAGGGAACACATGGGATGGGCGGCAGCATTGTAACAAAGCTGTGTGATACAAAAAGTAAATACAAATACAAAAAGATAAGTCCTGCGCTCACTCCCATCACTCCTGGGCGGCAGCAACGACCACAGTACACATCAGCCTCAATATATAGTAAAAACCAAAGAAAAAAAAGTTGCCTGCACTCTCTCCTTAATCCCTATGTACAGTGGCGTGCACACAACCCATGGGGCCCCGGTTAGAAAACTGATCCATGGGCCCCCCCGTGCGCTTACTCTGCGGGACCCCTGCGGCCGCGATATGTACACCAGTGCATGCAGATACACATACACTTAAAGGACCACTACAGACACCCAGATCACATCAGCTCAATGAAGTGGTCTGGGTGCCATGTCCATCTAGGGTTAACCCTGCAGATGAAAACATAGCAGTTTCAGTCATTGACAGCCGCTAGAGGAGTTTCCGCGATTCTCACAGTGAGAAGACGCTGAAGGTCCATAGGAAAGCATTGAGTAATGCTTTCCTATGGGCGGTTGGAATGCGCGCACGGCTCTTGCCACACATGCGCATTCGGAGCTGAGAGGCAGATCGGTGAGGAGAGATCCCCAGCGCCAAGAGAGTCCGGAGCTGGAGAAAGGTAAGTGCTTAAGACACACAAACACACTCTCACGAACAAATGCATACACACTAGCTAACAGACACACACATTTACTGACAGACACACACTCAGTGACAGACATACATACGCACTCACTGACAGACAGACACACACTCACTCACTTACAAAACACACACTCACTAACAGACGCACACAAACTAACACACTCAGTAACAGACACACACAGTAACACACTCACTGACACACTCTAACACTAACACACACACACTCTAAAACACACACACTCTAACACACACACACTCTCTAACACACACACACTAACTCTAACACACACACTAACACACACACACTAACTCTAACACACACACTAACACACTCTAACACTAACACACACACACTAACACACACACTCTAACACTAACACACACACACAGTAACACACACTCTAACACTAACACACCCAGTAACACACACACTCTAACACACACACACACTAACACTAACACACACACATTCTAACACTAGCACACACACTCTAATACTAACACACACACTAACACACACACACACACACACACACACACACACACACAAACACACACCTAACACTAACACACACACACTAACACACACACTCTAACACTCACACACACTAACACACACACACACTAACACACACACACACTAACACACACACACACGAACACATACTCTAACACTAACACACACACTCTAACACTAACATACACACACAAAAACACACTCTAACACTAACACACACAATCTAACACTAACACACACACATTAACACACACACACTAACACATACACACACTAACACACACACTAACACATACACACTAACACACACACTCTAACACACACTCCCAACACTAACACACACTCTAACACACACACTAACACTAACACACACACCCTAACACACACACACAAACTAACACACACACTCTAACACTAACACACACACTCAACACACACACACACCAACACACACACTCTAACAACACACAAACACACACTAACACACACACACACACTCTAACACTAACACACACACACATTAACATACACTCTAACACTAACACACACACTAACACACACACACACACAAACACTAACACACACACACTAACACACACACACACTAACACACACACATACTAACACACACACACACACACACTAACACACACTCAAACACTAACACACACTAACACACACACTAAAACACACACACTCTAACACTAACACACACACTAACACACAAACATTTTTTAAAAAAAAATTAATCCCCCAGCCTCCCTACCTTTGGGAGTGCTGATGGGATTGCCTGGGGTCCAGTGGTGTCACCCGGCGGGCAGGCTGGCGGTCATGCAAGGGAGCACTCTCCCCTGAGTGCTTTCTGTTCAGCTCCCTCGTGCGCCGCGTACTGATGCCGGAGCCGGAAGATGATGTCATATTCCGGCTCCGTATCAGTGCGGTGCGCGAGGGAGCTGAAGAGGGAGCACTCAGGGGAGAATGCTCCCTCGCGCGTCGCCAGCCCGTCCGCCGGGTGACAGCAGGGCCAGCCTCTGTGGGCCAGCCTCTGGGTACATACTGGGTCGCAGGGCGGCCGGGCCCCCTAGTGGGCCGGGCCCGGTCGCAGCCGCGACCCTTGCGACCCCGATATGTACGCCACTGCCTATGTATATTTAGACAAATGGAGGTCATTTAGTTACATTGAAGGGGAATGTCCACCTGCCAATGTCAAGGCAGACCCCCCAAGCGGGTCCTACACTGGCCCTTCACCTTGCTTCCTTGAGCTTCTGGCAAAGATATCTCCACTGAGACAGAGAGGAGTATTTTTTTTTTATATACACCCCATATTGTGTATGCCTTTATTTGAATTCAAGTTAGTGTTTTAATAACTTGTTAAATATTGTCCATACAATGGAAATCTCTCTCTTATCACTTTCTCTCTCATTCCCCCTTTTCTTCTGTACACTGAACATTAAACGCTATTGAGATAACTGACTTCAGGCCCATTATATTTATAATTACTGTGGGTCTTATTGTCAATAAGAGAAGACAATTCTACTTATTCCAGTCCTGTATTTCTATACCTGTTCATATCTAGTTGTATCTTCTCATTGATTATTACCTTAGCCATGCTTAACAATGTTCGGTTGTCCATTCATGACTAAACACTAGATGATGAAAAAATGTATTTGTTTACGCATATTATCTCAGTTCATGTAAAGTTACGGAATTAATTCTTAGTATGGAAATTCAGTGCCACAAATTTTATTAAAAAGTTTCTATCCACCTGAGACTCCAGCTATAATAAAATACCTTGCTATACACAGCTGGGAACATTGATCCAACTTTCTATACTTAGAGACTGTGCAGATACTTGTCTGTACTCTATTAGATGGCTTTCTATGACAGCCACGGCCCCTGCCAAAACCTGATATAAGTGTTGGGAATTATATCATTGCACATGGTTGTTGTGTTTTATATAACACATGAGTCGCGAAAAAATATTCTGCTACTTAAGCATAATTATAATCATTAGGGCACTGTAGTGACCATATTCTGACTAATATGTATAAGGATATTGCCTATTAGGATTAATGCTTTTCTCCAAAGGTTTTTACCCATTTAATGTTAAAGAAATGATGATTAGCTAAATTATGATCTTATCAATTGATATCTTGAACACTTGGAATATTAATCCTTACTGTAACTTCATGATAGCAGGTATACAACACAGGTCTACAGGTTTACTAGATTATGTAATTAACTGGCTACTGACATTGACTTAATTAAAAGCTGCTATTGAACAAATATGAATATTACAGTGGTTAATAGTGGGTATAGCTACACCTATAGAATAACTGCAAGCAGTTCTTACTATACAAATAAATTAGCAGCTAACACGTTACTACATTAATGGGTAGGCAATCGATATAAAGAGGGGAACTTGTAAACACAAACAGTGCTTAAAAAGAATTCAATAATGTAGTGTATTTGCAATAAAGAGAAATGAGTCTCACAAAGTGGCAAGGTATAACATATGGATATGTATTGAAGGCTCATAATGTTTAACAAAAGCTATTGCTTGGAGGCATGAGATGGAGTGTGATGGAGTGCGACTTATTATTGTGATTTAGCGCAATTGGTCCATGTAATTAGACAATGTTGATATATGTCTGTTAGTAAGAAGCAGGGTTTTTCTATAATCCTAGTTTTATAAGGGATTTTTTGGTGGTGTGTAATAAACTCACCAACTGATATGGTATACATTCCTTAGGAGACATCGAGATGATGGAAACATATTGCCTCTGGTAGATCAAGGAACAGATGCTGAATGATAGCCCAATAAAGGGTTTGTTTGTTCCACTTTTCCACAGTCATATACTGACTAATAAGTAATCATTAATAAGGATACAATTATCATTAACCATTAGAGGCTACCAAACGTTTAATGACTGCCAATTAGCAGTTATCTGTTGAAACTCCACCTAGGCACAATGGATGTATTCATATGATTTTCAAGCATTTATAGCCCTGAACCTAGAAAGTGTTAGCTACCTTCATTCATGTCTATTTAATGCTGAAATATGCCACTTGTTTTTTTCTCTCTTCTACTACTGTTCCTATCTTTATAACAATGGTGGCCTGAATTATTGGGTTCTACCTACTTAATATGATATGCCATGCTCTCTGTTCAAACCAACTGCTTCTCCATTCATCAATAAAGGGGAGAAGGGAAACAGTAATCATGACAGAAGCACAGTGTTTCTAACACATTTATCTGTAATCTTTACTATACCAATATATTTATTTTTCTGGGGGGAGGGGGAAGGGATACTACTCACCCTTTCCCTATGGACCAGCCTCCACTACACTATAGGTGAATATTAGGTTGTTAGGTAAAGGCCTGGACTCCTAGTTCTTACAGAAAATCCTACTCACATTCTGTGAGTGAAGATCCCTTAGTGTTTTCCAGAATAAACTCTTTCCTGGATTAAGAGGAAAATGCATGTATTTATGTCTTGACAGTTACATGGTCCATTCATTTTATTCTTGATCATTGGATTCTTCGGGTACCAAATATTCAAGCATAGATGAGTAAATGTTTCTAATGTGCCATTAGGAATTTAGATGTTTTAACGTATGCTATGTCCATTCCTGTCTTTATCATTTTCTATTTCATAGGTTTTATACATTTTTAAAAAGTGTTTACTAAGTAAAATATTTTAGTTCTGAACCTTATACAATTCAGACGATGGAACATTTAAAGGAACACTTCACTGTATAGTAATATGCATACAATCTTATGAACGGTAGCCTTAGCAAGCTCTCCCCATTTTTCCCAGAATAGACTTTCATTTCACAGGGAAATAGCCTATCAGAGGCTTCTCAATGAGGCTTCTCAATTGTGTTATATTAACAATTATGTTGCATAGTGAGGACAAGATAGTTCATTTGGATGAGATCTCCAAGTTGGCAACTTACAGATTTGATCCAAATGGGCTACTGATCTCAGAATAGTTACTCAACTGTTAACTAAAGGCAGCTATTAACTAAACTTTCAGCAAACAAAACTTCAATTGTAAATAACGGCTCCTTTGACTGCTATTTTGTTGTGCATGTGTGCATCAAAGGGGAACTCTGAGCGCCTTCTCCACTACAGCATGTTGAAGTGGTCATGGTGGAAGAAATCCCCATGCCCCACAGTAAGCAGTTAAACCTCAGAATTGCCCCCTCTGCAGATATCACGAAAGAAGCTGATACTTATATGCATTAGTGAGATCAGTTTCACCTCGATTTGCACAGAATTCATTAGCTGAGAGTGTTCAGTGATATTCTTAGGCAATAAATTCCATCATATTTGGACAAACTTTATATATTTATTGCAAATGAGGAACTTCTGCCTTAAGTAAATCTGAAAATGAGCTAAACCAGTGACACCCAGAGGACTCAGTTAAGTGTTAAACCATTATAAAATGGTTTGACCAATTATTGTCAGATAAAGAACAATGGGACTTTTGGCACCATAATCACTACAGTAAGCGGTAGTGATTCTGGTGCTTACATGACCACTTTAAGTATGTGCTCTGAAAGAAGAGGAACAGGTGTTTCATAAAAATAATGTTGTGTTTTAATGTGCAACTTTAATAGCACATAAAATACAATACTATTTTTATAATAACCACAGATAATCACCGTTGAATTTACATATAAGGACCCGGTTAAAATTTTTTAATAAATAAATAATAGATATATAGATATATTTACATGTGTTTTCTTAGACATTTGAAACGTTTCTTAATGCCCAATACCAACATCATGGTACATGCTTTGAGAGTTCTCCACCTGCAGGACACCTAATCAGCTCCTCAGAAACACAAAGAACCACCACTGGAATAGAGAACTGGCTGCTGTTATTTTGCTTTGAATAGGAAGTGATGTTCCACAAATGCACATTTATAACTTTAGTTTCGGCAGCCCTTCTCAGGCAGGTACCTGAAAGCAACTGTCTACTCTTTCTATTGTCTATTGTCAACTCCAGCCAATACTATCCATAATGGATGTTCATAAATCAGAAATAATAAACCTATTGTCAAACAATATTTAACACTTACTGAATGATTGAGGTTCCTGTATTTGGCCATTTAAAACTTCTTTATTTTGGTGTAACCACTCTTCTCACAGGGTATAAAGGTCATGTGCATCTTCCAGGAAAACTCACTACTAACACAATCCAGTTATGACCTTTCCACCATCAGATGGCCTCGAGTTAAAAGGTTTAACTTAGAAATCTTGGGATCCTTTTCTTAGCCAGTATAGAACATATCTGCAACCTCTTGAATACCCATGAAAAATAATGAAGAATTAAAAATAATATTTTTTTAAAAAAAAGGGATTAAAAGATTGAAATGTTTTTAACAAATATATGATGAGGGTTAACATGAGAACAAGAACATATGATTGTTTGTTTATCCGGAAACAATACAAAAATTCATGGATTGTTACACACCTTTCTGGATTGTTCTTTTATTTCAAATGGTAAAACACATTTCAATTTTATAGAAAATGTCTCCTAAAATTTAGAAGGTCACTCTCATTAAAAAGGTTTCCTTTTGTAGTGTAATGCTTCTCATCTTTTCTTCATAAGTACAAGTGCGGAGAGATATATTTACTTTTAATATTAGCCAACCTTTTATGTCCGAGGAAAGATTGAAAATTGTTAATCCAATGTTCACACTGCGTGAAATCCAACTATTCAGGTTTCATAAGCCAACCTTTAGTTTTTGGTGCTTTTTTAAATTTTATTTTTTTTGTAATACATTTCTTTTTATTTCGTATTTCCTTGGTGCAACGTAATTTTAAAAGAACCCTCTACACCTTATATAAAGATCTCTGGATGGTTGCTTATAGGACATTAAATCAACCTGCATATAAAACATTTTGTAGCATATTTCAGTGTTCCATTCATCATCCATTATAAGGAAAACAATTGATTTGTTTAAAGGAACACTCCATTGAAGAATGCTTTAATTTTTGTTTTTGTTTTTGTAAAATAATTTAGTATATATACCGACATATAAAACATGCATGTATTTTTTTTCTCCATGTTTTCTTTGGCCTTCTCATATTTCCATGACACAGTATGAGCATTTCATTAAGACGTCTCTGTGCTAGAGCCATAAACAAGTGAGCTCACGCACACAATTGCAGTTTTCCTATGATTTTCAAAGAGGTGAAGCTCATTGAGAAGGAGTGAAGGTAGGTGAGCATTAAGGTAGGTAGAGCTAACAAAAGCTAAAGAAACCTTCACGGCTGTCACAAATATGACATATATATGTGAGAGATTCCAGACACAAGCTGAAGTGCTTTATGTGGAGTGTTCCTTTAATTAAGAGGGTTAAAAGACAAATTAAACAAGAACATTATTATATATATATATATATATATATATATATAATTCATATAGTGCCTGTATTTGTATTTTATACAATATACACAGAGAAACCTTGCATTGTATAAAATGGTATTTTTTACATTTCCTATAGCACACTGTCTGGAACCAAAATAAGAGTACACATTGACACAAATATGTCTGGCAACACACAAATAATACAAACAATAATAATAATAAAAACAATTATTTAAGAGAGAAAAGAGGGGTAGTGCTGTGACAGTTGGGGTTGAGTGGGATAGGACAATAGACTTCAGTTTCCAACGGATTGTGATTAATTACATTTTAGTTGATCAGCGATTCTTACAAATTCTTACAAATGTAATAAAATAAACAGAATGCAATATTGACTACCTCTAACCACACAAACACAATAGTTTTCTCTGAAACACCATAATGGTCATATACAAAAAAATAAATTAAAAAAATTGAGTGGTGTAAAAATGTATGCAAAATATAGAATAGAATATGTATGCCTCTTTTAGTGATAAAACACCAATTCAATAAAAAGTGAGGAATATAAAAAGGCTTATCACAAACCTATAACAGCCACAAAGTAGCACCACAAATCTAAGTTGATTTAGAGTATATTAAAGAATCTTTAACGTCTTTAATTACCTAAAATACATAAATATAAACATGTGTAAAACCATTAGATAGAAATACAATTATATAAAACACTGTACATTACAAACATACAGCCATTGCAAGTGGCCAGAAAGGCATGTAGGCAGGTCCCAAAGATGTAGAAATAACAAGGTATCCTCCCCAGTAGCCTATCCACCAATCTAATTTGGATCCTGATCCCTGACATAGGGTGAAGACCTTGATCCTGGTGTGTGCAAATTTTCCAAACCAGCAGCTAAAAGGCAAAAAAAGTTCAGTGTCTCTTTGTCTACACATTATTTTACAAGTATATAGGACTGTGTGTGTTATGGTGAAAAGATTAGTGTATGTAGGGGACACTGCACAAATGTCACTGCACAATAGCTATTACTACAACATGATGACATGATGTCTACAGCTGCCAAAATTATTTCTAGGATTTTGTCTTTAGAAAGCTGTGTTTGATACAATTCTGCTTTCTGGAGGTGCATGTTGTCTGCATGAAAACAATGTTGGAAACATGCAAAAATCTTTTTAAATTAGAAAATCAGTGCAAGCATGAATAAATCACCCAAAACATATTTTATTTCACTCTGGTTTTCAGCTGTCTTGTATCTGACAATAAGTACTGCACTCTCCAAAACTCTGCACAAGCTCTATAGAATAAATCTTTATTGATATTTAAATGGTTTTGGCTAGTATTTTTCCTGTTTATAGAGCCTATACAGAAATATTTATACATTGTATACCAGGGGTCAGCAACCTATGGCACATGTGCCATGCATGGCACTCGAGGTTCCTTTACATGGCACTCAAAGCTTTCAGAGCCAAACAGGCTCCGGCCTATCAGGAGTTCTAGTGGTCCTTCAGATATCTATCTGCTAGGAGAAAATCCTCACTCTCTCAGATCACTTCCTACAAGCACTTGGGAATGGGAATCCACACTGCCTGCAGCTGCTATTACAGCTCCTGCCCTCGATCTGTACCTGACCAGCCCGGTCCCCAATGGACCCCAGAGAAGCCACCCACGCAGATAGATATACATAGAGCTGCAGAAGAAGCCTCCCCCTCATACAAATACTACTAATAGCCTACACACAAACACACATACAGTCCCCACAAACACAACGACAATGACACTGACAATCCATATACATTCACACAACCCCAGAAGCAGTCTTACACTTACACAAACAACCAAACACACAATGTGACATATCATCCACACAATCAATCCCACAAGCAGTCCCCATCCATAACCCATATTCATTGGTATCATACACAATACCACAAACTACTCCTGAACATATACAATATAACAGCCAACATACACACAAATATAACTCAGCAAAGCAACTGCAGCACACATAAATAACACAAGCAGAACATACACACTTCAATTAAAAAATTGGCATGCCGAAGGACTTCAATATCTTGTTTTGGCACTGTACTACTAAGAGATTGCCTAGCCCTGCCCTATACAGTGCAGTCAAAACAAAAGTCCAAAAGATTTTATACTTAGAGTTAGAAAAACTTTGAGAAATTATAAAAACTTTCAGTAATTGCTATATTGCAATATTTCAATTTCACTCTGTTTTGTTACATACATTAGGTGTGAAATAAAAATGGAACTAAAATTGGCAGATTCTCTCCTCCTCCCTTCCATAATGGAACTCTCAATATACACCATTTACTTTATTAGTACTTCACACTGGATTACGCATACCACAGAGAAAAATTAAAAGGAAAACCCTCATAAGGCAGATCTAAAGTAACAATTATAGTGACATATGAATTCATGGCGCTAATACTGTTAGATATTCTCGGTAAAATAATGTATTTTTTGTTCTTGGCGCAAAAACATTTAAAATTCTGATGGGTATGGCTTTACCAACGTGCAGACACGTACAATTATACGACTCTGAAGACTAGACCTTACTTTCAATATCAGCTGCCAAATACTCACCAAGTAATAATGTAAAAAATATGCCTATCACAAACACTAAACACATTGTATTAGTTATGCATTCAATGTATTACAAAACTGTATCATAATCATCAGCCGATTTTCATGTTACCGAAGGCTGTAATGTTTCATTTGATGTTTCCGCCATGAGCAGCAAAAATAATGATTTCAAAAAAAAAAATATGCTCAGATTCTCTGCTTATGAGTATTTGTAAGAACTCTGATGTCATTTCTGAAAATGCAGCATCCCGAGATGTAACCAGAATGGAAAAATGATGTCTGCACATCAATATGACGTGCATATCTTAAGTACGGTTAACGCATTATTGGTGTTATTGGTATACTCCACAGGCTACTATTGTGCCCTGCAAACATTTATTACTTTGCACTCCAAAAACAAAAGTTAGCCATGTTATTTAGTGGGAAAGGGTAAATACCATGTCCTATCCTGATACACAGGTAAGACACAGGCTTATTATTATTGGTATTTATATAGCGCCAGCCAATTCAGCTATGCTATACAATAAAAGTTGCTTATTAACTGCAAATTGTGGGGAATTTAAAATTTGAAGTCAATATAGCCAAGCTGAAATAAATTGGTATGTACATTAAAATAATTTTTATTTTGCTGTTTTATTTTTCGTCTGTTGGGTTTTGTTTTTACCGTCCTTTTATAGTTTTTGTATTCTGTAATATGCTGATGATCTAGGTTTATTTTAGTAGCATAATTAAATTTTTTCATTAGTTGTATTATGGGTTATTTGTTATAATTGGAATCAATCATTGTTTATACAATCCTCAGCGCTTGTTTACCAAGTAAATGTCTGTTCAATTGCCATAATCATAGTAACAGCTAAATTATTTGTTCTAATGTAGTCCATTTACATGCAGACAAGCATTAACAGAGCTTTGTAATGATGTTCTGCATGAAATTGATGTTTATGCTTCGCATTGTACAGTCACTACTGACATCTACTGACAATTGGAAATAAAGCATGTTTTAGCTTCTAATGCTCCCCTCGGCTGGTGTTTTCTTTACCTGATTGGATGTGATTTATTGTCAGTAGATACCAGCGATAAATGGCTACAGGTATTTTATTCACTAAGCAAAGACTTGTGGTGAGTTGGCAACCAAATTACACACCGCAGACCATAATAGCTGAGGGTTGTAATATGTATTATTAGGTAGGGAGCATAGTCATCAGTCACCAGATTAATAACAAAAACAGGTTTATTCAATAAAGTTAGAAATGTTGGAAATTCAAAGATACTTCAAAGTGAATTTCATTTTTAAGGCAGCAGAGTACAGTGTATAGTACATTCTAGTAAACACTAGTAGATCATTTGCCATGTGATCTCCTAATTCTTCTTATTTTGTTAAGAATAGAGTTTAAATTGGAAAACAATGCCAAAAGTGAGCATAGTTCTAGACTTCTCAATTATGTGGTTTGTAGCCATTTTGTTCTATAAAAATGTCTAACTTTGTCATGTTGGATGGATACCATTAGCCTTGGTACAGACACTCACCTAGATCATGCTCTAGGCTTTGGCTGGTAGGTAGTTGCTAACAGAAAAGGATGAAAAAGTAGATGTATTTTGCAAACCTGTTAAATATTTGGAGCATGCTAAAGAAAATAAAGTAAAAAGTAAAAACACAAGTTTAAATTATTACATTTGTATTATGATTTTACCAATAAACAGTTGAACGACAAAACAATAAACAGAAGATGAACACAATAATTCCCCTTCTCCTAACTGCAATGCAAAAAGGAACCTTGGCACAAGAGTGGCCTAGCCAATAAAATGTATTTAGGAGGTTGTGATTAATTTAGGAGGAAGAATTAAAGCCAAATATCTTATCAGTATGCAAATCATCATAGGAACCCGCATTTAGTTTGGGGTCTAGGATTCTAATTGCAGGATCACATACAGGCAGACAAATAGAAAGAATGTGTGCAAGTATATTAAATCCCTTCCTTGTGACCACAGTACAGGGCATATCTACAGCTAAGTAGTAAAACAGTGCATGATAGCAGGATGTACATAAAACATTGAATAAAAGCACGTTATACATATTGATAGTAAAGTATACATAAACAATGAAAGATCTCAAGGTATACAGAGAACAGTTAATGATAGAAAAATGTACATAAAATGGCAAATGGTAGCATGGCATACCGTGACAGATAGGAGGATGTCCATAAAACAGTGACTGATATTATGCTGTATATATTGACAGCAGGATGACAGTTATAGAATGAATGATTGCTGGGTGTACAGTAACTGATGTGCCATGAATAAACATGACTGAAAGGGATGCTGTCTAGGGTTGCCACCTTTCTTGGAAAATAAATACTAGCCATTCTAATATATATACTTACACTATATTGACAAAAGTATTGGGACACCTGGTCATTACACCAACAACAACTTTTATGGCATTGCATTCTAAATACATAGACATAAATATGTAGTTTGCCCCCTCTTTGAGTTATAACAGCTTCCACTCTTTAGTAGCACAGTTTTTGTGCTAATAATCTCAGTGAAAGTTTGGAACTCTCAGTGAAAGTTTGGAACTCTTCAGCTATGGAATCAGCAGAGTGTTGGTGACTTTTCTGCACCATGTGCCTTAGCACTCAGTGACCCCCCCCCCCCCTCTGTGACTTTACGTGATCTTCTGCTTCATGCCTGAGTTATTGCTGTTCCTAAATGCTTGCATTTTCCAATTAAAGCACTGAAATATCTAGTAGGGATGACATTTCACAAACTGATATTGCAAAGGTGGTATCCTATCATAGTACCATGCTTAAATTAACTGGGCTCTTCAGAATGGTCCTTTTTTTTTTTTTTGTAAAAGCATACTGCATGACTAGGTGCTTGATTTTATATACTCATGGCGATTGAACCACCTGAATTCAATAATTAAGGTGTATCCCAATACTTTTGTCTACATAGTGTACATATGCATGATATCACAGGACACAATGTCACCAAATGTTATGTGGTGTAACAGGGAGTGACATAAGAGAAAAAAGATTTGGAAGGGGAAACATGCCTGATTTTTCATACCAGGTCTGTCTGGAAAGTATCCATCCATTGTTAATATAACACGTACGGTTTTCGCAACATTGATGTCACCAGGCAGACAAGGAGAGTGGACTGGAATGCGCATGCATGAACAATAACGACTTCACTCTACCAGTCTGTGGGGGACACTTGACGCTGTTAAGTGAGCATGTGTGCTGTTTGGTCGTCGCATTCAAAATAACTGTGCGAGTAGAGCAACGAATCTGCATCAAATTTTGTGTTAGGCTTGAACATTCCTTTGTAGAAACTAATCAGAAGATTCAGAAGGCTTTCATAGATGATGCATAATCACCCAGGTGAGTCAGCCCCCCAACAACCCAGATTTGGTGCCCTTCCAGTGTTTCCCAAAGCTAAAATCACCTTTGAAAGGGGAGAGAGTTCAGACAACCGATGAGATTCAGGTAAATACAAAGAGGCAGCTGATGGTGATTCCAACAAAGGATTTTGCTGAGTGTTTTGAACAGTGGAAGGGGCATTGGGAGAACTGTGTGAGGTAAAGGGTGCCTATTTTGAAAGGGACTGAGGTGTCATTGTCCTATATACAATATTTCTTGTATCTTAAATGTATCTTGAATGTCTCTATGTTTCATATTACTTGGCTGGATAGGACAGACCTTGTATGGCAGTGTGTATATTCTACAGTGCGTGCATACTGTTTCTGAGTATGAGTGTGTATAGCAATGTGTGCCACTGTGTATACTGTGTGCTTGTGGCAGTGTGTGTTTATTGTGTCTGCTTGTGTGTTAATTATTGTGTTGTGTGTCTGCTCTATATAGCAGTGTGTGTCATTTTGTGTATACAGTCTGAATGTGTGTATACCATTATGTGCATCATTGAGTGTGTTTGTATAGCAGTATGTTTATACATTGAGTGTGTGTACAATAATGTGTGCATACTGTGTCTGAGTGTGTGTCAATGTGTGTATACTGTGAGTGTGTGTGTCCTTGTTTGTATTCTGGTTCTGAGTGTGTGTGTCATTGTGTATATATAGTAATGTGTATACAGTGCCCTCCAGTATAATAAGAGTTTGATATTTTGACTCCATTTCTGTAACCACTCTCCCAGAGTCCTGCAGAGGAAAGTACCACCGTTTGCTTTACAAGTATTTTTTTTCAATACCAGCATCAGCCAGACAGCCCTAAATACTGGCTGCACCAGTAAAATACCAGCCATGCGGTAACCCTGCCATGGATTTTGATGACTGATAACATGAAATTGAAACAAGTGTTCAGCAACATTATGACATGACAATACATCATTACTAATAGCTTCCTTGTTTTTTCTCTCCTCCCTCATTCCTCCTCCCATCCGATTATTTTAGTTGGTTTTTTTTCTCCCTTAGTCTCCTTTTATTACTTCCATGTATATTGTACTTTCATGTCCTTGTGGTGTCTTCCTCTTTGTTCTTTATTGCGCTCATTAACCAGACTCTAAAATGGTTTTTGTGTGGTCTTTTCCTCATACCAGGAATACTGTACTGGTTATGTTTTCTATAATGTGAACTGTTTAAGGGTCTTACAGTGCCTTGCAGTGCAAAAGTATTCACCCCTTTTGGCATTTTTTGTGTTTTGTTGCCTCACAACCTGGAATTAACATGGATTGTTTGAGGATTTGCATCATTTAATTTACAGTGCATGCCCACATTTTTTTTTTATTGTGAAGCAAACAACAAATAGGACAAAATAATAGAAAAAGTCAATGTGCATAACTATTCACCGCCCTAAAGTCAATACTTTACAGAGCCACCTTTTGCAGCAATCACAGCTCCAAGCCACTTTGGATAAGTCTCTATGAGCTTGCCACATCTTACCACTGGGATTTTTGCCCATTCCTCCTTGCAAAACTGCTCCAGCTCCTTCAAGTTGGATGGTTTGCGCTTGTGAACAGCAATCTTTAAGTCTGATCACAGATTTTCTATTGGATTGAGGTCTGGGCTTTGACTAGGCCATTCCAACACATTTACATGTTTCTCCTTAAACCACTCGAGTGTTGCTTTAGCAGTGTGTTTGGGGTCATTGTCCTGCTGGAAGGTGAACCTCCGTCCTAGCCTCAAATCACGCACAAAATGGTACAGGTTTTGCTCAAGAATATCCCTGTATTTAGCACCATCCATCTTTCCCTCAACTCTGACCAGTTTCTCAGTCCCAGCTGCTGAAAAACATCCCCACAGCATGATGCTGCCACCACCATGTTTCACTGTGGATGGTGTTCTTTGGGTGATGTGATGTGTTGGGTTTGCGCCAGACATAGCGTTTTCTTTGATGGCCGAAAAGTAAAATTTTAGTCTCATCAGAACAGAGCACCTTCCTCCATACATTTTGGGAGTCTCCCACATGCCTTTTCGCAAACTCAAAACGTGCCATTTAGTTTTTTTGCTGAAAGTAATGGCTTTTTTCTGGCCACTCTGCCATAAGGCCCAACTCTATGGAGCGTACGGCTTATTGTCGTCCTATGTACAGATACTCCAGTCTCTGCTGTGGAACTCTGCAGCTCCTCCAGGGTTACCTTAGGTCTCTGTGCTGCCTCTCTGATTAATGCCCTCCTTGCCCGGTCAGTGAGTTTTGGTGGGCGGCTGTCTCTTGGCAGGTTTGCTGTTGTGCCATGTTCTTTCCATTTAGTTATGATAGATTTGATGGTGCTCCTGGGGATCATCAAAGATTTAGATATTTTTTTATAACCTAACCCTGACTTGTACTTCTCAACATTGTCCCTTACTTGTTTGGAGATTTCCTTGGTCTTAGTGGCAGTGTTTGGTTAGTGGTGCCTCTTGCTTAGGTGTTGCAGCCTCTGGGGCCTTTCAAAAAAGTGTGTATATGTAATGACAGATCATGTGACACTTAGATTGCACACAGGTGGACATCATTTCACTAATTATGTGACATCTGACAGTAATTGGTTGAGCTTTTTTATGGGCTTCATAACAAAGGGGGTGAATACATATGCACATGCCAATTTTCTGTTTTCTATTTCTAAAAAATAGTTTTATGTATATATTTTTCTCATTTCACATAGACTATTGTGTTCTGATCCATCACATAAAATTCAGATTAATAAAACATTGAACTTAAGGCTGTAATGTAACAAAATGGGTAAAAAGTCAAGGGGGTGAATACTTTTGCGAGGCACTGGTTCTGTATTTCAATCTTCACAAATTTTGTACTGACGCAATTTTTCCATTTTATTCTATATAATGATAAATGTGCCATTTTCCCTATATTTTATTCTTTTTATTCTTCTTTTAAAACTTATACCATGTGGACATTATCTACAGTCTACAAGCACTCAGTCTTGCCTATCTTAACAAATTGACTACCTATATAAATAGTTGTGTATTTCCGCTCCCCTGTGATTCTCATCTAGATACTTTTCTAGACTTTGGGACTTTGGAAGATAGGGGATGTTCTCAGCCAGGTAAAGCAACAGGAGTTACAGTCAATATATTTTAAGGGCAGATAACCCTAAGTCCTCATAATCTTTCCAAAGAATATCATTCTAATATTAGGCCCCATAATACCATAAAACATAACTCGAACTTCCTCAACACCTAAATCATTATAGAACAGCGTACTTGGTGGGGTAATAACTCCCATCATTCTAAACAGCACAATGAATCAGTTTAGTTTGAGGCCAATAGAAAGTTACTATAATGACACTCGTCTTTATAAATTCCAACCAACCACATTCTTTATAACAGGGTAAGTTACTATAAATATGATTAAAAGGCAAATAGCCAACATGGACCAGCATTCCGTGCCAAACAGGAACTGGCAGTTGCTGTCATTAATTGTATTTACTGTTTTAAGCAATTAAATTATGTATGTCCCTACATTTTAGTTTCCTTTTGAACAACAAACCACTGCAGGACATAAACTAGTAATGAATTGTAACCTAAAACTGGACAGTGACATCTGTATTACTATGTGTACCTATCTACAATGGCTCAGAGCATGTCAACCTCAAAATGTTAAAACCACAAATACTCTTGTACTTTTTGCACGTGTTGTTTTCAGCGATTTCACCTTTACCCCCTCCCAACCTGCTGGTTGACCATTGTTGCTCTATTAAGGTCCATTTTCCCAGACAATACTTGTGCTGGTGAGAATTGTAGCAGTCCGTGGACCCATTTGATGCATAACATGTGCTTTGCTGGAGTTAACAGAGCTGCAGGTGCCAAACCTTCCTCCAAACATCAATCCCTTCTTTTGAGAAAATTTATTAGCTAGGTTAGTGCAGGCTAACTAGATGGCAAGCCCAAGGGTGCAGTATTCAGTAGAAGAATGCTTTGATCCTGCCCTGTCTAACACAAATTACATTGCCAAACGTAGGAGATATGTGGCCGCCTGTTCAGTCCGAGATGTTACCAGCTAATGTAAAACTAATGTCATGCAAGTTCCCATCCTCATTATTTAATGTGCAGATGGCACTGTGAAAGTGTTTCCACTTCCTGTGACACTGTCAGGGAGATGAAGGGTCTAAAGTAACAGGATAGAATTAGCAGAATTAGTCATGCTACTAGTTTCTGTGCTTGCAGTGGTTTATGTACTCAGACCCATGTATCTCTCTCCTAAAATTGATTAGAATGTCATTATGCAATATAAAAAAAATTAACCTGCAAATGAAAAATGTTAATATGTTTAATTTAAATGATTTAGTCGTTGTGCAGTTATTAAGCATGCAGCAATATGCCTTGTCGATTTGCATTACTTTATCAGGGTTATTCAATAAAGTGGGAATTGAAGGTTAATTCAAAGTGAATTTCAAATTTAAGGTCAAAATAGCCGAACTGGAAAAATTCAGTCAGCTGTGCTTAAGTTTGACATTCACTTTGAATTCTCATAGTGAACAACCCTGTATGTGTCATAGAGCAATGCTCCCCAACATTTTTTCTCAGTAAGTGAAATATGCGCCAGGTCAACCTTCCATTCATGTACTCCAGCCTCAATATATTATATCAAATATCAAGTGCCATCAGCTTCAGAAGATTACATGATACCATAAACCTCTCTGACCAACTGAACTCGCATCATTCTATGTGGTACTTGTCGCAAGTGTAGGGTTTATAGAACAAGGGCAGGAAGACCTCAAAGGTGTGAGGGTAAAGGAAATATTACTTTTAGTCATAATTAGCATTCAGTAGAAGTACATTCCTTACACCTTACAGTTTTATAGTGTTTGTGGTATTTTACCATATGCAGAAACAACAAAAGAATGCTTAAATTGGTGATTTGTTTTGACACACATAGCAATTTAAGAATACATGTACTGAGAACTTTAAGGGTTACTGCCAAAGAACACCCCAATATGTGTTCAGAAACATCTCCTTAGTACAGTAATACCACCCATGTATTGGAGTGTCGGGTTCTCTGGGGGCTAAAAGACCTTATTTGGAGGGTGCGCATTCCAGTTTTCCAACTTGGAATTTCCACATGCACCCATGTCCTATTTGGGACATTTTTGAAGCCGGCGTGTGACATCACACGGGAGACGCGCGCGCACGTTCTGGGGTCAAAGGCCGATTTCAGACAATCAGATTTGTAAAGGGCTTATTTAAACGCATTTTTACTTCTCCTCATTGCCCTGTCGTGGTTTCCCTTAGTGGTTGTCCAAGAGTGTGTTCCTGGTTATTGACTTTGGCTTAGTTTTGACTTCCCTGTATTCTGGTATCCCTGACTTTTGGCTTTTCCTTATTATTATTATTATTGCCATTTATCGATATGTCCCATTCTGTGTCCCCGACCTCGGCAAGTATTCTGACTATTCTTTGGTACGTTAAATCTGGCCATTCTAAGGCCCGATAGGACGTTACCTTTCAGTCCCAGGTGTGATACAGTACTACAGGATCAATTAGTAATCCTGACAAGTAATAAACTAGTGTCAGCTTCCTGCACACTATATAGTGCTGATTTCTCTATGGAATAAAAGTATGGATTATGTATAGTCCTATTTGTACACACAACATTTCTAAATATCCTCTTTTAGTAAAGGTACCATGCTGACACTGGTATGGAGTCTAATGCATGTGCTTTATGGTATTTATTTTGCTACATGTAATATAACAGCTGGAAAATGGGACTCTGCACTAATTTTAAAACTAAAGAATGGGTCCTAAAGTTAACACTGTGTATGAAATTTGGGTCTCTGTGGGAAAAAAAAATAACCACTGCTACAGGAAGATGAAATCATATTCTGCTACACTGCCGGGCGCCATATGTGGCAACCCGGAAGTGATCGCTCCTGGGGAGCAATCACTCGGTGGCCTGGCAGTCAGGAGAGTTATTGCAGGATTGCATCGCTGCAATACCCTTAGAGCAGCTGGAAGCGAACACGACCGCTCCCAGTGCTCATATTTGCAGCGGATGTACTAGGTACATCTGTGGTCCTTAAGGACCGTTTTTTTGTTGGACGTACCTAGTACGTCCATGGTCCTTAACCCCTTAAGGACACATGATGGAAATATTCCGTCACAATTCCCTTTTATTCCAGAAGTTGTGTCCTTAAGGGGTTAAAGGGTTAAAGGAACACTCCAAATCATGCTGTAGTGCATGTTAAGTATTTGGCTGTCTTTTTTAAACTCGGCTACTCTTTCCTAATATGCTGCCAGCTTAGGGCATGACCACCAAACATGTAGCATAGTGCCAGTATGGCTGAGACATCTCCAGCAAGTTGCTGACACCTGGCCTACCGTAAGTAAGACGTGATGGTACCATGTACCATCTACAATTGCAAGAAAAAGTATGTGAACCCTTTGGAATTATATGGATTTCTGCACAAATTGGTCATAAAATGTGATCTGATCATCATCTAAGTCACAACAATAGACAATCACAGTCTGCTTAAACTAATAACACACACAGAATTAAATGTTACCATGTTTTTATTGAACACACCATGTAAACATTCACAGTGCAGGTGGAAAAAGTATGTGAACCCTTGGATTTAATAACTGGTTAAACCTCCTTTGGCAGCAATAACTTCAATCAAACGTTTTCTGTAGTTGCAGATCAGACGTGCACAACGGTCAGGAGTAATTCTTGACCGTTCCTCTTTACAGAATTGTTTCAGTTCAGCAATATTTTTGGGATGTCTGGTGTGAATCGCTTTCTTGAGGTCATGCCACAGCATCTCAATTGGGTTGAGGTCAGGACTCTGACTGGGCCACTTCAGAAAGCGTATTTTCTTCTGTTTAAGCCATTCGATTGTTGATTTACTTCTATGCTTTGGGTCATTGTCCTGTTGCAACACTCATCTTCTGTTGAGCTTCAGCTGGTAGACAGATGGTCTTAAGTTCTCCTGCAAAATGTCTTGATAAACTTGGGAATTCATTTTTCCTTTGATGATAGCAATCCGTCCAGGCCCTGACGCAGTAAAGCAGCCCCAAACCATGATGCCCCCACCACCATACTTCACAGATGGCATGAGGTTTTGATGTTGGTGTGCTGTGCCTTTTTTTCGCCACACATAGTGTTGTGTGTTTCTTCCAAACAAGTCAACTTTGGTTTCATCTGTCCACAGAATATTTTGCCAGTACTGCTGTGGAACATCCAGGTTCTCTTGTGCAAACTGTAAACGTGCAGCAATGTTTTGTTTGGACAACAGTGGCTTCCTCTGTGTTATCCTCCCATGAAATCCATTCTTGTTTAGTGTTTTACTTTTTCTTGTAGATTCGCTAACAGGGATGTTAGCATTTACCAGTGACTTTTGAAAGTCTTTAGCTGACACTCTAGGATTCTTCTTCACCTCATTGAGCAGTCTGCGCTGTGCTCTTGCAGTCATCTTTACCGGACGGCCACTCCTAGGGAGAGTAGCAGCAGTGCTGAACTTTCTCCATTTATAAACAATTTGTCTTACCGTGGACTGACGAACAGCAAGGCTTTTGGAGATACTTTTATAACCCTTTCCAGCTTTATGCAAGTCAACAATTCTTAATCGTAGGTCTTCTGAGAGCTCTTTTGTGCGAGGCATCATTCACATCAGGTAATGCAAACCCAGAACTGGTGTGTGTTCTTTATAGGGCAGGGCAGCTGTAACCAACACCTCCAATTTCATCTCATTGATTGGACTCCAGTTGGCTGACATCTCACTCCAATTAGCTCTTGGAGATGTCATTAGTCTAGGGGTTCACATACTTTTTCCACCTGCACTGTGAATGTTTACATGGTGTGTTCAATAAAAACATGGCAACATTTCATTCTTTGTGTGTTATTAGTTTAAGCAGACTGTGATTGTCTATTGTTGTGATTTAGATGATGATCAGATCACATTTTATGACCAATTTGTGCAGAAATCCATATCATTCTAAAGGGTTCACATACTTTTTCTTGCAACTCTATATTGCAGTTTCTGGAGAATTCTATAGGAGTAACACATATAGCCTGATTTATGGGCTTTAACTATTTTTCTCCAGGTGTGTTTGACGAGTGTCTTACTCATCTCTTTTTCCCAAGCTTGTTTAAATGAAAATGTTTTAAGATCTTTATGTTCATGCCTAGACGAGTAACGCATGTAAATAAGTTTATTGAGGGGTTTAAGTCCCCCCCGAATTTTTTCCAAAGTTCGTCATCTGATGTACATTATTAGTATCATTTACATAACATTTGTACCTCCAGTACTTTATCTGTAGATGCGATTACAGTGCCACAGTCATGTCGCCATAATTTGTTTGTAGCGTGTTGAAGTCTCTGAGAATCTTCCCTTGAGTTAATATGTGGAGTTATGCGTCCATATTTTCTGATTGAAATCAGGGATAATTGATGGTAGCTGCTATATGTAGTGCAGATGATATTGGCTCGCATGAGCTATGTTCACATCTATAGGGGTCACAAATGACGATAGTGAGGGCTGTTGCGGGGAGCATATGTGCGTACCATGGTCTTAATTTGCAGGATAGCCATGCTAAAGATGTAATAAGGTGCCCCTCAGTGTTTCCTGACTTGTACCCAGTGCGACGGGTTTGATTGGGTTAGCATAGATATCACAGAGCTTAAAAAGGCTACATGGTAATAAGCTTTTAAATTGGATAGCCCCATGCCTCCCATTGCAAAATGTTTGTATAGTGTGGATGTTGCCACTCTTGGATGAGTTCCAGCCCAGATAAAAATGTTAATAATGTTTTCGCACTTCTTTTAAGTTGGTGGATGGGACCAAAATAGGGAGAGTCCCAAACAGATATTGAAGTTTAGGCAATATTACCATTTTGATGGCCGCTATTTGCCCTGATCATAAGATAAATGTACCTTGCCATCCTTGCAGCAATTTTTTATTTCTTCAAATAATTTTGTATAATTTGCTTTATAGAGGTTATTTACTGACTGAGTAAAAGCTACTCCCACAAATTTGAGATGACCAGACCTCCAATCATAAGCAACATTTTGCTTATAGCCTACGAATTATGAAGTATTCAGTCCCACAGCTTGTGTCTAGGTTACATTAAGCTTATAGTAGGAACATTTGCTGTTTGAGCTCAGAATCTTATGGAAATTTGGTAGGGATATATGTGGTTGTTCTAGGGTCATAAGGATGCTGTCTGCAAAGAGTGTAAGTTTATATTCCTTATTGATCTTGATACATGAATGTTTGGATTGTCGTGAATCAATGCGGTAATGGGTTCTAAGGTTCTAAGTTCTAAGTTCTAAGATATAATAAGGGTAAGAGTGGGCTGCCTTGCTTAGTCCCACTCTCACCCTTACGGCTTGTGGTAAAGCTGCTATTTACTACCTTAACTACTGGGTTTGAATTAAGTGCTTTTTTCATGGTTAAAAACATACATGTAAAACCATTTTTTTCAGAACTGCAAGGATGAAAGGCCAGTGCAATCTTTTGGAAGCTTTTCCGTATCCAGAGAGAGAAATATGCTAGGTCCCACCCCACCCAGCAGCTCATGCAAAAGGTTCAGCACTTTCCAGGTTCTGTCCGCTCCCTGTCTGCCACTCACAAATCCCACTTGGTCTTTGTAAATTTTAGTAGGAATTATGGAAGTTAAGCAGGTAGTGTAGATTTTTAAATCAGTTGACTGAAACATTGCGTAACAGTGTTTCATCGAGTTGCAAGGACTCTTAACCCCTAAATTGGTCTTGAAGCATCAGCTGTTCAAGCGTTCTCAGTGTTTCCCAGAGAAAAAGCCACACAAAGCCATCAAGTCGGAAGATAACTTCACACCGCACTGATCTCCCTGCGTGTCGCAGCTCGCCTCACTGAAAGAAAGACAATCCCCTTCATCACCAACACTGCCTGCCTGATCTGGGGGCATTTACATATTACCAACAGACAAGGAAGACCAAGGGGCTGCATCAACAATCTCTCATTTTCACCTGGAGTGAAGTGCTACCGGACTGCTCTGGGAAAATGAGAGATGAAAGCAAGTCTGGCTTTGAGATGGACTCTCTGAAATGGTCTTCTAGTGGCATAGGCTGATTAATTGCTAGCGACAGCATTGTGTATTCTTTGCAATTACTCTATCAGCATTTTCTTATCTTTTTTCACTCTTAGTACCCAGTGGCACTTTAGTTTATTTTCATTTAGTCTGTTCCAATTAACTAAAAAGTGCAGATGCATATTGCTTCACTCATGTGTATCTACTCTGACACACTATTACTAGTATCTAATAGTCTGCATGCTCGATAAACACCTAGCATGACCATATTCTATGTTTACCTTAGCACTCAGCATGATATGTATGTCTTGGTTACACTGTCATTGTTGTCATGTTTTGTAAAGCATAAAAAAAAAATGTAGCTGAGGCTGCTGTCAGCGAGTGGTGTCTCTCAGTAACATGGAGATTGTGCTCTCAATGCAGCACCAGGAATCTGGGCCTCTCGGAGCCTTTCTGCTGGGGAGCCATTTCAGGTACTGAATCATGGCTGAGCCCCTCGCTGACCCTGGGCCGGCTGTCCGCCCCTGCTTATCACTGTAGTTGCAGCACACACTGCATCGTGAGGGACTGTAGTGATGAGGAGGTGGCTGGAGCTCAGAATGCAGGAACTCCCAATAACTTCCAGCCAGCCTCCTCACTGCCTGACACACCTCAACGTTATATCTTCAGTTAAATTCCAGCATGGCACATGATTTCAGACTGCCAGAACTACATTGATAATGCACAGGGGGCTTGGGGCTAATACATTAAACTTTAAATTTAGACCAGGACTTTTCACAGACCCACTCAGAGCTTAGTATTAGAGTTAGTGTTAGGGCACGAGTAAGGGCTAGTAATGCTTTAGAGCAGTGTAGAAGTAAAGAGGAGTTTTTTGATGTAAGGGCAGTACTGGGATCAGAGAAGTATTAAGATTCCAAAGGACCCTAGGCAGTTTTATGGTTTGTCCACCCCCCCTTATACTAAACAGACTGATTTCAGACTGCCAGAACTACATTGATAATGCACAGGGGGCTCGGGGCTAATACATTAAACTTTAAATTTAGACCAGGACTTTTCACAGACCCACTCAGAGCTTAGTATTAGAGTTAGTGTTAGGGCACGAGTAAGGGCTAGTAATGTTTTAGAGCAGTGTAGAAGTAAAGAGGAGTTTTTTGATGTAAGGGCAGTACTGGGATCAGAGAAGTATTAAGATTCCAAAGGACCCTAGGCAGTTTTATGGTTTGTCCACCCCCCCTTATGCTTAACATATGGATGGTGAATGGGGCCTTGCAAATTCATGGATCCAGGGTACTTGTCCAACTCCTGGGCCCTAGGCATCAATTTTGTTCTGACTGATATTTACATGCCACACCTTGAATATGCTGTGCAATTTCCCCGCACCTGTTCTAAAGAAAGATATCATGGCACTAGAAAAAGTGCAGAGACGAACGAGCTACAAAATTGATAAAAGGAATGGAGCATTTTAGTTATGAAGAAAAGTTAAAAAATTTAACTCTCTTTAGTTTGGAAAAACGGCACCTGAGAGGGGATATGATAACATTATACAAATATATTCGGGGCCAGTACAAACCATTACCTGGAAATCTATTCATAAACAGGACTATACATAGGACATGAGGTCACACATTTAGGCTGGAAGAAAGGAGATTTCATCTAAGGCAAAGAAAAGTTTTTTTTACAGTAAGAGGATTAAAGATATTGAATTCTCTGCCAGAAGAGGTGGTTTTATCAGAGTCCATACAGATGTTTAAACTGCAATTGGATAAATACTTGCAAAAACATAACATACAGGGATATCATTTCTAATTAGTGGGGTAATAGCTGCTTGATCCAAGGGGACATCTAACTGCTATTTTGGGGTCAAGAAGGAATTTTTCCTAGTTTGTAAATTTGGAAGCGCTTCAGATTAGGGTTTTTTGCTTTATTTTGGATCAACATCAAAAATACATATGTGAGGAAGGCTGAACTTGATGGACGCAAGTCTCTTTTTAGCTATGTAACTATAGCTATGTAACAAACTTGCCAGAAATATGTGGGAAATAAGGTCTGAGTCACAGTTATCACCCCCATTAATTCAGATCAGGAAGGAGCTGAATTAAAATGGCAGCTGCTTGCACCTCAAGCATGTTTTATATCCTAGTTCTACATCAACTGTATGAAGGTGGTCCTTGCATTATATTCTGTCAATTACAGGGAATAAGTGCACAGATGACATCACCATAAATGCAGTACAGGTTCTAAAAAGTAGAAGCAAAAAAATGACAGAAGAAAAATTGAGAAAAAAATATCAAAATTTGGTTCTTAACCCCTTAAGGACACATGACGTGTGTGACATGTCATGATTCCCTTTTATTCCAGAAGTTTGGTCCTTAAGGGGTTAAACATATTCTTCTCCTGATTCGGATATTCACGAGATTGATAAATTGTTTTTATATTATCTTGCATTTTACTAGTTGAGTCCAATGAGAGGGAGCACATGGGAAAAGCTATCACTGAAACACACACCTGTTAACATTATTGACATGTTAAAGAGAAAATCAAGGTGTTATCATTACAACTTCATGCACCAGTTACAAAGGAAATATCTTCACATTCCTATTTTTTTACACATTCCTTTTCTAAAGTGTTCTAGGGGAACAGTGAGTGATGCCTGATGGGTAGCGGGAGTGCATAAAAAGCATAACCACTCAGGTCTTGAAGAGCAAGTAACTGAGATGATACATTCACCAGGAATCTAGAATGAATGATGTTATTACTATGTCATAAAAAAATGATGGTCTATAGATTGGTGTTGAAGGGTTCTACCACACGTGTTCTTTATGCTGAAATTGTATTGACCGTGAGAGGGCAACTGAACGCACATGTGGATTTAACATGAGACACGACAAAGTATGTTGACAGCAGCTGGGAGCATTTAACCCTACACTTCCTAAAGTAGCTTTCTATTGCTGTTTTTTAAGGTAAAAGTTAACCTTTAGTTAGTTTTTATGTCTTACAAAAGGCTGCATTTTATTTTACTTTAACTATACTTCTGGTTTAAAGATATTATTTTCAGAATCTATTCACTAAATACTGAATTGGCAAAGCAAATTATCTACTCTTTTTCCCTGCATTCAGTAGATACTATTCATTGTATTCACAGAACTGCTATTTCCAAATGAATGTCATTACTGCTCAATATTACCGATACAATAAAAAAAAAAAAAAACAACCTGAAGGTAAATGTATGGATTATGGGTATTTATGGGTTCCTAACACTATATACAAAATGTGTATTCCTAAAATAATATGTGATAAAAACTCTGTATTTTATTTACCCAGTTACTTTCCCTGTGTTCGGCAGATGGATCGACCGAACACCGACCACCCCCTGGCTCATTAACTTTAAATAAACCACAAACATAAGTGCTCTCTCTGTGTGGCCACTGTTCGTGCGAACAACACGTGCTGGATAAAAATGGCGGCCATCTTGTCACACGAAAGCAGGCAGCGGGACTTGGTCGTCGAGTGTCTGGAACTATAATCTAGGCACTCGACCTCGCAAACCGGGGGATTTCATACAAACGCCTGCTTCTTTCCACAACAAGCCAGGAGAGCGCTGTTCGGTTGGATTGTTTACACAAACAAGACGAACAATCGCTACCTATGAGCCAGGGGAACCATTCATCTGTTTGTTTGTATGGAACTCCCGAAAGTGACCAACTGCTACCACTATTTCTCTGGAATTCCTTTGGGCAGACGCCACGTGTGAGGTCTGTCACTTTTGGGAGTTCCATATGAACAAACAGATAAATGGTTCCCCTGGCTCATAGGTAGCGATTGTTCTCCTTGTTCATGTGAACAATCCTACCAAACAGCGCTCTCCTGACATTACCCTGGTGGCGATTCGGCTGTGTTCCTGGATCTGAGCGCTATTTGGAAAACTTGGGCACTCAGATACAGGCTATCCGAGAATATAATAATTGTGGGGGTTCCTATATGTGTTATATGTATTTTGGGGTATTTTATGTTTTGTGATTTGTACCTCTAGTGCCTGGGAGATAATTAGTTTAAGTAAAGTTCACTAAATTATCTCCCAGACATCCTGCAACCCCACCCAAAAACAGACACCACACAAACATTAAGGAATACTTAGACCGACACTTAGATAAACGCCTCCCTGCAGTGGCAATCCAAGAGCTAGAAGAGACCCTCACGACAGAAGACCTAGCCTTAGCCTTGAAACTTGTAAAAACTGGGAAATGCCCAGGCCCAGATGGCCTGTCTGTGGGCTATTATAAAAAATACGCAGACATACTCAGCCCACGATTTTTAAAATCATATAACTCTCTCAGGGAGGGAAACACCATGACACAACAGACCCTGGCGGCAAACATCTCATTGATCCCTAAAGAGGGCAGAGATGCAGAGCTGTGCACCAACTACAGACCCACCTTACTACTAAATTGTGACCTGAAATTATTCATGAAAATACTGTCCATGAGACTCCAACAGCACCTACCGGGTCTCATACACGGGAATCAGGTGGGCTTTGTTCACAGGAGGGAGGCAAGGGACAACACAATACGAGCCCTGGCTGTCCTACAACACTCTACCTGGACCTCCGAGGCCTTCTCCTGCTGTCTACTGACGCAGAGAAGGCCTTCGATAGAGTAAACTGGGACTTCTTGTTTGCAGTCCTGCAAAAAATAAGAATGGGCCAGAACATTATGAACTGATCAAATCCCTGTACTCCTGCCCCAGAGCCAGATTTTGTGTTAACGGAGCAGTCACGGACACCTTCCCAATCAGTAACGGCACTAGACAGGGCTGCCCGCTGTCTCCCTTGCTCTTCGTCCTTGCCCTCCAACCCTTCCTCCAAGCGATCAGACAGAACCCAAACATACAAGGGATGAGAATTGGCAACACGGTCCACAACGTAGTGGCCTATGCAGATGACCTACTATTTTTCGTGACAAACCCGGACCGATCACTTAGACACATAATGACAGAATTTGATACATATGGCTCGCTATCAAATTTCTAAATTAATTACTCTAAATCTACGATACTTAACATGTCCTTCCCGAAAGACCAGGTCAAAGACATTCAACGCCTCTTTGCCTTCAAATGGACAGACTCAGCCTTGAAATACCTAGGGATCTGGGTTACAAGGGAAGGCACCCATTTATTCAGGGCCAACTTCCAGCCTCTCTGAATACGGCTGGGGGAAGACTTAGAGAAATGGTCATTGCCGCACCTCTCATGGTTCAGCAGGGTGGGTATAGAAAAAATTAACCTCCCACAGGTGCTATACCTGTTTCAAACTATACTGATAACCATTCCAATGGTGTGATCCTGAGGTTCATTTGGCACAACTCCAAAGCCCGCATATGACATGACATCCTCATACTGCCGAAATTGGAAGGAGGTCTGGCTCTCCCAGACTTTAAACTATACTATCAAGCCACCCACCTGCAAAGGATAGTAGAGGGGACCAAACGGGGTGTGACCAAACTATGGAAAGAAATAGAAGCCAAACAAGTTTACAGGCCCATTGCAGTCATACCCTGGCTGGAACCAACACACAGTGCCAAACTAGTAGCTAGACACCCACTCATTAAGGCAACCATCACGGTATGGAAAACCAAGGCCCAAAACTGACCCTATCATGATTCCCAACGCCCTTGTACCCGCTGGTTTACAACCTGGCCTTTCCTCCAGGACTAGAAACAAAGTAATTTCAGAGGCTGATAGGTACAGACATTCCCAAGGCGTGACAACTGTTCACAGAAGGACAGATCTAATCCCTGACCAAGATGCTTACCATGAACACCCCAAACTTCATGCAATGCTTCAGATATAAACTACTGACATACTTCCTCACCTCTATTCAACAGAAACCCCTCCTGACCAGAGACTTCACTCCAATGGAAGTGATCTGCTCAGACAATGACCCTTTAGAACATGGGATATCAACCTTATACACTATACTCCTCACACAGCAGAAAACACCAACACATCACTTTATGGGGAAATGGGAAGAAGCCTTAGGAGAAACACTAACTCCCACACAGTGGCACAAAATTTGTGATCTTACACTACACTGCGCAGTGCCCAGTAAAACGTGAGAGACTGCGCACAAGTTACTAACCTACTGGTACAGGACCCCCCAGTCCCTACATGTAATGATACCAACCATAGATAACAGTTGTTGGAGGTGTGGAGGAGCGGTGGACACCCTACTTCATCTATGGTGGGAGTGCTCAAAAATAAAACCATTCTGGAAAAAGATCTACAGTATCAATCAATCAATCAATACAGTATCAAGATTTTCAGACAACCCACCCCCCTTCAGACCGGCGCTGATTCTCTTACATCACACTAAAACCCACACATCCATACACAAAAACTCACTGATGATACGAATCTTGAATGTCACTAAGGGGCTGGTTCCCTTCTTCTGGAAGAAAGACATAGTCCCATGGATTGGAATTGTGGTTCCAACGAATGGAAGAACTCCGCGCTATGGAAGACCTAATATTCCGTAGCAGTGAGAGACCCCAAACTTACCTGAATATCTGGACTCAGTGGATTCTGTCAATAGACTCCACTGACTTCAAAACACTATTGCAGTACAGCACTTATGACACCACCAGTAGAGACGGAGAGATGCATTTTGGGCATGACACAACTCACTGAGAGCAAAACTTTCCTTATATTTCCCTTACTACCGTCCTTCCCCCCCCCTTTTTTCTTCAGATTCTCGCCAACCCCCTAGGCCTCAGCGCAGGGAGCGAATGGACGAATGTCTAAACTGTCACTGGGGTAGCGACCTCACACAAACACTGTTACTGAACCACTGTTTTTTCCATTTCTTTTCTTTTGATATTAGACATATCCTTAAATTTAAATTCCCTTTCATCTGCTTTTTCCTTGATTTTGTTTTTAACACCCCAATGATTCTCCACCCACAATCTGTTTTATCTAATCCCAGATTCTCTCCTTTATAGCCTGGGCCCCTTACAATATTGAAACAGCTACACCCAGGACTCACAGCACACAACCCTGCAGGACTTGCCATAAGCAGAGGTAGCATTTCTGGATGATGGAACCATCTCTTGACCTGTCCTCCCCCTCTAACTATCGTCCCATATTCCTGCTCCCTTTCTCATCAAAGCTTTTGGAAAGACTTGTCTTTACCCATGTGTCTCGCTTCCTCAATTCCAACTCTCTCCTTGACTCTCTTCAGTCTGGCTTCCGCCCTCTCCACTCTACTGAGACTGCTCTTATCAAAGTTACTAATTACTTAATTGCAGCTAAATCCAAAGGTCACTACTCCATATTAATTCTCCTTGACCTCTCTGCTGCCTTTGACACCCTTGATTTTGCTCTCCTCCTTCAAACTCTTCAATCGCTCGTTCTCTGTGACTGTGTCCTCTCTTGGTTTTCCTCTTATCTCTCCCAATGCTCATTCAGTGTCTCCTTTTCCAAGGATATCTCCTTCCCTCATCCTGTCTCGGTTGGAGTTCCCCAAGGCTCTGTCCTTGGTCCGCTTCTATTTTCTCTTTCTACCGCCTCTCTTGGCAAACTTATTGCCTCTTTTGGATTCCGCTACCACCTGCACATTGACAACACTCAGATATACCTCTCCTCCCCAGACCTCTCCCCTGCCGTCCTACAACGTGTCACTGCTTGCCTTTCTTCCATCTCTGACTGGATGTCCTCAAGCTTTCTGAAACTCAATCTCTCTAAAACTGAACTCCTTGTCTTTCCTCCTCCTAATACTGATCCTCCTCTCTCGCTCTCCCTTCAAGTCAGTGATATCCACATAAGTCCATCCTTGCAAGCACGCTGTCTTGGTGTCATTCGGTAATAATGTGCGCTCAGGTCTAAGCTATCTGGGGATATGTAGAATGTATGTGTTTTATTCATTAGTTGCAACATTGGGTATTTTTGTGTCTTTTTACTAACATGTGCTCAATGGAGTTTTGCCTCTGTCCTGGGAGATAATTGGATTACTCACATTTGAGCCTCACATCCAGTTTGTTGGCAAATCCTGTAGGTTCCAACTCAAAAACATAGCCCGCATCCGCCCCTTTCTTACACAAGATGCTACCAAGGAGCTTGTCCATGCTCTAGTAATTTCCTGCATGGATTACTGTAACCCTCTCCTGATTGGTCTCCCCAAAAGCCGTATTGCCCCGCTACAGTCTGTAATGAATGCTGCAGCTAGACTGATTTTCCTCTCTAGTCCGTCCTCTCACACCTCCCTCTCTGCCAGTCCTTACATTGGCTCCCTGTATCCTATAGGAGTCAATTCAAACATTCATACATTTAAAGCACTGAACAATTCTAGCCCCCCTTATATCTCTTTACTGATCCATAGGTATGCCCCTCCTCGTTCCCTCCGCTCTGCCCGTGACCACCTCCTGACCACTGTTCGCACCCGTTCGGCCAACTCGCGCTTGCAGGACCTCTCACGGGTGGCTCCTTTCCTATGGAATAGCCTGCCTACCGCCATCAGACTCTCCCATAGTCTTCAATCATTTAAGAAGGGCCTTAAAACCCATCTCTTCAGGAAAGCTTATGGTCTCCCAGAGTAACCTCTACCTTACATACCTGTCTCTTGCTCTCTCCTATAGGGCAGTGCTTTACTCTCTCCCTATTTGATTGATATTTCCTGTCATAACGTGTCTTATACCCCACCTCCTATAGACTGTAAGCTCGTTTGAGCAGGGTCCTCTTCAACCTATTGTTCCTGTAAGTTTTCTTGTAATTGTCCTATTTATAGTTACATCCCCCCTCTCATAATATTGTAAAGCGCTATGGAATCTGTTGGCACTATATAAATGGCAATAATAATAATAATAATTGCAATTGTCCGCTAACTAGTAACCAACTGGCATGCAACCAAACCAATAACAATGGAGACCTGCGTGTCTCACAAGCGACTTAAATGTTCACGGAACCTGTGAGTTCCATGGTTTTATGCTTAATTGACACAGACCTGCGTGTTGTGTACTATGCTGTTCTATTGACTTGTACAAAAAAAAAATGTATGACTGTGGCGGAACCAATTTCGCCACTGTGCACTGGAGGAGCCTGGTTGCTCACCTGCTCCCTTTAGACTATGGCCCGGCATTTAAAACCTTTTATTTTCCCTGCAGAAAGGCTTATTCGTCCCTTTCTGCCGGGGTGTTTGGTAGATTCAAGCTACCGAACAAAGTACCGAACAATCGACAACCTGGGAACTGTAGTGTGCCGTCAATTGGCCGCCCAGAAGCTGCGGTTAGACGCAGCTTAATTGAAGAATGCTGGGTGGCCTTTGTTTGTTTGCCGAACACGTGGCAGCAGCCATTTTAACTCCCGAATGGCCAGCGGTGTTCAGCGCCCAAACTATGGAACTGGAAACTGACACTTATCTGCGCGAACATTGCTGAGCCGCCAGCCTCCTTACCTCTGCATTCGGTAGTATAACCGAATGCCTGTTCATTCGGTAGTTTAACCGTATGAACAGCATCACCCCAGATAGCCATGCCATGGAGCCTATTCATGTAACGAAAGACTATGGGAAAGACTTTGGCTCCATGGCAATTGAACTGTATGTATGTGATCTGAGCGCCATTCGGTAATAATGTGCGCTCAGGTCTAAGCTATCTGGGGATATGTAGAATGTATGTGTTTTATTCATTAGTTGCAACATTGGGTATTTTTGTGTCTTTTTACTAACATGTGCTCAATGGAGTTTTGCCTCTGTCCTGGGAGATAATTGGATTACTTCCCAATTATCTCCAGGATAGAGATGAGGGATTGTGATGTAATTGTGGGAGTGTTTAAAGGTGTATGTCTGTGATTGGTCAATGTCCAATATGTTTCCCAGTCTTCCATCTGGTAGAAACAGATATTTACAAAAAATTTTTATCTCCCAGACAGAGAGATGCCTAAGAGTGTCTTGGGAGTGTTGTGGGCATGTTGTGGGAGTGTTCTGCTATGCTTTCCTTGCTTGAGACCCCATGCTAGGGGTCTGTGGATATAAGTGGGCTACCTGGTAATAGTAAAACATTCCTGTTGTACCCTTCATCAACTCTCGACTGATGTTTGGGTATGCAAAAGACGAACCACTTTATTTATTCTCATGACCAGTTTAGATTTTGCGAAAGTACAAATCAGCGTACTATGCGAACAAGCTATAAACACTAAGCCTCTAGCATCTTTGGAGTGTGCGAACGAACGTACTTCACGAAGTACATGAGGTCCATTACACTACATACAAAACGTATTCCTAACGCATTTTACTCGCCTTTTAACCACCCCGCTGAGCTTCTCTCCTTGATGTTGGTCTTGCCTCTTGGACAATATCATCAGGATTGATGATATCAGCCAATCCAGTAATTCCCCATAGGGAAGTATTGGGAGGCTAGAGTGCATGCATGGCATATCACCACATTGTATTTGCTTGAGAAAGAGTTTAACTTGGTTCTCAATAAAGAAGCGCCTCTAGTGGCTTTCAGGAAGACAGCCACTAAAGATGTGTTCTGCAAAAACCTTAATTTTTTACATTATGGGGTATAAACAAAAAGGCCACTGCACCCAGGCCACTTTATTGACATGAAGTGGTCTGAATGTCTTTAGTGGTCCTGTAGGTTTAAGAGGACTTTGAATTATGGCTGCAATTCTCCTGGTTTGTCTCGGATGATTTTGAAGGTTATTTGGTTGCAATTGGGCTCTGAATAGCAAAATAATATATTGCGATTTAGCTGATTTCAACAAACCACCCCAGAATGAAAATTGTTAAAAAGTTAGCAAAATAATATTTCTTCTATGAATAGCTGAATGAGTCAGACAGTGTTTGAAAACCTCTATATAGTCTCAATGGTGTTTGCTTGCTTCCTTACCTGCACAATGCAGTGACATCACACAACTGACAGTCAAATTCAATCACTGTCTGACCTAAGGTATATGTATATGGCTGAAGGATCCTGTCATGTACTAACGGAAGGGATGACTTTCTTTATTTTTTACATATACTTCATTTAACACAGGATGTATTTCCTTTTAAAAGTTGATGAAATGATCATTAATCGTTGACATTTAAAATTCCGTGCAACTTTTCAAAGGTGCAATTCAATTGTTAAAGCAGCCATCACCACAATTACAGTGTCCACAAAACCTTAAACATTATATGATAGCAATTGTGACGGCCTAATTTTAAGAGGGAGAGAGAGACCAGCAACTGATTTCTCTCCCTGAAGTGTTAGAGCATCGAAGATTAACATGTGATATTGTTAGCATTCCCTCATACTAGAGCTGTTTAAACCAATAGCTGGGCAGATGGGGCTCTGGTATATGTAAGAACCAGTTTAAGGGGATATATTGTCTATATGTTTCTACCATCAATTGTATCCACTAATTGTCTGCACTATATATCCACTAATTGTCTGCACTATATAGTCTTGTTTATATTTTTCAGATGTATGCAGAATATGTTTAGTGATAAGGAATACTGTGTTAAGTATGGTAATAGATAATTAATTGTAAGATTCCTGGCATACAACTCCTAGAATGATTAGTAATTTAAAGGCAAACTCCAAACATCTAAAGGACTTTAGCTTGCTGAAGTGCTTTATGCTTGAACATCTTTTTTCATTTTACAAAAAGTGCAATTTGATCATTATAAAACAGGTCCTGTTACTTCCTTCAAAGGAACTAAACTCAAGAAGCAGCAAATGCCCAGAGCACCTGCCTTGCAAAGACTTCTCATTAAGTTGCATTGGGAGTCTGTGATTGGACAGTCACATAAAGTCTGGGCTGGGGAAGAATGAGCGGGACTGTAAAGTCAGCAGACAAGAGTCATTATTAGATATACGCTCAATTAAAATGGCATAATTAAATTCATGTGTGTTTTCATTGGGATATATTTACTAAATAGTGATTTTTAGAAAAAATACTTTTTAAATTAACTTTTTTACCTTTGGTGTTATAGTGTCCCTTTAAACACAATAAAATAAATTTAAATTCTACATTGTAACAATACAAATGTGGAATTAAAGAGGGCTAGATGTTTATGCAAGGCACTTTAAAACAAGATAGCAAATTAATCATGTAGAAAGAATGAGAACAGGGGGCGGGGCTGGGCCGCCGGGCCGACTGGAAGCAGACAAGCATGGCTCTGAGCACGAGCCCCAAACAAAGGCTACAAAACCTAATATAACTCACTCTAACATCGGACATCTGGGCATGCTGCAAGAGAGAAGCACCCCAGCATTAAAAAGACACCTGCAAAGGGCCGACAGCACGCCGGGAACACTAACACAAATAAATCCGGCCTACCTGTTAGCATAAGCCTGACTTCAGACGGTGCTAGAGCAGGACTCAGAGACTGGTGATCCGCTTGGATGAACAACGCATCATAGAGTCACCTATCCCCTTGGGGGACCACGCCGGCTCGGGGGCCTGCCCCGCCCCCCCCCGGCCGGTGGGGGGTGAACCCGGCCTCATGGGGACGGCACGTGCCGAGGCGGACATCTCCGCTCGAGGACCACGCTGGTCCCCTGCACTGGCAAGGGCAGTCAGGAAGAGGCCTGCCAGAATAACAGACCACAGAGACTGTGGAGGCCGACACGGTGGAGAGGGTACACAGCTCAAGAGGAAGCACCCAGGACGAGATCGAGACGAGCCTGTGGAAGCCCAGAAGAAGAAGCGGAGCAGCGCATACAGCATCAGGGCCTGGCATGGACGGCTCGTGCAGACTCGGGCAAGGCGGAGCGCCAGATGGAGCCTCTGTGGTGCTCCCGTACCCACAGGAGTAGTGAGTACCCCGGCCTCTAGGTATGGGGGTCCCTGGAGAGCCATGTCCCCGCTGCTGTGAGCCCTGTGGGGCAGGAGTGCGCAACCCTTCCGGCGGACCGGTGGCTGTGGAGGCCGCGCACCGGCCCCAAGAATGAGGCCGGCACCGGAAGAGACATGGGAGTGCGCGCTGCAGAGGGAACAGCGGGGCGCTGGGGAGGTGCAAGGGGCTGGCCGCCCGCGGACTTTTGGTGGTGGGGTCTGGTGGCCGGTTTCGGCCCCCGAGTGCCCACGGCGCCGCGATGGACCCAGCCGGTGGGCTGGGGGCACTGCGGAGGTGACGGAAGGAGGCTCGGCATCCCTGGGACTGTGCTGCAGCGGAGACATGCGGGGCCTCCCTCGGACTGCCAGTCAGGAATAATTTTTATTTTCTAAATGCTCCCTCTCATTCACTGGGCGTTCAGTCACTGTCCGCGCCAGATGGCTACACTCAGTGTTGAATATGCCCAAGTTCACAAACAAATATGCTTCTTATGTAACTGCTTTGTCGACATTTACTTTGGTGACTTATACACATCAGCTTCAGAATGGATATGTAATGTTGTAGTGCCCCCACGGGCAAAAGCTTGACGCCATTCATTAATGCCTACTTGAATAGCCAGAATGTTGTATTATACGATGTATATTAATATGCCTATATCTTAACACAGAAATGACCGCGTTCATCTAGTCACATATATCATGTGTTAACTCTGACATTCTGAGAAGACGCTCAAGGAACAGGCTCACATATAGGCACCCTAGTTTATTTCTCGATAATATGGGAACCCATGTACACGTAATATAATTTGTTTGTTTATGCATCCCTCTACCAGTATCGCATCAATAGCTAAGGCATACATCAGCACTTGTATTATAGGATGGTCATTTCTTTTAACACTGCATTAGTTTGCCTATATACTTCATTACATGTATTGCATGATCAGCTACAGTTTACTTCAGATTGACGCATTATAGGATGTTGTTACCTTTTATGCTGTAATGCTTAGAAATGTATTCCTGCAAAGTTCAAGTACGCCTATATGTTCTGATCATTACGCCTCTGCGCAGGCGATAATCTGCATCTATTCCTATGTGCTAACATTTAAGCCTCTACGTAGGCGACCGTTCACCTTAATGAACGCTATAACTTACTGCTTAAGCCCCTGCGTGGGCAACCTCTGGCTTTATTACGAACCAGTTCGCAATATGCACTTATATTGTGAAAATAATAAAAATATTTAAAACAGAAAGAATGAGAACAGAGAATACATAACTACTGCAAATAAGCTTACATATAAACAAAGCTGATGCCATGTGTAAAATAAAAGGGAAGAAAGGATTATAAACCTCAAGGAAATCTGCCATCTGAATTGTTAACCTATGTGTTATTCCATTATATTTGTTAAAACAGTTTTTAACACAGTCAGTAGAAGAATAAATAGAGGCTATCAAAACAATCAAATTATTATAAGAAGATCAAAGGATAGACCTAGTTGTGCAAGACATTTTTATATAAATTCTGGACGTGCATGGGGTCCCAAAAAAAGACTTAACGTTAAAACAGTATTTGTAATGTATATAATGGTGGTAGATCCATTAGCACAGTGTACAAAATAAATAGCATCGCCTGCCTCAAGATGAAATTATCCCACTGTGCAAATATGGGGGAAGAGGTCAATTTCTAAAGGAGTAACTTAGGCCTCGATTTAATATATTTGGAAAAGCTTTTTTTTAAATGATCTCAATACTGTTAGAAAAACTTTTCTAATAATTAATCTACAAATGTTTTGTAGATAAATTATTTGAAAAGTTTTTTTTAACTCATCATTATGATTACAAAAGCTTATCCAAAAATATTAAATGGAAGCCTTAGCTGGGAAATTATTGTTGGATTGTACTCTAAGAGAACTTATAATATTTCAGCAATTATTACACATTCTTACTATAATTGTTTGGCAAATTCCAACAAGTATTTTTTGTTTTCATAAGTGTGTGATGATTTCAGCATCGTTTGCACTTGAGAAGGATACACATACAAGACCTCAATGTCTCTAGCTGAGCAACTTTTACTTTTTTATTTTTTTATTCAAATTTTATTAAAGTTAGCTGTACCACTTTATAGGGAAGCAGTAATGGTATTATAATAGAAATTTTGGGCTAATATGAACCCTGAGTTGATTTATTGATTGATTAATTGAGTATAACATTTCAACATAGTAGTGATTTTAAATGTACAATTTTAGAATTTATTTTCCTTTTGCATTTGAGGTAGAGTTAGCTTTAAATTATATGCAGGAAAAAGTACATGATGTTTGTGGCTCTGCAGAAACCAAATAACCATCAAAGTAAATTTGTTTAATGTGAGATCATTTATTTTTGTAAGATGCAGAATTACAGATTTTAATGCTGACACTTATTAAAATATGTTTTAATGAATGTATTTAGCCTGTTAATATGATTGTGGCACACTAAAATTACTAGAGGCACATGAGATAGTTAAAGGTTTAATCCAATTACCATGCTCTTCTCAGTAATTTGAAGTGGTTATGGTGCCTGGATTCTTTCTGTGCAGGGTATCGCTTCAAAACATTGCAAATACAGAGACTAACTCCTCTGCTGCTGGAGGTGTAACTCCAATTCTGGCAGCGTGGTACGGGTGTCATCAGCCAGCCCAGAACTAGAGTCAATTCTATGCAACTTCCATTGTACAGAATGACAGGCGGTCAGCTGTCACTGTCAGGCAATGAATTGTGATGGCTACTGGTTCTAGATTCACTCGACCAACAGGGAGCATTAGAGGCTGGCATGGTCCAGATAAGGGTGCAAACCTTTGCTAAACGGTTTGTCCTATTACCAAGGTACCAGGCCATGGTACTCCAGACTGTAGTGATTATGATGCCATTATGATGCCATGAGTGAAACTTTATTTGGAGCATAAAGTAAGCTTATCTTAAAGGGACACTCTAAGCACCATAATGCTACATCCGTTAGCTCCGTTGATATGATGTCTGCAATGCAGGTTGCCCTCATTTGCTTACAGTATCACGTGATTTCTCTAAGTCAATGAGCACAGCCCTGCACTGACAGGTGGGTAACCTCAGACAGAGTAGAGCTCTCTTTGTGAAGTAGTGGAGGTGGGGAACTGTGCCTATCAGGTAAGAAGACAAACAATTAGCAAATGGTTTGACTACTTACGATCACTGTAGGCTGGTACACATGGGCAGGTGGGACAGTGCTCCCCTCCTTGTTGCAAAGAAATAATATAAATCTTTTGACCTTGCAAGATCTTCCCATAGTGTTTTAGAAAAACCATGTGTCTGTCATGATTATTATTATTATTATTTTATTATTTATATAGCGCCAGAAAATTCCATAGTGCTGTACAATGGGTGGACTAACAGACGCGTAATTGTAACCAGACAAATGGACGCACAAAAACAGAGGGGTTGAGGGCCCTGCTCAATGAGCTTACATGCTAGAGGGAGTAGGGTATAGTGACACAAAGGGTATAATTAGGGGTAATGAAATAGGTTGCTAGAAAAGTTCTGTTACGGCACTCCCGACATAAAGGAGTTAAACCGCCGTTTAGTAGAGCTTCACCTTGCAGAGGTATAGGCACAGTTACTGTAGAACCCCAAACTCCCGAACTGGAACCAGGGAAATGCTACTAACTCCCGAACGGTGTACCCAGTAATACTCCAAACTCCTGAACGGTAATCTCATGAATAGATGCTAACCGACGAGCACGCACACTATCCAAGCGGCTTATACTTCCAGCAATCAGTCTCTAACCGCATATAGTAAATCCCCCCAATCACGAGACCAAGCTCCGTATTGAGGGTAAAAGAAGATCTGGCTTTAATGAGGGCTACCTGCCCGTATTTATGCAGGTCTCCCACCTGGTGGACACTCCCCTAGGGGACCAAATGGGAGACTATAACGAAGGACAGACAGGTATCAGATCAGGACATACAGTCACAATACATCCCCACAATGCATCCTGGCTTCCTCCTCTCTGCCCTGGAGATAATTGAGAAGTAATTCAATTATCTCCCAGGACAAAGGCAAACCGCCATTATGCACGTGGGGGCAACAGGATAGAGAATTACTTTAAAATGTACAGTGTTACAAATGTTACAATAAATATAGACATGTAACATACCCCCAGATAGCTCAGGTCTGAGCGCACACTATTAGGTGAATGGCGCTCCAACCACACGAATACAGTTTAATCGCCATGGAGCCAAAGTCTTTAATTCCACGAACAGGCTCCATGGCATAGCTATGTATTAGAAACATAGAATGTGACGGCAGATAAGAACCATTCGGCCCATCTAGTCTGCCCAATTTTCTAAATACTTTCATTAGTCCTTAGCCTTATCTTATAGTTAGGATAGCCTTATGCCTATCCCACGCATGCTTAAACTCCTTTACTGTGTTAACCTCTACCACTATAGAAACATAGAATGATGCATTGGAAGATGTAATGGAAGGGGAGGGCGAGAAGTTAGAGATCTCTTCCCTGATTGTAGAAATCTTCCCAGTGAAGTGAGTTACAAAGTTTGAGGAGGACAGGGTGTAGGAGGAGGGGGAGCAACAAGGCGAAGGAGAGCATTAAAAGTGTGAAATAGGCATTTGGGTTGGCAGGACAGTGTGCTTATGAGGGTGTTGAAGTAATATACTTTTGTAGAGGAAAGAGCCTGTCAGGTATACTCTAGCATTCATGCTGCCGCCGGAACCCACTTCCGGGTTCACGGCGCTTAGCCCCGCCCCTTTTTTCTGACGCGGTCCTTCCACAATACTTAGGAAGACCGCGCCAGATTCAAAGGGCTGGATTATTCACTCAAGTGCTGCATTGAGATCAGCTGCTCTACTTGATGCTACCGGCTCCACCTCTCGACCTCGGCTTGTAAAACGGATTTTCTACCTTCTCCTCTCCCGACCTCGGCTTGTAAACAGATTTCTACCTTCTACACTTCTCGACCTCGGCTTGTAAAACGGACTTCTACCTTCTCCTCTCCCAGACCTCGGCTTGTAAAAACGGACTTACTTACTCTCCACTCCTAATTCTCAGCTTGTTAATAGAGACTCCTAATTTCTCCTCCATTGGGTGAATTAACCCTTCCAGTGCCAGAACCGCCTCTAAGTTAAGTAAATCTTTTTGCCAAGGAAACCAATTCATATTAATTAATTTACACAGTATTTAAATTTCACTAAAATTCTCACTTGTCAATAAGGGATTGCTACTAAGTCTAATTCTTCCTGCAAATATCAATTTATTCAAATTGCATTTTTTCCTGCATGTGTATTTAAAGATACAGTCAACCTTGTTCACTTCAATATAAAAGGAGGTGAAACTTATTGTTCCTGCAGTTGAGTTCCAATTAAAGAAGTATTACAAATTAAGTATCACAGAGCCAGAGTATAGAAGCGCAGCATAAATTTATAGTGGAGGAAGTCAGGTGCAGAGTGAGACTTTCTCCAACAGCATTCAGCAGTTCTGGAACATTTTTTGAGATGTCGGGTCAGCTTGGTGTGCCAGGGTTGTAATTGGAAGTGCTTGCTGCGTTTAAATGTAGGAGGTGCCATGATGTCTAGTTGAGAGGAGAGAGTGGAGTTGTAGAGTGAGGTTGCAGAGTTAGGGCAGGTGAGATTTGAGATGGGTAAAAGGAGAGTTTGGAGTTTGGTGGAGAAATGCTGGAGATCAAGGCAGTGGAGGTTCCAGTGAGATTGAAGAGTTGAAGGTGGTGAAATTTGGGTATGGGGTATGCCGAAGTCAAAGATCAGCAGTTGGTGGTCAGATAGAGGAAATGGAACATTGGAGAGATTAGAGGTAGTACAGAGATTAGTGAAGATGAGGTCAAGAGTGTTTCCTGCTGTATGAGTTGCTGAAGTAGACCCCTGTGTGAGGCTGAAGGAGGAGGTTACAGAGAGCAGATGGGAAGCATCAGGGCAGTTGAGGTTGTTGATTGGGATGTTAAAGTCCCTAAGTATAAGGGAAGTAGTGTTAGAGGAGAGAAAGTGGGGTAGCCAAGAACACAAGTGTTCAATGAATAGCCCTGCTGCTTAACTTATGAAAATGTAAGCCAAATAAAAAAATTAAATACAAAAAACAATGCCACAATCATAACATCAACTATTCACTAAATGTAAAATAAAATTAATTTTAGAATTTGGGAACTAATTCACTAAACAGTGAATTATGTGGAGCTGAAAAAATAAAAATGTATTTTAGAAATGTAGCAACTTAGCAATAGTCATAACTGGACTACGTTAGTCTAATTTTTACAGTTCAGTTTTTAATTCATCATAATTCTGAAAAACTTAACTATGGAATTGAATCTTTACAATTTGGCTTTTTAGTCTAAAATGTGAAATCACTTTGAATTCATTATGAAGTCCTGGCAATTTTGCACTATAGTAAATAATTGACAATGTGAAAGCTTTTATGTCTACCTCTATGGTTATGGGCTGGTTGAAAGAGTAAGGAATACAGTCACGTAATGGCTGAATTGCTCAAAATTCAAAATTCTAAAGGAATTTAAAACACAACAGCTATAATTTCAGATTTTTTTATTTGAATTCCGTACAGTTTATACTTGAAATTTGGAGGAAGTTTTTGCCTTTCAAGCAATTATTTTTACTGGAGAGCAATATCAATTACACATCTCCACAGAATGAAACAGTGATTTCTATGTTTTCCACTTTGATACAAATTCTGGTGTGCTATTTTACCAGCTGCTATTACACTAAAATATATTGGAATAACATACGGAACATTTAAAGCCAAACTCCACAAACATTTTCAGCGACTGTCACTTGTCCCATCAGGTGCAGTGTTAGTTCAGAAGGGAATTGTTATTGGCGTGTAACATGATACAGTAAAGTATGCAGGATCTGGGGCTTTTTAGTGTCCCTGCTATGTTAATTAGCTTAAGGAACATGATGGATTGGCAACACATGCAGATTCTGAGTCCTTGCACTCCATTAGTTACACATTGCAGGAACACTGGGGCTGTTTATTTAAACAAGTAACACTTAGCAAAACAGAGCTCCTTCATTTCAGCTTCTGTTCAGTTAGAAGTAGGATTGCTTTAAAAAGGTGCTGAACTGTGAAATGTGTAATTCTTAAAGTACAATATGTTTGTGAACACACATAGCAGCCCATGGAATTGCACAACTCTGTTCTTAGCCCTGAAGGACTTGGTGGCTCCTGTGCTGCTTAGCTAATGAGCCAGAACTTATATTGTCTCGTCATACAGAAACACCTAAAGCAACATACTAGGTAAAACAAGAACACATTAACCATGCTCTGCCTTCTAAGCATGAACTGTCTTGATGAAGGTCCCGTGACATAACTGTAACCTAACCTACATATTGCACCATGCATGATCTTGTTGTCTAGAGATAACATTGAGATCTTTCGCTTTCAAAGAACTTTACATATTTCGCAAAGACCCCGAAAGCGACAGATCCAGAGTAAGTCTGGTGGCCGGAGTAAGTCTGGTGGTGGGAGTAAGTCTGGTACAAGGGCAGGTACATTTTACTTACCTCAAACTGTCCCTCAAAGCCACCACCATCTTCGTCCTGCAGGTCTTCGTCAGCTCCTGCTGCTTCAGTTGCTATAAGTTGTATCAGTGCTGTACAACAATGAGATCTATGGAGGATCCTGCAGGAACCTCTGTAGACAATACCTGAGTCCCAGAACCATCATTAAAGCTAGGCTGCTAGGACTGGAAAAAGTTGATGACAGAGTAACATCTTTTGTCAACCTCTGGATTGTCCATAAGACAAAGTAGTCCCTACTTTGTTTTAGGATATCTTTGGATTGCATCGGAATTTCCATGAATTTCCAACACAGTCTTGATAAACATTTCTTAAAGAATATATCTTTCTGAAATACAGATGTGACAGATCCGCTTTAACTCTTCTTTTTGATCATTGCTAATCTCAGACCAAGATTTTCTTTTCAGTTTGTCTGACTTAAAACTAGTTTCTTTTACATTACTCAAGCTAACTCATTATACATAAAAACTTGGTGTTTAGTGAATAAGCTCCTTTGATTATCTGGGTAGTAAGAACGATTAGGTCAAGTGAATTAAACACAATTTAAGAAAGAATAGACTGTTACATATGTACTATAGCTTAAAAAAGAAATGAGAACCCATATGTAGGAATACAGAGCCATCTGCTGGTCAAAATATAAATTGTGTATTATCCTACTTTATAATAAGGACACCATGGGCTCTGTAACTGCTATATTTCATTAAAGTGGTTATAGTGTCTGGAATCCTCTGGTGCTGTCCTTCCATTCAGTGATAAACAAGTTTTTTAATGTTTTAATGCTAAACTAGAGAATACAGCAGGCCACCTCCTCTGTGCTGCTTGCGGTGCAATGGAAGGCTGTGATTGGCTGAGATTTTTTAGCTGACTTCTTTCAGCCTACAACAGTACCCATTGCTGGTATGAATTGATATGACAAGAAGAAAGTGTGTAATCAAAGTCTTAGTCATACTTCCAGTGGGGAGTGAGCTGTGTCTGGTTTATAACTGAATGGAGGGACTAGAGAAGAAATAAGATCCCACAGGGCCCTAGGTAGGTTACCAGTCCTCACCCCAACCTCCGATCCCCCCTCCCTCCCACACACCCTTCATTTTTCACATAGGGATGGTTAATGTGGTCAAGCAAATTCATGTTTATCGGGGTTCCTGTCTAACCTCTGGAAGGAACAGCACCAGAGGACTCCAAGCATTATAACAAATTCAATTAAATGAAATGGTTATAGTGTCTGATGTCTATAGTGTCCCTTTAATGACATATATCCCTGTAATCAGACTTGTGTATCATTCTGACAGCTCTGTGGTTCAGGAGAAATGTCTTTATTTTGTTAAGGAACTGCATATCAATCTGTGCTAAATAGAATGCAAACAACGTAGAATGGATGCTTTAGAATGATTAAGGGTCATTGTGATAGTATAAATAAACAATTGCTGCTTTTATGTATTATATATGTCTTCACCATAATAATAAAATGAATAATAGTAATTCTAATTTCTTACTACCATGGACTCACAAGTATACCTATTTTCTTACTACTGTGGACAATCCAAAATTGAAAAGGGTAATAATTTTTATAATTTTGATTTGTACCACACAGAAATATTGTGCAGTTCTGCATCAGGTGAGTGCTTCTAACAAAAGAAGAATGGCATGCAAGATCCAGTGGTGATTTCAAACAAGCTTAGAGCCTAAGTAATGGTCTAGGGGTTATTAGTCTAGAAGTAATAAAAAAAATGGTGTCAGAAAACTTTTCATATGTAAGTACCATTCTTCTTTGCATACACATGTTAAATATACATATAGGAGTACCAGGAAAAGTCTATTTTATTTGGTATCAATATACAGTGTCTGCAAATCTTTCCCAAAGCTTCTGGGATGGAGAGCAAAAAAAACAAACAAAAAAAAAACGAAGTCACATGGATGCAAAACAAATAGATTGTAAAAGAATTTATTTTTGAGCTTCCTGATATCCATTCATATCTGATAGCTATTCCCATCCGTGGTGTCATATGCATTTTCTCACATTAATCTCTTGACAATTGCAAATATTTCTCTTATGAAGAGGAAAATTTGTACTGTTGCTAGTTAATGGCTGTGTTGTCAGTCTGTTGTTATGATGTCACAATGTACTCAGAGTTCTGTAATCAATCATTTAAGGGTTTAAATGGAGAGTACCTGAAACAAAAGCAGCCATAGAAATTATTACAATAGTGAATGGTTCAAGTCATATGATGGAGCTGAGAAATGTTTATCTTCTGCATTTTTTTTATTAGGATTATTATTTTTAATATTATTGGTATTTATAAAAGGGGAATTTACCAAATAAGACAATAACAAAATGTAACAGGAACAATCGGTATTTGAGGACCCTGCTCAAACAAGCTTACAGTCTAGAGGAGGTGGGGTATAAAAACACAATAGGAAGGGTATTGAGGGAGACCGCAAATAGACATGGTGGGAAAGTAGCAAAACTGGTGAGAGTGGAGTGTGGCCCTATAGGAGAGAGCAAGAGGAAGGATTGAGAGATAGAAATTACTCTTGGAGGCCATAAGCAATCCTGAAAAGATGGGGTTTGAGGGACTTCTTAAAGAATGGAAGACTAGGGGAGAGTCTATCAGGTGTAGGCAGGCTGTTTCAAAGGAAAGGAGACACCTGTGAGAAGTCTTGCAGGCGTGAATTTACAGTAAGGGTGTGAACAGCAGACAGGAGAAGGTCACCAGTAGAGCAGAGAGGCCAAGAGGGAGCATACCTATAAATCAGTGAAGATTTGGTTAGGGTTTTATAGGTAAGGGTTAGTATTTTAAATTGACACCTGTAGGGTACAGGAAGCCAGTGTAAGGTTCGACAGAGGGGTTAGGTGTGAAAGGAGTGACAGGAATCTGAATTATTAGTTTGATAAACAATGTAGAATCTAAAGCAAGATAAGTACATACTATTAGTAAAACATTGTCCTTGAGAGTGACTATGGGTCAGTCACTGGCGGATCCAGGGGGAGGGCAACGGGGCAATTGCCCCTCCCAGACTCTCCCCTGCTGGCTAATGCAGGGCTGGCACTGTCCAAGCGCCAGCCCTGCAATGTGCCTTCACGTACCGGAGGGGAGATCAGAGATCTCCTTCCCCGGTCCGCAGGCACAGTGCTGGCAGCCGGCAGGGGAGGGAGAGAGAGAGGACCCGTGAGGTCAGCCTGCAGCTCTTCCGGGTCCTACTCTCACGAACATGGAGTGTTGCCACGATTACCACAGCAACGCTCCAGAGTTGAACTCTAGCCCTGGAGCTGCACCCCTCACACATTGCACCACTCACACACACCACTGCTCCTATGCCCTACTACAGCCCCATATCCCAGCATACCCCAGGTAAGCTGTCAAACTGTTCTTAAACGGTTTGACTACTTACTCTGGGAGGGGGTCCCAGCACTCCTGGCACCATACCCATTACACAGAGCTGTAGTGGTTATTGTGCTATTGGGGTCAGTGAGTGATAGTGTGCGCCAGAGAGTGTTTATATTATTGATTTTAACATACTACAGAGATGAGTAAGAAAATCAGAGGGGGGAGAGAGACACAAAGGTGAGTTAGAAAAAAAAGTGGGCAAAAGAGATAAGATACATTAAACTGGGGAAAGACATTCAGAAGGGGGAGAAAACACACAAGGGGGTTAAGAGGCCACAAAAGGTGGGATAAATACTCAAAAGCATGAAAAGAATGACAAACGGGGTATACAATATGTAAAAAGGGAAAAGAGAAACAAAAAGGCAGCAAGATCGACAAAGATTTTATTTTATTTTTTTACTGCTACTACTCTTTTTCCCTCTTTTGTTTACTATTTCTCAATCAATCTGTGAACCAAATGACGTGAAAACGCACCTACTAGTCTGTACCATTTTCTTTGCCTTTTGGTTCGTCTGATTCATTTTCTTACAATTCTTTTTTTTTTGTTAATGAAATTCAGATGAGTTGAGCCACCATATGGCCAAAATTCAACCTTCACAAACATTTATTTTTTTTGCTTAAGTTATTCAGTTGAATCACATTTTTCCACAGTTCACAAATAGTGATGTCCCGAACGGTTCGCCGAACGGTTCGCGAACGGCTCGCCACGGTTCACCGCGAACGGTTCACCGCAGACTCCAGTCAGCAGACACATTCCAGCCAATCAGCAGCAGACCCTCCCTCCCAGACCCTCCCACCTCCTGGACAGCATCCATTTTGAAGCTGCATTCTTAGTGAGCTGTCCAGGAGGTGGGAGGGTCTGGGAGGGAGGGTCTGCTGCTGATTGGCTGGAATGTGTCTGCTGACTGGAGTCCGCGGCGAACCGTGGCGAATCGTTCGCGAACCGTTCGCAAACAGTTCGGGACATCACTATTCACAAATCTAGTATATGGAGTTTACTCTGTACAGGAGTGTGCAGGATCTACCAAGGTAGATACCAGCAGATTGGGTTCCCTTCAACCCTCGAGCACACAACATGGAGTAAGAGGGGGCTATTCACAGGACATTCTTTGGTTAACATTGGTCTATTAGGAATTAGGGTATTGTTTAGGCGGTTCCCAATGCATTCTGCATTCTGTATTATTCAGATTATTTGGGGATCCTGCAGACACCCAGCAATATATTTGTATTTGTTAAATTTCAGAGCTGCTTTAACATGTGCACTAGGTTGGGAGGTTGCATGAATAAAAAGACTTTGGGAAAATTCTGTGAAACAAATGGCCAAGGCTATTACTGGCCAAATAGTGTTTTTATTGCCACGTTAATAGCATCAGAAACATCTTCGGCAGAAAAAGGTGTTATCACACAGGTAATTAGCCATGTATAAATATTCAAAGATAAATCCTGTGCTCTAACTCACACTACTCCTGGGTGGCAGCAATCACCATAGTATACATCAGCCCCAATACATACAATAAAAGTGAAAGAAAAAAAATAACTATGTATGTGTGCTCCAGTATCCTTAGAAGGAATACGTGAGTTAAAATCATCAGTAATAAAACAATGGCTCAGAACATGACATTTACAGGATTATTTACTAAAGTGAGAGTTCAAAGTTAATTTCAAATTCAAAGTAGCTGACCTGGAAGCATTGCCGACTTAGAGTACTTATCAAGTTTGGCTGTTAACACCTAAAAATTAAAATTCACCTTGAATTCCCGCTTTAGTGAATAATCCTGTTAGTTTTTAGATCAATGAAGATTACATCAACTGAAGCACATAGAAGGGTAGGTGTGAGATTAGAGTTCCAGAAAATTTCTACATATATGAGGCTCCAGACAATTTCTACATTGAATTGTTACTTTGCTGTCTATATGTCCCCAGAGCTTGCTCCATAAGTAATCAATACACTGACAGCCATAGGATGCATAAAATAGATTAACAACATATTTATTTTCAAGCTATAGGCCTCTGATACCCATCTCTGGTGTCCACGACAAAAGGGAAGTTACTAGGTAACTAATACTATTGTGATGTCAATCTCTTGTTATGACATCACAATGTACCTAGAGCATTATCATATTAAATGATTGAGTGACAAATGTAAGTTAATTTATTGTATTTTGTTCTGTAAATTAGAAGTATATCAAACAATATACAATATTAACAACTTTAATTTCAAATAAATAATTTGCATTTAAAACATTGCACACCAAAAGGGAACTTTTTAAATGCAGCTGTTGTATTGGAACACTGTCATAAGGGAGCTGTGTGATTAAACTTAAAGGGATTTTATAGTTACCAAAACAACTTTAGCTTAATGAAGCCATTTTTATGTATAGATCAGGCTTCTGAAGTCTCCATGCTCAATTCTCTGTCATTGAGCAGATAAATCACTTTTGTTTCTGTTTATGCAGCCCTGGCCACACATCCCCTGACTGTCACTCACACAGCCTGAATGAAAAAAAAGGTTTCATTTTCAGTTAGATGTTAAATTGTTTTAAATGTTTTTATCTCCTGCTCTGTAAATTGAATCACACACGGTAGGCTCCTAGAGAGTCTAGAAGGCTATGAACAGAGCAAGAGAAAATAAATTCTAAATTAAACAGAATTTGCAATGAAGGAAGTATAAACTTTAGATATCACTTTACAGGAAGTGTTTAGGAAGGCTGTGTAAGTCACATGCAGGGAGGTGTAACCAGGTGTCGTATGACCAATTACATTGAGCAGTGAGATTGCAAAGGCTGCAAAGACCGCAAAGGCATGATCTATACGCCGACAAAGCTCCTATCCCCCCCCCCTCGAGACATTATGGGGCGCAAGCACAGCAAGTTTCCCGTGCCGGAACCCCCCAAACAGCGGGATATAAGGCCCTCGTTTGAGATGCTCCTGGAAATGCGCCAAATATGGAAGGATGACCTTTGGGAAATACGGCAGGACATGGGTGCCATGCAAAAGAAGCTAAAAGAAGTAGAGGTGAAAGACACAGCCGGGGAAGCACAGCTGCACTCCACTAAGTTCAGCATGGGTGGACTCACGGTACAGGTCCAGAGATTGAACCGCACGGTGGCCTCCCTGGAGTCCTGACACAGGGGTCGCATTATCCGGCTGAAGGGAATCACCGAAGAAGTGGGGGAAGAGTTGCTACTCTCTTATACTCACAAGCTGATTGCCTCCATAGGCTTAAAGGGTGTCTCGGAACCCGCCATAATACTAGCGGCAATTAGAGTCAGAAAAGTGGCAACCGCACTGGCAGCACTCCCCAGAGACACTATTATAACCACAAGAGACATAGCCGTATGATCGACCATCATGGCCCGCTCCAGAGTGCTGGAGAGCACGAAGTTTGAGGGTGCCTCCATATCATTCTTCAATGACATCCCCGTTGCCACACTCTTAGAAAAGAGAGAACGGCCCCAGTGGCCAGGAAGATGAAAGACCCAGAGGTTAGATACCGCTGGGGAGCTGACGGTACCCTGATAGTGTGCCTTGGCGACTAAACAGTCACACTCACATCTGAAAAAGACCCAGAGACACTTCTCCTCCACCTGGACCAGGAAGGTACACCAGCACACACGGAAGAAAGCCAAAACACTGGAATGGGGGTGTATGGATTCTCCTGGGTGGGCACGTTGTTGACCCAGCTTAAGCTAACAAGACTTGGTGTCCGTAGACTCTGAACTAGTGCCCAGTATGTAAGGCAGAGTACACATGAGCCGGTGGCGAGGGCCCATTCCCTCCTACACTCCTGTCCCCCCGAAGCAATGCTGCCATCCTTGGTCTGTGACCATAACCCAGACTCCCAGGCAAAAACACTGTCACATAGCAAGATCTGAGTCCCTAAGTTTAGGGAGACCGGGGGAACTGGGCACCTACTCACTCACTTGCTTAAACACATTCTAAAGAGGGTATAGCACCCACAAAATGCTTGTTTACCCACAATAGAAATGTTTAGTTTCTAATGTTTAATTTCCAATGCCATACTCTGACGTGAATGTATGCTTTTCTGCAGAAATTAAATAAAATATAAATTGAAAAATATAATAATAATTAAGCTCTTTCCCCGCACGTGCATTAGACCTCCCCATAGGAAAGCATTATTTAATGCTTACCTATGGGGAAAATCTGATGCTGGAGGTCCACAGAGGGCAGACTTAAACATTGCCATTCTCTGGAACTGCAATGTTTTACATTTTAGCACTAAGTGCAAAAGGGTCACAGCATCCAGACCACTTCTATTACTGTGCCTACAGTGTCCCTTTAATAGACTGCCAGTTGCTGGACATCTCTTGCGGATCCGTTCCTCCCCCATTCCCCCTTCTCTGGAGCTGTGCGGATGATCTTGGTACACACCTTCGGAGGCCTCATCAATCTTTTCGGGAGCCGCAGTGGTGCCGCTACAAAGCTTGAAACAGCCAACACATCACTAAGATAGCGAAGGTCACGTGCTATTCCAATCCCAGGGACGGAGAAGCAACAATCTCTGACAACCTAACTCTATTTGCAGACTTTTGGTTAAGGCTGCACCAACGACTATACTCCTACGTGCACGACCCGCTGACACCACTTGGGACCACTGAAACGAGGCCAGCTGCAACCTTTATGGGAGCCCGTCTCAAAAGGCAAATGCCGTCTACCTCACTTACAATGAGAAAAGCTTCCAGCTTCCTTAGGCCTGGGTCCTGAGGGGGCACTCTTGGGACACTCTTCACTACTGGACAGGTACTTCTGGGCAACATGGATCTTAAACCTCTCCTTACAATGGCATCTCCCCGGCAACTACCCAGATGGGACTTAGGACCGCATTCTTGGCTCAAGTGGGAATGTACACTGCCCTTGGAGGGTTTGCTGAGCTAAAACCTCTCACACTGGTCTCAAGTTGCAGATAGCATTTCCTAGCTCTCTTTTATCATTATTTGTTTATTTTTAAACTAACCCTCTTGATTTTAATGTTAACCTTATTCTGATATTTGGCTCCATACCTGGGGTATTGATATCCAACTACCCATGATAGGTGCCTCATGGGTGTATTAATACTCTTGACAAGTTAGCAATCAAGCTCTATGCAAATAATATAGTAGCGGAGCTCTTTGTACCCCAGCTGGGTACCTCTGCTAAGGACCGCTTCCTAGCTGGAACAGGGAAAACCTCAGCGCTTCTGCCCCAGTCGCCGTGGCTTTACTGGGGTTCTCCTGGAGCCTCTCCATCATGGAGCAGGATAGGGGACTAGCTCTATTCCCTCCCAGGGACTGGACAGCACACAGTCCTGGGAACTATAGTCCTTACAAGGACTTTCCCCGCTGAATCCTCCACGAGCTGGAACAAGGTGCTAAGCAGTGATTATAGCCCTTTCCCTCCCAGTAACTAGACGACACATAGTTCTGGGAGTACAACTGGTTTAATGCATCCAAACACAGCCTTTTTATACACAGATCCCAGCAAGGGTTCTCCATTGTCTTCACCACAAGCCCCTCCCAGGAATTAAAGACCGATAAACTACACCCTGTTCCAAATTATTATGCAAATTATATTTTTCTCATTTACCTAAATAATTGATGTAAATAACATTCAGCATAATTCTCATGTTATCAACTATTAAGAGTACAATTCAAATTTTATTGAACAAACCTAATGATAACAGTATTTTTTTAAACATAAAAAACTTACAATGCACTGTTCCAAATTATTACGCACAGTAAGTTTCAAAACACTTTATAGGTTGTAAAGAACTGAAAATTTTCATTTGTTGTGTTTGCAGCAAATTTACTGAAATCACAAGCTATTTCAATCAAACTTATAACAACATTTTAACGTTTTAAACATTTTAACAGGTCACATTACATTTTAACATAGGACCCCTTATTTGATAGCAGCTTCACAAGTCTTGCATCCATTGAACTTGTGAGTTTTTGGACAGTTTCTGCTTGAATCTGTTTGCAAGATGTCAGAATAGCCTCCCAAAGCTGCTTTTTGGATTTAAACTGCCTCCCACCCTCTTAGATCTTTTGCTTGAGGATGCTCCAAAGGTTCTCAATAGGATTGAGGTCAGGGGAGGATGGAGGCCACACCATAACTTTCTCTCCTTTTATCCCCATAGCAGCCATTGATGCAGAGGTATTCTTCGCAGCATGAGATGGTGCATTGTTATGCATGAAGATAATTTTATTACGGAAAGCATAGTTCTTCCTTCTGTACCAGGGAAGAAAGTGGTCAGTCAAAAACTCCACATACTTTGCAGAGGTCATCTTTACACCTTCGGGGATCCTAAAGGGGCGACCAGCTCTCTTCCCATTTTTCCGGACCAAAACATGACTCCACCACCGCCTTGCTGATGTCGCAGCCTTGTTGGAACAGTGTGGCTGTCCACCAACCATCCACTACTCCATCCAGGGTTGCACGGCACTCAGTGAACAGGACTGCTTAAAAATTAGTCTTCATGTATTTTTCTGCCCAATGCAGCCGTTTCTGCTTGTGAGCATTGGTTACTGGTCGCCGAATAGAAGGTTTATGCACAGTTGCAAGACTCTGGAGGACTCTACACCTTGATGTCCGTGGGACTCTAGAGGCACCAGCAGCTTCAAATATCTGTTTGCTGCTACGTAATGATATTTTAGCAGCTGCTCTCTTGATCCGAAGCATGGATCTGGCAGAAATATTCCTCAATGTGCCTTTATCTGCCCATCTTTGCTCTGAATCAGGCACAAATCTCTTAATAGTGCGATGATCACGCTTAAGTTTTCGTGAAATATTGAATGTTTTCATACCTCGTCCAAGGCATTGAACTATTACACTCTTTGCGGCAGCAGAGAGATCCTTTTTCTTCCCCGTATTGCATGAAAATGGTGCTCTGCTTAATAATGTGGAACACCCTCCTTTAGTAGTTTTTCCTTAAATTGAGCTCACCTGGCAATCTAATTATCACAGGTGTCCGAGATTGTTTTCAATGATCAAAAGAGCCCTGAGACACAATGCCATCCATGAGTTAAACTGAAAAACAAAATATTTAATCTTTGTGACACTGAAATAGAATTTGTGTAATAATTTGGAACAGGCAAACAAACATAAAAATACCCCAAAACATAATAAAAACATAAAATAACCCCAAAAATAATACATTGTTAAATAGCCCCGATCTGTGTGCCCAAGTTATCCAAATAGCGCTCAGATCCATGCAGTGTAGGGGAAACAGCACCGTGTTAAAGTTCTGATCGGCCGCACACGTGTTCCTACGCCCAAAATAGATCCAGGGCGTTTGGTGCTTTTGCCAGTCAACTTTCAGGAGCTCCTGCGGCTGCAATACGGAGTGCTCTGCTTGGCTCTTAGGTAGCGTTTGTTCCCCTTAGTCTCAAGCACCTTCCCTCCAAAAAGCGCTCTCCTACCGGGAAACCACAAAGTCCTCATGCCGAATTTAGTTCCATAGCAGTCGTGGCTAAGTACCGCTGGGACTATTCATGGGTTTGGTTCATGCGAACGGCCACCAGAGAGCCAGCGTTCGGTTCCATTCGCATGAAGGGAAAGTGCCGAACCAGAAAAGCTGTTAATGGCGGCTGGGCAGAGTTAACTCTCAAACGGTGTCCCAGACCTGGACTATATTCAGTGGGCAGGAGGCCGGCTTCTACATTTCCAGGAGTCCGTGGCAAACGTACATGGGAAGGAGCGTTTGTCACAAATGTGACCTAGCTTACTTATAAATACTCGAGCTGGCAAGTGTAAATAATTTTCTTATACAAAAATGTGCAGTTTCCTTGAAATGCTGACCGACAATTATGCTGTTTTATCTTGTACTTGTTTGTGCTGTTGAGGCTTAGCAAGCTAATCTGTTATACTTCTATGCATAACAAAAATAAAGAATTTTTGAAAAAAATACACATAAATGCATGCTTGCATTCAAACGCCAACACTACATACAAATACACCCTTACATTCACACAAACATACTCCTTACAAACACATGCTTACATTCAAACACACAAACACTGCTCAGTTCTAAATACAACCCTGCAAGCATGGGAAAATGGTAGAGCCCCAGCAGTCAAAACACTGTTGGAGTTGCACAATAGATGGAGATCTACCTTTTGGCCACCCTTTGCGATATCAGGGCCCAAAACAATTATTGCACCAGAGCCCTCTCAACTTTAGTTCTGCCACTGCGTTGGAGTGGAGGGCGTGATTGCATGCCTGGGAGCGGGGGGTGGGGGGGTAGGGTCCTGTGGACCAAGGAAAATGCTTGCCCAGGGTCCAGTTCTTATTAAAGGGACTGCAGGTGCCCTCTCCATCCCACCACCCATCCCCCGGTAGCTGAAGGGGTGAAAACTCCTTCAGTCACTTATCTGAGACCCCGCCGATGTCCTTCGGCAGTGGTTTCTGCTCGCCGCCGCTCCTCCCAGTGATTACGTCAGCCGGTGGGCAAGACTGATCCCGCCCGCTGGCTGAGGAAACCTAATGCGCATGCGCAGCAATGCCGTGCACGCGCATTAGATCTCTCCATAGGAAGGCATTGAAAATGCTTTCAATGCTTTCCTATGGGGAATTGAGCGACGTTGGAGGTCCTCACACAGCGTGAGGACGTCCAGCAACGCTTTAGCAAAGGTTTCCTGTGCTATGGACACGGAAGTGCCCTCGAATGGCTGTCTAGTAGACAGCCACTAGAGGTGGAGTTAACCCTGCAAGGTTATTATTGCAGTTTATAAAAAACTGCAATAATTACACTTGCAGGGTTAAGGGTAGTGGGAGTTGGCACTCAGACCACTCCAATGGGCAGAAGTAGTCTGGGTGCCTGGAGTGTCCCTTTAAAGATGGCACTGCTTTGAGGTTTCACTCAAAGTTAGACTAGTCTAGCTCAGTTTTATATGCCTGCATAGAGGGCCATGACTGTCTCATACAGTTATGTAATATTATAATTTGTGCCAAATTTACATAAAATAGAGGAATACCGTTTATAATTTGTAATTAATTCAACTTATTGTTATTTTTCTTTTTATCTGTCCCATCGTCACAATTATACCTGCACTGCAAATATTATTTAAATATTAAAATATTAAATTACAATTGTCTTTTTTGTAAATGGTATTCTTTGATGCAAAATAGTGATATACTACAGAGATAAGATTTTGCAGTACACATGAATGATAAGGTTCTTTGTCTCAAAGAAAATTATTGCCTAGTATGTCCTACAAATCCCACCAGGTGGCACTAGAAAGCACAATATTACAATGCTGAAAACAAATAGTCAGAAAAAGAAATGCTATGTTAAATCCCATTTTTCTCATTGAAGAACTTTATTGAATAACATAACAAGCATCATCAATATCCAAAAATCCAAACCATTATATAATAAATTGCTATATCTTACTGGATATTATAGCACTAAAAAAATAAAAAATGTCGCGTAGGGTAAATTTTATCAAGGTGTCAATACTTCATTTGATGTTGTCTGGATTTCTTATTTTCTTTAGGATTGACAAGGCCTGGCATGTCTGTCAGTGTTATTAATGTTATTGCACACTTTAGTAAACATAGGCTGCCCCAGGTCATGGGCTGAATCTAAACTACATTCTGTTTTTCATTTGTTCCCCAAAAATCTTTATTTAAAATAAATGTGACATTGTAGGAATAAAACTTTTTTCATGTGTACGTATAAATAGACATTTCTGGGAAGTTGGATGTTCCAAAAGTGCTGTATCAAAGCACATTAATAGAAAGTTATGTGGAAGGGAAAAGTGTGGAAGAAAAAGGTGCACAAGCAGCAGGGATGACAGCAACCTGAAGAGGATTGTCAAGAAAAGGCCATTCAAATGTGTTGTGGACTTTCACAAGGAGTGGACTGAGGCTGGAGTCAGTGCATCAAGAGCCACCACACACAGACGGATCCTGGTGGTCCAAAGTCCTCTTTTCTGAAGAGAGCAACTTTTGCATTTCATTTGGAAACCAAGGACCCAGAGTTTGGAGGAAGAATGGAGAGGCACACACTGCAAGATGCTTGAATTCCAGTGTGAAGTTTCCACAGTCTGTGTTGATTTGGGGAGCCATGTCATCTGCTGGTGTTGGTCCACTGTGCTTCATTAAGTCTAGGGTCAACGCAGCCGTCTACCAGGAGATTTTCGTCTTCCGCAGACGAGCTTTATGGGGATGCTGACTTCATTTTCCAGCAGGACTTGGCACCTGCCCACACTGCCAAAAGCACCAGAGCCTGGTTCAATGACCGTGGGATTACTGTGCTTGATTGGCCCGCAAACTTGCCTGACCTGAACCCCATAGAGAATATACAGGGCATTGCCAAGAGAAAGATGAGAGACATGAGACCGAACAATGCAGAAGAGCTGAAGGCCACTATTGAAGCATCCTGGTCTTCCATAATACAGTGCCACAGGCTGATAGCTTCCATGCCATACCGCATTTAGGCAAACCAAGTGCTGAGTCCATATGCATGCTTATACTTTTCAGAGGTCCGATATTGTTCTATGTACACTCCTTGTTTTATTGATTGCATGTAATATTCTAATTTACTGAGATTGTGGATTTGGGGTTTTCATGAGCTGTAAACCATAATCATTGTACTTATGACAAATCACGGCTTGAACTATCTTGCTTTGCATGTAATGCATCTATCTCATATATTAGTTTCCCCTTTTACGTTGTATTACTGAAATAAATGAACGGCTCACGATATTCTAATTTTTCGAGTATCACCTGTACATGCAAGAAAAACATGAAAATAGTAAGTACCATACACATAACCACACAGATAAAGTTTAACGTGACCACATTTAATTTTTTATATATATGTATTCTTTATTTTTGCCGTGCTTGAGAATACAGATGCAACCTGCAAAGCCATAACAGCAATACAGGAGTAGAGATTGTACAAAACACAACGAGGGAACCGGCTGATTGTCTAAATGAAGATAAATAAAAAGAGGTATAGTGTAATACAGTTTTAAAATATTAACACTGCGCAATATGAAATGCACTCACAGGATATTGGACAGTTCAGGCATATATGGTGCCACCCCTGATGATATGGGGGGCTAGAGAAATCCCCTGGACACTTCCACTCAAAATGCAGGACTCCAGGTGAAGATATGAAAAAAGCGGCTTTAATTGTTTAAAAATATAAAATAGATACAGATAAAGGTCCTACGCGTTTCGTCCCTTCTACAGAATATGGGACTTCCTCAGGGACCAAAATATTAAAATAACAATCAATGCAGTACAATCACAAAAACAGCCTAACATCCCTCCACCCTCAAGTCCTTTAAATAGGGCTAATCCCTAAATGTAATTAATCACATGTGCCTCTCTGTCCTTCCTCATTGGTCCTGTGTAGATGAGTTTCATCTGTTGAAGATCTTATTCCCAGGTGTTCACAGTTGATCTTCATCATTTTTGTAATTCTCCGGTTATTTTCGGCACTTCCGTGCGTTCCAAAAACCGGAAGTGCTATGCGTTCCAACTGTACTCGTAAACCCGGAAGTCATGTATATCCGGAAATGGCATGCGTTCCACCTTCGTTTTTTTTGCGTTCCATCAGTATTCTGCAATATCTAGCCATAGAATTATATACAAATAGTCCAACAACTTAACCACAAATCTATTCATAGTGGATTTTCTCATAATATATACATATTTACTTTACACCATTTTCACAATACTTAACCAATCACAAAATTTCTTACATATTATATATACTCATAATCTAATAATGTGAAGCTTTTATAAACTAATCCTTCATACCCTAATTGTGTGACATATTATTTCAATAACCAGAATATTAACCTTTAACTTTTAATATGTGTTATCCTTCTTATAATCAATTCAATGGTGTCTTATTTGTTAATTATATTATTATTATTAATTAACCTAATTCCTCCTTTAAAATTCTGTGCTTATTTTATCATTACCTTTCTCAAAAATACCCATATATATAATGACTATTATGAATAGTAATATACATTTATAGGAAACACACTAAGTCCACATCCACATTCAGTCCACCAGGCTCCAATGTCTGTAGCCTGTGGATCCAGTATGTCTCTCTTTGTGACAACTTTTTAACCCTATCTCCCCCTCTCCAATCAGCTAATACCCTTTCAATACCAATACATTTTAAACCAGTGAAGAAAAATAGTGGACATTGATTGCAATGTACTGGAATAGAATGAGTAGCCAAGTTCTTTTTGATATTATTTATATGTTCCAGAAATCGTACTTTCAAAAGCCTCTTTGTCCTGCCTACATATTGCTTGCCGCACGGGCACTGCAGTAAATAAACTACATGGTCCGTGCGGCAACTGATTTCAGATTTTATCTGAAATACTTCACCTGTAATGAAACTGGAAAAAGTATCTGTTTTTTCAAGATTTACAGTATGGCAAGCTTTACAAGAGTTGCAACCTCTAAAGGAATTATTATCAACAGGTTTTCGATTAGCCTCAAGATTTTTTATAGCATAACTAGGTGCCAAAGTATTCTTAAAATTCTGATTTTTTTCTAAAAATAAGTTTAGGTTGATCCGGTAAAATAGGATTTAGTACAGGATCCTGTTGGAGAATCGACCGATGTTTTTGTAAACTCCTCCTAATTTTAGTATGGTTTATACAATACTGAGTTCTAAAGGCAGTTATATTCTCCTGATAGGGTTTGGCACGGGGCTTGTCCATCAGATAATTCCCCCTGTCGGTCTGTAAAGCTATACGAATTTCCCTATCAAGTGTATTCTTCTTATAACCTCTTTCCACCAATTTGTTCTTTATATGGTTAGATTGTGTTATAAAGTCCTGAACCTGTGAGCAATTCCTTCTCACCCTGGCAAATTGTCCCTTAGCTATCCCTCTAAGCCAGGGACGGTGGTGGCAACTTTGCCGATGAACATACCCATTCCCATCACTTGGTTTAAAGAAACACTTTGTTTTAATCTGATTATTCTCGCATATCAGAGACAAATCTAAAAAATTTATTTCTTTTTGATTCCATGTGGAGGTAAACTTTAAATTATATTCATTTTGACTCAAATAATTCTCAAATGATTGAAATAAAGAAAAAGACCCCTTCCAAATAATAATAACATCATCGATATATCTCCGCCAGAGCACCAGGATCTCCCTCCAGTCATGACCAACCCACACTGTTAAATCTTCCCATCTGCGCATGTAGGTGTTGGCATAACTGGGGGCGAACCTGGTGCCCATGGCGGTTCCCGTGATTTGTAAATAAAATTTATCATTAAAGAAAAAATAATTGTGTTCTAAAATAAATTTAACTGAATATAAAATAAATTCTTTAATATCCTGAGATAAATTACGATCTTCCATCATGAAATGGTTGATAGCTTCTAATCCCAATTCATGACTGATTATAGTATAAAGGGATGATACATCCAATGTGGCCCAACTATAGTTAGAATGCCATTCAATATTTTCCAATTCTTGTAAAAATGATTTTGTATCTTTTATATAGGAGAGAGAGCCTTGAGCGTACTTTTGTAGATATGAATCCACAAATGCAGAAAGATTGGCTGATAACGAATCTATCCCACTAATTATGGGAGGGAGGGAGAACCTGGTGCTCTGGCGGAGATATATCGATGATGTTATTATTATTTGGAAGGGGTCTTTTTCTTTATTTCAATCATTTGAGAATTATTTGAGTCAAAATGAATATAATTTAAAGTTTACCTCCACATGGAATCAAAAAGAAATAAATTTTTTAGATTTGTCTCTGATATGCGAGAATAATCAGATTAAAACAAAGTGTTTCTTTAAACCAAGTGATGGGAATGGGTATGTTCATCGGCAAAGTTGCCACCACCGTCCCTGGCTTAGAGGGATAGCTAAGGGACAATTTGCCAGGGTGAGAAGGAATTGCTCACAGGTTCAGGACTTTATAACACAATCTAACCATATAAAGAACAAATTGGTGGAAAGAGGTTATAAGAAGAATACACTTGATAGGGAAATTCGTATAGCTTTACAGACCGACAGGGGGAATTATCTGATGGACAAGCCCCGTGCCAAACCCTATCAGGAGAATATAACTGCCTTTAGAACTCAGTATTGTATAAACCATACTAAAATTAGGAGGAGTTTACAAAAACATCGGTCGATTCTCCAACAGGATCCTGTACTAAATCCTATTTTACCGGATCAACCTAAACTTATTTTTAGAAAAAAATCAGAATTTTAAGAATACTTTGGCACCTAGTTATGCTATAAAAAATCTTGAGGCTAATCGAAAACCTGTTGATAATAATTCCTTTAGAGGTTGCAACTCTTGTAAAGCTTGCCATACTGTAAATCTTGAAAAAACAGATACTTTTTCCAGTTTCATTACAGGCGAAGTATTTCAGATAAAATCTGAAATCAGTTGCCGCACGGACCATGTAGTTTATTTACTGCAGTGCCCGTGCGGCAAGCAATATGTAGGCAGGACAAAGAGGCTTTTGAAAGTACGATTTCTGGAACATATAAATAATATCAAAAAGAACTTGGCTACTCATTCTATTCCAGTACATTGCAATCAATGTCCACTATTTTTCTTCACTGGTTTAAAATGTATTGGTATTGAAAGGGTATTAGCTGATTGGAGAGGGGGAGATAGGGTTAAAAAGTTGTCACAAAGAGAGACATACTGGATCCACAGGCTACAGACATTGGAGCCTGGTGGACTGAATGTGGATGTGGACTTAGTGTGTTTCCTATAAATGTATATTACTATTCATAATAGTCATTATATATATGGGTATTTTTGAGAAAGGTAATGATAAAATAAGCACAGAATTTTAAAGGAGGAATTAGGTTAATTAATAATAATAATATAATTAACAAATAAAACACCATTGAATTGATTATAAGAAGGATAACACATTAAAAGTTAAAGGTTAATATTCTGGTTATTGAAATAATATGTCACACAATTAGGGTATGAAGGATTAGTTTATAAAAGCTTCACATTATTAGATTATGAGTATATATAATATGTAAGAAATTTTGTGATTGGTTAAGTATTGTGAAAATGGTGTAAAGTAAATATGTATATATTATGAGAAAATCCACTATGAATAGATTTGTGGTTAAGTTGTTGGACTATTTGTATATAATTCTATGGCTAGATATTGCAGAATACTGATGGAACGCAAAAAAAACGAAGGTGGAACGCATGCCATTTCCGGATATACATGACTTCCGGGTTTACGAGTACAGTTGGAACGCATAGCACTTCCGGTTTTTGGAACGCACGGAAGTGCCGAAAATAACCGGAGAATTACAAAAATGATGAAGATCAACTGTGAACACCTGGGAATAAGATCTTCAACAGATGAAACTCATCTACACAGGACCAATGAGGAAGGACAGAGAGGCACATGTGATTAATTACATTTAGGGATTAGCCCTATTTAAAGGACTTGAGGGTGGAGGGATGTTAGGCTGTTTTTGTGATTGTACTGCATTGATTGTTATTTTAATATTTTGGTCCCTGAGGAAGTCCCATATTCTGTAGAAGGGACGAAACGCGTAGGACCTTTATCTGTATCTATTTTATATTTTTAAACAATTAAAGCCGCTTTTTTCATATCTTCACCTGGAGTCCTGCATTTTGAGTGGAAGTGTCCAGGGGATTTCTCTAGCCCCCATATCATCAGGGGTGGCACCATATATGCCTGAACTGTCCAATATCCTGTGAGTGCATTTCATATTGCGCAGTGTTAATATTTTAAAACTGTATTACACTATACCTCTTTTTATTTATCTTCATTTAGACAATCAGCCGGTTCCCTCGTTGTGTTTTGTATATTCTTGTGTTCAAGTTGATTGCTAGCTGGGAGCGATCTGAGGGAGGCTGCATTCACTAACCACTGATAAGTATCCTTGTATATAAGTGTGTGTATAAGGTGCATTTCTTTTAGGAGTAGAGATTGACATGGAATTACACTTACAGTGCCTTGCAAAATCATTCACCCCCCTTGATTTTTTACCTATTTTGTTACAACACAGCCTTAAGTTCAATGTTTTATTAATCTGAATTTTATGTGATGGATCAGAACACAATAGTCTAAGTTGGTGAAGTGAAATGAGAAAAATATATACATAAAACTATTTTTTAGAAATAGAAAACAGAAAATTGGCATGTGCATATGTATTCACCCCCTTTGTTATGAAGCCCATAAAAAGTTCTGGTGCAACCAATTACCTTCAGAAATCACATAATTAGTGAAATGATGTCCACCTGTGTGCAATCTAAGTGTCACATGATCTGTCATTACATATACACACCTTTTTTGTAAGTTCTATTTCAACTGTCAAAAGTAAAGACAAATAAGTCAATGGGACCTGATGGAATACACCCAAAGTTATTAAAAGAGCTTAGTAGTGTACTAGCTAAACCATTAAAAGATTTATTTAACCATTCATTGTTAACAGGAGTAGTCCCAGAAGATTGGAAGTTAGCGAATGTTGCGACCAGTCACAAGAAAGGTAGTAGGGAGGAGTTGGGCAACTATAGGCCAGTAAGCTTTACTTTAGTAGTGGGGAAAGTAATGGTGTGACGGACCACCTGGCACCCCAACCGGGTTCCCTCTGTCAATTGCTGCTTCCTAGTACTTGCGAGCACCATAAGCACTGCACTGGAACACCATAACGACCGTAAAGCCCACAAACCGCCGCAGCTTGTTTGGGGTATCGCTGTCCTCCACCCACCCTGGACCCAAGACCAAGATACGACTTCTAGTGGGTAGACCTCTCCTAGACCAGAGAGCAAAGCAGGTTGCTCTTACAAGAGCAAGTGTTGTGATCCAAGGGAGTATAGTTATTATAGTAATCCCCAGAGTGAATATAGCACTCCAATTCCTCAAACATGAGCCTAGACTTCATGAAGGGTAAAACGAATCTCTGTTTAATGGTAGCCACAACTGGCCCCTTTTATGACAGTCCCCATGTGTCACGGTTCACTCCTTAGTTGATATGCCTTCAGTACCCATACTTACCACGATCACTGTTTGGCACTGTTCCTCATTTCTTTTCATTTTGGCACTTCACCTGGCCCTTGTTAAGCAGCTTTATAGTTTGGCTTCACCCTGCCCTCCTTGTCAGATCATTGTTTCCTGTGATTCTGACTCTGCACTCTTTCATCCTGTATCCTGCGGTTCTTGGTCTTGTGTTGCCGTGTCCTACTGGTCCTGTGTTCTAGTGTCCTCCTGGTCCGGCGTTCCCGTGTCCTCCTGGTCCTGTGTTCCTGTGCCCTCCGGTCCTGTGTTCTGGTTCTGTGTTCTTGTCCTCTGATCTTGTACCAGTGATCCTGATCATGCAGCCATGTTCGTATAGCCTGCTTCTGGCCTTGCTTCCTGGTGTCATTGTCTCTGCCTTGTGGCTCTGGACCTGTGTTCTACTGATTGCTCGTGGTGGCTGCACGATCCTGCCCAAAGTAGAAATAAATACACAATCATATTGGCTCTCAAATCCAGGACACTCCCATACAAAATCAGATAATCCTTCCTCTGTGCCTGGGAGATAATTGGATCAGGAACTGTACTAACCTAATCCAATTATCTCCAAGCACAGAAAAAAAAGCACACTTTTTCCCAAACACCCCAAAAGTACCCTAAAATACATAAACCCCCACAAAAGTTACATGCACTGATAGCCCTGATCTGGGTGACCAACATATCCAAAAATCACCCAGATCAGTTCAGGGGTTCAAAAATTTCCTAGAAGTCTTAATTTTGACCGACTGCGCGCATGGTCCCATGCCCAAAACAGTTCCAGAGAATCAGGGCTTGCGGTCGGTCTAGTTCGGTAGTTTAAAAACGAACAAGCTACCGAACATAGTCAATAGTCTTACCCTGGAGCTTGATCCCATTGTTCGTGGGAAAGTTTCCACCGAACAGCGCTTTTCTAAGTGTTGTGGAGCCGAACACACTGGCGATCATGGAAGTCCAGCTGTGTTCCAGGGTTTCAGTGTCCGAAAATAGTTTGATGAACTCAACAACCAAACACTGCTGCCTTCGTGCGTGCGAACAATATGGCCGCCACCTCGTGGTCGTTCATAGGACCACTAGAGGTTGGATTAACCCTGCTATGTAAACTGCTATGTTTACATGGGAAGGGTTAAAACCTGAGGGACCTGGCATCCAGACCACTTCATTGAGCTGAGTCCCTTTAAGTTTGGATTCCAATATTGTTGAATGGGTAAGGTAGTAGCTGAGTGACAGGCAACAGAGGGTTGTAATCAATGGAGTATCTGCAAAGCATGGGCTTGTCACCAGTGGGCTACCTCAAGGATCTGTACTTGGACCCATTCTCTTTAATATTTTTATTAGTGATATTGCAGAAGGTCTTGTTAGTAAGGTATGTCTTTTCGCTGATGATACTAAGGTATGTAACAGGGTTGATGTTCCACAAAGGATAAGCCAAATGGCAAAAGACTAGAAAAATGGTCAGAGTTGTGGCAACTGACAATTAATGTGGATAAGTGCAAGATAATGCATCTTGGACGTAAAAACCCAAGGGCAGAGTGCAGAATATTTGATAGAGTACTAACCTCAACATCTGAGGAAAGGGATTTAGGGGTGATTATTTCAGATGACTTAAAGGTAAGCAGACAATGTAATAGAGCAGCAGGAAATGCTAGCAGAATCCTTGGTTGTATAGGGAGAGGTATTAGCAGTAGAAAGAGGGAAGTGCTCATACCACTTTACAGAACACTGGTGAGACCTCACTTGGAGTATTGTATGCAGTACTGGAGACCGTATCTCCAGAAGGATATTGATACTTTAGAGAGAGTTCAGAGAAGGGCTACTTGTCATGGGTGGCGGTCCAGTGACCGGGACCCAGTATGCCTGACCTTGATAGTAGGAGTCACTGTGTGGAAATGGATTATCAGGGCATGGTGCAGGGAGGCTCTGCAGCAGATATGTATCCAGTACTAGAAAAAAAGCAAGACTAGAACAGGCACCAAAGAAGATAGCAAGACAAGACTAGAAGAACCCAGAACCGGAGAAGGACAGAAAGCAGAACATGTAGACAATACATAAGGGAAACATGGACAAGGCAGGGCAGGACAGGACTGTACATGAACTGGGAATAGAAGTTAAATACAAATAAAATAAAACAAAACAAGAGATACAAGGCAAAACAAGAGGAGGCATAACTAAGTACTAATATGTGCAATAAACATTGGAGATTTAGACATACATAAATGGCCACGATCAGGGGAGGGCTGGCAGCCTTAGGCCTGGGGGGCAAAACCAGTCAAGTGGCCCATTGCACCACCAAATCAGTTCACCATCCATGCCAACCTTTTCCTGGTTTTATAACGGATATTGATGTTATGCTAATCAGTAGCTCTTTGCCATACCCGCTCCTTCACGGCTCCAGGCACTGCTTGTTGTGAGTGTGAGCCACTGTAAATTAGGGGCAGAGGGCACTTGCACTGCGGTAAAGATGGGGCTGGACAGGAGGAGAGTGCAGTGCAATCAGTGCACTCCCCTCCTGTGGGTCACCAGTAGACTGGTGCACCTGCCCAGGATCAGTGCCGGTGCAAGGATTTTTGCCGCCCTAGACAAAATAAAAATTTGCTGCCCCCATGTGACATCACAATGCCCCACCCATATGAACTAACGCCAGTGCTGCACACAGTGTGTGTTTACATTAAAAAGCCTGCAGGGACCAGCTATAGACACCAGAACCACTTCATTAAGCTATAGTGTCCCTTTAATGTGAGGTACATTATAGATTAGTGTCACTAATAATATACTAGATTGCCTACTTACAAGCAGATGAGGATGATGATGGGCTGCAGTTTGGCTCCACTGGTCTGGTGTAGAACAGGATCTCTGGAGGCTGTTTGCAGCTGTGGTCACAAAATTCAATGTTCTGGGAGAATTGGAAGCAGCTCCATTTTTTGGGGCCCCTTACACAGCTCAAGGTCTGGGCCCCAGGGCCTGACGGTGAGTATGCCCATAAGGCCCACTCATAAGTTCCACCCACCCATGAGTTCGCTCACAGGGAGTGGAGTGTGTAGGGGATGTGTTATGTGTTATTGTAGAGGATCTAATATGTGTGCTTATGGTATGTAGTGTATAGGGTTACCAGTTTGTGCAGGTGATGTAGTGTGTTTGTGTGTAGTGGAAGCAGTGTGTATTTGTGTATAAGGGATGTATTATGTGTTTCTGGTTGTGTGTAAGGGATGCATTGTGTGAATCTGTGTTTGTATGCATAAGGGATGCAAGGTGTGTGTCTGTATGTGTGTGCATTGAGTGTAAGAGATGCATTGTGTTTCTGTGTGTATGTAAGAAAAGAAGTGTGTGTGTTTGCATATGTGTGTACGGGTTTGCATTGTCTGTTTCTGTGTATGTGTGCAAAGGATGCATTGTCTTTGTGTGTAAGGGTTGCATTGTGTGTGTGTGTGTAATGGATGCATTGTGTGTTTCTCTGTGTGTAAGGGAAGCATGTTGTGTTTCTGTGTATGTATAGGGATGCATTGTGTGTGTGTGCGCGCGCGTAGTGTGAAAGAGCTCCCTGTCTTGGCCCCTGTCCTATAGAGCTGCCCCTTCTGTCCCGTAGAGCTCTCCCCTGCACCTTAGTGGTCTCTCCTCTCCCCCACCCTCCCCTAGCGGTCTCTTCTCACACTCACCCACCCTCCCTGTGCTCTTCTCACTCCTCCCTCTATGTGTTCTCCTCACACCCCCTGTGTTCGTCTTACCCCCCTCCTCCCTGTGTTCTTCATACTTCCCCCCTTGGTCGTCTTACTCCCCCACCTGTTCTTCTTAACCCCCCTTCTTCTTATTGCTCCCCCTTCTTCTTCTTACCCCCCTTCTTCTTCTTCCTCTTCCTCCCCCTTCTTCTTCTTACTCCCCCCATTTCTTCATACTCACCCTTCTTCTTACCCCCTCTTCTTCTTCTTACTCCCCACTCTTCTTCTTCTTACTCCCCACTCTTTTTCTTACTCACCCCTTCTTCTTCTTACCCCCTCTTTTTCTTATCTCCCCCTCCTCCCCTTTTCTTATTCCCCCTCTCCTCCACTCCGCCCTCCCCTTTCTTATTCCCCTCTCCCTCTTCTTACTCCCCCCCCTCTTCTTCTTACTCCCCCCTCTTTTCTTACTCCCTCTTCTTCTTACTCCCACTTCTTCTTCTTCTTACTCCCCCATCTTTTCTTACTACCCTTCTTCTTCTTACCCCCCCTTCTTATCTCCCCTCCTTCTTGCTCCCCTCCCCTCTTCTTACTCCCCCCTCCCCTCTTCCCCCTCTCTTCTTATTCCCCCTCCCCCCCTCCCCTCTTCTTGTTCCCCTCCCTCTTCTTATTCCCCCTCCCTCTTCTTATTCCCCCCCCTTTTTATCCCTCCCTCTTCTTATTCCCCCCTCCCCTCTTCTTATTCCCCTCTCCTCTTTATCCCCCCTCCCCTCTTCTTATCCCCCCTTCTTATTCCCCCCTCTTCTTATTCCCCTCCCTCCCCTCTTCTTACCCCCTCCCCTCCTCCCTCTCTTCTTACCCCCTCCCCTGTAGCGTGGCCGAGCAGCACTCCGGTCCGCGGTGGCCGGCCGGCCGGAGTGATAGGAAGGTGCACACTCAGTGTGCACTTCCTGTCAGTCCGTCGGTAACAGGAAACAGAAACTCCGCGCGGAACAGGAGTTTCTGTTTCCTGTAACCGGCCGGACTGACAGGAAGTGCACACTCAGTGTGCACCCTCCTATCACTCCGGCCGGCTGGCCGGCCACCGCGGACCGGAGTGCAGCTCGGCCACGCTACAGGGGAGGGGAGGGGAGAAGCTGCAGCCGCCTGAGGCTCTTAACAGAGCGCTCAGGCGGCTGCAGTATTTAAAGGGCCGGCCCGCCGCGGCCGGCCTTACAGGAATTTAGGGCGGCCTGGGGGGCAATTGCCTCCCTGCCCCCCCGCCCAGCCCGCCCCTGGCCACGATGTATGCAGCCCACCACTGCGCCAAAGTACTCAAATTACAGTGGGTCCTAATTATTGTTTAATCATGACTAAACAATAATAAAACACACACAGTACTTACCTGCAAAGAATGGGGCAGAGGTAATGAAACCACTGCCAGCAGGAACCATCTGAAACAATAAAGATTAATGGGAAAGGAATGGGTGTGGCAACAAAAAAACAAACATTTAAAGGAATCCAAGAGACTGGGAATTCCAGGAACAGAATACCAGAATGAAGCCAGAAAACCCAGCATAAAGAAAACCAGACATAGAATAGAAAACCAGAAAAACCAAGAAAAACTAAACAAGAATTGTAAAAAGAGTACTGGATACCAGAAGCCATTGCCAGAAATGATCCGCAGCCAGGAACAGGATGTGACACTACTAAACTGGTTCATGGATTGCAGGATAAAACTTACAAGGAAAGGTTAGAGGATCTTAACATGTATAGCTTAGCGGAAAGACAAGACAGGGGGGATATGATAGAAACATTTAAATACATAAAGGGAATCAACACAGTAAAGGAGGAGACTATATTTAAAAGAAGAAAAACTGCCACAACAAGAGGACATAGTCTTACATTAGAAGGGCAAAGGTTTTAAAATAATATCAGGAAGTATTACTTTACTGAGAGGGTAGTGGATGCATGGAATAGCCTTCCAGCTGATGTGGTAGAGGTTAACACAGTAAAGGAGTTTAAGCATGTGTGGATTAGGCATAAGGCTATCCTAAATATAAGATAAGGACAGGAACTAATTAAAGTATTTAGAAAATTGGGCAGACTAGATGGGCCGAATGGTTTTTATCTGCCGTCACATTCTATGTTTCTATGTTTCTATAATATATAAAATAACCCTCAGTGAGTTAACAGACAAAGAAAATTAGAAACGTAGACTGTGACGGCAGATAAGAACACCCTCACACACACAGCACCCCTCTTACACACACACTGCACCCCTCTTACACACACACTGCACCCCTCACACACACACACACACATATGCTGCACCCTTCACACATACACACAGCACACCCAACACAGTGCGCCCCTCACACATACAATACGTCCAAACATATATTTATATATACTACAGCACCCTTCACACTGCACCATTACACACATTATGCTCCAGATACACGCTAGATCCCTTACCCAACTCTGGATCATCTAAATTACACACACACACACACAAACACACTAGATCCCTATATACACTCTGAATCCTCTACACACACACACACACAATCTCCTATCCCCACTCTGGGTCCTTTACACACTAGATCCCCTACACACACACACTGCACCCCCTACACACACTACATTCCTGACATACAAACTCTGGATCCCCTATGCACACACTACATTCCTTGTAAGCAAACACATACTACATTCTCTAAACACACACTCTCTACAACTCCTACAAACACTACGTCCCCTACACACACACAAATGCTACAGCCCGTTTGCACACACTGGCTACATCCTCCATACACACTATGCCCCCTATACACACACTCTCTACAGCCCCTGTTGGGGATAAAATCAGCCTGGGCCCTTTGTGGATGATGGATATTTGCCAACTCATACAGAGCTCTGGAAATTGGAAATGAATAGCAGAGACGTGTTCAATAACCAATTCAAATTGTATTCATACGTCAGTTATATTTATAACCCATTTTCATAGCAGGATGGGAGGGGGAAAAATGACCATATGGGCGTGACAATGACATTGTTTTTCACAAGTTATAAACAGCTGTTTTTAGTTATAATTCGATGTTACATAATGTATGCATATTGGATAAAACCCAGATGATTACAAATACAGAAATCTTGGACAATTAACAAGGTCATTCCAGAATCCTTATCATGTCATGTCATGTCATGTAAATAACAAAATCATGTTCCAATAACATTTCCCGTAAATAGATAAGTCATTGTGACATGAGATACAATTCCAAATTTATTCTTGATTCAAATTAACCCTTACATGAACAGTTAGGATATAGAGCAAAATGGATATTCATATCCTACAATTCCTCTCTTTAGATCATATCGTGATCTACCTTATGGAATATCCATGGGAGGCCTGCGGCAGAGAAACGAAAGGAGGTATATTCAGACGTGCTAATCACGTCTGCGGGACTTTCCTTATTTCTTCACCTCGATTTCCCCCATTTGCTCTATGCCGTAGGTTTTCCCTTTAAGAGGAGATCGAGCTGTCGATTTTCAGCTTCTGTAATCATCTGTTGTACACATCTTTTAAGTGTACAAGTTAAATATTTCAAACAGCTGACATCTTAACCAATTTTAAACATACTGCACATCATGTTATCTGTAACTTGAGCCTTGGATCAAAACAGGCAAAGTGTATTATTCCTAACAACGGGAATATTATTATTATAATTCACAACGTAAACACATATAATCAAAAATGGGAATAAAATCTATTTCCCCTCTTTGGACCAGGGTCTTGGATTACCAGTCCACCCAGTGAACTTGGGCCAGGTCAAAAATCCCAGTGGCAAAAACTCATAATTGAGAAAAAAAGCACATCTGGGTAAATTCTAAGTGAGGGCCATGACTGTGTAAACATGTCATCCCCTCACGTTGACAGCATTAGTGACTTATAAAACCTGCACTATGTAAGTAAATAGCTCAGGTATCGGGATTGGGAAACACTTCTTGATTAGTTTGAAAAGGCCACTTACATATTAAATCATAAGATCATTTCTAATCAGTTTGCAATTCTAGCAATAATCCCAATCATGACCTTGCGTCCTATGCCTCCTAATCAAATCCCTATTTCGATAGTCCAGTCATATCCACACTTAATACATTGGAATCCATCCTTGGTACACTCAACATACATCAATGACACACATAGTACATCCATGCCTGAGTAAGCTAACACTTCCTCTCTCTCCGGCTAACTCTACAAAAATAAAAATAACAAAATAGTTCAATAGTCCAGAAAAATATTATAAGTCTTTCAAGGAGTATAAAGAATCTTAGACACCATAAACTTTGTTCCATAATCTTAGACACCATAACATAGCTAAGGGTAGCAATATGGCTGACAACAAGACAATGTCAGCTTCCACATAGTTCTTAATTCTTCTGTTTGCTGGATGTTCACCACAATACTCTGTGCAACACCCCAATTGTTGAAAGGGTAATACAGAAATAGCGGCATTAGACAGCACTACATCTTCAGGACTTTCCAAGTTAGTTTATGTCCTCATAAGTAAGCATCTCAGTTTCTTCGGCCAGCATGGTTTTTGACCAAACAGATTTAATTGCAAAAAAAGGTAGGTCAGCCAGAGAGATTGGTGTGTAGTCTCAAATATCAGGCAGCACAAATACTCCAGTACGGTCTCTATAATCATACAAACACAAGGATCAGTACGACATCAATAAATTAATTATCTAGGCTAAACTCAAATTAGAGACTAAAGTTAAACTCTTAACTAGTGTAACATGTACGTCTCTCAGTTTTGCTTATAATTCATTGAATTTGTCCTTTATAAAATTTTAATACATAATTTCCCTTTAGAATGCCTTGTATGGATGAGAGAAGCACTCATTCTATATAAATGCTTGTTGAGTACTAAAACACTAACATATACATATTGGTATAATTCCCAATAAAATGCTGTTCTTAAACTTAAACCTTGATTTGATAATCTCAATTAATTACTTTAATAAAATTTTGTGGACCCTGATAACATCTTTGGAAACCGAAACCTTTTATAGATCCCGATGTGTGTGATCATGTTTTAATACATGTTGGAACCTCCATACAGTTATCCCACTTAAACAATATATTTTTTTCAGAACAACTAGGAATGAAATAGGAGAAACAAAATAAATTACTATTGTTCTAAAGTGCTTTGTTTAATACAGGTTTCGGAAGAGTTGTCTTGCTGTGTTGCAAGTGGCCTCTGATAAGGAAGGGACAGCAAACTGTAGACATATGTTATATTAAGTTGCTCTCACTTGTCAGGTCTTGGAAACCCACTTAATTTATTGCAGATGCCTCTATTATACCACTTTACAAATTGACTAAGCATACTTATTATCCTATTTTATTTTAGTTATTTCACATTGCACAGCCTATGCAAACAATGTCTAGGTCCCAACTTCAACTTGTACATCCTCTAAGAGCCAGCATTAATACTGTTTTATCTATCAAAACTATATATAAAGTATTAAAAACATGAACCATCTGTGTATTAGGCTGAGGTTGTTGGGTGTGGGTATAGCTTGAAAGTTGTGGTTGGTATTGAGGAACCTGCCAGGGTGGGAGTCCTTGAATGCCAGCTGGGCCAGGAGAACACAAGCACCTTGGGGTGAATCCCTGCTACCCACAATTAAAACAGTGCTGAAGTTACCATCTCTACAAAAGTTAAATCCTTTGATCAAATTCTCTACCTCTGCCTCTAAAACTTTTCTGATTCAATCTATCACCTCCAAACTTTCTTTGTCTCGCCTGCTTAAGATCACAATCCTTTTGTGACCGATACAACATACTTTTCCCTCTTTCTTTATATCCAAAACAACCTGCTGTATCTTTCTCATGAATCTTCCCAAGAAATTCAGTTCAAAGAGGGCCAGTCACAGACCAACAGTTTGACCAAAAGTGAACAAGGAGGAAGCATATTCCATATGAAGGTCGAGATGACTTAACTCACACCCCCTCTTTGTGTACACCTATTTGTGTACCACACAGATATAATATTAATAAGCTTTTGAAGATTTGTGTTTGTATAGCACGGTTGTCTAGGGGTGTATACATAAACAGTGAAAGCAGAGTCTTCATATGGGGTTTGCAATACTGACAGTCTGGGTCATAGGTGTAATACAGACATGCGGTTAGGAACTTTTCCATTGTCAGAACACTAATATATTGCAAATATTAAAATCATATTGCATATTGCTGTTTCCTATACCTGCAAGGATATGGTTGTAATACTTCAATCGAGTTCAAATTGAGTATCAAAAATTCTAACCACAAAAACTAAATTTTATATGCTTATCAAAATGAGTTTAACCCCTTAGCAATTTAATAGGGTGACCTCTTCCCATAGTATGGTTCCTTTTATTATTATTATATTATTTATTCTCTTCTGGGTCTGCAAAATGCTTTCAATATACCAATACAAATATAATACAGTAGTTTAGAATTGCCTCAAAAGAAATTATCTGATCTCTATTAAAAATACCATTTCATCATTTTCCTATAATCAATGAGGCATACTAGATGAATCTTAATCTTGGAAAAAACCTATCCTATACATCCATAATTTTTCTTGTTATATAACCATATAACATAACACATTTTTCTTTTCTTAAATAATGCAATGCACTTTAAAAATAGCGTTAACTCTAAATACTCCCCTAATAATACTGAAACGTGGATCCACGATTTTGAAAAGCAAATTATATAATTTTTCTTTTTCTTTCCCAGGGGCCCCTTTCTTGTTGGCTGATCAGCGTTTTTTTTAATCTGTTGTAAAAAGACACTAAAGGCTTGCGTTAATGACATGCAAATATTCTTTAAATATTCTTCATACTCATTGTAATATCACACATCATCTTATAGCACAGAAAACATGTAGCAGATATCCAGCAGACATGCCAATACAAAAAGCATATTCATGGACAGGCAATTAACTCAATCCAAAATAAATTAATAAATGTCACACTATGTGACAGACATAATTTGGTTCTCATGTTTGTGCATTATGCATGTCTGCAAACTATGCAAGCAGTACTGCTTTAAGATTAGATCAGAGCACCTGGCAACTGGACAGGAAAGTCAAATTTTGGCAGGAAGTCCATTATTGCAACAGAATTTTGGAAATCAGCTAAAATTTACAAAAACAGACTCCCTCTTTTTTTCTTTCTTAAGACTACAACTCATATTGCTCTTGGACTAGTATTCTCTAATAAATCAGTTATTTAATAGATTATTACGCTGCCATTTTCATCTGTATCAATACTAAGACAAACTTATTCAAATATAATTTAAAATAACACAGCAAAATACCCGTTAACATACATGACAATTAAACTGCGCACTTCAAAATGAGTACCCAAAACAAACATTTATGACAATCATCATTCACACAGAATAAACTTCTAACAGCTGTATTCAGAACATATTATTGTAAGGTATACCAATTTTAGTTTGTATTGGATTTATTTAAGATTTCTGGTACCAAAGGGTTTATTTTTTATTTTTTACAGAAGGGATCCCGTACGGCCATATAACGCGTTTGACTTAAACATTTGTATAACACTTGCATTAACCAGTTGCAACATATGTACCCTGTCAATAGAATTTCTCTCTTATACGCTTATAGAACATTTGGACCAGATTACACAGACATGGTATCACCTGCATTTGTCAGAACTCTCAAAGACTCAAAATATTTATACTACTCCATGTTAAAGGCATGGCAAAATTTTGACCGGTCAATTTGAGTTTCCAAAAGTCATATCAACACAGGTAAAAACCTTTGTCCATGGTTTTCTGATCCTACATTCCATGACCAAAATTTCAAACCCACTTCTTCACAGTTTGGGTCGCAAGCAATAAAATCTCAGCAACCCCATACAATAATTTACAGAATACATACAATTTAAAGCACATACAACATGTGACGTACTGGAATACTACAAGTTAGCTTACAGCACAATATGAAGCATGTGTTGGAACGCTGAAAATATACATTTTGCTCTCTAATTCATAATCATCTAAATTTACAACATAAGTTCTCTGCAACAAACACTCAGGACAGAAAGAATGTGGTGTTTGACGTTTTGAATGAAGTGACTTTTTGTCCCAATATGAAAATAAAGGGCTCATCATATAAACAATCATACATCCCACTCTCATGAAAAAGTGTAGTGGGCTTATAGTACTTTTGACCAAGTATAAAAATAAGGGCTCATTATGCAAACAAACATACATGCAGAGAAATCATGTTAGTTCTAGAATTTTTAGCCCCCCTTAAATAACCTCTAATTTTTTCTTATTCATCATCACCTTTACATGTACTTTTTTACATTCCCTCAATTAAGACTTTATGCTTAAAATTAGCGTTGCACATCATAAAATAGCACATAAATTAGCAAGCCGGAGTAATGCCAAACATCCATCATACCTTTTAACCCCCTTTTTTTTCCTTTTTTTTTTTTTAAAACCATTTTAGTCTGCCAAATTTACATCTACGTTAAATAAATACCACAGGCCACCAAAGACTGGAAATCTGTTTTACAACCTACCAAAGGCAACCTCTACCAAAGAGGGATCTAGGGACGTCTCCCATATGTAAGTGTACATCACAGGACATCACAGCCTACCAAAGGCTTGAAATTCTTTTTAACACCTGGCCAAAGGTGAACCTCTTACCAAAGAGGAAATGTGCACAATAACTACTACTACCTACCAAAGGCAATCCTCCAACCCGTGGAGTAATAGAAGTCTACCTAAGACTTAACAAAATACCATGTCTACCAAAGACATTATCCTGTGAAAATCCCCTTTAAAAATGTAAATAGTGAAAAACCCCATTAAAACAAGAAATGCAATGTGTGGGAGGATGGCAGAAGCAGGCAAAGGTCCCCAACCCCTTAAGGACACACGACAGAAATACTCCGTCATGATACCCTTAAATTCCAGAAGTTGTGTCCCCAAGGGGCTAAAGACCCTCTTACCTGCTAATCCGTTCCCAATTGCTCCCAAAAAACTTCTGACACCAATTTGTTGGGGATAAAATCAGCCTGGGCCCTTTGTGGATGATGGATATTTGCCAACTCATACAGAGCTCTGGAAATTGGAAATGAATAGCAGAGACGTGTTCAATAACCAATTCAAATTGTATTCATACGTCAGTTATATTTATAACCCATTTTCATAGCAGGATGGGAGGGGGAAAAATGACCATATGGGCGTGACAATGACATTGTTTTTCACAAGTTATAAACAGCTGTTTTTAGTTATAATTCGATGTTACATAATGTATGCATATTGGATAAAACCCAGATGATTACAAATACAGAAATCTTGGACAATTAACAAGGTCATTCCAGAATCCTTATCATGTCATGTCATGTCATGTAAATAACAAAATCATGTTCCAATAACATTTCCCGTAAATAGATAAGTCATTGTGACATGAGATACAATTCCAAATTTATTCTTGATTCAAATTAACCCTTACATGAACAGTTAGGATATAGAGCAAAATGGATATTCATATCCTACAGCCCCTAGCCACACATATTACACCACAAACATGAATGAAATTGACCTATTTACACAATAACACAACACAATCAGCTCACTCTACACACACGCAATACCACAAGCAGGCTCCAAACACATGCAACATATACTTTCCTGGCCCTTTTGTCCTCTGGTATCCCACTTATGGAGACACCAGAGACAAGTAAAACATTGCACAATATAAATATATATACTAGTATCAAGTTTGTCCCCCTTAAAATCTACTTACCTTACTAGGGTGGGAACGTCAAGATGAAGGGAGGGAAAATATTCGCCTCCTGACATTATTAAAATTAAGATTATTAGTACACTGTGCTAGCATAATCTTCAATTTTACCACATGACAGGAGGCTTCATATTTTGCATTTTTAACTCTTAGGTAGAAGGGCGAATGCGGCGTTGGACGACGGTCGGAAATAGAATGTCCGAAATGTCGATTCACGTGACCAGTCGGCAGTTTGCAGGATGTCTGATAGAGATGAGCCTGCCAAAAAAGCGGCTGATGCTGCCGCCCCTCGCACGGAGTGTGCGCCAAAGGATGAGTCTATGACGGCTAGAGAAAGGAGCCATTTGATCCATCTGGCTAAAGTGGTGACCGAAACCAGACCACAGGGGCTTACATATGATACCAAAAGTTGTCTTGCTGTTGGTGGACGTAATGTTTCTGTTGCTGCCACATATGCCCACAGAGTCTTGACCACGCACAGTTGAGGGTCCGAGGTGAAGAATGGGTAAAATACAGATGACGAGTCCGATTTGGTCCTCCGTGGAACATGGAATGTGACTCCCTCCGGATTTATAGAAAAGGCATCTTTATCGAATGCCCGGGCATCCGATACCCTCCAGAATGAGACCATGCACAGTAGGAAGGTGAATTTTGCCGTCAGTTGTTTTAAAGATAATAGCTCATTAGGGGGTCATCCCCTTAGGATACGGAGTACCACATTCACATCCCATAGATGTTGATATTTTGGTGCTGGGGGTCGTCTCAGTTTGATGCCCCATAACAGTCGACAGATCAGGGGATCTTGTCCTACCGGTCTTCCTTGGGACGGTATGTGTGCTGCTGAGATGGTGGATCTGACCACGTTGATGGTGCAATACAATTTTCCTTCCTCAAATATCTTCAATAGGAAATTCATAATATCAGACACAGGGGCTGTAAAGGGATCCAGGTTCCGTCCCATGGACCAATCGGTCCAAGATTGCCATGCTGATCAGTAACTCTTTCGTGTTCCAGGAGCCCAGGAATCCCATAAGAGATCCTTAGTTGTTGTCGATAGGTTTCCGGTACACCTTGCTCCCCTGAAAGATTCCAGGCTATCAGGGAGAGGCGTCCATCTAGGAGCATCATATGTGGCTTCCCCATTGGGTTTCTGAGTAGGTTGTAATCGTTCGGTAGTAGAATCGGGTCCTGCCAAGCCAGTTCGAGCAGATCCGGGAACCAGGGTTGGCTCGGCCAGTTGGGTGTCAGGAGAGTTAATCTCACTACCCGTCGCCGAACGTGATAGAGGACCCTCGCGATCATGGCGAATGGGGGAAAGGCGTAAGCTCCTTGTGGTGGCCATTGTTGGGTGAAAGCGTCGACCGCTAGGCATTCTGGGTCTGGGAGCCAGCTGTAAAATTGTGGCACTTGGTGATTTTTGCGTGAGGCAAATAAGTCCAGTATGAAGGGGCCCATCTGTTTGTTCAGGAGGGCAAATATCTGTGGGTTGCCAATCGCTGACGTCTCTCCAGTGTCGGGAGTACCAATCTGCCGTAAGATTTGACTCCCCTGGCAGGTATTCTGCTTGTATCGTGATGTTGTGTGGGAGACAGTAATCGAAGATTTCCTTTGTTAGATCCACTAGTGTTTGGGAGCGTGTACCTCCAAGGTGGTTGATGTATCGCACTGCCGATATGTTGTCCATCCGAAGAAGTATACAACAATTGGATTGTCCTTTCGCCAGACTGCGTATAGCGAATGACCCCACTAGCAGTTCCAGACAGCTGATGTGCATTGAGCGTTCTTGGGTTGTCCATGTTCCTCCCGTGGATGCTTCCCCATCCGTGGCACCCCATCCCAATTGGCTGGCGTCCGATTCCAGCACGAAGTACGGGTGGGTGCCGAAGATGGCTCGGCCGTTCGAAGCTTGCATACAATTGAGCCACCATTCGAGTTCTTGGCGTACCTCGTTCGTTAGCGAGACTGGTTGGTTGTACGTAGCGTTTCGTCGTAGGAAGTGGGTTTTCAATTGTTGCATGGCCCGGTAGTGTAGAGGGCCTGGGAATATGGCTTGTATTGAAGAGGACAGTAGGCCAACAATCCGTGCTAGTTGTTGGAGCAGGATGGAATCGCAATTGAGTACTCTGCGGATTTCCTTCTTGATAGCCGTCACTTTGGTAGACGGGAGATGAAGAGTGCAGGACCTGGAGTCTATCTCGAAGCCCAGGAATTAGATGTTCTGCGCAGGTGTCGTTGCTGATTTGGCCCTGTTGACTATGAAGCCCAGTGATTCCAACAATTGTACTGTGTACTCTGTATGTTGTATTGCCACTTCCCTTGTCCTGCAGAACAAGAGTATGTAGTCTAGGTAAATAATGCACCTGATCCCACGAGTCCTGAGGTGAAAGACTACTGGTTTCAACATCTTCGTAAAGCACCACGGTGCCGAGCTCAGTCCGAAAGGGAGGCAAGTGAATTGCCAGGGAGCGCCGTTCCATAGGAATCGGAGGAAAGGGCGGCTGTCCTCGTGAATTGTGATTGATAGATATGCGTCTTTGAGATCCAGACATGTAAACCAGTCCCTGTCTTGAAGGAGGTCCCTTAGTAAATGTATGCCCTCCATTTTGAAGTGACAGTAGGTCACGTGGGCATTTAACTCTCTTAGATTGATAACCGGTCTGAAATCTCTGGTTTTCTTGCGGACGAGGAACATATTGCTGAAGAAGCCTCCTCGTCCCTGAACGGGCTGTATAGCACCCTTCACGTGTAATTCCCGGAGCTCTATTTCTATGAGGTGCGGGTCTGAGGTTGAGAGATATAGCGGACGTGGAGGAAATTTCTGTACCGGGGTTGTCCGTATTCGATGCAATACCCTTTGACAGTCTGTAGAACCCAGGCGTCTGTGGATAGATTTGCCCAGTTCTGGGGAAAAATAGAGACACGGCCTGCAGACATGGTTAGTTGGGACATAGTTAAGGGTTGTTTTCTTACCTGGGGGAATCTTGCGTGGGCTCGTCGGCGACCTCTGTCTGTGCCCCTCTGATAGTAGGGGTAGCATTGTCGAAAGTCTGCGTCTTGGTAACCCTGTTGCGGGTAAAATTGTTGTGGGTGTCCCGTGCGGGGGCCCGATGGCCAGAATCGGCTGGTGGCATGGCCCCGTTGCCTACCAGCCCTGGGAAAAACACCCCTTGTGAAGTTGCCTCGGAAAACCTTGTTCATGGATGAACAGGCTCTGTTTAGCGAGGTGAAGACATTGACATGTTTATTGAGCTCTTTGAGGAAGGCCTCCCCGAAGAGCTTGCCCTGTGCCTGTGGGCCCAATTCTTTTACCCCCAGATCTGCTAGTTTGGGGTCTATGCGGAACAGTGCTGCGCGGCGCCGCTCTGTGGAGAGGGCCACATTGGTGTTCCCGAGAAAACAGAAGCCCCTCTGGGTCCATTCTCGGATGTCATGTGCCCATTCTCTTATCATGTCCGCATTAAAAGAGTCCGCCCTGGCGTAGGCATCATCCGTCAAATACATTACGCGGGCCAATGGCCCCATCGTGTCCAGGAGCTTGTCTTGTGCCCCTTTTAGACTCCTCTCTATCCCTCTGCGGGGGTCCCGACCTCCCTGCTCCGTGAATGTCAGCATAAGTTAGTTGAATTCCGGTGTGAAGGCTTCCTTATCGGGTAATGATGGTCTTGGGCATTCCGCTCTCATCCGCTTGCGTGCGTGTTTCTCTAGGGGTTTGCGGATCCAGAAATGCATAAACCTGAGGAGGTGCTCAGGTGGGGCCCATTCCCCCGAGCGGGGGTGCCGGATATTTCTGGGGTCAAACATTTTGTGCCCCGTGGTGTCCAGGAATACTTCTTGGTCCTGTGTGATGGTTGAAGCGAAGGCTTCTTCGTCTCCGTAACCCTGGGGCTCACCCAGGAAGGTCTCCGTGACTTAGGCGTTGGAGCCCCAATCACCTTCGTCCGAGTTGGAGATTTCCGCCTGCCATTCATCTAGGATGGAGAGGGAATGTGGCATGTCTTTTTCCTCATCCGAGGAGATTTCCTTAGTGTATGTGGGCTTTGGTGCCATAGGGTGTTTACTGCGCTTCACAGGCGCCTTGCCTTTATTGGTGGCCTTTTTTGATACTTCGCCCTTCCAGTGGCGTTTAGCCAAGCGGTACTTCTCCTGAGAGTTAGTTTCTTGGCTTGTTAGTTTCAGCGCCCGGTGTTAGTACTTTTGCCATTGCCTTTTCCAAGGAAGCGGCCACTGCCGCATTAATCATGGCTTGGAGGTCGTTTGAGTTCTGATTATCCTCCATAGTCAGGGCACTGACAGGCACAGGACTGTATATATATATATATATATGTGGGATTTGGATTCGTGTGAGAGGGACTTATGACAGGCCAGTGGCCGTATATATTGTCGCCAGTGGCGTGCGACAAGCGGACTCTGTAATACTGGGGCTCACTCAGTCGGTCGGAACTGCTTGAACAGTTTCCGTTAGGCAGCACTGAGGGATCTTTCCCAAATGGGGGCTCACCCCTAGCCAGGATACTGGGTAAAACCTAACTGGCTGTCCCACTCCCTAGGGTAATAACACCCACCTTGTTCACTCCATATCTGAAATCACCTGTAGCTGAGAGAAGGCCTCTGTAAACGTGAGCCTTGCAGTGCTGTGCGTTGAACTCCCAACAGTAGCACCAACAAAATGGTTGCCGCGGTGAACAGGAAGAAAGCCCGGGAAGAAAACGGCTTTAAAAACCATTAAGGCGTTCGGTAAAAATCTCACAAACGGTTCTGTTCGTGGGCTGTTGAATTTGCTGAACGCCCATTGAGGGAGAAGCTGCAAACGGACTGGGTTATTATATGAACCCAGTCAGTTCGTGCAACTGAGTGCACTGGGGCTTCCCTCGCATTTGTGCAGGAGAGGCACGAACTGAGCGTGCCCTCTCCGTTTGTGCAGTTGTAGGCGAATGCGCACGAACACCCTGAGCTAGCCTGCTCTGTTCATGCAGTAAAATGTCACGAACAGGGCGGGAAAAACCTATGTCAAAGTGGAAAACTTAGCCACTCGAGGATAAAGAGGGGAGGGGACGGGAGGGGACAGGAGGGGAGGGGAGGGAGGGAAGGGAAATTAGGCTTTCCCCACAGAACGGGTCTGAGGTGAAACAGGGGAGATCCCCAGAATGGTGAAACCATTAAAGGGGTACCCCAATGACAGTTTCCCTGTCACCCCCCAGTACATATATAAGCAGTTAAATTAAGCTATGCATACAACACTATTAACATACTAACATATACAGGGAGTGCAGAATTATTAGGCAAATGAGTATTTTGACCACATCATCCTCTTTATGCATGTTGTCTTACTCCAAGCTGTATAGGCTCGAAAGCCTACTACCAATTAAGCATATTAGGTGATGTGCATCTCTGTAATGAGAAGGGGTGTGGTCTAATGACATCAACACCCTATATCAGGTGTGCATAATTATTAGGCAACTTCCTTTCCTTTGGCAAAATGGGTCAAAAGAAGGACTTGACAGGCTCAGAAAAGTCAAAAATAGTGAGATATCTTGCAGAGGGATGCAGCACTCTTAAAATTGCAAAGCTTCTGAAGCGTGATCATCGAACAATCAAGCGTTTCATTCAAAATAGTCAACAGGGTCGCAAGAAGCGTGTGGAAAAACCAAGGCGCAAAATAACTGCCCATGAACTGAGAAAAGTCAAGCGTGCAGCTGCCACGATGCCACTTGCCACCAGTTTGGCCATATTTCAGAGCTGCAACATCACTGGAGTGCCCAAAAGCACAAGGTGTGCAATACTCAGAGACATGGCCAAGGTAAGAAAGGCTGAAAGACGACCACCACTGAACAAGACACACAAGCTGAAACGTCAAGACTGGGCCAAGAAATATCTCAAGACTGATTTTTCTAAGGTTTTATGGACTGATGAAATGAGAGTGAGTCTTGATGGGCCAGATGGATGGGCCCGTGGCTGGATTGGTAAAGGGCAGAGAGCTCCAGTCCGACTCAGACGCCAGCAAGGTGGAGGTGGAGTACTGGTTTGGGCTGGTATCATCAAAGATGAGCTTGTGGGGCCTTTTCGGGTTGAGGATGGAGTCAAGCTCAACTCCCAGTCCTACTGCCAGTTCCTGGAAGACACCTTCTTCAAGCAGTGGTACAGGAAGAAGTCTGCATCCTTCAAGAAAAACATGATTTTCATGCAGGACAATGCTCCATCACACGCGTCCAAGTACTCCACAGCGTGGCTGGCAAGAAAGGGTATAAAAGAAGAAAATCTAATGACATGGCCTCCTTGTTCACCTGATCTGAACCCCATTGAGAACCTGTGGTCCATCATCAAATGTGAGATTTACAAGGAGGGAAAACAGTACACCTCTCTGAACAGTGTCTGGGAGGCTGTGGTTGCTGCTGCACGCAATGTTGATGGTGAACAGATCAAAACACTGACAGAATCCATGGATGGCAGGCTTTTGAGTGTCCTTGCAAAGAAAGGTGGCTATATTGGTCACTGATTTGTTTTTGTTTTGTTTTTGAATGTCAGAAATGTATATTTGTGAATGTTGAGATGTTATATTGGTTTCACTGGTAATAATAAATAATTGAAATGGGTATATATTTGTTTTTTGTTAAGTTGCCTAATAATTATGCACAGTAATAGTCACCTGCACACACAGATATCCCCCTAACATAGCTATAACTAAAAACAAACTAAAAACTACTTCCAAAAATATTCAGCTTTGATATTAATGAGTTTTTTGGGTTCATTGAGAACATGGTTGTTGTTCAATAATAAAATTAATCCTCAAAAATACAACTTGCCTAATAATTCTGCACTCCCTGTACATAAAAAGACAGTTAAGAAATCAGTACTCTCACCTGACTTGTGATGGAGCAGCAAAGAAAGAGGAAATGATTGTCTAGACTGGGACTTATATACTCTCTGACTCAATCTGGTTCTTTCTTTAAACAGTTTTTTCTTTGCTGCTATGGAGTTAGTAAAGAAAGTTAATGCAAAATATGAAGCCTCCTGTCATGTGGTAAAATTACATTGCAGCTGGTGGAGCCTGTAGACCAGCAGTAGCCTTGACTTCTGTAGCAAAAGCTATTATAAAGTGGCTATCCCCTCTGGAAGAGGATATTAAGAAAGGAGTGCACAAATCTTCTCTAATAGAATCCTTATGCAAGCTAAAATGGGCAGCTGAGTTTGTTCCTTTTGCCTCTCTTGATCTGGTCAGAACCCACGCTAAAAATATGGCTTTATCGGTAGCCGCACGTAGAGCACAATGGTTAAAGTCCTGAGTGCTGATTTATTTTCTATGAACAGTGTCTGTGGCATTCCTTTTTAATTACATTTATTGTTTGGCAAACAGTTAGAGAAAGCTATTAAACATGCAGCAGAGGGTAAGTAATTGTTTCTTCCTCAGATTCTAAGGGGCAAGAAGAGCTCTCAAGGTTGGCAGGATAGAAGATCATTTCGAGAGAGGCCATCCTTTCGGGATTCCAGAAACTATAGACCAGGAAAAGAGTTTTCTAGAGCCTCAACTTGGAAAGGAGGTCAGTCATTTAGAAGAAAACAGAAACAGGTCCTCAACAGGTTCAAGAGCAGCAAACAGACCATTCTGAAGGTTTGGGTCCCCAGTTACTAAAAGTAGGAGCTTGTCTTCTTCTTTTTTGGAAAATCTGGGCTCAAGCAAGACTAGATCCTTGGACTATCTCCATTCTCAAAGACCGATGCAGACTAGAGTTTCAGGAGTTTCACCTTCACAATTTTTTCATAGCATCAAAGCATCAAAGACTCCAAGTATAGCTCTGAAAAGACAAGCTCTTGTAAGAGATATTTCAAAACTTCTTTGGGAAAATGTAATTTCAAGAGTACCTTGAGCAGGAAGATTGCAAGGGATTTATTCCATTCTCCTTCTGGTCCTGAAGGCCTCCGGAGATTGGCTTCCAATCCTAGATCTGCACAAGCTAAATCTTTCCATAAAGGCTCGAAAGTTCAGGATGGAGTCTTTGTCATCAATAATCTCAGTGGTAAAGCCAGGAGATTGGGTGATTTTAATAGATCTGAAGGACGCCTATTTTCACATACCTATAGCGGAACACCATCAAAAATTTCTAATGTTTGCCATTCTGGGAAACCTTTTACAATTTAGAGCCATGCCCTTCGGTATAAGCACCACACCCAGAACCTTCTCAAAAGTCCTTCTAGCTCTGATAACGCATTTGAGGTTGCAAGGTATGAACATATATCACTATCTAGACAACATTCTGCTAGTTGGAGAAACAAGAGAAAGCATCATAGATCAGAGAGACAAGGCAATTTTGATTTTAGAGAAGTTTGTTTTGATCATCAACTATCAAAAGAGCCAGTTGATTCCAGCTCAGAGAATGCTTCTTTTTGAGCATGGTTTGACACTGTATATGGAATGGTGTTCCTTTCAGAAGAGAGAAGAAAGTACAAGAAGTAACTTCAATGAGGTCGGTCAAAGCAGAAATATTCATGAGCGTGCTAGGCAACTTTTCTGCAATGATTGGTCTCGTAAAGTGGGCTCAGTGGCATCTTCGTTCTCTACAGAGGCAGTTCTTAAAAAACTTCAAACAAAACAGAGACAAGTGTTCCAAGAAGATACTAATCTCACGAAGTCTGCAAAATGACTTGAAATGGTGGCAAATTCCTTTAACCCTTTGCAGAGGTTTACTCCTAGGGGAAGTAGAGTGGTTAACCATAACGACCGACGCCAGTGGCCAAGTCTGGGGAACTCACCTTCTGCAGTGGGATGCTCAAGGGAAATGGAGACAGAAAGCCTCCTATGTTCCAGCCAACATTTTGGAACTTTGAGCAGCGTACTGAAGGGGAATTGGGTGAAGATTCGAATGGACAACTGAACAGTGGTGTCATATATAAACAAGCAAGGAGGCACCCAAAGCAAGACTATTCTAAGAGAACAGGAAACCAACATGTTATATGCTCAGAACAGGATATTAGGGTTAACAGCAGTGTATGTCCCAGGAGAAGAAAATTCAAGGGCAGACTTTCTCAGCCACTATTACCTGGACCCAAATGAATGGCAACTGAATCCTGAAGTCCTCCTTCAACTGACACAAAAATGGGGCATTCCAGAGGTGGACCTAATGGCAACAGCTTTCTCAACTTTGAATTTCTTCTCCCGAACATTCCACCCCAAGACCTTGGCCACAAATGCCCTGTCCAGCAGATGGTTCTTCAATCTTCCCTATGTTTTTCCTCTGTTCCTGCTCATCGAGAGAACCCTACAGAAAATCAAGCTGGAACATCTTCAGGTTATGCGATGATACCATTCTGGCCTCGCAGACCATGGTTCCCACTTCTCAAGTCCATGTCAACAGCGCCTCCATGGGAACTTCCAAAGAATCACAATCTTTTGATTCAAGGGCTAACAATTTACCCATTTCCGAAAAACCTTCACTTGACGGCACGGAAACTGAAAAGAGGAATCTAATTATGAAAGGTTTTTCTCAATCAGTAGGTAACACCCTGTTGCAATGCAGAAGAAAATCGACTTCCTCTATATATTATTGTTTTGGTTGTTTTTTTCGAAATGGGCCAAGGATAACAATATATCTTGTTTTTCTCCAACAGTCTTGGATTTCCTTCAAACAGGTTTTTATGAGTGCAAGTCTCAGCCTTATCTGCCCTTATTGGAATTAGGTGGGCATTGGACTCCATGGTAGCCTGATTTCTTACAGCAGTCAAAAAAGTGAAATGTATTGTTGGATACCTTTCTCCACCTTGGGATCTAAATTTGGTTTTAAAAGCTTTGTCTCTTCCACCCTTTAAACCTTTACTAGAATCTTCAGATTGTTTGCTTACACTGAAATGCCTCTTCCTTGTAGCAGTCACTTCAGGCAGAAGGAGTTCAGAGATCAAGCCTTATCTGCGGAAAAACCTTATACTGTATTTTACCAGGATAGAGTGGTCCTACGCACAGTCCTAGAATTTCGTCCAAAGGTAATGTCAAATTCCATCTTAATGAGGAAATTATTTTGCCTTCCTTCTATCCATCATCTTTGAATCAAGAAGAAGAGAGATAGATGTTGTTCGATTACTTGACTAAAACAGAAAAATGAAGACAGTCCTCAAGACTTTTTCTAAACTTTAACATAACAGAGGTTTTGCAGCATCTAAGTCTACATTAAGTCATTGGATTTTTTGAGCCATTTCTTCTGCATATCAGGTGCAAGAAGTTTCGGTTTCTTCTAGTTTAAGGGAACATTCTACAAGAAAAATAGTGAGAAACTATGTCACCCAATCCAATTTTAATGGGTTAGGGACATAGTGGTCAGTTTGGTGGTGCCAGAACCACCAGTGGGCCTGAACCCTGGGAATGATAATTACAAAAAGGTGAATACACCCCAAACAACTGGGGATTCTAATCTGGTGTGTAAAAACCCACCGAAGGGCAGGCTATTTTAGCTGCTGTCCGTTCTCAGAATACTCTTGCGACCCATTTTTTGCTCTCCATTAGTTTAAAGGGTAATCCAGACGTGGACCCCTTGCTCACGGTGCCTAGAGAGATATCAGCTATGCCTCACTGATGATGCCTAACAAGGCTGAAACGATCGTCTGGGGTTGCTGTATCTCTCGTGCAGAGAGAACTTGCTGGCATTTCGGATCTGGACTGCCCGTATGGGTGGGACCAGTCTGATATGCTTCAGATATGTTCTCTCTGTAATGTCACAAGATGAGCTAAAACCAGCTTGAGATCTGAGCGGGGACCCACCAAAGGGCAGGCTATTTTAGCTGCTGTCCGTTCTCAGAATACTCTTGCGACCCATTTTTTTGACTCCATTAGTTTAAAGGGTAATCCAGACGTGGACCCCTTGCTCACGGTGCCTAGAGAGATATCAGCTATGCCTCACTGATGATGCCTAACAAGGCTGAAACGATCGTCTGGGGTTGCTGTATCTCTCGTGCAGAGAGAACTTGCTGGCATTTCGGATCTGGACTGCCCGTATGGGTGGGACCATTTTAATATGCTTCAGATATGTTCTCTCTGTAATGGCACAAGATGAGCTAAAACCAGCTTGAGTTCTGAGCGGGGACCCACCGAAGGGCAGGCTATTTTAGCTGCTGTCCATTCTCAGAATACTCTTGCGACCCATTTTTAGCTTTTAATAACTTCCCTTTACAAGAAGGTGGTAGAGAGGCAGTCTAAATTCCCACAGCTATGCAAAATGTATCCAGTAACATGGAGACTTTATTAAATAAAAGGATACAAATTTAAAAAGCCAGAGAGCATAAATAGTTGCTATGTATATAAAGCACACCAAATCTTATCTTTGATCAATTAAATTCAAAATGCAGCTATATTGATTGGCTAGACTTAGCTTTGTAATTAATGCTAAAATAGAATGACAGGATAAGCCGGTGGACGGAAGGTTCAGAGTTAAGAAGTGCCCTTCGCCACTTGTTCTTGGTGAGGACTAATGGCTAGCCTTTTACCATGTGACTATGGCCCCTGGGAAGTATTGCCTGTTAAAAACTCAATTTGTGCAGATGGGGTTCTAAACCACTATGTATGGCCCTTTAACACCTATGGGAAAGGATCTGTACTTTTAAACTGGTATTTCAGATGCAGCCGAAGTGCCAAAGTAGTCAAAGTGGCCGCCATTCGACAAGCGAACACGTGGCAGCGGCCATTTTAATTTAGCTGAACGCGGTCAGCGTTTGCCGAACTAAAATCGGATACTCGACGGCACGAACACTGCTGACGTTTTACCTTCTCTGGAGCTTCAACCCTTCGAATGGAGTCGAACGGTGTTCAACAATTCGAACGCCACTTTAACATGGACATTTGCACAAGCAGTTGCCGTTGGTCTATTTGAACTGCATTTAACATGGGAAATAGACCGGCCACACAGCCAAATTCTGTGGAACTGTCTTGGGCATGAAATCTTGCATGGGGTCGGTCATTGGAGACTTCCACAAAACTTGAACCCCATGGCGATTTTATTCTGATCGTGGGATCTGAGCGCTGTTCGGATATATTGAGCGCTCAGATCCAAGCTATGTGGGGGTTCTGTTCAGTACAATAGGAATGATGTATTTTTATGTATTTTTACTGTTATTGTAAAATGGAGATATTTTCCGTAAGTGGAGATAATTGAGTTTACTACAGTTACTTAAGCCAATTATCTCCAGGATAGAAGGGAGGGATTTTACTGTGTATGTGGGAATGTTAGACATTGTTGTATTGTTCCCATTGGTTTGTGTCCCTTTTGTCCCAGTTTACCACCAGGTCCAGGGGGTGTGCCTCTGGTCTGAAAATGTGTATAAAAGGAATGCCTTTGTGCTCATTAAACAGATCATCTTGTACCTTCATGACGTTTTGGCTCATGTTTGAGGGATTGGAGAACTACACTCTGGGGATTGACATAATCAATCACTATACTCCCCAGGGTATAATCACTAAGCTCTGCTAAGAGCTTGTTCCTGCTCTATGAATTAAAGAGAGAGGTCTACCCACTGGGAGCTGGACCCTGGTCTTGGGTCCAGGGTAGGTAGGAGGCAGCCAGACCCCAAACAAGCTGCAGCGGTTCTTGGGGTCTGCGGTGGTTATGGTGTCTGGTGGAGTGCTGGGAGACCTCGGAAAGCACTAGGAGCATCCGTCAGCGAAAGGTACCCAGTCTACACCAAAGAAACTACAAACAAAGGAGGTAGCGGGCAAAGAGGGTACTGTATAGGAGTTAAAGACTAGAGTGAAATATAATAGCTAAGGGTATTATTCCCAGGGTAAGGGCGGCATACAAGTAGTTACCGCTAGTAGCAATGAGGAACATAAATCCTGCAGATATCCTTGCTAGCAAGCGATCCATATTTCATAGAACCGGGGGGGGGGAGGGGGGAGGAAGGGGATAATCATCCATACAGAGCAGCCTTGTCTTGTAGGTGCTATGTTCCCTGCCACTAGTCCCTGAATCTCCTAGTAATCACCTTCTTGGGTGTTCTATGCTAGTCCCTCATCTCTCCTAGATAACTACCTCTGCTCCAATCTACCGATAAACAAAAAGAAAAAGGTACTAAACACTAAGTAAGTGCATGGTGCTTAAAGTGCTCAAAATCAAGTGAGGGTAAAAAAGGCCCGATGCGCAATTTGCTGCCTGAAGCTGCACCTCCGTCAGGGGATAATCTTCTCTCCGTGGGAACATTCGACAAGATTCTTGGCATCATCATGGGCAGCTGCAACTAACACTCCTATTGAGAGCATTTGTAGACTGCTACCTGGGCATCAGCCAACACCTTTATAAGGTATTATGCCTTGGATGTAAGATCTCAGAAGACTACAGAGTTTGGCAGAAATATTCTTTCTATAGTTTCATAAAATATTTTGTTTTGGAATAATAAAAATTCCATTGAGCATTCTAGCATTGTGGCGTTTATTTATTTTGGTGTTTTTTCTCCCTCAAGTTTAATGTGGGTATTACCCTATTGTGATGCTGCTATTAGAAAATGTATTCATACTTACTGTAATTTTCTTTTCCTGTATAGATCCATGGCAGCATCAATTTTTACATCCCTTCTTCTTGTTTGTTTTCTTTCTGTTATTCTAGGCCTTCGAGCGTGTTACAAGACTGAGGACTCAGAGAGGGGAGGTCCTATTTATATTTTAGTTCCTATACTAAACAGCCACGTGGGCAGAGCTAACCCTATTGGGATGCTGCCATAGATCTATCCAGGAAAAGAAAATTACGAAAAGTATGAGTACATTTTCTAAATGAATACACTCAAATTGACTGGTGCAACACTGCTTGTGGCTTTTCTAAATGTACACAGCAGTGTGGAGTGTTTGCTGCTGAGCACTCTAATGCCTCTCACTTTATTGGAAATATTGAATTTTTTTTTTCCACTAAACATAAAAGACAAAAAAAAAAAAAATAATAGCATCTGAAAAAATAAACTTTTTCAGAAATTGGTCAAAATAAATAAATTACTTAATTAATAAATAATCATAATAATGATCCAACTCCATTAATGTGTTTTTATTTTGTTTTTCTATTTAGATTTTGCTTGGACAATTGGTAGCAAGATTATGTAAGTGCATAATGGGCATTTTGCTGAGGCACTCGGTAGCTGGACTTTTTGTCCCCATGGGGAGATGACCACTCCTTGATTGACCTGTCAATGGGTAAGACCAGATAGGTGGTCTAGGTTGTTCAATTCATTTTCTTTTTCAACTTATTGTTAAGTTATCCCTTCCCCTACACTATCTTCCCTTCCCCTTTTGGAGACAGGCGCACTGGAGCTATGACGTCAGTACACTGGAAGGGCCAATAACCCAGACATCCATGGATTGGAAGGGACAGGTCTGGATCGGTATAGGCTGAAGGGGAAGCCTCTAAGGCAAAATAATCGCAAAACACATTTCCATTATGACTCTAAAAATAACCTCCCTAAATGTTAATGACCTGAATACCCCCATAAAGCGCAGATGTTTTATCTAAGAATTCAAAAGGCAAAAATAGCCTTTCTCCAAGAAATGCATTTATTGCAAACTGCAAAAATAACCACAAATGTGGTAGGGCATGGTAATTAGCTCCAAATATTTGCGCTCTGATGGTATAATCTCCATGATATTCCATGGATCTGTAGAATATCTTGATCTTGCATGTGGGAGCCTTTATGCTTTATATTTGTTTCAGCAGCAGGTGTGGTAGAACCTAAGTGCTACTGGTGGAGAGCAAAATTGGTTTGTTGCTATACTCCTGTGCCCTGACAAGTGTAAATCCTGAATAACTTGAGCTAGAGAACTTATACCAAACCAGCTACCGAAAAAACTACCAACCATGCCTGAGCGCATATATTTGGAGCTAATTACTAGCTCCAAAAAGTGCAAAAGATTTTCCTTTTATTTATCTCACCAACCATCTGAAAATACTACACCATATTTAGTTTTTTTGTCCTCTTTTTTTTGCATATTGAATTTTCCTGATTGGATTTTGAAGATATTTTTAAGCTCCTGCTTCCCTCTGTCCTTTTGCCACACCATCCATGACCAGAAAGAAGCTGCCTACCTGCACTACACTGAAGTGAGAGAAACCTTACCTTTTGTACTATAAATGCATGGCAATGCCTTTTAACTTGCCGGCTGCGGACACAACATAAAGGTTACGCTAAAACATATTAAGTATTTAGGTATTAAATTAACTGCCAACCCAGATAGGTTGTATCAGAAAAAAATATTTCAACCTGATTAAGACACTGATACAAGATACATGGACAGACAAACCAATTTCATACATAGGCAGGATGCACACTAAAAAAATTAATATGTTACCAAGATTATTTTTTTTTTATTTCAAGCGCTTCCAGTAACAGTAACCAAAAAACATATGGCTAATCTATAAAGTGCTATTGACAAATATACTTGGCAAAATAAGCATCATAGAAAAGTCAGGAACATACTTCACAGAACTAAACAGTAAACAGAGGGGAAGATTGGATCTCCCACATTTATATTTATTCTTGGCACTCTCCTCCTGATAGGCGTTGATGGGTAGATTTAGGGTTCTCTGTTTGTGGGTTCCGGCTTTTCCTGAATTCTGGATATGGGTGCCCAGTACCCACAGACCACTTATTCTGACCGAGTGCTCAGCCATCCTGAATTCAATAAGGTTATAGGGTAAGACAGCCCTACGGTGTCCTTTGGCTACTTTTCTCTCACCCCTTACGCCTTATCTGAGAAACAGAGCTTTCATACAGGCATGACAGCAAAATAATTCCAGTGGATTGAGAACACAGGAATGCAAAGATATATGAAAACAACACACTACGGTCATTTGATGAATTAAAATCAATAACTCTCCCCTAACCAACAGGAATTAATTTATGTGCAATTAAGATACTTTGCCATAGAAGACATGGTTAGAACAGCAGCAAAAAAAAGACTCAGGGTCATGGACACATCACAAAAAAGGGCTTATCACTTTAATATACAGTTGTGCTCAAAAGTTTGCATACCCTGGCAGAAATTGTGAAATATTAGCATTGATTTTGAAAATAGGAGTGATCATGCAAAAAAAATATTTTATTGAAGTATAGTGATCATATGAAGCTAATTATTATCACATTTGACTTGTTTGGCTCCTTTTTAAATCATAATGATAACAGAAATTACTCACATTGTCCTGATCAAACGTTTTCATACCCTTGAATGTTTGGCCTTATTACAAACACACAAGGTGACACACAAATGTTGCAGTTAAAGGTTAATTTCCCACACCTGTGGCTTTTTAAATTGAATTTAGTGTCTGTGTAATGAGTTTGTTAGCTCTCACATGGCTGCACTGAGCAGGCTAGAAACTGAGCCATAGGGAGCAGAAAATAATTGTCAAAAAACCTGTGTAACACGGTAATGGAACTTTATAAAGTTCGAAAAGACTATAAAAAGATATCAAAAGCTTTGAAAATGCCAGTAAGTATTGTTCAATCCCTTATTAAGAAGTGGAAAATTCGGGGATCTCTTGCTACCAAGCCAAGGTCCGGTAGACAAAGAAAGATTTCAGCAAGAACTGCCAGAAGAATTGTTCAGGATACAAAGAAAAACCAACAAATAACCTCAGGAGAAATACAGGCTGCTCTGAAGAAATATGGTGTGGTTGTTTTGGCGTACAAAACAACGATACTTGAACAAAAAAGAGCTGCATGGGCGAGTTGCAAGAAACAAGCCTTCACTGCGCCAATGCCACAAAAAATCCGGTCACAATATGCCCGACAACACCTTGACACACCCAGGGCCAGTGCGTCCCATAGGCTAAGTAGACGACCACTTAGGGTGCCTACTTAGGGGGGGCGCCAGCAGTTGCTTTATTGCTTTTCTGGCCGCCCCCTATCAAGTGGGATTGATTATATATAGCGTCCCACGGCGGCCGCTGGCCGCATTACCGGGCGATAGGGAGCACTTACTTGTAGACTAGTGCCCGGTAGAACATCGGTCCGGCATTCACCACAGCCTGCTAATTCAGGACCCCTCTCCTAGTCAAGCACCGCAGCAGTGCAAGGCCGAGTTATTCACTCGCTCCCGCTCCCGCCCCCACTCGCTCCCGCCCCCTGTACATATTGACAAGGGGGCGGGAGAATAACAGGAAATGGGGCTTGGGGAAACAGTGTCGGCCACACAGTAAAGAAGACAGGAGTGAAGAGCAAAGTGGAATGAAGTTAAGAGAGAATGAACAGTGTGTTTCGTAGAATGTGTGTCAGTATGTTTCAGTATGTTTGTGTATGTCAGTCTTTTTGGGTCTGTGTGTATGTATGGGACTTTGTGTATGTGTGTGTATGGGTCTGTGTGTGTGTGTGTGTGTATGTATAGGTGTGTATGGGTCTCTGTGTGTCTGCATTGGTCAGTGTCTGTGTATCGGTCAGTGTGTGTGTCTTTATGAGTCAGTGTGTGTGTGTGTCTGTTTGTGTGTATGGGTCTTTTTGTGTGTATGGGTCTCTGTGTGCATAGGTCAGTGTGTGTCTGCATGAGTCAGTGTGTGTGTAGAGGGGGATCAGTGTGAGCGTATGTGTGTGTCAGTGTGTGTGTCTGTATGGGTCAGCGTGTATGTGTATGGATCAGTGTATGTAAGCCTGCATGAGTGGGTGGAACGAATGGGGCGGCAAAAATCCTTGCACTGGCCCTGGACACACCTCACAGCTTCAAGCACACAGTAATTTTGAGTGACGAGACCAAAATAGAGTTCTATGTTTGGAGAGGGGTCAACAAGGCCTATAGTGAAAAGAATACCATCCCCACTGTGAAGCATGGTGGCGGCTCACTGATATTTGGGGGGGGGATGAACTCTAAAGGCACTTTAGGGGAATCTTGTGAAAATTGGTGGCAAGATTAATGCAGCGCATGGGACGCTCTTGGACTTTCCAGCATGACAATGACCCTAAGCGCAAGGCCATGTTGACCCTCCAGTGTTTACAGCAGAAAAAGATGAAGGTTCTGGAGTGGCCATCACAGTCTCCTGACCTTAATATCATCACGCTACTCTGGGGAGATCTCAAACGTGCGATTCATGCAAGACGACCAAAGACTTTGCGTGACCTGGAGCCATTTTGCCAGACTTTTAAACAGGGGACATTTTGTTTTTTTCTTTGTTGCTGTAACGGGCACCCCGGGACATAAAAGGGGTTAAACGCCATTTAGAGGATATTCCCTTTCCAGATATACAGACAGCTACTGTAGACACCAATCAACCGAACCGGAGAAGCATTTGAATGCCGTAAACAGCCTAACCGGAACCATACGAATGCTGTAAACAGCCGAATAGGAAAAAACATGGTCTTTGTCAAGCTTGATTGAACCCACTCCATCACAACGTTTTGACCTACACAGTCTTTGTCAAGCTTGACAAAGACCCTGTAGGTCGAAACGTTGTGATGGAGTGGGTTCAATCAAGCTTGACAAAGACCATGTAGGTCAAAACTTTATGATGGAGTGGGTTCAATAAAATTGCCTGGTTTGTACCTTGGAGTGCCTGGACCTTTTTCTATTTTTGTTACTCAGTATGTCTGTGTGTGCCAGTATGTCTGTCTATGTGTGTGCCAGTCTGTCTGTGTGTGTGTGCCAGTATGTCTGTCTGTTTGTGTGCAAGTATGTCTCTGTGTGTGTGCCAGTTTGTGTATGTGTGTGTGTGTGTGTGTGTGTGTCTCCTCTTGGTGCAATAGGCCACTTGACTGGATTTGCACCCCAGGACTAAGCCTGCCAGCCCTCCCCTGCCCATGGTCATTGCTGTTTGCAAGGCCCATGCATGGTTTCCCCTCCAATAGTCAAAGATAGTTCAATAGAATCATTCTAGCAACTAGGCGAGCTCTGACATACGTGTGGTTGAAGATGGAAACCCCAGAGAAAGAAAAAGTAATTTCTAAAATAAAGGATAACCATCTTACGGGCAGATTCACTGCACAGGTCAAAAATACACTTAAGACATTTAGTAAGGTATGGCAGCCATCGGAAGGATATACTGGTTACTAATACATGGGACAATCTCAAGCTTTCCTGTTTTGTGGGTCATGTGGTGATCTCTGCGGGGGAGACCTCCTCCATAGAAAAGCATTGGGAGAATATTGCGCATGTGTGACAAAACACCACGCTGCTCCAATCAGCATCTCCTCCTTGAGATGCATTGAATCAATGCATCTCTATGGAGAGCATTCAGTGCCTCCATGCAGAACTTTTTGTCAGACTGTGCAGTACTAACACAGAAAGCACCACCAGTGACCGTCTGAGTGACTGCTACTAGAGGTGTTCCTAGGCAGTAACATAAACAATGCATTTTCTCTTAAAAGTCAGTGTTTACATTAAAAAGCCTTTAGGGATAGACTATATACACCAGAACAATTAAATTAAGCTGTAGTTGTTCTGGTGACTGTAGTGTCCCTTTAAGAAAATATATGTTTATATTAGAAGATCTCCTAGATTAATGAGTAGATTCTTTTATGCTCTTTTACTTAAATAAAAGTTGACATGTACATTTTAATTACCAGAATTATAATCAAATCTTTTAATAGAACATGGCCCATAATGAAGTAGCACATTATGAAACCCCAGTGTTATAATTCAAGTATCAGGGACACAATAAACAATGGACTTTATTATATTTCTTGTGATTCATGGAGAACTGATTCCATGAAGACATGTCCATTCGTACCGTAGTTCTACAGCATTTTTCTTAATTTACAAACACTGATGCAATTCTCCCTTTCAGGGGACAGAAATGCCTCATAAGTTATAACATGTGCTGTGTTGCTATTATCATAATTCAAACAAACTGTGGGACAATGCTGAGAGAGAAAATTATTTGGAGCTTCGGGGATTCTGTGAAACCTAGAGTGGTTTATCTGAAATGTGGGTAGTATGTTCTCTGCACTCTGATTGGTGCAGTTAGTGTATTGCTGATTGGTCAAGCTTTGCTCTTACCTGCTCCAGACAGACAAAATGGAGGGAAGCTGCTGCACTACATATACAGCCAACTTCTCTTTTCAATATCCCATTGTGGTGTGAACATTAAAAGATATTTTATTTTTAAAAAATTATAATAATAATAAAAATAAAAACCATTTACTGACATTAATGTTAAAAAACAAGTTAAAAAAAAAATCATCTTATGAGCAATTAAATAACTAATAAATTGACCTACTTTAAAGGTACACTCCGGGCCCCTAAAGCACTTCAGGTTGCTGAAGTGTTTAAGTGTAAGGAGTGTGTCCTATTTTTTTCATATAAAAAAGTGCAGATTTCAATAAAAATTGGTACCTTTATAAATGTACCTTCTTACATCCCCCAGCTGTCAATCAGACAACCTGTCCACTTACTTCCTGGTTTGGTTAGCTCAGTGGAGCCAGCAGACAGCAATTGTCCAGAGCACCTGCCTTGCAAAGACTTCTCATTGAGTTGCACTGGGAATTCTGTGATTGGACAGCCAGAGAAAGTCTGAGCTGGGGAAGAAGGGGAGGGATTGCATAGGCAGCAGACAAGAAATCTGATGGTTTTGCAAATTGTGCAAAAATATTTAATTATTAAATGCATGCATATTTTCATTAAAGGATATAGCTTTAACATAGTGATTTATTTATTTGTATTTGGGCAGTGGAGTGTCTCTTTAAGGTAGATGGTTGAGGGAGATTATACCATTTTCAGGTTATCTTGAGCCAAGTGGTTATTTGTGGCTTCAATTCTTAACTAAATATTGTAAACTATATCTAATGTTGTCACAGTTGAGGCCTTTCCGCCATTACATTTCTCACTGTGGTCATGTTAGCTCTTGGTAAAATGGAATAGGTAATGCTCCTTTATTAGGGGGAATTAAAGGTCACCATGTCCACTGAGAGTCTGTTAGTCCATTTGCCAAATGCAGCTGAACTTGTATCCATTTTGTGAGTTTTGTTAGGTAGAAGAAAGATGTTTCTGTTAATGTCAACCCATTCAAGACCGCTGATTTACCAGGACCCTTTTGGATATTTGTTTAACCCTCTTTTTATGAGCGGTTAAAACAGCAATTGAAGCTGGGTGTTATCCGTGTGAAAGGATATACAATTATCAAGACCCTAGTCTCTAGTGACAATTAGGTGTGTATCCAACTAGCCATAGGCTACCCAGAGTTATTTCTCTGTAACAGCCTGTATCCAGTGCTTCAGTTGCTAATTAGTGAAAAACTAAAACAAAAGTTATTTTTTTTTAATAAAACACACCCATGTGGTGTACTGTTTAATGCCAAACTTTAACAATGTGCCTTGCAATTACCTTAACATTGTCCACCCCATTGTAACTCAAAGCTCAATGCATTATGGGAACAATGCCACAAGTTTCAGATCATATCTGCTCGTGTTTTTTGGCATTGTAACAACTACATGGCTTTAATAATTCGTTTTTAACCATTTCTGTCAGTGACTTGGAGAGCTTTATCCTTAGTAATAACAGTAGCTGTGTTCCTGCCTGTAGATCTGTATTGAGCTTTCCATGTGCCCATAGGCTTGTGCTAATTTAATTTGACAAACTACAAGTATAAATGACATCAGTGACATGCTCATCAGCTTTTTTATTTCTCCTAGAGTCTTTAGCATGCTACATTAACCTGACAATGTTTACTCTTAGGCTCATTTAACAGTACAATTCATGCAGTTCACATTTGCTGGCAATTTTACATTGACATCACATATGTTAACTTCTAGCGTGAGAAAACAGTAATAATCTGGGATATTTTTTTTTCTCTTTGCTGAAGTCAGATATGCCATTTCTGTTCCCCTGACTCATGTTACCATAGATTCGTATGGTTAATGTCTTCACAGAAAGACTCTGAAAGGTCATATTGTCTTGTTCATTTGGAAGATGTTCCTTTCATTCCAGGTCATTCGTGTTTAATGTCAACAAAGTGATTCCATTCCATCAACACTATTACACTGATCTGGTGGTAATATTAGAAAATAGATACACTGTTCTTTTCTAGAAATGGAATTAAAGTACCCATACACCTCTGTATATTGCTCTGACCTGTTCCAAAATATTTGCGTCCACTTCCATGAAATATGACTTCAAGTTGAGCTCACATCATAAGGGAAATTTCCGAAAACTGGGTCCTTTGCCCAAATGTCACTCTCTGTGTACCAAGCCCCCTGTCCATTAGGAAGAGTTATTGAGTATTCTAGAATCTGCAGAATCTGACCTCTCTTCATAGTCATCTTCTGTGTAAATGGGGGGCTTGACCACAATGGGACAGCTGTCCTCTGGAACTGTGATCCTGGGGTCTTCTGGCGGTCTAGCGGGGAGTACGGGAGAACTCCTAAAGACTGTGGTGGGGTTGGCCGAGAAGGGGCTGACATACTGGGACCTGAGCTGATACTGTTGCTGTAGGGTCATTGTGTTCCACAATGTGACATCATTGGGCAGGAAAGGACTGGTCTGATTCCTGGCCAAAGTGTTCCTCAACAGGAGTGGGTACCTGGGGGGTTGGGGAAAGGGGTGCTGCAGGGGCACTCCAAGAGGATTGGGAACCACATTATTAGAGTCAGCCGAGAAGCGCAGGGATTCAGGAACCCTAAATGCAGACCCTACAGACCATTTGGAAGAGGGTAAGGGATATGAACCCAGGGTGTGCTCTAATAAGTGGCCATTGGTAGGGAGTACAATGCCATCAGCCTCCGATGAAGTCCTGTCCCCAGTCACAGAGGATCTGCTGGACAGCAGTACCTCCACAGCACCCACAAGGTCCCCCCCACACCCCTTCAAGATCAGTTCCAGCACGGTGGGCTTCTGGCTGGGGAAGATCTTCTTGAGGACCTCCAAAGGGGGCCTGTTGGCCTTCAGGCTGAAAGGTAGAGACACGGTGCCCGATGGGCCCTCAATCAGCAGGTGGCTGTGCTCCGCCTGGTACTTGGGGCTCTCATGCGTTGACTCCACGCTGTGACAGCTCTTCTGTCCAGGATACCCGGCCTCCTCCCCCACGGGAACCACCTCCGGGCTCTCCGGGGAGCAGCAAGGCTTAACCTCTGGGGGGGACCGCTGCTCCTGGTCACTGGAACTCTCTGCATTGTCAGGACCACTGCTGTCACCCAGCCTCTCGTCGGACAGCTCTGTAATGACAGGAAACATGTCAGATCTATAAGGACAAAACACGTAGACAAACATGTCTGTCTGCAATGACATAACATGTAGACAATGCATGTCAGCTATCCATTGACAAAACATGTAGACAAACATGTCCGCTCTGTAATGACAGAACATGTCGAATTTATAGCGAACGTATCTGCAAAGACATGGAACAAATGAGTTGCGCACGGGCCTCATATTGTCTATAAAGACTAGTTAACCCCCAAGAGCAAAAATCTAACAATCATTCATTAAATCTCTAATGTTCAACTCTATAGTAAGTATATTATAAAAATCAATATATCAATAATATATCTTATACAGGTAAAAGTGCAAAAGGAAGGTAGCCATCACAAGACCTAAAAATACAACCGAACTTTTAATTCTTAGGATCTCAATGATAAAAGTTAGGTGTTATTTGTTCCGCAATTGTAAATTCTGCCAGCTTAAGCAAAGGGGATCTGAGAATTTTTATATCCTCCAGTGCAGAGTCTCTGAACGTTTATACACGTAATTATGTAATTTAATTAATATATATTGTATTAGTTATAATTATATAATATATAAGTATTTATAACTAATATGTTAGAAATATATGGAATGAATTGTGTTTAATTTGTTTCCATTTATTTTATTACTTTAAAAATCCCCATCTTATTATTTGTGTATTTCTTTCCAATGTGCGCTTATTAATATATCCAGCAATAAAGGTGATCTATAAGTTTAGAGTGTGCAATGTACGTAATTTTATTGGCATATAACTCCAATTTTACAACGGAATATGTTGGTGTTTTGAAACGAATAATACCCATTTTTATATCTATATATAAGATTTGCCAAATTCACAGAAAAATACTAATTAACTTAACACCAACATTCATGCAGAAAATGTACTGTATATTAGAAAGAAAGGTTATGTATTAATGCTCTCATAATTCCCATTCAATGCGCTTCAGTGTGAATTTCGGTTTGCAGAGGGTTAGAGGCAAAATAAAGAATAAAGAAATTTTTAAAAAATTATTTTCATACGAGAATTATATAATATACCCATCTACCCTTTCATTTTAATCTCCACTCTTCTTCAATAAAATAACAGTACATAATAACAATTAACAAATACTCTCCCAAACTGCTAAATTCTTAATTAAGGTATTTTTAGAAAACGGCCAATTTTATTTGTTTTATTTACTCGTATTTTTTCTCCACCTTTCACAATTCAGTAATTAACCCCTGAGTTAACCTCTAGAACTGATTGGTTTATTCCATAAGCAGCGCATTTGAAGAGAATTGAAAAGTGAATTGAAATAAGGCAGAAAATATATCAAGGTATGACTACAGTAACTGAGGTGGAGGGTTCTTCTAAGTCTGATAGTCTGGATAGTTTTTGCAATTCTGGTTTCAGTTCACTAACGTTTACTGGGGTCACTGGAACACAGTATCTGTTATGTACAAAGAGCAGTGTTGGAGTGTAGTGATACAAGTTGAAGCTGTAACATTCCTGTGGTTTCCATGGTGATTGCTCCACTCTCACAACTAGAATTATCTAACATCTATAACCCTCTCTCACTTGTGTCCTTTACATTATATGACAAAGTATCCATGTTCATACTGTACGATTTGCTGTTCTTATAGTAAGTATAAGAATAGCCAGCATTCTGAATGTTAGTAGTTCCATGGTTCTAGACTGCAGTAGTGATAATGGCCCAGGACTCTAGCTTGCCAGGGTTTGAAGAAGATGCATCCATTCCCCAATATGCACACAGTAATGTTCACGCCTGGGTGCCCTGTGCCTGGCACTGACGAATGTCTCATCAATGCTCTGTGATTGCTTTACAAACAAGCACTCAGCTGCATGGTAACATTTCACTTGGGTCTGACCTTCTACAAAACGTATTGCTATCATGTTCAATTTACACTGTCTCCCTGTGATTACAGTAATCTTTTATGAAGTGCATCTATCACAGGGAGAAAAGTTTATGGTGTTGGCCAGCAGCACCCATATGCAGTAAATATCTGCTGTGATGGCTATTTATCAGCTGGATCCCAGCTCTAGTCTACAGGCAGTGAATTCTGTAGAATCCATAGTGCAGGAGGTCTGGGAGAAGCCTGCAGAACAATGTGTCATTGTAATAGCAACTCGGTACTGATGTATAATGAAATGGAGACATTGTCTGGAATAGAGAAAGTTAACCCATACATTGCTGGATAGTGCTAACATTCCTTTATCAACTTCTTTATATGAAACATTCAGTATATTAAAAAACAGGGAATTATTCACTAACTAGTGATTTGATATGAGCTAACAAGGCTTCTAACATACACAGTTATTCAATATAGTGTCACTTGTCATAAATGCAATGTGAATTTTAACGTTTAAGTCAAAATAGCTGAACTAAACACTTTCTTTTTCCATTTCATCTTTTTTTTGCCCTAAAATTGGACATTTGCTGTGAATGTACTTTCCATTATTGACAACTCACGCTTTAGTTCATGACCCTGTTATAATAGCTGTCTTTCGATTAGCTTCATTTTTAAAATTTTTTATTAAATTGTCAATTTTTACTTAACTTGTTCGGTATTTAGGAAAAAATCCCATGATACAGTTGTTAAAATGTTTAAAATTAGGATTATTAAAATTACAATTTTCAATCATTTTACCCATGAAGTATAACAATTAAAACAAAGAATTCTATTTTCAACCATTGCTCTTATATAAAATTAGTGTAAATTATTGAATAAGTGCTATATTAGGGATTAAATAAATCATACCTGGAGGCAACATTCATACCTGATTCGTTTTTGTTTTGTTTTTTTAAATCAAATTCGGCTGTGTTGAAGTTCTTTTTTTTTTCTATTTCATTTCTATGGATGTATTCATTACATTCTGAATTGCCCTGAATCGAATACCGCATTGCAAAATATAGGCACGCATTAATGATTTTACTGATTAAATCCTTAAAGTTTGTTTTCAGTCCATCAAAAAATAATGCCTAGTTTATAGACCCATACAATAGCTATGCAGTGTATTACAAAAAATACAAAATCAATAAACCAGCAATTGTGGAGAACTAACAAATTGGCAAATTAACGTTTTGGCTACAAATTGACAATTTCCTTTCATTACTCCATATCTTCTTCTGAATAACAACAAAAGATTAGTATTTAATTTAACCTCCAGGTAAAATTTCTTTAAGTTCACAAAACAATGTATTAATTATATTTAAATTTTTTATACGTTTTTTACTTTTTTGCCTAGTGTCATATCAGTGATTATAGGGTGACGCCGTTTAAACATTTATTAATTATTTATATACAAATTCTATTTTTTAAATTTTTTTATTTTCCTTTTGACTTCAGTTGCTGACTGATGAGATACCCCACGAAATTTGTTTTTCTATTTTTGTCCCCTAATTATTAATAGTGCGTGTAAATGCTGCATTTTAAGAATCTCCAAGATATCCTATGATAATATTTTCGTTTGTGTTTTTGCTATATTTTTGTCTTCTAATTATTCATTTCACTTATAAATGCTTCTTATCAAGAGGTTGATGGAGTTAATAAACTATAATTATCAGGTTCTACAGAGAAATGTCCCTATATATATATATTGTATAAATGTCATTTCACTCAGAATATGTAAATGTAATAAGGAATAAAATAAAAGGGCTGACGGACAGTTTCATATGATAATATAACAAACTTGTTAGAGGGCTATCTTTTTTTAATTAACTGCAAATTTGGGGTTTCTTCATTAAACACATAAATATAGCGGATTGAAAACCTAATCGCAAAACAAGTTACTGCTATAAGGCTAAACTGTGGCTATAGCTTAGCTGGAGAATTTTTCCAAATGAGTCATTTTGTCCTTTATTTTGAAAATTGGTTTCCAATTAAAGTCCAGTGTTTAATGAACAGATTCTGGAGCAAACTGCTAAACACACACACACACACACACACACACACACCTATGCTGTAAATATACCTTCCAGTTATATTTGTGTTCTATTGCTGAATCCTATTGACTATCCATCTGTCTTTCCAATAGTCCATGTGGAGCAGTGAGTGTCCTATGGGAGTACTCGGTGGAGATATGGAAGAGTTAACTTCAGACTTGCGAAGTTATAATAATTGTTTAAGATTGGAACTAATAATAGATTAGTAGACTTGAAGATAACTGTAAAAACACTGAATTGGATTGGATTAAATGTCAGATGGCAGAACTAAGGTTAAAGCAATTGAACCATATTTTGTCTAAATTTAGCAATTTGGCTTTTAACACACCAAACTGACTATTTAGTGAATAAACCCATATGTGTTTCTCTGCCCCCTCACCTTCTAAGGCTTGCTTTTAGGACCAACTGATTGGTAATTTTACCAACTGATGAGCTGTAATTCTTACTTTGAAGTCTATAAGAAAGCTGCTGTTCATTAACTGTGATATGTCTTTTCATAGAATGCAGCACATTGTGGCTGTAACGCAGGCTTTAGTGGATTCTGTGAGAAGTTACACACACCAGTATGAGCCTAAAGAAGAAGATAAGTGCATGGGCTTCATCCAGTCAATCAGGATATGTGACCCACAGGCCCAAGTAGTTAGACTGACCTTAACTTATATTTGCACAAAACCTGCTTTAATTCATTCATGTTAAGTAGTTGAGACAAAAGTTAACTCTTCAGAATTACAATGTGCTGTGCAGAAATTCTCGGTGCTTAGATGGTTAAACATGCATATGTATTATATATATTTTAGCATATAACAATATATATAATTATTCACAAATATAAGGTACATCTAAAATTGTATTATGTCTAAGGAGCAAAGTTTAAGTAAAATCGAAAGTGACTGAATTAAGAAATATGGAGGAGATTTATCAAGGTACAGGAGCTGTTCTGGGGCAAAGTGTCACCATGGAAATGTATCTTCAATATTTAACATATCGCATCCAAAATCCCACCTGTTAGATTGATAAATCTCATCGAATATGAGAAAGATCCACAGCCTGACTACATTGCAAAATTGAACTGTAATATAAAGCACATTTTTCTGGTTAAACTGTTACATTCGGTCTATAAGTGATGTGTCCATAATATTATTTTTGTTTATGTATCCATACTAGGCTACATTATACTCTACAGAGATTTAATATGTATATTTTAAACTGCAAGGAATTATATAAAGCCTTATAAGTGTATGGTAAAATATTGCTAATTATTCTATAATTATTATGTTCCACTGGTTTAAAGTAGTTTTATTGTTTTATGTGGTTGTGATTATGGAACGATCATTTATACAACGTTTACAGTCAACCGTAGAAAACATACCCTGATCATGTCATTCTGCCAAGCAATGAATAATGACATCAATGTGAGCAGCTCTAGAGAGGATAGGGGTATTTGCATTGCAGTATCAGGTGTAGATATTTGGGGTGTATGAACTAATGCACTGTAGGACTCTGCAAACCAAATTTGTAAAAGTAAGCACAGAACAGGGATGTGGAAAAAATCTAATTCAGCTATATCTCAGATTGGTCATTATTACTAAAAGGTAGCGAATTCTGGTTCTCTGAATCCAGATTGTTTTCTATTTTAATTATTATTATTATTATTATTTATATAGCGCCATCACATTCCGTAGCTATATTTCTCTAGTAGCAATGCATTGTTTTGGCACTGGTAGAAACATTTGTTTAAATCACAAGGCACTGTATTATTTATTCATTGAACAGTGAGTGACAACATGTAGGATACAGTGACCGAGCTGAATATACTTCTAATTTAACAACTCTCACAATTCGCTACTTAGTGAATAGACCCCTTAGTACAGGATAGTAGTGACAGCTTATTTCACCAGATAAGTCCTGCACAAACAATACTACACAGACCATACTCAGTCATAGCTTTATACTGAGTCTGTAAAATGGATTATGGGACTCCCAGGTGGCTAATGTACCTTACTATTTTATATGTTGTATGTGTCTTAGATGCCATTATATTAGTAGCCACTTTCTGCCGGTTTGATTTGTATCTTGGAGTTTGAAGTTAGATACGTGGTGTCTGAACGTTTGATGTTGAGATACCATAAACAGTTACAACAGTTTGGGCATTTCTCGAAAAAGTAAACCTCAGCGATTAATGACTGTTTTTTATACTAATAATATAGTTAAATGTCTAATACTGCACAGGGCAGAACGTGTAAAGGTATATTATGAAGGTATATTATAAAGGTATATTATGAAGGTATATTATAAAAGGTATATTATAAAGGTATATTATGGAGGTATATTATGAAGGTACATTATAAAGGTATATTATGAAGGTATATTATAAAGGTACATTATAAGGGTATATTATGGAGGTATATTATCAAGGTATATTATAAAGGTATATTATGAAGGTACATTATAAAGGTATATTATGAAGGTATATTATAAAGGTATATTATGAAGGTATATTATAACGGTATATTATGGAGGTATAAAATAAAGGTAAATTATAAATGTATATTATGAAGGTATATTATAAAGGTACATTATAAGGGTATATTATGAAGGTACATTATAAGGGTATATTATGAAGGTACATTATAAGGGTATATTATAAAGGTATATTATGAAGGTATTTTATAAATGTATATTATAGATGGTTCATTGAAGGAAATGCGATTTCTTTCCAAGACCATAAAATACAATTTCTTGTCTTTTTCTTTTTTCTTCTCTGTTTTTGTGTTAATAGCATTGTCTATAAACGAAATTGTTTAGGTAGTTTCCTTGTCCCAGAATAGACATTGCATAGCATTATTTAATAACACTTTTTAGTAGAAGTTTGCCCTTTTCAGCGCAAATAGGCCAATCAACCCTCCCTTACTGAATTAATGCATAATATATGGAAACAACTTAATATGGAATCAATGAAAACATTTCAATGGGATATATATATATACATAAATGCATAGATAGACAGACAGACAAGACATAGATAGACAGATAGATAGATAGATAGATAGATAGATAGATAGATAGACAGATAGATAGATAGATAGATAAATAGAATTGATAAATACTTTCCCTTTTAATGAAAATAAGAAGTGTAATAAGAATTCTCAGTTTTTTTTGCGAATAAATAGTAAGTAATTTAAAAGGGTTTATTCACTAAAGTTTGAATTTTTGGACATTTCAAATTTAAGGCTAAAATATTTGCAATAGAAGCATAACTGACCTGGAGAATGTTCCTTGTTTTAGCCATACATTTGAAATTAACTCTAATTTTAGTTTGTATCCCCACAACCCTCACTGAAGTAAATAGTTCTGTTTGAATCAAAATTGAAATCCCAACTGATCGCACTTTAGTGAATATAACACTGGAAGTATTTCCAGATAGCACAGTGACTGTTATAGTGAAGTTTAATTTACTAAATTCCGAATTTCTAGTGATTTGAAAGCCATATTGTAAGAAGTAGACTAAACAATTGAGTTTGAATCTAATCCCAGCTCAGCAATAGTCACAGCTTTCTATCCTGGATCTTGCCAGTTACAGCATTCGGAATCGAGTGTAGGAGAGTTCTATAAAGCCCATGCCATCCCTTGCCATGATACCCACCTGTCTTGCTCGGTAGCTGCCCGGCTGCAGGGGGTTCTGGTGCCCAGCGGATGGTCATCTCCCCATGCCGGGCTGGCTGCTGGCCTGTGTCCCCTGGCAGGGAGGTTGGCAGCCCGGGCATGGGCCTCAGGGTGTCTGGGATGAGACTCTCCAGGCTCTCATTGGCCTGCTGCCTCCTGAGTGCCACCTGTGCCGCCATCACCCTCTGCCTCTCGATGATCAAGATGCACTTCTCACAGGTACAGTCCTTAAAGCGGCAGTAGCGCTTGTGTCCCTTCAGCCAGGATAGGACCCCATGGTTCCTGCAGCGGGCACACTTTGGAGTTCTCTGCAGGGGGGCCCGGGGCTGTGAGACAGGGCCCCCCATATACAGGTAAGGCGAACCGTATCCGTTCATTGCCCTGAGTCCTGGGGTCAGTGAGGATGAGTCTGTGAGGATCAGATAGGCAGGTACCCCTTTAGCAATAGTAACTCTGCTGTGCTCTCAGATTGCCAGGCTGGTGAGGGAACCCAGGAGGACAGATCAACCTTGGCAGACTGGATCGAAGGTGATACATTGGTTACTGGCAGCGTTCATAAGTCCTTCTGGATACTTAGTAACAAGCAGAGCTCAGCAGGAGAGAAAGTCTGAACTCAGGACCAGTTGCAAGTGAGTCTCATGAATAACATCCTCTGGGTAACCTGGGCCCTGGGTGGGCTTAGCGAATCCCCTTTTTTCTTCTATTATATTAAATGAACAAGGTCTGATGGACCCCTGCCCAGCCTGCCCCTTCTGGTTGAGCGCTCCCTGAGGCAGTAGCGCAGTACAGTGGTGCCGTGTGTTAGTCAATGTGAGGAGGCTTGATGCATCCAAGCCCTTCTCAGCTCCAGTCCCCGCCTCCGGCTGTTCTCAATGATGTGGACCTATATCCTGTGCTGGATAATAAGTCTCATCTACCTCCCCTCCACATCCACTCCATCTTATCTCACTTGGTACACGGGACACCCCCAACATCCACCCACATGAAGACCCCTCACACCCACCACTCCCCAGCAGCCAGACCCCTCCTAGCCTGTACCTTTGGAGCAATCCCCAGGATGTATCCCCAGGCTCTTTGTTTGTGCTTCATTGTTATTCCTGTCATGTTTGACACGTTGTGATACATTTGCTGGTCCACATGTTATGTGGTGTGGAATAAAAAGGACACTAATATGCAGTCACTGGCACACCGAGCAGTAAATATTCCACACAGACTCTGTGCTCCCTCTCCTTGCAGGTATTAAACCACGTTACAATTGGTGAGCCTGCCAGTTATAAAATACAATAGCAATTAAAGCTAATCCTATCAAGTATTGCTGTAAGGATTTTATACATAGTTACTGGAGGAGAGGGTGTGCGGTTCAGAGACCTGCTAGCAGCAGTTTTTTATTTATCAAAGACCTTGTAAAAGTTCTCAGTCTCTCAGTAAGATAGCCAGAAGAAAAACAAAAAAACAGCACTTATTAGGTCAAGTTCTGACAGTGGAGAAGTCACCATGGAAACCGATGGAATCTTCCCACTAATTGCTGAACTTTTGAGCACTTTGATGTTGTTGTTTAGTTCTTTTCTGTTGTTTTTTTTTTTTTTTTACATATAAATACTATGACGCAGGATGTACTTGAAAAGGAGAGAAATCTCAATGTATCCAAATATTCCACAGCAAATTTGTATCCTGCTCCACTACAAATATATAGTAAACAAAACAGGCCTAAGAATGGTTAGATAATTCAATTATGGCTAGTTATAATAAATCTGTTTACATTTGAGTGATGCACCTTCTTATCAATGCTACTAATATAATGTATACATGTGGCATATAAAGTAGGTAGGTTACTGGGCTTATACCATGGCTCTGTAAGAAGCAGAGTGTGCTCAATGCCCGCCCTCCTCATTGGCTGCTAGAATACAGCAATTTAATTCAGTTTACAAAGGCTTGTTTATATACATGGTAAAGGACTTTACAGTCAGTCACACAGAGCTATGAAAGATACATTTGTTTTCTATAAGATGAAGATCAGCAATGTTAAGATAATAACATCAGGGGCCATGAGGGAGCAATATAAGGAGGTTTGATGCATAAAATGAGGGGCAATGTTTGAAAATGTTATGAGGCTGGACACATAAACAGAGTCTCTCCACACAAATTTATACCCCCACAATCATCCACACATATACACACGACATCTCCCAGCACACATTCACACCTACACACATAATATTGCACAACTCACAAAACCAAAAAAGTTGCCTACTCACTATCCCAAAACCCTATGCATATCTAGATAACAGGAAATTAAGCCGTGCACTCAAACTCACACTATTAAGGACATTGGCAATGGCTATAATATTCATCAGCCCAAATATATAGTACAAAAATCACTATATCTAAATAACAGGAGGTTTTCATGATCGCTCCAATGACCACCAAAGTGTAAGTTCACCTGTCCCGTCAAAGTAGGCCTTTCAGGTGAGTGCTATGAAGTTTGTCTTGATGGAGCAGGTAAGCTTATACTTGGTGGCCATGGAGTGATACTGAAAACCTCCCATTATTTAGATATTTAAAGCAATTTGGGATAGTGCAGAGGTAACTTTTTTTGGATTTGTACTATATATTTGGGATGATGAATATTATAGCCATTGCTGCTGCCCCAAATAGTGGGAGTTTCATTGCAGGGGTTATTTTTTTGTGATTGTACAACATCTCTTCATAAACACAATACACACAACAAGAAGCCCCCATACACACAACACACATATGCAGACATAGAGAGATAAAAATGCTTATAGAAATAGAGTTACACATTCTGACATACATATAGATACACAGGTGCACATACACAGATATACATTCCAAATTCACTCATGGGTATACATACACACAGATATACACTTACAGATAAGAATACATACATACAAGAATATTATCAGGCACATGAACAGATACACAATACTGACACACACATAGATACTGATACACACTGTTAGGCACACTATATCAGCATGTGTGTGTCCTTGTGTGTTTTTCTGCAACAGTTTGTGGATTTGTGTGTATGCATCAGTGTGTGTATGTGTGTGTGTGTGTGTATGCATCAGTGTGTGTGTGTGTGTTTGTGTATGCATTAGTGTGTGTCTGTGTGTCCAAAATGACTGCAATGTGACCCATATTTAAAATATAGGGGTATGCATGTGTATACATATAAATTGTTACAAAAGCTTGCTTACATTTCAGTGGCTACCCAATGGAAATGTGTTGCCATGTTATCTGGTGCTAACTGCAACTGGAGCCACCTGTCATCTGGGAAGGAGCTTGGAGGCCAGCCTTCTTCTCAGTGACTTTGAGCATTCTTTTATTACTGAAAATAGACTCTGTAGATTTAATGGCTGTGAACCCTACAAATCTACTGGGCATCTAAGGATGTGTTATGCTGCGGAAATGTTATGTTCTAAAATCATTGGTTTAGGTTGTTGAGTTTTTTTGTTTGTAAATGTTTTATCAGTACAGGGTGCCACTTTGATTGAGTTTGTGCTGCTCAGGCATTCTGACACCAAAGGTGGGTGTAAGTTAAAGGGATACTAAAGGCACCAAAACAACTTTAGCTTAATGACGCAGTTTTTGCATATAGATCATTTCCCTGTAGTCCCTGGGCTCAATTCTCTGCCATTTAGGAGTTAAATCACTTTTGTTTCTGTTTATGCAGCCCTAGCCACACCTCTCATAGCTGTGACTGGCACAACCTGCATGAAAAAATGGTTTCATATCTTACTTACTTTAGAAGTTTTTATCTCCTGCTCTTGTTGATTGAACTTTAACCACACACAAGAGGCTCCTGCAGGCTCTATCAGGCTATTAACATAGCAGGAGATAAGCAATTATAAATTAAACAGAATGTGCAATAAGGGAAGTTTAAACATTAGGTCTCTCTTTACAGAAAACATGAAGGGATACTGTGTCGGTCACAGTCAAGGAAGGCATGACTAGGGCTGCATAAACAGAAACAAAGAGGATTTAACTCATAAATGGCAGAGAATTGAGCATGTAAAACATCTGGGGGCATGATCTATGCAGTGCTTTGTTTTGTTCCCTACAATAAAATATCCATAAAATATACATTGCTCTTCCCTTCACTAATTCTTGTCTGCTGTTTGCGGAGAGATGCTATTCAACACTCCCTCAGCACTGTAGATAGATAGATAGAGAGCGAGAGAGAGAGAGAGATAGAGATATAGATAGATAGATAGATAGATAGATAGATAGATAGATAGACAGATAGAGATATAGATAGCTAGATAGATAGATAGATAGAGATAGATAGAGAGAGATAAGAGAGAGAGATAAATAGATAGATAGATAGAGAGATAGAGAGATAGATAGAGATATAGACAGATAGAGATAGACAGAGAGAGAGAGAGAAAGAGAGATAGAGAGATAGATAGATAGATAGAGATATAGATAGAGAGAAAGATAGAGAGAAATAGAGATAGAAAGATAGCGAGAGAGAGATAGACAGACAGATCTATCTTTGTTAAAAATATGAATGAAGCTTTTTAATAAGCTAATAGAAACTTCCAATTTCTATCTTGTTTTTTTTATCAATGAAAGCACTCCTGACTACATTACATATGTTTAAGCTTTCAATAAAAGCCATCCCCTGCTCTATTATTGTTATGTATTTGCATTTTTTCATAAGGGAGATAATCTCCAGCCTTTAACCATTTGACTTTTTTGTCCTGAGAATGTCATTATCTGTTAATCTCACAAATAAGGAAGAGATAGGGATCTTTGTGAAAAACAAACTGAAACTGCCTTATCTATTTTTAAACAATTTTAGACTTTTAGATTTAACTCATTTTTTTTTCAGCAGACGATGACAAAATGTGTATCTTTCTTTTATATAATTTTGCACAACCAGGGAATGTTTTGATTTAATAGTGAACTGTTTCAGTATTGTTATATTTGGCACCTTTACCCTAAACAATGGTATTGATGTATCCATTTATATTGTGTGTACTTTACTAATGCTTTTCATAAATGAGGAATCTGTTTTGTACTGTCTACCCGATCTGTGAAAATGTACAATAACAAGTAAATAATATGTATTATGATATGTGAAATACAGCATAGAGTATTAGGAAGATTAGTGGAAACATTATTTAAAGCTATCACATTGCTAAAACATTTTTTAAATGTTCTTTAATATGATTTGATATAGCGATTACTATATTAAATAATATACCTGTTCCATTATGTACACATCTTGTTATTTTGTTTTCCAATTTAAATATGTAGTCAGATAATGTAATAGGTAAGAGCTTGCAGGAGGTTTTCATTGTATTGAATGAATAGTGTATATTATTACATTATGCCACATCGTGCTTTTTAAATTTTTTATTAGACATGTAGATAGTATGATCAATAATTGCACATGTCCAAAAATTTAAAAATACCATATGATATTTTACCCCTTGTACACACAATATCATGTAGATCTTGGCAAATAATTCACGATATGTATTTAGTTCTTTAAATATGCAATGATTTTTGCATTCCATTAAAATTGTAAGCACATTGTAGGAAATATAGGGAACATCATTTAGAGCAATTGTGGGTCATTGACCCCCACACTATTTGTATCAGGCTGTGTGTCAATGCTCCAAGTTGAATTCAAAGTGAATTCAAATTGACTGGGTTATTTAATACAGTGAGAATTCAATGAGAATTCAAAGTGAATTTCAAATTTAAGTATAATATAGCCAAACTGGAAGATAAAATCTCTAAGTCAGCGTGTTTTCGGTTGGGCTACTCTGACCTTAAATTTGAAATTCACTTTGAATTTTCACTTTAATAAATATCCCTGTTAATTTCAAATTTAAGGCCAAAACAGCCATACTTGAAGCATATCTGAATTTTAATTTTTAGAATTGTACCAGTTTGGTTAATTGAAAGTTATACTTAAAATTCACTTTGAATTTTCACTTTAGTGAATAATCCTCTAAATTCTCATTGGCTCCTCTCCCCATCATGTGCTGTGGGATGCCTCCATCCCATACTGATTTGGTGGTCTCAAGACCCCTATTAATTTTGGGTGTCAGCAGTTTGTCCTTCCCTATTACCATGCCCTATGTGCAGTGGACTGCGGGTAAAGTATTGAAACTCCAATATCTTTGCCAGATTCTCAGCCCATCTCTTGGCCTTTAACAGTGTACACATTTTATTTTGTTTTTTCCCATGGCTGATGTGGTGGATGGAGGGGCTTGTGTGTGTGTCTTTCTGGCCCTATCCATTTATGCCAATTCCCATAACAAAGCAGTGTCAGTAGGTTTATTCATTGTTTAGTTTTTTTGTCATCTTGCACCATGGTAAGGTTAAAATCCTAAATCTCCCCCAATGTCTGTAGTAATTTGGTGTTTGTTAAATTACTCCACATTGCATGGGATTTAGTATTTTAACAGCAACCAAAGCAAGTTTGCACATTTTGGTCTATTATCAGAACTGATTTTACTAAATTGTCTATTTGTCGATTTGGATGAATTTACGAGATTGACAATCTTTACCACTATGAGAGGGGAGATAGAATGTTCTAACAGCCGAGCAGTTGCTAAAAAATAAATAAAAATGGAATATTCCTTCTGATTGTTTAACTTTTAGAACTTGGCCCCAAAACTGCTCTTTAAAATTGCCACAAGAGACCTCCTCCCCTTGCTATATATACCTCCAGGGTAAAGCTGTAGATTGCAATATAACGGTGGTGTTTTATACTCAGCATAACATAGCCAGTGTTTAGTAAATATGCAATGCATTTGTTCTAGTAATTGAAAATAATCAGGTCTGCAGACATATATGCATTTAGCGAACCCCCATTAAACTTCTGTTCTGTGAAAACACCCGATTTGTTTTTTTGTGTTCACAAAAGCAGAACTCGATATGAAGTTATTCAACAGAGCTTTGTGTGGCAGTACCTAGCAGTGTTTTATGTAACAATACTCAGGGAAGCAATGCAGGGTTAGACCCCACTGGATATTATTATCATTGATACTCACTACAATGAGAATTCAAAGTCATAATAGCTGAACGGGAAAAAAATGCTCTAATTCAGCTGTGATTCCAGTTCATCTACTTTGGTTTTTAATTTGATATTCACTTTGAATTCTTACTTCAGTGAATAAAGCCGTATGTGTTGTTAAATGATACTATAGAGCTGAGCAGAGCTGTGTGTGACCATTTCGGCATTCTGGATTTGATATTCTTCTATAGCATGTGATATTAGAGTACTCTGTAGAAGTCTGTGTGATAATAGTCAAAGCTATTCACTATTGCTCATTAGATTTCTATCTAATAATATGCAGTGCGGTACTCATTAATGTTCTATGTAATACTAGTCAGTACTGTATAATGCGGTACTCATTAATGGTCTATGTAATACTATTCAGTACTGAATAATGCAGTACTCATTAATGGTCTATGTAATACTATTTGGTACTGTTGATATTATTATGTTATTATTTATATAGCACCATCAAATTCCGCAGCGCTTTACAATGGGTGGACGAACAGACAAGAAGTTGTAACAAGACAAGTTGGACTCACAGGAACAGAGGGGTTGAGGGCCCTGCTCAATGAGCTTACATGCTAGAGGGAGTGGGGCAGTATAGATGGACAACAGTAGGGGACCAAGGACTGAACCTTGGGGGACACCAACAGAGAGGAGTTGGGAAGAACAAGCAAAGCCTGAGAAAGGAACACTGAAAGAGCGCTGGAAAAAGGTAGGAGGAGCACTAGGAGAGAGCAATATCTTGTAGACCGATATTGCAGAGGATGAGAAGAAGCTGTTGATGATCACCAGTGTCAAAAGCAGCAGACAGGTCAAGGAGAATTAGGATAGAGTAGTGACCACGAGATTTTGTAGCGAGTAGATAATTGGATACTTTGGTCAGCGCCGTTTCCACAAAGTGCTTAGCGCGAAAACCAGACTGAAGCGGGTCTAGCAGGGAGTTGGACTTGAGCAAGTCTGTCAATCTTGCATACACAATTTTTTCAAGGCTCTTGGATCCAAAAGGCAGTAGCGAGATAATGCAGCACTCATATGTCTATGTAATACTATTCAATACTGAATGATGCAGTACTCATTAATGGTCTATGTAATACTGTTCTGTACTGTATAATGCAGCACTCATTAATGGTCTATGTAATAGTATTCAATACTGTATAATGCAGTACTCATTAATGGTCTATGTAAAACTATTTAGTACTGTTTAATGCAGCACTCATTAATGGTCTATGTAATACCATTCAGCAGTACTGTATAATGCGGTACTCATTAATGGTCTATATAATACTATTCAGCAGTACTGTATAATGCGGTACTCATTAAGGGTCTATGTAATACTATTCAGTACTGTATAATTCAGTACTTATTAATGGTCTATGTATTACTGTTCAGTACTGTAGAATTCAGTACACATTAATGGTTTATGTAACACTATTCAGCAGTACTGTATAATGCTGTACTCATTAATGGTCTAGGTAATACTATTCTGTACTGTATAATGCAGTACTCATTAATGGTCTATGTAATACTATTCAGTACTGTATAATGCAGTACTCATTAATGGTCTATCATCCGAATGTCCGGATTTCAGAAACTCGTTCCAATTTGCATTCGAAACAAAAACGAATTGCACATGTCTAGTACTCCTGAATAATCTATGTAATACTATTCTGCACTACTCTATCTATGTAATACTATTCGGTACTGTATAATTCAGTACTAATTATGTCTATGTAATAATATTCAGTACTGTATAATGCAGTACTCATTAGGTCTATGTAATACTATTCAGTACTGTATAATTCAGTACTCATTAATGGTCTATGTAACACTATTCAGCAGTACTGTATAATGCGGTACTCATTAATGGTCTATGTAATACTATTCTGTACTGTACAATTCAGTACTCATTAATGGTATATGTAATACTATTCAGTACTGTATAATGTAGTACTCATTAATGGTCTATGTAATACTATTCAATACTGTAAAATGCAGTACTCATTAATGGTCTATGTAATACTATTCGGAACTGTATAATGCGGTACTCATTAATGGTCTATGTAATATTATTCAGCAGTACTGTATAATGCGGTACTCATTAATGGTCTATGTAATACTATTCAGTACTGTATAATTCAGTACTCATTAATGGTCTATGTAACACTATTCAGCAGTACTGTATTATGCGGTACTCATTAATGGTCTATGTAATACTATTCTGTACTGTACAATTCTGTACTCATTAATGGTCTATGTAATACTATTCAGCAGTACTGTATAATGCGGTACTCATTAATGGTCTATGTAATACTATTCTGTACTGTACAATTCAGTACTCATTAATGGTCTATGTAATACTATTCAGCAGTACTGTATAATGCGGTACTCATTAATGGTCTATGTAATACTATTCAGTACTGTACAATTCAGTACTCATTAATAGTCTATGTAATACCATTCAGCAGTACTGTATAATGCGGTACTCATTAATGGTCTATATAATACTATTCAGCAGTACTGTATAATGCGGTACTCATTAAGGGTCTATGTAATACTATTCAGTACTGTATAATGCAGTACTCATTAATGGTCTATGTAATACTATTCAGTACTGTATAATTCAGTACTCATTAATGGTCTATGTAATACTATTCAGTACTGTATAATTCAGTACTCATTAATGGTCTATGTAACACTATTCAGCAGTACTGTATAATGTAGTACTCATTCATGGTCTATGTAATACTATTCAGTACTGTATAATGCAGTACTCATTAATGGTGTATGTAATACTATTCAATACTGTATAATGCAGTACTCATTAATGGTCTATGTAATACCATTCAGCAGTACTGTATAATGCGGTACTCATTAATGGTCTATATAATACTATTCAGCAGTACTGTATAATGCGGTACTCATTAAGGGTCTATGTAATACTATTCAGTACTGTATAATTCAGTACTTATTAATGGTCTATGTATTACTGTTCAGTACTGTAGAATTCAGTACACATTAATGGTTTATGTAACACTATTCAGCAGTACTGTATAATGCTGTACTCATTAATGGTCTAGGTAATACTATTCTGTACTTTATAATGCAGTACTCATTAATGGTCTATGTAATACTATTCAGTACTGTATAATGCAGTACTCATTAATGGTCTATCATCCGAATGTCCGGATTTCAGAAACTCGTTCCAATTTGCATTCGAAACAAAAACGAATTGCACATGTCTAGTACTCCTGAATAATCTATGTAATACTATTCTGCACTACTCTATCTATGTAATACTAAATGCAGTACTCATTAATGGTCTATGTAATACTATTCGGTACTGTACAATTCAGTACTCATTAATGGTCTATGTAATACTATTCAACAGTACTGTATAATGCGGTACTCATTAATGGTCTATGTAATACTATTCAACAGTACTGTATAATGCGGTACTCATTAATGGTCTATGTAATACTATTCAGTACTGTATAATTCAGTACTCATTAATGGTCTATGTAACACTATTCAGCAGTACTGTATAATGCGGTACTCATTAATGGTCTATGTAATACTATTCTGTACTGTACAATTCAGTACTCATTAATGGTATATGTAATACTATTCAGTACTGTATAATGTAGTACTCATTAATGGTCTATGTAATACTATTCAATACTGTAAAATGCAGTACTCATTAATGGTCTATGTAATACTATTCGGTACTGTATAATGCGGTACTCATTAATGGTCTATGTAATATTATTCAGCAGTACTGTCTAATGCGGTGCTCATTAATGGTCTATGTAATATTATTCAGCAGTACTGTATAATGCGGTGCTCATTAATGGTCTATGTAATACTATTCAGTACTCATTCAGTACTCAGTACTGTATAATTCATTCAGTACTCAGTACTGTATAATTCAGTACTCATTAATGGTCTATGTAACACTATTCAGCAGTACTGTATAATGCGGTACTCATTAATGGTCTATGTAATACTATTCAGTACTGTATAATGCAGTACTCATTAATGGTCTATGTAATACTATTCAATACTGTATAATGCAGCACTCATTAATGGTCTATGTAATACTATTTGGTACTGTGTAATTCAGTACTCATTAGGTCTATGTAATACTATTCAGTACTGTATAATGCAGTGCTCATTATGTCTATGTAATACTATTCAGTACTGTACAATTCAGTACTCATTAATGGTCTATGTAATACTATTCAGCAGTACTGTATAATGCGGTACTCATTAATGGTCTAAGTAATACTATTCAGCAGTACTGTATAATGCGGTACTCATTAATGGTCTATGTAATACTATTCAGCAGTACTGTATAATGCGGTACTCATTAATGGTTTATGTAATACTATTCAGTACTCATTAATGGTTTATGTAATGCTATTCAGTACTGTATATGCGGTACTCATTAATGGTCTATATGTAATACTATTCAGTACTGTATAATATAGTACTCATTAATGGTCTATGTAATGCTATTCAGTACTGTATATGAGGTACTCATTAATGGTCTATGTAATACTATTCAATACTGTATAATGCAGTACTCATTAATGGTCTATGTAATACTATTCTGTACTGTATAATGCAGCACTCAATGATCTCATTATAGGTTACATTACTTGTTACAGTTTGGTGTGATGACATCCAGCAGTTAAGAATATAACAGTACTTACTACTAAGTCAGGTTTGCTGTTTCAATGTATTACTCACTTACCTAAGTTTAATAATCGTCCTCTGCGGACTACATGTGTATAACTCAGTAGTGCTGAATTAGAGGTGTGTAATAATAGTATATATAGTATATTATCACACTTCACCTGTGACATAGTGCTTGTATTTGGAATGTTCAGTAGATGATGGTATTAGAGCTACGTGTGTTCAGCACTCAGTGTGGCTGTAATGTAACATATCAGCTCTGTTAAATATCTGGTTAGCTGATTGCAATGAGTAATGCGATTTAATAATATTACACATCTCACATGCAGACCTACCTAACAAACTGGTACTTTGCTGAATGCAAGTGAACACTTTCACCTGCCCAATCTCACTGGTTACTTTTACTTGGGGATTTTCAGTGTTTGTGACTTCCTTTCATTTATTGCAGAATATAAATGTCATGAGGATTATTCACAGAAGAACTGGAAGAACAAGCAGGAGAGGCTGTAATTACGCCAGGCTTTTTTGTTTAAAGTCAAGAGAAAAATACTGTTCGGTTTGTTTAACGAAATATATTTGATAAATATGTATTAAGTGTTAGGGAGGGGACGGTGAAACTGAAGCATTGCATAGTAATAAGACGTTACACCATTTTTAAATTTTATTTTTATCAAGTTACTTGTGTAAGGGGGATATCGGTTTTAATAGATTGTCATGGAGATTAACTGCAGCTCAGGGAGTTAGATTTTGCTACAGACTTCCAGCCCCTATTTTCCAGCACCGAATTAAGTTTGTGTTATAAAAAGAAGGGGATTCATTCAGCCCAGATGTCTGCACTGTGTGGGATACACTGGCTTCTGTAATGAAAATGAATACATATAATATCACCTTCTACAACGCCTTAACCCTTTCAGGTGCCAAAGGCTGCAGATCACTCAGAATCTCCCCATTTACCAACCACGTGGGCTGACTGGGGAATGGCAAGGAAAGGGTTAACGCAGCTTCCAATGCATTTAATTAACAAATGTCATATTTTTACAGTGATCTTAAATAAGTAAAAACCTTTTTTTTTTCTGCAACTTTCAGAGAGAGAGGGGGGGAATGGGGGTGATAAGCATCATTTGATATTGTTTTTAAATATGTTGTTCTGCAGCTCTGTTACAATATGTCAAGTTTTGCAAAATCGAAGTGCTAGAGATTTATCAAAGTAAAACGTGTGCTATGCGGGAGAAAGTATTAAATATTGAGAAACATTCTAATGGTTTGCTTGGTGATTGCACCTTATTCAGCATCCCCCATTCGTATTTATATTATTGTAGGGTTATTTACTAAAGTGAGAATTCAAAGTGAATTTCAAATTTAAGGCCAGAGTAGCTGAAATGAAAGCATAGCTGATTTACATAATGTTTCCAGTTCCGCGATTTTACTCTTATAGTTGAAGTTCACTTTGAAATCTCCCTTTAGTGGATAACTCTGTATGTACTATAGTGTCCCAGTTGCTGTGCAGCGATCTGAGAGGTACAAACAAAAAACTGTTAGACAACCAATTCGGCTACTGTGAACAGCAGCTTTCCTAAGGCTGACAGTGCCCTGATAATTGCCTTTAAATATCATCAATACTGTAACCCTATTAATGTTACAATCCTGATTTACAAGGCATGTTTAATTAATAATTACTGCACACTATGTATCAATCACATCTAACAAGTTTAACACACAGACACAGGATTCTATGTGCTTACACAAACATATACATTCTCACATATACACTGTATCACAATGTACAGTCTTTACACCAGTGTTAATATTTCACAATAGTCTGATATAATGTGCAAGCGAATCAGGCTTGTTTTGGGACATGTACTGTAGAATAGATGAATTATAAGAGTCATTCTTCACCATTCCTTGTTCTCTATTCTAATCAAAGTTAATGAAATTAACGACACACAGAAAGACCCTGATGGAAAAGCAGACACACAAAGGCCAATGACTTGCCTATCATCCCTGTGACAGTGACCCTTCTCATGCCTAGTCTGATGGCTTGAGAGGCCCTTGTTTCACCTCAGTGCAGTTCACATTTAAATACTCAATTGATATAGTGCTCTAATCCTTTCTCATACTTAATGTGATGGGAATGTTTTACATATCATACTATTTGACAACATACCCCTATAGGGCCAAGTTGTATTTATATTGGCACAATGTCCCCTGCCTGAAAGTCTATTGTAACCCAACACCTGACAAGCCCAGTCCTCTTAGTGAGCTCAGAAAGGGTTTATCCAAGCACATAATGGGATCTCAGCAGAAAGTCTTTCATAGAAAGGGGCCATGGTAAACTTCACCACATGAACTCCGTTTCCAGGGCTATTAAGCTTTTAATTGGAAAATAGCAGAGGAAATTTCAAGGTGACTATAACGTGTTAGTAGTTAGAGCCTCTCAGAATAGGCTGAGAGAGAATGTGAGCCATAGCATATGTGCAGATACACAGAGCAAAGTGTCTGATTGCACTGACTCTAACCTCTGGGAAAACTGCATCTCTTACACAGAAAGCAGCAAGCATAGAGCATCAGCATATTTAGTTATTCCAGCTGCACCACACACCATCACACACCTGACATGACACTCTCCAACTCTAGTCTGACTGCATATTTTTGAATCCTCAGGCAGCCAGAGTGATGGGGCTGATGGGAGTTGCACTCCATCTGGAAGGGCCGAAGTTGCTCACGTCCTGCATTTGCTAGTTCTTCAAATACTCACTTGTAAAGATGCGGATAATCGCTTCCAGTTAAATATTCCTTCCCTGCAGTCAGTGTGTATTGAATACAATAATTAATGATAACCTGGAACAGCACTCTGTGTGGATCTCATTTAATGTGTGTGTGTAAGAATAGGTTTAATCCAATATTTGAAATTGTTGCTTTTTCCCTAACAGCAATCCTCCCCAAAAATAATATTCCAAAAGACAAGGGGAACAAATCGCAGCAGTTCCTTTGCGCAATATGCACATTGAAACCATGTAGCTAAGTAGCAACTGTAAAAGTGGAGCAACATTTTGCGTCAGAATTGCGCCTTCCACACGCAATCTTTGAGCACAGTGTTACAAGTCACAGTCTAGGGACTGAGACCCCGAGGCTGTACAAGTTAACACAGAGGGAGAGAGGCCACTAAATAGTCCTGGACAGTATGAATGGCCCTGGTGACTGATGGCCTGTCGCTTGCAGGGTTGCTCAGTGTGCAATACTTAACAATATAGTTATTGAGATGGACGTGCAGGGTGTGTGAGGTATGTACTAACTATATAACAAGCAGGGTGTGAGATCGCACAGCACATGGCAGCTCCAAGGGTTAATGTTTCAACCATTCCCACACGCACACTTGTTAATAAGAGTGAATGGGAATGAATGAAACGTATACTGTATCTTTAAGTGTACTCAGATCATTCTTTGTAAAGGGCACACGGTATGTTCTATATAGTCTGGTGTATCGCTTAATGAGTATAATAAGCATGGTTTGTTATTAGACACTAAAAATAAATCTCGTTAAAATATAACTTTTACAAACATAATTTAATCATGCAATTTTTTTTGCATTTTTTTTACTCATAAAATAAAACACTAATAATTAACTGTAAAATTAATATATATTACCCATAACCATTTGAGGACGGTCTGCACCTTAAAATTAAACCAAATGGTTAATTCAGATTTTCCAGTTTCGCCAATATACACATTAACATATTGTAAAATAGATCACCTGATTTGCAACCAGTTCAATGAAATTATTATCCATGACTATGGTTTTGTAAATATGTGACATAACTAAGAATTAATCAAATCATTATTTGTTAAAGTTATGGGGCTAAACCACGTCTAACAGAAATAGCAAATCGTTGAAATAAATCTGCATTTCAGTGAATCCAGAGCATTTGGCATTGAATAATTCCCAGTAAGTATGAGTTCTGTTTCCCACTGAGGGGGGAACATCTCCAAAAGTGCCAATTTGTGGGGAGTATTTGTTACACACCATCAATACAGCGCAGAGGTGACAATCTCCTATTTTAGATGTAAAGTTCATATTATCTGTAGATTAGTCTCTAGCTGGGGAGGATGTGGCTCTGTTTCTTTAAATTATTTTGTGATTGACTGAATGGGAGCAGATCGGATGCTGGCTATAATCTAATCTGAAAAGTTAGAGATATTAATCTGTGAATCTGTGGAATTTCTCCAGTAAATAAAGTAGCGTATAGTTTGACTAATAGGATTATAGGTTACTGAGTAAACCTGTCTTTGAGACCACAAACATGGCTATTTTTATTTTAACACTTTCACTGCAATATTTTTCTATAAAAGCTTTTATCTAGGGATAATAGTGACGCTAAGATAGAAATGCTCAGCTAGACATATACTGGTCATTTTAAGAGAACAAAAATACCAGTTAAAACCGTTGAACTACTATATGATCATTTTATATATTAATTCGGTAATATTCGAACCTGATTCTGATGTTTAAAAAGTACAACTGTCTTTAGTGTTTACAATGTAGATAAATAGGGATGAATAAAAAAAGAAAAAAAAAAAGAGGAGCAATATCACATTTATTGCCATGACGATTTCTCCACATTAAGAGCTAAGTTATTTTATAAGAAATAGTATTATTATCTCATAATATAATACAAATATCCCCACAGATATCACAAGGAGAACTAATACCTGTGAGATACAACGAAATTACATTGTATCTCTTAAATAAATCGAACCCTTAAAACAGCCTCCATATTAATTGCTGTTTCTAAATATTACTGTTTATTTAGGGCTAGATCCTATCAGAAGAGAGAAACTTGAATCTGGTAACTGAATAACAATTCTCCCATTTACATCTATAGAGAATCCTACCAGAGATAAATGTATCTCTTATGAATCTGGCAAGTACCATATTCATCTGAATCATTTAAAGTCATATGTATAAATAACAACAGGTTTTCCAAATAAGGAGACTTCTGTATTTCCAACCTCTACCAATATTGGTTTGAGACATTGCATGTTAAGTGTGTTCCTTGTCCAAGCATGCTATATGACCCTTATAGATAATGTACTGTACAAAAACATATTAGTGACAAATAAATGTCAACTCACTGTACAGAAACAACCAAATGGACCCGTTTTTTTGTAACTGGGTGAAATAAAACCTTTGTACACAATAATCAATTGTCTATTTTAACTAACTTAATCCTACAGACTACTGATGGATTTGTACTATATGTTCAGTGCAATATACATTTTATCCCTGTCACTATGCATTAAACAAAAGGTGACACAGATAATGTCATGCCCCTTAAAGGAATTAAAGAAATGGATCAAACAGAATCTCCCTTACCCTTTAAATTTAATTTTATTCATGACCTCTCAAGGACTACTTAATAGCTGTGATTCCCTGATCACTGACACATTTGCTCATGTGAGTGCAGTGTAACTGCCCACCAATGAGACCATGACAATTCACAGATGGGGGAGCATGGCTGAAAGTTCAAAGTTCACTAGATTATAACATTAAAAAGAAGTAACCACAAAGTCAAATTAGCATAAAAAAAGCAATTAATTTATATATCTTCCTGATCTATAATCTGCAGCTTCCCGGTTTTAATAAAATAAGGAATATTGCCCTAACAAGGTGCCCACACACAATGCCATTTCAATTACAGTCTGAAATGGAAATTCTATTACTGCAAATAAATAAATATGTCTGAAAATAAATAGTTTAAGTTCAACCCCCAGCACCTCTCCTGCTTGCATGTCTTTTTTTTCTAAACTTTAATAACTGTATATATCCTAAAAGTCTTAAGAATATTTTTCATTTGCCCTATTCGGTGTGGCTTTGTCACAATTGCAGCAAGCAGGAAGGGCATAAGGACTGCAGTAAGGGGCTGACAAGTGTGATAAAATGATACGCCTTAACTAAACTCGTAAAGCACTTGGCAATAAAACTCAATCTTCTGTAAAATCCAATTAAGTCATTATCTGACTGATTGTATCTTTAATTGAAAACAGAAGTGACAGTAAATTTCTGTGATATATCAGGATCAATCGATACCGCTATACGATTCAGCCTCAAGAAGTGATTTATAATGTCAAACCCATATAGGTAACTCCACATTATTCTCTCTAAAACCACTGGTGGATGAAATTAAGAGTAAGTACATTTAATAAAAAACAAGATGGTCAGGTTATTGATTACAACAGATGGGGGTGAAATCAAATAGATGTTTTGAAAAGCAGAGAGCGAAGAAAATACAAGTAATTTCTTTCTTTTTTTTTTTTTTCATTTTAATACAGCTCACCAAATATACACACACAAGTAAATTTAGTCATCAATAACATTTTTTAAGGTACAGCTGCAACAACACAGAACAACAAATTTCTTCTCTCTGTCGGCTAGTTCCATCTTGGTTTGTTTAACAAAAAATGTGGATAAAAGCAAGAACACAGCTAACATTTGTAAGATACAATGTAATGAAAGGCAATGTCAAGGTGGTACAAAGGTTGCTCATTAAAACAGGCAACATATTAAAATGTGCCACATAGATGTAATTAATACTGGTCTTCCAGAACTTAAAAACTAATCATGCAACATTCATCCAGCCCTTTAACTCAAACAGTAACTTGCTTCCCTGTGTTACAACACACTTCAAAACAGGCTCTCAGCGGTTTGGCTGCGGCAGGTAAGCTACCTAATATCGCAAGGTGTAAAATAGCGAACAGAAACATTTTAATTTGATTTAAGGAATCCATAATGTGGAAAGTCATACGGTACCTTTGACAAAACCACTTGTTCTCTAAACTTGGTGATTACATGTAACAGTTAATCGTAGACCAGTGTATTTAAATGTTACTTGATATGTTGCATCCAAGTCAGCAAAAACTTTGATTACGTAACTATGACTACTTGTTACTGCACATTGAACACAAAAGAACAAAACACACAGTTACCTGTATAATGTGCCCATGTCTGGGCTTTCAACTACAAACCATTATTTGTTATAATTGTCACGGCCACGGGATGACACGACTAATGGTGCATCTAGTACCTAATTTAATGTTTAACTTGATCAAAATATGAATTGCAACGATGGGCATTCCAAATCTCAACTACTATTAGGGGAATACACTAAAGTGGGAAATCAAAGTGAATTTCAAATTCAAGGTAAAAATAGCCAAACTGGTAACATTCTCCAAGCCATATTATGCTTATAGTTTGACTACTTTGGCCTTGATTTTAAAATTCACTTTGAATTCTCACATTAGTGAATAACCAAGTATGTTTATAGAAATGAGCACAACTACGGATCTATTCGCTAAACTGTAAGTTGTGGCAAGCTGATGACCAACATACACATTTAGGACCAAACATCAGAGTTGGGAAGTAAGCTGTTACCCAATCTATGTTGGTATACATTTTGTGAGTTGGCTGTCATGTCTTTATAAATTACTGTTTAGTGATCATAGCCTACCAGGAGTGCGAAGGATTAGTAAGAATCTGCACATGCACTTGGTGTTAATATGTTAAAAATTCAGGTTTCATATGACCTGGCAGTGGCCAAGAGGTAGGTCCCCAATAAATCTCAACACCCTCTGCCGGGATCCTGAGCGATGTAGTCAAAAGACAACTGGAGATGAGCTATTAGAATGTTCTGAGTTACTGAACTATTAAACTCTAAACCATTTTCAGTTAAACATGAATGATTAGCAAAGAAATCAACATACTCAGGCAAGGTGCCACTCAACAGTTAAACAACCAATATCCAGAGTTTTAAACACTATGTTTAATGCAGTTGAGATTGCAGTGCAGTGGTGCCATGTCTGTTTACTCCTCTTGCTGTTTTGTGGTAGTAATCGTGTTCTTGATGACAGACACGCATGCATCTGACTGCTCACAGAGGCCATATCACTCGCCATCCTCGATAACTGTGGTGGTGAACTGGTTCGCCTCAGTGTTCGCCTCACATTCTGCTACACCTTTGGTGCTCTCATTGCTAATGGGGGAATTACTGGACAGAGAAACCAAGCCGGAATCTTGGCTGCTGGGAGGAGAAAACACTGTTGATAGAAAAAAGAAATAAAGATAATTGTTACATCCACACATCTGTTTTCTTGATATTCTGTTTAAAAAGTACACTCCAAGCACAATAACCACTTCAGAGCACTGGAGAATGGTTTGCCCTCACCATTCCATGCTTTCACTACGTTCTGACAGACGTCAGGAAGCTCTCTGTTTGAGTGATTAGCTGATCAGTAGAGCTAACAGAAGGAGGTGCAACTTCTAGCTTTCTGTCTGAAGTAGTGGAGACAGGAAGCTGCTCCTAGAAGACCCCAGGTAAGAAGTCAAACAATTCTAAAAAAGTTATACTACTTACAACAGGGGCAGCACTAGGGCACCAAAACCTCAACAGTGTGTTGTAGTGGTTATGGTGGTTTCTTTAAAGATACGCTGAATACTATGTAAAAGGAAACTGACACATTATCTAATGCAACAATACAAAGAAAACTCATCATGCATGGAGCTGTCCACCACTTATCATTACATTAAGACTCCTAAATAATTAACAATATGATCTAATTTCTACCCATGTTGTCCCATGGATGTGGTAATAGCTTGAATTTGCAGGAACAAAATGGTGAAAAAAAACCTTATAAAGTTTGGAAAACGAAGCTCGGATACAATTAGCTAAATTTTCCATACATACAGATAAAATCAAGATCTGATGTGTCTTCTAACTGATCCTGAATGTGGAAATAAAAAGGGCAGGAAATAAGCCCTGAAAACTACAAAAGTAAATTGGGTCACTGATTGCTTAATGTTTAATACAAAAATAATAAAACACATTGAAACTAGGAGGAAGCTTGGACCATCTTCTGTTTCCTATTTGCACCGGGTAGCAGCTAATTTGATTAGCAAGCAGTGACATCAACTACTCACAACTGGAGGCTGACATTTTCTGTTCATGCATGTCAGCTAGAGTCTCCAGGACTTTGTTGACTGCAGCTGTTATAGTGTTCAGCAATATAATGGCTGACTGTACATTATGGAAACAATTTACACCAGAGCATCATGGGTACTGTTACCAAATTGAAGAAAAAAGCTTTTCTTAATTTTGATCTTTCAGCTGCTCCTAATCCCTAATTTGGATTTCTTATTTGGTATTGCCATATTTAAGGATACAAAATAAGGGAACTATCTACTAAATAGATCTCTAATTTAGGCTTCAACTTAATATTGTTGTATACGCATTTAAAATAATTTCTCAGAATATTAATATATATAAAATACAAATATTACAAAATTAAAACATTATTTCAGAATAAATCATTTTAAAAGTTTATCCAAAATATTAAATCATTTGGAAAACTTATCCAACAATATAAACTCAAGCTAACAGGTATATCACCAAAATATACAAAAAGTGAACAAATAACAAACAATAATACTTAGCTTTAAATCTACAGAGAAAACATAAAACAAAACATAGTGTGATATTGTTACAAAATACAATGTTCTATGTGCAACAATCTATTGCACTCACTAGATATAGATAAGTATAAGGGCTCTTAGGGTGCCTCCCCTGGTATAATGGGGGGGCCAAACGATCCTTCTGTTCACCTCCGGATTCTTATTCCACCAAGAGACGTCCACAGGTCAGGGTTAAAATTTAAGAAAATGTATTCAATAAAAAAAAATAGATATAAATAGATATAAGCAGTCACCAATTCAGCATAGGATATGAATGCAGAAAAAGTAGTCCTACGCGTTTTGTTCGTTATGAACTTCCTCAGGGACCGCAATAAAATAATTACCATGTATGAATAAAAAGTACAAAATAAAAATATCCTAAAACAACCCCCCTCCCTTGTTTTAGGATATGTTTATTTTGTACTTTGTATTCATACATGGTAATTATTTTATTGCGGTCCCTAAGGAAGTTCATTCATAACGAACAAAACGCGTAGGACTACTTTTTCTGCATTCATATCCTATGCTGAATTGGTGACTGCTTATATCTATTTATATCTATTTTTTTTATTGAATAAATTTTCTTAAATTTTAACCCTGACCTGTGGACGTCTCTTGGTGGAATAAGAATCCGGAGGTGAACAGAAGGATCTTTTGGCCCTCCATTATACCAGGGGAGGCACCCTAAGAGCGCTTATACTTATCTATATCTAGTGAGTGCAATAGATTGTTGCGCACAGAACATTGTATTTTGTAACAATATCACACTATGTTTTGTTTTATGTTTTCTCTGTAGATTCACAAAGCCATATCCCGAATTGTTTTTGTTGTGGTTTCCAATATAAACGCAAGGCCTTGGTACCCTCAAATACAGGAATCCCACATAAGGATACCACTTTTATTTAGGGAACATATAAAAAAATAAACAGCTGAAAGAATATAATTTAAAAAGCCCCTGTAACGAACCCTGAAGTGGTAGCTATGGGTTCATAGGATTTGAGCCGAACGGCTGAGAGCCTGGGTGATTATAGCTCGCCGTTCGGTTCTTCTGGTCGGTAGTTAAAGTCCAAAGAAACAAAATCCTCTAGTACAGCTTTCCCCAAGTAGTAATCAGGTACCCAAACACCAGCCGAAACATGATGAAGGGCGTAACAAGATTGCTGTTTATTGAGACCACACAGACTTTTATGGAGGTCCCCTTGCAGGAGGATCTCCCAACAGTACACAAACCAAATAGCCAATCATAAGGTACAGTTACACTTAAACACTCCCTGTCTCCGCCTTTGAGATAATGAGATAAGTTAAGGAATAACCCAATTATCTCCAGGCGAAGTGCACACATTTTCCCCAAAAACTCAGAACACCCCTTTATGCTTAAGGTATCCACACAAATGTCACATCCCCTGATAGCCCCGATCTGGGGGAACAACATATTCAAATTTCACCCAGATCGGTTCAGGGGTTTTTAAAAAGTGTGAAAGTCTTAAGTTACCGACCACACACGAAGCTCTTGCCCAAAATAGTTCCACGAATTCAGCGTATGCGGTCGGTCAATTCTGAAAATGTCAAATAACTCCATAATCCACAAACGGAGCCTCCTGGCTCATAGGAGCGATTGTTCCCCTCATCCGAATACATTAAAGTACCGAAAAGCGCTCTCCTAGTTCTCCTAGTTCCATCGTTCGTATGTTTGAGACCAGTGTTCGGGAAGTTGAGTGTCCGATTTTAGTTCCAGACACTCGACGACCAAGTCCTGCTGCCTTTGTCCCGAACAAACAAGATGGCTGCTGTTTTCTCCGCCACGTGGCATTTGTATATACGAATGGCGGCCACCCTGAGAGATCGCTTAATTGACGGGCTCCTTTGAAGTCAATGAGCCAGGAGGGTGGTCGGTGTTCGGTAGTTTCAATCTACCGAACCAATGTGGCATAAACTAACCGAATAAACTAAACAGACGAATGCTCAGAGAAAACCCCAAACTCCGGTGGGTTTTCTCACAGCTCCTTTCACAATATTGATCTGCCTATGTGGGTTTGCCATATTTAAGGATACCAAAATAGGGAGCTATCTACTAAACACTGCTCCCTCCATAAATAAGACAACCAAATTAAGGACTTATCTACTTTCTAAAACAAAGAAACACTTGCCAGTGATCGTGGCATTCCATTAATCCGAAAGAAAATATTGAATGGACTTATGGCTGAAATTTATTTTGGCTGAAACAAAATATTGTTTTTTCCGAATGCATTTGAATGAACCAAATATTTCCAGCATGCACAAGTCTAAAAAATACATGTTAGCTATAAGAAATTACTTCAGCACATAAAGCATATCAAACCAAAAAGCAATTCAATTTTAAAAAAAGGCAGACGATATAAAACATAAAATATTTTTTTTTTTTTCTAAGTGTTCATTTTCTGTTGGTAGCATTCCTTCAGAAGGAAGAGAAAAGGTTTATATACTAAACTAGTGGATAGTGCTAGGTGGCTCAAGGTAGCATAGCCACTACAGACAGCGTTAGTGGCTATATTGCTTACAGGGTCACTAACTACAGTAAGAATAGAAGCATAGCTGACTTGGAGGACTTTTTCAGTTTGGGAATTTTGGCCTTAAATTTGAAATTCACTTTGAATCCCTGACAATTCTAACTTTAGTGAATAACCCTGTTATAGTGTCCCTTTAATATTGCATACTATTTACCGATGTTTAAAGGGACATTACAGCTTAATGCAGTGGTTCTGCTGTGTATAGTCTGTCCCCCATCTGCAGCACCTATGTTCAGCATCTCCACACTCCACTTGCGTGATTCAATACAGGAGATGCTGATTGTAGGAGCGGGACGTTTTGCCGTGCCTTTTTAATAGCCTCCCAATACTCTCCTATGAGAAAACATTGGATTGGCTGAGACTGACAATCTCAACCATGGAGAGGGAGAAAAGGTAAGTAAATTACTTTTTAACGCCTTACTGAGAGGGGCCGGTCACCAAAATATTTATTCCAGCACTATAGTGTTAGAAATACAAGTTTGCGTTTCTAACACTATAGTCGTCCTTTAACTTTCAGGACAGTTGAACATATATAGACAGAATTAAGTACTAATAAACACAGCACAAAGGAGAGATTACTAGAATTTTTTTTTCTTTTTAAAAACACTCTATAAATAGTTTGGTTCAGTATAGAGGCTTGATTTTACATATGTAGAAAACAAAAACATAAATTATCCACAAAATATAATAAAATGTGCTTATCCGTCCAGTTATAAAAGTGGACCATTAAGTGATCAAATAGTGTGGACAATAGGTTCACCTTTAGGCAGATATGGAGGCACTTTACACATATTGTGCAGGCAAAATCATCAAAGGTATAGATTAATATGTTCACTTAACCGAAGAATGTATTCTCACCACCCAACACCGAATAACCAACATCTCTTAATCCCTAGATGGGAGCAGTGAGATACCGCCACATACCTAAGTTTAGGTTATATCTCTATGATGATAATAAAGCTACCTAATAATCTGGCTAGTCATGAGTGCACTCTAATTAAGAGTCATGAGGCAAATATCATGTACTGTATGCAGACACTATCAAGGACAATTTTGGGCCAGTTTTAAATGTAAAGCAATCATCAAGGAAACCAAATGAATGTTTTATTCTAATAGCTGCACATTTTGCACTATGCCCCGGAATAATTCTTTAAACATACTACCCTATGATTTAAATCCCTTGGCGATACTCTGGAAATCAAATCCTACATGTAACATATGTATTAAAACACCATACATAAATATGTTTCCAGTTACTGGACCATGTAACATTAAAGGACAACTATAGTGCCAGTAAAACTTAGCTCTGGGGAAAGGAAAGGGGTAAAAACTTACCTTTTTCCAGCGCTGGGCGAGGAGCTCTCCTCCTCCGATCCTCCCATTCGACTGAATGCGCACGCGCGCATTCAGCCTGTCGCATAGGAAAGCATTGCTCTCACTGTGATATTCCCAGTGAGAATCACGCAAGCGCCTCTAGCGGCTGTCAATGAGACAGCCGCTAGAGGAATTGGAGGAAGGATTAACCCATTTACAAACATAGCAGTTTCTCTGAAACTGCTATGTTTATAAAAAAAATGGGTTAAACCTAGCTGGACCTGGCACCCAGACCACTTCATTAAGCTGAAGTGGTCTGGGTGCCTAGAGTGGTCCTTTAAGCTATCTATCATGTTATATTTTTATGAACATAAAATATAATCCTGATTGAATGCAGCTGTTTTCCCAGAACAAAAAAGATAATATTTGGTGAGAGTCTAACATAAGCAAGGGTTCCTATATACTAAGAGACGTTACAAGTCCCAAGTGATACAAAAGGGAAGGCAGGTCCTTCGACCTCTGGTTTGTGATACTACTCACAGCCCTCTCTCGCAGCTCCTGCCAAGCTTGAATGCAATTAAGGGGAAGCTGCAGTGGCAATTTCTCCCCTCATTAACTTGCTGATTGGTTTCAGCCTCAGGATTTCGCCAGGCTGCAGTTTGTCACCAATTGCAAATGGCCAATCGTTAATACTAATGTTTGTGTAACTAACTGCCGGCATCTGCCACTGCTCCTTGTACAACAATAATGGCAAAAAGGTACATTAGTGCTCGTGTGTTAATTCAACCTGTGTTCATCAATGGAGAAATCTATGGTGTAATTAAGTTAAATGTGTTGGTAGCCCTGTGCTAGCCTAAATCACTGCAGGCCTTACTGTCCTCTGACATGTTCATTGTCGACACTTATTATGTTTGATTACAATCATTTTTACAGTTTACCCATGCTCAGTCATGCTAAGGGCTCAGGACAAATGACAGCACAATGCTTCGCCTTCTATTTCAGGCAATTCTCAATGGTCTACAAATCAATTCATAGCATTCCAGAATACACAATGCTACCAAGGTAGCTAATGTATAGGACGGTACACCCTGTATACATGAATCTTTTAAGGACCTATGTAGGAATGAAACATATTGAATGTACAAGTTTATAAACGAGTAATTGGAATAAAATGGATTTCAGTTATGCTCACACTCAAGTGTGTATTATCAGAATTCAAGAGAAAAATTCTTCAGTTTGGCTAATTTGGCCTAAATTTTTGCAAACACTTTGAATTCACAATAATCCACATTTCAGTGAATAAATCAGACTAGTATTAAGACACTGGAAAGTCCATGGCTGGACACCAGATGAGAGTACACAGGACACAAATTGTTGCAAGACTTAGCTCAGGAGAACTAATGGTTAGGAACTTCTGGCTCTCTTGCATAAGTAGTGGAGGCAAGGAGCAGCAGCCAGCTCAGAAAGAAGTCTAATGGTTTAAACATGGTTTGTGGGGGGCAGAGGAGACAGACTGAATGTATGTGCCTCTGTTTGAATATATACATGTTCATGTATACATAGAGGAGTGTATACAATCACACAAAAATTAATTCAGCGCAGTGATAATAGTCCAAAAGCAGCTGGAACACCAATACGGAGTCTCTCTTTTCCGATCACAAAATTGGATAAAAACAGGGGGGTAGGTGCAGCGCTTCAATAATCCTTGACAAGGTATATGTGAAGAGAACCAGAGAAGGAATAATAGTGTAGTATTTAAAACTGTAGTGGTGATAAGTAAAATAAATTAAAAGATGTGCACTCACACTTTCCTGGAGCTTCAATACAGCTCCAGTGTATGCGCCTGGGAGGAAGAATCCCCGCCTATGGATCAAGTTCAGAGGCAATTCTTCAAGTTATAGGTGTGGTAGGGGGTATCCTCATGAAAAAACACTTTTAATAAAGCCTATCTAAGGAGAAACGCGTTAAGTGTATTGTTTATAACTTTTGTATCACTGTTTTATTATATATTGTATTTCTTTTATCATATTTTTAAAAACATTAAAGTATTTTTTTAATTGGACCTAACTTTGCTGCTGTCGGATTGTTTGGAGCTATATCCCTGGTGGGGATCATACCACCCAAGCGCTTTGGATTGAGTAAACCGGAACTTGCTCATTAGCATGTGAGTAGGCTTAAATTATTTATTTCTGCTTACACTCCCTTTTATACAGTGTACACTATTGTGGTTCTGTTTGTTTATCTCCACATATACACGGAGGGAAGAATTTGCATTTACACCTGTATCCTTGAGTGGGGATCATACCACTATCAAAGGAGCCAGGTTTTACGGCTCCATTACACGTGAGTGCACATTTTATAGTTTATACCTACCCTTGCTTCATAGCTCTACATACTTCACCATATACAATTTTTATTTGTTTATTTTTTATGAGGATACCCCCTACCACACCTATAACTTGAAGAATTGCCTCTGCACTTGATCCATAGGCGTGGATTATTCCGCCCAGGCGCTGCACCTACCCCCTCTGTTTTTATACAGGGGTGTATGTATGCCAATCTATGTGTGTCTGTGTGAATGTATATGTATGTATATATATATATATATATATATATCTATGTGACTGGCAAGCTAAGTATACATGTTTGTGTGGGTGATTGTCTTGCTGTGTGTGGCTAGTGGGGTTAATGAGTGTTTGTTAATCAACTAGGTAAGTGAGCGAGAAGGAATGGGTCATGGGTAAAAAATATATGACTGGGTGTAGCTTTAACTTTTGGCCCTGGATCCTAACTTCTAGGAAAATTTGTCAATTGTGTGTACAGACAGATAGATGATAGCACCACTAACTGTAAATTTAGGTGCACAGTGATTCACACAAAGAAAGAGTTAGAAGTGCTTCATAGTAGTTAGAGTAAACACATGAGACATGACCAGTGGGGAGAGTTAAGAACTACAGAGTTTAAAAGATCGAAACAGCAAATTAGATCAGAAAAGAAGACATACCAGCATGGAAAGAAATAAAACCCAGATAATTATAAGTGCAGAATAATAGTTTGATTCAGGACAGGATGGATACCTGAAAGGAGAGAGAGAGATACAAGCAGAGTTAAATATCTATGATAGCTGTGGAAATATAAATTCCAGTATGGCTCCTATTAACAAACAAACTGTATTAATCTGAAAAAAACTGAACACAGTAAAACCTCATATATTGGTTTGTCAGGATTTTGTAAAATTAAATTGTCTCTTTCAGTTTTTAAATTTGGTCAAATCCGCCTACGGGACAGTTGAGCAGTCCATGAAATAAAAAACTGCAGCTCACAAACAGTTAAAACACCTCATATGGGATATTTGACCCTTTTTATGTTTCATATGATCAATTAATTTCCAAATTCTGCAAATGCTAGAGTACTAAAAACTCAATTTAAATCAACTAACAAAAAGTATATATGTTTATGAATGTATCATAGATCAAAGCTTTGTTTAACCCCTGTGTGACATGTGTGACATGTCATGATTCCCTTTTATTCCAGAGGGGGTTAAACAGCGTCCATTGCTAGAGTATGAAATTTGAAGCCGGTCTGTGATCATTTGCATATCTAGCTGGGAACTCTGGGATAGTAGTGTGAACATAATTGTTCGAGCTTCTATGCCCAAAAAGCATTTCTCAAAGTCTAACTAGAGATTGTATAACAGTACTTTTTGTGTGATGAAAGTCCCTGTGTGGACTGAAACGTCGATCTATCTGGAGCTTATGTATTTGGAATAAAGGAATACCTATTATGACAGGACCGTGAGTGCAGCCATACTTTTTGATTACTATTATATATATATATATATATATATATATATATATATACACAAACACTGTAGGTACTTCACTACACCAATGAACACATTAACCAGGTTTTGAAAAGTTATATGGTCAAATTACAGGTACTGGAATTACCTGAATCCATGTCCCTTTTGGAACAAAATAAAAGCCCCCAACTGAACTTAACCTCCCTATTTTTCACATACATAATTAACTGAAGAAGAAAATTTCACTGTTAGATCTTGTCGGTCCTACTATTGTAAAGATCCTAGATTCATATTGCATCTCCCGAGTACATCAATACCCCACATGCTATCATGCATTCCAGATTTCTGTGGAATTTGCAGGGTCTAATCAGAGTTATGCCCTAATTTGACAAGTGTCAATCGTTCATGCTATTTCTAACCCTATCTAACTCTAACCCTAGCTAAGCCTAAACCATGTTAAGTCTAACTTTAACTAGCTCTGACCCTAGCAATTCACTGTTTAGTGAATTGACCCCAGCTGAATAATCACTGTGAAAGCCAATAACAGTGATCACATTGCCTTGGTTGACAGCTATCGCAAGTATGTGACCCAATCTGTCACTAAAGGTGACTGTCTCACTAACAAGGCAGCCAGCAATAGTCCCTGCAGTCTCCAATGATGCCCAATGGCAGAGGGTTCGGATCACTTTGGCATACAGACGAAACAATGAATGCCTCTGGCAGCCCCAAGGGGAGAATTCCCGAACTGCCTCACTTGTTAGGAGATTTAAATGCATACTGTACGTTTTTGGTCACTGTACATGTTTGGTCACTAAAGATTTAAACTTAATAAAAAATACTGTATTTCATTACTATATTTCAATGTAGTACATTAATTATGATAAAAAAATAAATTTAAAAAATAAGAGTTTCCTCTGAATGGCATTTGTTGTACCTATGGTATTTCTAGAGAGTCTAGGAAATGTTTTTTTTTTTTTTTATATTTCCCTCAATCCTGGTCCTCTCATAACAACTGCTAAACGTATCTCATAAACCTATTAATAGCAAGACTTCGTGGGATATAAACATTAGGATGTGTCAGTAGTTTCATTCATGGAAATATATGAATTAAACTACTCTGCAAGCTAATAAGATCTGTAATGCTGTTTAATGTCCCATTTTGTCAAACTGTTTCAACTCTCTCCAGTTTCCCGGAGTAAATCCCGTTATATCATGTTAATGCATTTAGATTTTTTTTTTTCCAGATATTTGTATAAATGGTTTTTGTACTTATTTAAAATTAATGGTATTCCATGGTAAAGAAAAAATAAATACAAAAAATACAAAATGACATGTAACATCTTTCAAGTGTCTGAAGCATCTATTTGTGAAAGGAACAACGGTAGGCAATAAACACAAATGACAAGTTATCAGGAAAAGCCACCGTATTTGCTATACAGAAGGATAATCTTTTTTCTGCAACAACATTACGTCCAGGATCTCTTTGAGCTATTGTGTCTAATACAAGAATAATGGAGTGTCGGTGGCGAAAGCCTTGATGTTTATATACATTCAGGTCAGTGTGCAAACAAAATGACCGAGAACACAACTGACCTTTCTCTTTATTCCATGTGTGACCCTCAGCACAAACTGATGGCTTTTTCCATTGGAGTAATTATCTAACACAAATCAAGGCAAGGCGACATTTAACAAAGATGTCACCTACAATCAAAATGTTTGCTTTAATGAATGGAGCACAGCACAACCCCAGCTGCTAACATTTTCTGCTGGTTATTTGTGACTCAGCGTTATTACAAGGAAATGAGACTGAAATTGTAAATATCATGGTGTTGTATCATGTAATTCTGCAAACTATGAATCAAATATCGGCAGGCTCTAAGTAATGTAAACAAAATGGTAAACACTTATAAATGTAAACACTTATAAAATAAAGGATTCTGGTATCTCCAACGCACACACACATGTATATTTTACTCCGGATTCCAGAACTATGATAAATATAGCAACGTATAATTTTGTATTAGACACACTATATACAGTGGGACCTCAGTTTACAAACGCCTTGGTTAACAGAATTTTTGGTTTACAAATGAAAATCCATTGAAAATAATGCCTCGGTTTAGAAATTTTTTTTGCAATACAAAGCAAGTTTCCCCAGGATGCATTGCACCTGGGAGGTTTATAGCACCGCCCCCTGCATGCTGGAGCCTGTGGGTAGCACGTGGCGTTGATTGTGGAGGTGTTTGAGCGGCTTTTGCGTCGAGTTTTGGAGCCATTCTGGAAATTGTTTGCAGTTGTTTGGGGACTTTTTGGTGCATTTCTCAAGCTGTGGAAAGGTAGGGAGCTGAGCTTCGTCGTTTGCATGCCTTTTACTGTGTGTTCTGCATTGTGGGTTGGTTTCCATGCCAGCTCATTTTGACTTTTTCTGACCTCCAGAACGGATTAATTGGTTTTCAATGCATTCGTATGGGAAACCGTGTTTCGGTTTACAGATTTTTCACAATAAGAAACGTCCCGGAGAACGCATTAAATTCGTAAACCGAGGTCCCACTGTAAAACAATCTTCCTGTTGTTTTACTAGTCAAACTGTGGTTTTAAATTTAAAGGAACACTATAGGGTTAGGAACACATGTATTTCTGACCCTATACTTTCAAAACCAACATTTAGGTGGCTTGCCCCCTATAAACCTTTTAGAAGGGGTTAGAACTCACCTTATTTCCAGTGCCACACGGGTCCGCTGGAGCTGGCCTTGGCCCCAATGCGCTATCTTGGTGACATCCTCAGAATTTACCATTTTTAGCCAATGCTTTCCCATAGGATAGGAGGTGGGATGGGGGTGGGGACAAACACTGTTTTGGCCAATCAGCATCTCCTCATAGAGATGCATTCAATCAATGCATCTCTTTGAGGAAAATTCAGCGTCTCCATGCAGAGAGTGGAGACGCTGAACAGCAGTGCTGCCTACTGTGCAGCACTTCCCCAGGAAGCACCTCCACTGGCCATCTGAGGAGTTGCCAAAAGAGGTAACCCTAGGCTATAATTTAAACACTGCCTTTTCAGTTTGCATGAAAATGCCTGAAGGGAATGATTACACTCACCAGAACAACTACATTAAACAGTAGTTGTTCTGCTGATTATAATGACCTTTTAAGTATATGCAATATAAGCCACACTGCACAGTAATACTGAAATAGAGAGCCTATCATACTTGGCGTATTACTATATGGTTATGGTTCTTCTGAGTTTTTCATTTAGCCCAGTAACTTTCATCCGTCTGGGAGTCAAACATCTCTCAGCTGGTTCCCTTTCTCCTTCCCCTTGCTATAACTTTGTTTGTCACTTACTGTGTACTATTTATTTTGTTTACCTTTTACCCTTGATCAATATTACTCTTACTCAAATTTACTCAGATCTTTGCTATTGTGAAACCATTTGTTTAAATGTTTCACCTACAAGTAAATGCATAAATGAATTCATAAAAAAAACTTATTTTCAAACATGCTTTGAAAAATGTTTTCCATTTAATCTCAACTCCATCCTCAACAGCCAGTAGTAACAAGGCTAGTCTGGATAGACAAAATATCATGCAAATGTCAGAATTTCAACAGGATTCTCATTGATTTTTAACCAGACATTGAATGCATGCAGCAGAATGGTGTAGATTTGGTTCAGAGGATTTCCCATTGCATTTGGCTTTACCTTCTGTGAGAATCTACACCATTTGTCTTGATGCATTCGGAAAATCAGTACAGTCCACATCGAAATTATAGAGTATAGAATCAGAAAAATGTACAAAGTACCAATTTTTTTGCGGGGCGTGGTTTGGCCGCGAGAGAAGATGGCTGCTTAGGGGAAGAGCTCCGACCCACACAGCCATAACAGCAAGCTACCACATTAGCACGGCACGATTATGGGGCGCACAAAACGCCCGGACGGCTCCCAGACACCCAGGGCTCACCCGAGCAGCTCCCAGACGGGACCCATGGACAGGTACCTAGCCCCGTCGACGGCTGGACACCACGAGGCGGCGGGCGCAAATATGGCTGACTCCCCAACACGCTCACTCACATCTGAGCAGGCTGAACCCTCGCTGGCCGATATCAGCGCGGACATCAGGGCGCTGGCAGCGGCAATGGTGACAAAGGAGGACATGAGGGCCCTCTCTGATACCCTGCACGCGGCGATCCGCACAGAGGTGACCTCACTCAGGGCTGAAATCACAACACAAGCTAACAGGATGCAGGCAGCTGAATCCACTGTGCAGGCTATGGGAGACAGGCTGGAAGCCTCCAATACTGCAATACACAGGCAAGGCAACATTCTCTTACAATTAAGGCGGCAAACAGAGGATCTTGACAACAGGGGCCGCAGATCAAACATAAGGGTCCGCGGCCTACCTGAGCCTGAAGGGAACAAAGACGTAGAAGCTACATTACAGACGCTGTTCCGAGATATCCTGGGGCCAGAGGCACCGGAATCCATGGTGTTTGACAGAGCACACAGGGCTGCCAGAGCTTGCGCAACTGATAACACACCGTGGGACATTATCTGCTGCCTACATGCCTACAAACTAAAGGAGAAAATAATGAACAAAGCCCGTTCCAGACCCACCTGGCGATTCCGTGATGCGGAGGTGGCCCTGTACCAAGACCTGTCTCCTCTTACGCTAGAGGCCCGCAGGGCCCTGAGACCTGTCACTACGCTACTCAGGGACAGAGGGATCCCATATAAATGGGGTTTCCCCTTTATGCTTTTAGCCAGGCATCACGATGAATGGTTCCCACTAAGATGGCCAGAAGAGGTGCCCAGATTTCTAGAGCACCTTAATCTTCCACCCACAGAGGTCACCGACTGGATCCTGGGGCCGACAGACCAGAGGCAAGGGCCCCAAACTCCTGGCCAGCAGCGAAGAAGAAGAGACAACACGCCAATACGCCCACAGACCCGCAGACAATTGGTGCCCACGGACCCGGAGGAGTGAGGATAGGAATCCCTCCTGCACCCACCAGGCAAGAAGGACAGACCACGACACGTGCACCATACCCGAGCTTGCAGACCCTTGCGGAATCCAGAGTCACCTTATGCACCGCAGAACACAGATAAGTACTGCTTGCACACATACATAAGCGTGGACACTTACATGGACACCCATGATCGGGAATAGCAGCACCTTAGTAGCACACCCCTCTGGGATGGAGAGCTCCTCCAAGTTGATTGGGGTGGGGGGCCTGATATGGGCGGGGTGCAACGTACATACATAATGCGGTCCTTGGAGGGTCTAAACCATATATGCCCATAAGACATAAATTGAGGCGATACAGGAGACAGCTGGACGTTTCTGGGACACTAGAACTCATGATGCAGCGAAGTTCCTATGGTGTTGCGGGAGTGCTCTTGTCGTGCCACAATGCACTTATGAAGGCTATCTGGAATATTGTCTGGGGGGTTCCTGGAGGAGCCTATACATGGGAAATTTTTTGCTGAAAATGTTTTACTGGGTTGTGCTTGGTGTGACGGTTATGCAGACAGGAGCTAGGTTATGATAATAGGATGATCAAGCGCTATGGGGGTGATGGGATAAGGGGAGGGATAGGCTGGGATTCCAACTTTGTTACCCTAGGCTTTACTCTGTTCAAGTAGCTGTAACACTGTAGTTTAGTCAGACTAGGTGAGGGCAAAGACGGAAAGTGGAGATGGGAGGCACTGCATACCCGAGGTACCGTGCTCTGTCTAGATACATGCTTCCCCAACACTGCACTATAGACGCCTACGAGTGCATACACCTACACTGCAGCCGGGCACTCGTCTGCCCACAGGGCATATTCCCAACAGACAAGCCGCTAAACACTGGCCCCTTGACTCTGGGGACACTTACCAAGAACCTTTATATGGGACGCGGGATCCCATGATAACTACCCCCTCACCCAACCCTGCCCATCACGACCCACTACACGCAACAGGTCAACCACACAATTCACAGAACGTACAGACTAAAGGAACGACCCCTTGTGGACGACCGAACTGTTGACAAAGACATACCACGACACACTAGATAATTGGACATTGGCCCGCGCCAAGACGTAACGTGACCGTACAGATTGTTAGAATAGGAGACCTAGCTACTGACATCAGACTGAATACATGTGGGACACGGACGACTCACTGAGTAAGCCACGCGCACTACTACGAACCCTTGCCACAGTGCTCCTGCTTCTCTGCAGGTGAACACACTGGACTCAACTGGTTACACCACCCCTGACTAGACCCGTGTAGACACTACTACTGGGAGACCCAATTCCGTGGCTGCCCTAGCTCAACTAGGAGACGGTGCGGCATTGGAATCCACCCAGCTACACGGGACCCCCTCGTCTTGAGGGCAATTTCCCCTACTGAGGTCACACTCCCGTGGCCTCTCGGGTCGGGCCGAATCGGGGGCGGACTGAGCCGTGTTCTACCCCTGGGCGACCTAACTCTTGGGTGTCATAACCCTCCTCTTACTTTTCTGCAACCGCAAACTCTCCCCCTCTCCCAAAAAAAAAAGAAAAAACTTCACTTCACGTAACAGCGGGGGCGCGCACGGGCATCTTAATTGGAGACACCAGAACACGACTGCTGCGAGACCTGTGCACGCGACCACACTCGCTCTATGGCTACGGCTGCACCACTTCATGTGCTAACGCGAAACTGTCGAGGCCTTAACACACCTGAGAAGCGCTCACATCTACTGAGAGAACTACACTGCAAAAGGGTCTCGGTAGCGATGCTACAGGAAACGCACCTCAAAACATTAGATATCCACAGATTGAAGGACTATCACAGCACCCACCCTACCGACCGACGGGCAGGAGTAGCGATACTAGTAGCAGCCAATACCCAATTCACCCTGATGGACCAACTCGCAGACCCTAACGGTAGATTCCTTTTTATCAAAGGCACAATTTCGGGAAAACTTTACACCTTCGCCTCTATCTATGCGCCAAATGCAAAGCAGGCACCGTTTCTGAGCAAAACGATCCGCCAACTGGCAACGTATACGGAAGGATCACTTGTCGTAGGGGGGGACTTCAATGCACCGCTTGACCCACTAGTCGACTCATCGACTGGACACAGCAGTATACCACAAACTGCGATTAGAGCAATAAGGAAGGCCCTACGAGACCTGAGATTGGTAGACACCTGGCGAACCCTGCATCCGACAGTTCGGGACTATACACACTATTCAGCCATACATAAGAGATATTCGCATATTGACTACGTTCTCATACAGCAAGAAGGACTACACCGTTTGCAGTCGGCTGATATTGTTCCGACACCATGGTCGGACCACAGCGCAGTGTCCGTACACCTGGACTCTCCTCTATTCAGGCCTACTAGAACAGCATGGAGACTGAATGAGTCGCTCTTATCACACCCGGAAGTGAAATCCCTTCTGACAGAACATCTAACTAACTACTTTACTGAGAACGATACAGAAGACGTGTCGAAAGTGACGCTTTGGGAAGTACACAAGAGCGTGCTCCGGGGACATCTCATAAAGATTGCATCACGCAAAAAGAGGGAAGCACAGCAGCACATGCTGGCACTCACCGACCAGATATCAAAATTGGAAACACAACATAAGCGGTCACAACTTGAGGAGCACTACCGCTCACTACTAGACGCCCGCCGACAGCTGGCGGATCTAGTGGCCCGCAAACACCACAGAGCGACACAGCGATCCAAGGCCTTCTTTTACATTCACGCTAATAAAAGCGGGAGACTCCTAGCTCGCATGATCCGACCCCAACAGGCCAGAGCGCAGGTACATGCACTACGAACAACCGATGGCTCTCTCACACAATTCCCGGAGGCAATAGCCAATGAATTCCGTAAGTATTACCAACAACTGTATAATATCTCACCAACGACATCCGATGCTCAACGCGCCGAACTGCAGGAAGCAACAACGCGCTACTTACAAAGATTTCAGCCGGACGCCCTAACACAGGAGGAAGCAGACCTACTGGAAGTTCCAATAACCACAGAAGAGGTACAAGCGGCGATTAAGGCAGCGAAGAAAGGGAAAGCACCAGGACCAGATGGACTCTCGGCGGGGTACTACAAGTTGTTTAGGGACATTCTGACCCCACACTTAACAGCAGCCCTCAACCGACTCCAACAGGGCGATAAATTCCACCAAGAAACTTTAGCAGCCACAATCACGGTGATACCCAAACCTGACAAGAACCCTGAAAACTGCAGTAGCTACCGGCCGATCTCGCTCCTTAACGCGGATGTGAAACTCTTCACCAAGGTCATCGCCGCAAGGTTACAAACATACGTGCCGCGCCTAATACATCCTGATCAAACAGGTTTCGTACCAGGCAGGGAAGCCAGAGACTGCACACTCAGAGCGTTCTCTATACAGGCATTAGCGCTTAAAGAGAAGACGGAACTACTGATGCTCTCCACGGACGCCGAAAAGGCATTTGATCGGGTGACTTGGAGCTTCATGATGGCAACACTTCATAGGGTCGGCCTGGGGAGAGGAATGATAGCCTGGATAGCGGGGCTTTATGCTGACCCTAGTGCCAGAGTGAGGGTGAATGGTGCGCTCACAGACACCTTTCCCATCCACAACGGAACCCGACAGGGCTGCCCATTGTCGCCGCTCCTATTTGCCCTCTCATTGGAACCATTTTTGGACAGGATAAGGCAAACCCCAGAGATTCGAGGGTTTAGACACGGAGACCAGGAGCACAAGGTAGCCGCATATGCAGATGATATGCTCTTCTTCGTGGACAACCCGGTTGACTCCATGCCGATCTTGATGCAAGAATTCGACATATATGGCCAGGTATCAGGTCTGAAGCTTAATCAAACTAAATGCGAACTGCTGAACATACAGACCCCAACGGCAGTGCGAGAGCGGATCACACGCGAGTATCCCTTTCACTGGTGCTCAGAACAGATGCGATACCTGGGAATTTGGATACCCAGCAACCCGAAAGAGCTATATACCAGGAACTACGTACCCCTCCTACGAACAATCCTGCTCGACCTAAAAAACTGGACTTATGACCACATATCCTGGCAAGGACGCATAGCGGTGATTAAAATGAATATCCTACCACGGCTGCTTTACTACTTTAACACCATTCCCTGGCACATACCATCAGAATTTTTCGCAACTCTTAAATCGGCAGTAATAAAATATGTTTGGAAAGGAGAGAGAGCGAGACTCAGCTACGACAAGCTATGCCTACCCAAGAACTGGGGCGGACTAGCGTTACCCGATATACGCAAATACTTCCAGGCCGCGGTCTTACAACGGATTAGGGACTGGCACGTAGCGTCTGAAAACAAATTGTAGGCTGCACTGGATAGAGAAAGCACAAACAAAGCCCTTCACATGTATACATGGCACTGCTCAGCAGACGCGGCATCAAAACTAGGCAATTTATCACCCATTGTACAAACGCTGAAGACATGGTCTTCCTTGAGACGGAACCAACACCTCCCCCCACAACCGAGCCCATTGATTCCGATAACACACAATACTGCGATAGGCGGGGGGCTACACCGATCTGCTTGGCCGATTGAGGGAGAAGGAGAGTATATCCCGATGTCCGAGGTCCTGAGCAATACCGGACTGCGAACATGACACAACAGACGCTGATGCACAGATTTCGGTACACACAACGGCGGCATTTCTACTTCAACCTCCCCAACAGGGTAGCGATTCACAGAGAGCAGACTTGGTTCGAAAACATCTGCGTGACCAACACAGGCGCGGATGGTAGGGTATCGCTCATCTACCAACAATTGATAACGGGAGACCACACACGGAAAAATGCGTTTAAGAGGCAGTGGGAAGAGCTGACAGCTAGGACGTACAATGAGGCACAATGGGAACAGATATTAATACTGCAGCACAAGAGCTCCATAAGCACCAGGTATCAAGGGGTTAACTTTAAACTAATCTCCCACTGGTATAGGACCCCATCTTTACTACACAGAATTTTCAGAGGAACCTCGGATACATGCTGGAGGTGTGAATCCCAAACATGCTCCCTACGGCACATCTGGTGGGATTGCGCGCTAATCAAGCCATATTGGGAGGACATACAAAGGGAAATGACGATAATTCTGGGAGATCTGCCGGACTTTAGCATAGAAATGGCCCTACTGCATTACACAGAAGGCTCGATAGCCCAATACAAGCGATCGATATTAAGGCACCTGCTCAACGCAGTGAAAGCAGCTATACCAGTCAAATGGAAACAGACCCAACCACCGACCGTCACGGAGTGGCTACAGAGAGTTGAGGAAATACACACGGCCGAGGCGCGGTACGCAGAACTAATAGGAAGAAGCACCAAGCACGTCGATATCTGGACCCCATGGTATCTATACCTCTCACGTCCCGGAACTAGGGAGGCGCAGCACACACCATAACACCGGAGGTTTGAGAGGACCCGGCGCACCCCGACACGTGCTGTCCTTCATATCTCTCCCCCCCACCACTCCTGACCCCTCCCTTCCTTTTCCCCCTCTGCATCTAATCGAATCCACGTAACTTCTTTTTTTTTTTTTCTGAGGGTTCGGGCGGATGCGGCTTGACCTGCCCCCGAGGAGGCCGGAGCCGTGAAGACCCGAACGAGTCGCTACACGATATATAGCCACGACACGAAGCAGCTCCCATAGATACGAGTCATCGACTTATATAACAGCTGACTGAGGGAGGTGGAACGAGACCAGACACGTAGAGAACTAGTTCTCAAAGCAAGACACAATTACCTGCTGGGAGGATAGGAACTAACATCTGTCCCATGACGGACTGGGGCGACTAGACGCAGGCATAACGTACAACTGATCAGGGGGATATACGAACGCACAGAACCAGTCAAGCCAACGTTTCTTACGCAATCCTCCCTTGAGGCCACTTTCTCTAAGAGATTCCTGGCTAACGCTAGGATTCGGGGAATCGCTGTCACAACAGCAACATGTGAAGAACTGGAATCCGAATTATGGATTCCATTACAATAGAATTAATAAAGCAAATAATTTCCTATACTAAGCTCCATAGCCTATGTGCCAACTATCACTAATCATAGACGCAATTGCTCCTCTGCTCCACGTGTCACATATTTTTAGTAATAAAACTACTACCCCGTCTTTTCCGTCAGACCAGTAAGCTTAAATCTACAGCAGAATTTTAAAGTATGGTAGAATGTAACCGCTCGTTTCTAACTAGCCTGTCATTATTGCTTTTGCCTCAGCTTCAGAAGTGCACACTCACCTACAACTGTTAAACCTACCTACACCTTAATGATTGCTGTTATGACACTTGCAAATGTTACGTAACCGAAAGATACTAATGCTCATTATTTGTATCGTTATTCAAATTGTTCATCTTATTTCTATGCCCATGTGCACTGTTATGGTGTATGTATGTATTTTGTACTCACCTGAACGACAAATAAAGAATTTACAAAAAAAAAAACAAAGTACCAATTTTAAACAAAACCAGGACTATATACATCCGGTAGTACTATTTGCTACACCCCCTCCCTCCACCCCACCAACCAAGTCTCATAAGAAAAGAAAGAATTACCTGTCAGAGCACTCTGATAGACTGGCTTCTAAAACAGTTCAATAAATAACTCTGGTAGCATGCCAGGGCATTCCTGGAATCATAACCACTACACCAGGCGGTAGTGGCTATGGCAACTTTCATCTTTCTGGGAGTTGTACTCTTCTCAGTTGGCACTTTCTTTACTTCCCCTTGTCACTAACTTTGTGACAAGTTGTCCCCTTGTCACTAACTTTGCTTTTTACCTTTGGTAACTATCAATAAATAGATTCACTTACAATTTTTGGACCTTACAATCAGCGCCACTTATTATGTTTCAGCGGTATAATGCCCTCCTGTAAGCTTCATAATGACATGGGTCCTCAGGATATGTAAAACACAACAACAGGTGTTCTATAGTGAAGCTAATTCTTAACCATATATGGCAATAACAAAGGTAAGTATATAATACCCCTCCCCCCTAAATATATTAGGGTCCTACCTGCTGGCATTGGTTGGGGGCAAAAAAGGGACAATAGGTCACCCATTAAAATGTAAGGGATGCCCCAACGGTAGGGTCACGGAGGTTACTATGTCCCCCTTGTTATTTCACAGGTCCCATCCCTATGGAATGGGGTGTTTTAAGAAGGACCTCTGCGAAAAAGGCTGCCAAGTCACTAGTTTGAATGTTCTTCTTTTTCTTTTTTATATTTTAATGTGGTTGCTGGCTAGCAAGTGCTGGCCAGCAACCACACAATTAACCCTTGCGGCACCAAGGGTGTTTCACTATTTGTCCACTGGCTGCGAGTAGAATTCTCTGGGTCTGAATTTTTCGTATTCGACATGGATTTCAGCCAACGGGCAGTGATTGCCCCAGAAAAGAAAATGCATTTCTTTTCATTGGGGTATAGCTAAAACCAGCTCACAACACCTGCAGTTATTTTGTCTGCTGCCTTTACAAACCCTCCCTTTCTCACCCCACCCACAGTTTCTGTGGCTGTCCAATCACAAACTTCCCAATGCAGTCTTTGCAAGGCATGTACTCTGGGCAATTGCTGCCTCTTGAGTTTAGCTCCACTGAGCTAAACAAACCAGGAAATAAAAGGACAGGTTGTCTGATTGACAGCCAGGGGGTGTAACCAAGTTACTTCATAAAAGTGTCAATTTCTATTGATATCTGCACTTTTTGCAAAATAAAAAAACGAGGACACACTGTTCACACATAAGGTTTCAGCAAGCCGATGTGCTTGACTAGTGACCACACAATAAAACACTGCATATTAGGATCAATCTGCTATACCAGTGGTTCCTAACCCAATCCTCAAGCACCCCATACCAGTCTAAGATTTAGGGATTACTCTGTTGTGTCTAAAGTGCTTTTCTTTTCTAAAAACACCTTAGACACAACAGGGTAATCCCTAAATCCTGGACTGTTAAGGGATACTTTAGGACTGGGTTGGGAACCACTGTACTGTACATTACCATGGAAACTTGGTGTGTTTCCAGGCCTTGAAGACTGTACCCGTGCTGCAGATACAGTTTGTACTTGTTTCCACCACTGTAGAAAAGCAATGTTCTGTTTGTTGTACTGGTTTGGTGAAACTTTATAGGAGTTATTCACTAATTCCAGGCTTGCAACAAAGTAAAACACAGTGACTAAGTAGCTAACTTTTGATGCAGCTCACCAGTCACACATTTTCTATTGGCAACATGGCTAAAAAATATTATTTCCCATTGGCTTCAACTGTAACATTCAGTAATACAGTAGTTCAATCATGATATGTGAATGTCAAATTTATTAGTTATTCACTAAAGTTAGATATCGAAGTGAATTACAAATTTAAGGACAGAGAAGCCAGACTGAAAGCTGAGTTAGACAATTCTTCTACTTTGGCTATTTTGTCCTTAAATCTGAAATTCCCTCTCAATTCTCACGTTAGTGAATACGCATGGTTAAGTTAAGTCTAATTGCTTTGTTCAATTGGCATGTAACTGAGATAAGGTTTCTGAATATAGCAGCATGATAAGATTAATGAATGAAGCAGGTCATTTTCTAGATGTCCAGAGAAAGAGCTATCTGACCTCTTACAGGGTTATTTACTAAAGCGAGGACTGTCAGGAATTCAAAGTGAATTTTAATTTTAAGGTCAAATAGATGATCTGGAAGCATAACTGACTTGGAGAATTGTACCTCAAATGTAAAAAAGGGGGATATGGAAAGAAAAACATGGATTAGTTAGATTAAAAACAAAAGAAGGAAGGTATGTAGAAGAGGACAAAGGTCTAGCTGACTGCCTCAATTAATATTTTTGTTCAGTATTTATAGATGAAAATGAAGGGAAAGGACCCCAGTTAGGAAAAAAGTAATTTGTTACATGTGAGTTTACAGCGGAAGAGGTTCTATTTCAACTGTCTAAAGTAAAGACAAATAAGTCAATGGGGCCTTGGAATACAACCAAAGTAGTTAAAAGAGCTTAGTGGTGTACTAGCAAAACCATTAACCGTTTTATTTAACAAAACATAGTTAACAGGAGTAGTCCCAGAAGATTGGAAGTTAGCGAATGTTGTGCCCATTCACAAGAAAGGTAATAGGGAGGAGTCGGGCAACTATAGGCCAGTATGCCTTATGGGAAAAATAATGGAAACCATGTTAAAGGATAGGATTGTTGAACATCTAAAATCACATAGCTTTCAAGATCAGAGACAACATGGGTTCACTTCAGGGAGTTCATACCAAACTAATCTTATTGATTTTTTAAATTGGTTAACTAAAATAATAGATCAGGGTGCAGTAGACATTGCTTACCTAGATTTCAGTAAGGAGAGACAAGACAGGGGGAATATGACAGAAACATTTAAATACATAAAGGAAATCAACACAATAAAGAAGAAGAGTACAGGCATACCCGACTTTTAAGTACACAATGGGACCAGAGCATGTATGTAAAACGAAAATGTACCTTTTTTTCACTTCCCAATGTATGTACTGCATTGCAATAGTCATTTACAGGCATAACTGATATAAGATCAGGGGCTGTAGTGAGGAGTCAGGGGCTGAAGTGGGGGGATCAGGGGCTGGAGAGGGGTGTCAGAGGCTGTAGTGGGGGATGAGGGGCTGGAGAGGGGTGTCAGGAGCTGTAGTGGGGGGATCATGGGCTGGAGTGGGGTGTCAGGGGCTGTAGTGGGGGGATCAGGGGATGGAGAGGGTGTCAGGGGCTGTAGTGAGGGGGATCATGGGGTGGAGAGGGGTGTCAGGGGCTGTAGTTGGGGGATCAGGGAGAGTAGTGGATGCATTGAATAGCCTTCCAGCTGAAATGGTAGAGGTTAACACAGTGAGGGAGTTTAAGCATGCATGGGATAGGCATAAGGCTATCTTAGACTTAAGATAAGGCCAGGGACTAATGAAAGTTGTGGTTCTTATTTGCCGTCACATGTTTCTATGTAAGCATATAAAGGGATACTTCCACAGATCACCTTATACATGGGAACAATAAATTAGCCAGCATGATTAGCAAATCTATAATAAAGAGGGAATTAGGGAATTAGGGAACACTTCAGAAGGAAAAACAATCCAGAAACGAAATTACTGATATGCACACGACTGAAAGAAATCACAAGAGTGCATGCAAAAAGAAAAGTGGTATAATTGACAATGTCCTGAAGATGCGTAATAACAAGAAGCAGAGGCAACAGCCAGTCCAATAAATGTAGCTTAACATGATTTTTCCCTTTCACTTTCACAGATCCGTTCCCCCACCTCATTCGTGAACTACGATCCTACACTAACACTTAAGTAATTAGGATTATCTAAGACGCCCATGGTTAGACAAGTTCATTGTTTACTTTCTAGAGTGCTCATTCCTGGCTCTCAGAAGAAGGCGTGAAAGATAAAGTTATGAATAGGGATCTTTATTCCACCTGATCGGATGGATTAGTGTTCTGATTTCCAGTACATGCCTGCATTCTAGTTAAAAGAAAGGGGGGCTCTGCAGGTGAAGTAATAAAACGCTGGCTGATAAAGAAGATATGCTTTCTGCCACTTCCTATCTCCCACTTATTTTGTGAGATTTTAGAAGCTGTCCATCAGAACCTGCATTCCATATGTCATCAATGACACTCAATGTGAGCCTTAGTATGATATTCTAAACACATTCAGGAAGTGTGAAATTGAAAGAAATTACTTAATGAAGATGGAAGCTACTACTGAAATAATTACAATATACTGTTTCCATTTTGTTTTTCTACTGGAGTCATTCAGCTGTTACCACCAAAATACAAGGTAGTCCCATACATAACTAGCAGGCTATAAAAACGCAGGTGTCTCAATATACTGAGACTTTCCGTGTTACGTTTGCTTTATATGTATGCTTTCATCAATAATAGTGCTATTTTTGTCCATTCATGTTAGGACGCAATTCGAGACTTTGTTCGTATGGGAATTTCACTATTTTTAGGGGTGGGGGAGGACACTGCCCCCCCCCCATTATTGTTATTTAGGGTCCCCACCTGCCGGTCAGGGGTGGGGGCGAGGAGAAGGACAATAGGTAACCCACCTTATTGTTATTTAGGGCCCCCAAACGCCGCCCAGGGGTGGGATCCAGTGGAGGACAATAGGCCCCCCTCTACATTATAATTTAGGGCCACCACCCGCCGCTTAGGGGTTGGGGCCGGGGGGCAATAGGTCGCCTGTTCAGTGTAATAGCCCCCACTCGCGTGTCACGGGTGGGGGCTAGGGAGGGGGGACACTAGGCTGCTCACTGTTTACCAGACATACACCTACTTGCAGTATAGCGAGTAGGGGCAAAATTTACTAATACGAAGTAATCTTTACTTAGTATTAGTAAATTTGGCTGAAAGAACAATTCAAGTCTTTCAGCCTTTTGGTAGATAGCTCTCTGATACCGTGGAAATTAGGGAGTTATCTACTAAACGGCTGCAAGATGCAGCCGCAGCACGAATAGGATTGGAGTTTCATTCATATGAATAAAATTCCGATATGAACAAAGTCCCGAATTGCGTCCTAACATGAATGAACAAACTGTTTTCATTCTGTTAGGATGCAATTCGGTAGTATCGCCGGCATTCTGTCTAAGTGATAGGAAGTTCAGGAATACTGACAGGAAGCATTGCAAGATCACGGATCAAAGGTGAGAATTCTGGGAAAATTGCTTTGATCACCGGAAACAAAGCACACTTTGCTCCTCCGCTGGTCAAGTGTAGGAAACCTCCATAAGACAAAGTAATCCCTACTTTGTCTTATGTTTTAAAGAAAACTAGAGCAGATAGGAAGAAATGAGCAACAGATCCTGACAGAGGGAGAGAAGAGGAATCGATTGGGGAAAGGTAAGTTCGGCATGACAGTGCCCCTTTAAGACTACATAGGAGCATATATGTGTGACCCAACTTGAATACCCATTTTCAAAGTAGAATGTTCTCTTGTAGGCGGTCAGGTATAATTGCCTAGAAGCAATGCAGAAGCAGCTTATATATAGATTAACAAAATTATGAGAGTTGTTGGAGATAACCTGATAGGACGTGCAGACCATGAAAAGTATACATAATTGACCTAGAACAAGCTCAGGGTGACAAAATCATGTCCCCAGGCCTGGACTAATAGGTTTTCAAAGTAAAACCAAGCACACTGTTGAGTATAGAAGAACATTACTGGTTCAACCATGTGTGTGAAATTGGCTAAATATTACTCTGTTAGGAAAATGGAAAATGTTGTGCCGCTAATCATCTCTGGATTCAATAAACTCCGAAAGCAAAAAAAATTACATTAACTGTATCTTTTCAAACTAAAGGGAAAACACTTTTTCTTCCTGGAAGTACTTAAAAATATTGTTAGATATACTCAAATGAAACACAGGTAATATAGTGTGTGTAGCGGTAGTTGGGACCTCCTCACTTGTTTGGCAAGGGTTAAGTATATTTCCTCTTTGTTTGCTATCTGAAAGTATATTTTAAATATACCATAAACCATAAAATATTGTATAAGGGTTTACACATTTCTAGATAGGACAAAAACTATACATCAAGCGTAACAAAACTTGAGTATATCTATAAAAATGCAGAGGACTGTGCGCAGGAATGATCACAATCGTTTTATTATATTTGCAGGTGGCTATCAAAAAAATTAAAACACTTTAAGAAGAGCATGACTTGTTGCTTCATGGTTTATACAAAAACGCAATGCAATCTTGCGGCTGTCAAACAAATATGCTGCGGGTAAGGCCGGCAGAAAGTAATTTTCAGGAAGGTCTGACAGTTGCATTTCTATAACATCTTTTCCCCCCGCGAGGTAAGACAGTCATTCATAATAACCCGCTTGGCTCTGCAACAGTTGCTTGCTTGACAAAAAAAAAAAAAAAAGAACCCTTGACTGAGTATAGATGTACTGCTCAATTCAACAGCCTGAGGCGAAAGCTGATACCGATGTAATACAAGGAATTACAAGGGAGATGGGAGCTGCAATTACAGAGCTATTTAACCCAATCTATGGCTCATCAGCAAAACGTTTAGTGCAGCATTTGAAGAGACAAGCTGACACAATACAATCTGCTTATCTGTCCCCTCCAGCCATTACGCTCCTTTAACCCAGGAGTTATGTCAACGACAACTGTGCATTGACTTCCCCTTTCTAAAAGATTGACAACTCCACCATGCACAGAGGATGTCATTAGAGAGTTTCAACCCTCTGTTAAAAGCTTTGATGTCAACAGTGTTTCACCTCTGCCCCTCGAAGAAGAACTCATCTTGCTTCTCTTGCTGTAACACCTCTGGACACATACATTCATTACAACTTTCAAAGCAGTAGTGCTGTACCTAGGTTAGTGATGGTTAATGTTTGCAATCCCAACATTGTTTTGTGAGTTACATCTCCCATGGTTGGTACCCAAGCTTGTATTGAGCATCATGGTAAATAACTACCATTTGGGAGTGCCACTTTCTCCAAAAAATGATTAATATCTCTGGAAAAAGTAATTTAAACTTTCTAACAAACAGCTGCCAAACCTAATAAAATTTGGCTTTGTAGAAGATGCTAACAAATTGTTATTAATACATATATATTGGAAACAAAATACACTTAGAATGACATTCTATATATATCTATCTATCTATCTATAAAATACAAATAACTGCAAATATTTATATATAGATAAATATATATAATTACATAAATAACTACATAAGTATACACGTAGAATTTAAATACATATATATGTATATATGTATATATATATATATATATATATATATATATATAGATAGATATAAAAATTCTATGCGTATGCTCAAGTAATATTTTAACATAATTATGTGATTTAATTAATAAAAATTTGATTGACGTGCCTGACAACAAAGGCAGCAAGTGCAGAGAATTAAATTTGCACCCGCTATATTTAACCCTGTAACTTTCCAAGACACCATAAAACCTGTACATGGGGGGTACTGTTTTACTCGGGAGACTTCGAGTAGTCACAAACACTGGCCAAATATTTTTTTTTTTCTTTTTTCACACAAAAACAGATATGAACGCTAACTTTGGCCAGTGTTTGTGACTAAGTGGCTACTATAAAAGACTGGACATACCCCACTTGCAATACCTCGGGTTGTCTACTTTTGCAAATGGTATGCCATCATGGGGGTAAATCTCATTCCTGGGCTACCACACGGTCTCAAAGGCAACATAACCAACCTGGCGAATTTCAGTTTGAAAAAAATAAAAAATGGAAGGTGCTATATTTGACCCTTTAAATTCCCAAAACACCGTAAATACTGTTAATGGGGGTACTGTTATACTTGTGAGACTTTGCTGAATCCAAATATGTGGGTTTTTTTGCAGTTAAAGCTAACGGTATTATGACATTTACAGCTAAAATGTCTACAATTTTCTTTTTTTATCTTAATTTCTCACAGTTTTTTAAATTTTATTCATAATAAATTATGTTTCAAATATGAATAGTTCATGAGAAAGTAAAGCCCAGTTTCTCCTGAACAAAATTATATATACTAAGTGTGGGTGCACTTAATATGAACTAGGTGAATTACGGTTGAACAGACATATAGTGCAAATACCAGTTTTTGTTTACATTTTGTGTACTATTGACTCCGTCCTGAAGGGGTTAACAAAAATCTATGAACTCACATAAATCTTTATTTTTATGTGGGGTACCTGGCTACCCCCTTGAAATAAGAATTGCACTGACTGATCATAGCTAATTTAACAATAACCAAAATCAATTAAATGTTGCCCAAATTTAAGTTAAGGGAGACGATGATATGTAAACCCCCTAAAATAATTTCTGAAGTCTGAAGTCACCTGTTACATGTTAAATGTAACAGAAACAATATACCTGCACTAACAATGATCTAACCTTATGAATGAGTTTTCGTTCTGCATTTTGATATGAGTGACTAATCTGGCTGAGGTAAAAGGCTTTCTTTTAGTGTACAAAATAGAAAATCTCAAAACAAAAGAAGCGCAAAATGTTCTACGTTATTATAGAAGGTTGGAAAAATCTAATAAACAGAAACGGTCCTATAAGTATGGGACTGAGCTAATGGTTTTCCACCTATACCCTTTATTTGATATTTTCCATTTTTTTTATTATACAGATTACACTGGAGTGATGAACACTGTAAATTATAAACTAACATAAATAAAAATTATGGTAGGTAACCAAAGTGTACTGACCCTACCTGGTAACAATTGTATATTATATCCCTATAGAAGTGAAAATGTGTTAGAATTATCCAGTCCAATAAGAGTGGTAATGAAGTGTGAAAATGTCACAATGTATTACACAATTGTGGTGCACCCTCAGGCTCTAACATTGTAATGCCTATGTGGACCACCAACCATGATTTAGAGTGGTCAATTAAAATGATTCACAGTATTTAACCACCAAATAATTGCTGCAGGGTATAAAAGGTCAGTAAAGAAAAAAAAGTTTTAAGTATTGATAGCTGTAGCGGAGCTGCAATATTAAATCCCCAAATCTCCGCTGGTACAGAAAGTAACCCAAAGTAAAGCGCTGGAAATGAAGGCAATATCCCATATCCCCCAGTAACCGGACGAAACACAGTTCTGGGAGTCAACTGACTATTTTATTCACAAGCTCCAGTATTTTATTCACAAGCTTTATGTGATTCCCCATGCAAGGGGTTTCCTTAGTCACTTTACAGGGGTTATACAGTAGTGGACTACATGGGGAACTGAATATACAGAGCATTTTTCCCACCATGCACTGCTGTACGTGAGGGATACTCCCACTAGAATATCCTGTTAATTGGATTATCCCTCCGTACAGCAGAACCGGATTTTAACACAAAAATACATAACTTTAACATTATTCGTGTGATTCTACTAAATTACCATTCAGTAGATAGCTGGGGTCTGAGCGCACACTTCGTGAAAGTACCGCTCAGATCCCAGCATAAATAACAGAACACCGCACGAAACACACTTTATTTTACATTCTCATTAAAAGTACCGAATACACATTAGGGAACAAACTACCAAAGGACCGGTGCTCCCGAACGGCCCGGAAGTCCAGCGGTGTTCGCGCCGTCGAGTAGCCGATTTTAGTTCCAGGCGCTCGACGACCAAACACCGCTGGGCTAACAAAGGATCCAAGATGGCCGACCGCCGCGTGGTCGGTAGCCGAGCGACGCCCACCCAGGAAAGTACTTAACCACCGATTGCTACAATGTTGCAATCGGTTAATGGGAGCCACACGACCCTCTGTGTGTGTGCTCCCATTTGGTACTTTATTCGTTTCACGAACAGTGTGTAAAGTCACTGTTCGCGAAACTACCATATGAATGCTAACGGCTTTTGGCCGTTAGCACACGAATACTCTCTATTGCAAAAATACAGGAATTCATCCATACACACAATAAAAGCAGCTTTTACAGACAACCTTCAGATGTTACACAGTAGGACCTAAAGTGGCTAGGTTTGCCACAATAGCGTCTAAGTCTCTATATAGTGCAAATTACGGATATCCATATATTAATCAAATACAGGTATGCACAAGGTAGAAGGAGACAGTATGAAAGATACTTCAGCTGCTAGTGTAAAACCACTGACAGCCTGCACAACCAGACCTCTCTCGCTTCAAATCTAGGTAGACTGGGCAGGATAGTAAAAGATAAAATTAAACTGGATAGTGCATAAGTGCAACTCATGTAAAGTATTTTAACAAGGCATTGACATGCGTGTTGGTAGAGTGCTGCACCTTCTTCAGAGGCTGGTCCCTCTAAAACAATCTGTGGACAATGAACGAAACTGTAGCCATTTGATGATATTTGAGGATAAACAGAGGGATTCGCCTATCCTTTACCAATGTGTGCAATAACTAATGCTCCATATTTATAGGCTGTTACTTCCACTTACAAACACTACAATAAAACTAACGCACTACATTAACAGACAAAATATTAACTTATTACGTAAAAAGTATTTCCTTACAAACTGACTACCTATAATCCTACCAACCAAATTGTATTGTTTAGTGGCAAAGTGGACTCCACTTGTGTATGCACACAAAGCCCAGTTAAAGGGACACTTAATTTAATATACGCTACAGCTTATTGTAGAGGTAATGGTTCATGTTTTTAGTGTAGTTTACTTGTTTTTTTGTTGTTGCTGTTTTTGAGTGGTTTGACCAAAACAATCTTTATTTATATTGCGTACTGTGTAGTTCCTTAAGATAGCACAAGGATGAAATGTGAGTTTTCATCATCATGCCAGTAAATTAGAGTTAAAAGGTTAATTTTTTTGGTATCATATTTACAGCTAAGCTGAGTATCGTTTAAAGGAAACCACAGGATTAATACTAGATATGAATACAGTGAACGGCTGTATCTCCACACCCTCTGGTGAGAGGGAATGGAAACTCGATCAGACTGCTACAAAAGCCTGCTGTCATTTTCCAGCGGAAGGTGTAAAAGGGATTACCGATATCAGCTCACGCACAGCAGCAAGAGAATATACAGGAAGTGAAACACCTGCACATACTATTGGGTGGTACACACCTCCACATGAACTGCAAAGAGATGTGCTAACCTCATAATGGCTGCTTTGTTAATAGGCCCAAATATCTCACTATTGTTGTCAATGTCCAATAAATGAAAAGGCTGAAGTTTTTCTAAGCACCATTTTCTCGCGCTTGTTTATCATATTGTTTTGATAAGTGACTGGCAGCGACAAACCCTATAGACTTCCATAAAAGAACATTCCAGGAACCAAAACCATTAAAGTTAATTTGATAAGTTTCTTCTAATAACAATATTGTTTTGTGAAAAGTACAAGCCTACACAAGAGGGTGGAGCTATTTGTCAGAAAGCAGCAAAATTTTAAGTTTTTTATTTTGCAAAACTAAAGAGATTTAAAGGTGCATTGTTGTGTTTTTGTTTTTTTTAACAGTCTGGGATGTGAAATTTTTTATCGCCCGGGCCAGGGACATCCAGGCAGACCTTTTTTTATTCTTTTATCCCTAGCATGGGAAGGCAGTATAGCTGCTCCTGGGTGCCCTGGGAAAGGGTGGGGCTAAACAGAACACCATCACATACACCCGGTTCACACCCTACATACACACGTCATGCACAAGTACACACCACACATACACACATCAAATACAGACAGCACACACCACACAAAGACAACACACACCTTTCACATTACATACAGCCAACATATACCACACACTAGATACAGCGAGCACACACCAAAAAACCACAGCCAAAATACGCACAAGACACACAACACACAAACTACGACAAAGGGTGAAAGGCTATTAGTGAAAATTCAGAGTTTTAGCAAATAGTCTTGTCAATGTTCATGGCTCTAGGCAATCTTTGTAACTGAAATATATTTGTTTTGGCTACCCCTTTCATCCTTTGGAAAAGTAGAATTTGAAACTACTTTTTTTTTAATTCAACACCACTGAAGGTACACTCTAAACTCCAAAACAACTTAATGAAGCAGTTTTGGTGTATAAATCATGTCCCTACAGTCTCACAAACCTCCCCCTTCCGGCTCTAAACACGATGTGCGTATCAGTCCACACAAACCCTATTATTATTACTGGTATTTATATAGTGCCAGCATAGTCCGTAGCGCATTACAATTTTATCAAAGGGGAAGATTTAAGAATAAATGAAACAAAGATAAAATTGAGTGTGATTGGCGCTGGTAAAGTTGTGCACAAAATCCCAATGCCAATAATCACCTAGTTCATCTGTGTTATTTAAGAATACATGAGACAAAAACTTACAGGAACAATAGGTTGAAGATGACCCTGCTATCTCACCATTCAGAATTATCTTTCAAAGAAATAAACACTTGAGGTATAAAACCAAACAAGCATTATCGTAATGAAATAAAACAAAATCATGACAGACGCGCGTTTCACCTTTCGCATGAAGTCTTCCTCTATCCACCAACAAATCAATGTACAAAAAGCTAACCTTATTACCCTTTGTGATAATGTGTCTCCTTCCAATGCATGAAGAAAGCATGATACATTTTAAATTATAATATGGCAAGCTTGGGAGAGGCCGAGTTGTATCCAATTTTGTAGAATAGATTTTCTTGTGGTATCCATAAAAATTCTGAAAGTCTAGGTGGGGAGTTAGTGCTTGAAAAAGACTCCTAGTGAGTTGCAACATTACCAACCCATGTGTCTTTACAAAGTCTGGTTTGGATCATCCAGTTGTGTCCCTGACATTTGTCATACACATTTATGGATTGGGGGATTAGGGACATATTATAAGGATTGTCGGTTCCAGTAATAAGGGGAAAGTGATATAGAGAGTAGTATATGTGTCATACCGCGATGGCGATCCCACTTGCTGCGCTTCCAGGTTTCGCCAATCGCCCTGCCTCCACATGTGACGTCAGACACCCGCCAATTTAGTCCGACTTGCAGCACTATTGAATTGCTCACTTAATTTGTTTCAGCGATACAATAATGTCGTTTGAGCTCATACTTAGTTGATATTTCTGTGTACCGAACCTCAGCTTGCGACCTTTCTGACGATCCTCTCCACTCCTGACCTCGAACCTAAGACTAAGTCTATTGCTAAAAGATTGTACTTCACCTACAAGGTAAAGGAAATTATGCCAGAATCAGTCTCCTCTTTAGTGAATATTCCCCAAATGGAATTAACTGAATTTCTTTTTGATACTTTTATTTCTAATTCCTCAAGAACCTTTTGGCAAGATTCTTACGAAATTGTGGATACTCTTTTTTTTCCTGAAACAAAGGACTTAATTTGACAACTTGTTGCATATTAATTTCGTTTAAAGTAAGCCTATTTTACTACAGATCCACTACAGTCACTCATCTCATCAGTAAAGACACTATTAATTTGATCTACTCTTTCAAATGTAAAGAGACTGTTTGTATTTGTGAATCCTTTCCAATCAAATTCCTATCTCATAAAGAAATTAAAGTGACATTTCATATTATCAAATTGTTACAATTTTCTGCATTCCAATTCAAGATTCACCTGATCAAGATAATCAAGTTTTCAGCACAACCTCAGAAAATATTAAAGGTAAAATTGTACCTTTCTAAAATTCTAAACGTGAAAGTTTATTTTAAGAGTTAACATACAGTTTCTTATTTCAATTTCTATTAAATACCAACAAAAGCTTGCTGAAATATCAACTTTTGTGGCTTAATAAAGAGTTGAACCTGCAGTTGTTTTTCAGTTTTTCTTTAATAATTGCCTAACAATATGTTTTTATGAAGTCTGAAAGCCGGCAAACAGCTAGCGAGACCAGAAGTAGTGGAACAGGACTGGTCCTCATGGTAACACTTTAGGTACCTAGAAGACGATCACATGTTCGTGTAGCATTGTTTGTCTGGGGCTTAGTAGGGTTGATGGTAAATTTTCAAGTGCAATTCCTGGTAAGTAGAGAAAGGTAAGTGATTGTTTGAACCAGGTTTCCAGATCCAACATGGGGAAATGAGGGAGACTTTTCATAGGACCAGAGGTCATGGATGAGTGGTCAATAATTGACTTGATTTGCAAATAGACCTTACTAAATGAATGTGGTTTATTTTGGGAGAGAATGGTAGATGTGTCTAGGGGATTTGACCAAAAAGAATCTGTAAAATGTGGTTCTATTCTGTGAAGATAGTTTTGAGCTAGTAGATAAGAGTAAAAAGGTATTGAACGTGCGGGTATATACAGTCATCATTATAGCGTAGATTTTCCTTGGACCAAGTAATAAAGGGGTGGCCAACTCTGTCCATCTGAAATAAGGGGTTGGCTAGGAAGGGCATAAATTGGCTAAACCAGTGGTTCCCAAACTTTTTAGGTCCAAGGCGCCCTTAATATTTGAATATTTTTTTTAAGGCACCCAAAGTCAAAATTTCGAAGTTGTATATCTGTACAGCGCTGCTGCATTTACTGGTGCTATAGTGTATTGTATAGTGTTAATGTTTGTAACGGTGCTTGTATATAGTTTTAGTGTTCTAATACAGGGGTGTGTTTGTATTTAATGTTTGCATTTAAATGCAGGGGTGTGTTTGAATGTAATGTTCACTTTTAAATGTAGATTTGTCTGAAGTATTTGTGTTTGAGTGAAGGGGTGTGTTTGTATGTAATATTTGTATTAGATTGCAAGAGTGTGTATGTTGTGCGGGTTTAACTGCTTGGATGTATGCACATACACTACCATATAAATACTTAAGTACATAATTACACAGATATACATGCACATAAACACACAGATACATATAAATACAACGACATATACACAAAAATTCATATAGACACCGACTAATACACACACCGTAACATATGCATAAACCGACATATACCCACACAAACATTGATACATGCACACACCATGACCCAGATACGCACACTGACACACAGATGCACATACACACACACACACAGATGTGTGCACACACACAGACACACACACTCACACAGATGCACACTGACATACACACACACAGATCCCCCCTCACACAAACAGACACACACAGATGCACACCCTGACACACACTCTCACACGCACCCTGACACACACATTCACAATATTTTTTATATCTCCAGCCACCCTCCTGTTAGCTTACCTTGTATGTCCAGGAGTGTGGCTTGGAGTCTAACTTCCCTCATGCTGCGGCTCCCTCCTGCACCTCCTCTCTGCATGAAGCTAGGAGGAAGTGACAGGCTGTCACTTCCTCTCAGCCGGCCGCCATACAGGGGCCCGACCACAGTCTTAAAGGACCGCGGCACCCGACCATGGGCCCCTGTTCAGCAGGTATGCTTCCCCGGTACTATAATCATAGCACCGGGAAACATTCTGCGGCACCCCTGTGTGCACGGTTTGGAAATGGCTGTGCAAAACTAAGGTTTTTATTTAATAAACTTTTCAAATGATTCAATACTATTAGAAAAAACTTTCTAAAATTATTTATCTACAAAAATTCCCACAGACGATAATGGTGACTTCTGTAGATAAATAATTTGGAATGTTTTTCTGACTGTATTGACTCTTTTGTAAAGCTTATTAAATTGATGCCTAAGTTCCATACAAAGTCTGACTAATTTCCAGGCCGCAACAGCAGTATATGATACATTTTGATTTCGGGAGTATATCTTTACAGGGGGTATGGAGAAATTGGGATAAAATAGTGTTGGGGTGAATTTAGATGATCAAGTAGTGATTCACCCAGATAAGCATTGGATTGGTTGACATTGTCATATGATGACTGGTCTGGGTCTGGTACTGGGCAGTTTACATGAAGAAGCCTGCAGGGACTGACTATACTCACCAGCAACTACATTAAGCTGTATTGGATCTGGTGACTATAGTGTCCCTTTAACAATAAGGTAAAGAATAAAGACATAAATTACACAGTCTCACTGGAATCCACACATGTAAGCAAACCTTTTGTCACCATAGAGGCCTTTGGTCGCCCGAAGAAGAGGAAGGCGTCATTGTGGATAATAGGAGATCAGGTAATAACCAACTCTTCAAATTTTGCTGTAGCAGCAGCAGGTGTACTCAGGAAGAATGTTTGGTTTTGATGTGTGACGCGTAGCTTGGCTGGATATTCAAATGTAATTTGGTCTGGCTATTTGCCACAAATACCTTTTTTTGGGCTGTTACATGAGCTGAGTAATTTCGAAACAGCAAAACCTTATGATCCTTGTATTTGTTGGTACCAGCTTTACAGTAGGCCTTAAGTATGGTTGTTTTATCAGCAAAATTGCATTTGCTGACTGGTCTGGGTCTGATACCATTTTCTTTAAAAAAATATTCCAAGCACCAAAACAACTTTAGCTTAATTAAGCAGTTTTCATGTATAGATCACGCCTCTACAATCTCACTGCTCAACTATCTGCCATTTAGGAGGTAAATCACTTTGGTTTTTTTAATGCAACCCTAGCAATTCCTCCCCTGACTGTGACTCACATAACCATCATGGGAAAAAAACTTTAATTTTCGATCATATGTGACAGCGCAGTGTGTTTACTTTAGACGTTTTTGTCTCTTGCCCTGTTAATTGAACTTTTAGCACATACAGGTGGCTCTTGCATGCTCTAACAGGCCATTATATGGGCAGAAGATAAGGAATTCTAAATTAAACAGAATGTACAATAAAGCAAGTTTACACATCAGATCTCTCTTTACAGGAAATGTGTATGGAGACTGTGTAAGGCAAACACAGGGGAGGTGTGGCTAGGGCTGCATAAACAAAGTGATTTACATCCAAATGGCAGAAAATTGAGAGGTGAGACTGCAGGAGCATGATATATGCATCAAAACCACTTCAATAAAGGGACACTATAGTCACCAGAAAATAAGAATGTTGTTATTCTTGTGGTGTACATAGTCAGTCCTTTTTGTAGTGAGCACTGTCTTTCAAAGAAAAGGCAGTGTTTACATTACAGCCTAAGGACACCTCCAGTGGCCCTCCTTAGAAGGCTGCTAAAGGTGCTTCATGGGGCACTGACGTTCCCTCTGCATGGAGACACTGAACTATCCTCATAGAGATGCAGTGATTCCTAAGGGAAAGCATTGTGATTGGCTGTGATCATCACTTCTAAAGATGTCATCCAAGGAGGCAGATCAGGGGCAGAGCCAGCACCAGCAGAAAGGTAATTTTTACTCTATTTAGGGTTGGGGGGGGCTAGATAGGGTCAGGAATACATGTTACCCTATAGTGTTCCTTCAAGCTAAAGTTGTTTTAGTGCTTACTGTCTTCATTTAAGATGGCCCAAAGAGTTATCTGGTTCCATGAGTAGGTGTTTGTTACAGTCATAAGACAGGTGGAGAACCTGTGGTAGCCACTCCACGAGGACCAAGAGTCTGGAATGTGAATAAAGCGAATATGTGAATAAAGTTGTTTCAGCGACTTCGTTTATCAACATCATGTCATTTTTAAGTGAGCAAATCTACTTAAGAGTAGTTGTGCAAGTTGCAATTTCAGTTGGGAGATGAGGTCTTCTTGGTTGAAGAAGTTCTAGGGAATCTAGTCTGACCGAGTGTGTTGTAATTTGAGTCATGGCGTTATCAGCAGAACATTTAATATCATCGAGTTTTATGTCCTTCAATGGCCATAAAGTTGTAATGGTTAAAAAAAAAGAATTTAGATGAAATGGACAGGTAATGGTGTGTAGGAAGACATTGAGTCAACCACAGAATTAAATGGTTTAGCGGAATCACCTCTAGTGGCTGTTTGAGTGACTGCCACTAGATGTTCTCTGAAAAGACAGTGTTTATATTGAAATGGATGCAGGCACAGGATATAGACACCAGAACTACTAGATTAAAGGAACATTATAGGGTCAGGAACACAAACATGTATTCCTGACCCTATAGTGTTAAACCCACAATTTAGGTGGCTTACCCTCCCTCAGTCCCCTTAAAAAGAATTAAAACTCACCTTATTTCCAGCGCCGCATGGGTCAGCCAGTGATGCCCCTGATCCGCCTCCTTGATGACATCATCAGAATGGCAGATTTTTAGCCAATCCAATGCTTTCCAATAGGCAAAAAAAAAAAAAATCGGCAAGAGGGCAAGGCACGCATCAATGCATCTCTGTGAGGAAAATTCAGCGTTCCCATGCAGAGTGTGGAGACGCTGAATGGCAGTGCTGCCTACTGTGCAGTACTGCCCTAGGAAGCCTCTCCAGTGGCCATCAGAGTTTTGGGCACTTGGAGGTGTCCCTAGGGGCAATGTAACCACTACCTATTCTCTGAAAAGACAGTGTTTGCATGAAAATGCCTGAAGGCAATGATTATACTCACCAGAACAACTGCATTAAGCTGTAGTTGTTGCGGTGGCTATAGTGTCCCTTTAAGAAGAAGTGGTTCTGTTGATTATAGTGTCTCTTTAACAATTGTATTTTTGTTGCTTAAAATTAAGCTTTGTTAGTAAAAATTAAATAAATAAAACCTGACTCCTACCTTTTTTAGATGGCTACTAGATTCCAAGCAAATTTGATATGCAGGATTATTTACTAAAGTGAGAATTCAAAGTGAATTTTAGCATGGCTAAAAAATGTGTAAAAAGGAGTCACACCATATTATTTATGGTCTCTAGCCAAGCAAAGACTGACCAATAATAGGCTGAAGATGATTTGTGGTGCCACAAGGTGATGCTAGCATTGACAACAGCTGCTAATGTTCTTACCCATCCAGGTATCAACTGCACATCTCATGGTAAGAAAGAAAAAAACCATATTTGTGAACTATTACACCTAGAATCTGTGCCTGCAGTGACAGAACTTCTTGAGAATTGCAGTTCAAAAACATCAGCAGTGCCTAATGCTCACAGTGAATGGCAGCTGGCTGGGCATTATGGGAAGTGGATCTCACAAAACTCTGTAGTGTCTGACATCTGCAAAGTATTTCATGTTGTAGATGTTTGAATACTACAAAGCCCAAGATATATAGCTGGACTCAACTGCTGTCAGTGGGAAGACTACCTCAAATAAATCAACGTCTTATGTTTAAATAGTGTGTGATCGTAAGAGACAGTGGTTGTGAATTAAAATTTCCATGAAGTTCAGGCAGCAGATATAAAATGATAAATAGTTACATAGATATGGCTATGATGGGAGGGACATAGTTGGCCTGTTTGTGGATAACATTTACATTGAATACAATTCCCATGATTCTCAGCAAATCTTTAACTGGTTGAGCATCAGGAAAAAGTAGTCCATGAACATATACACTGCTGATGTCAGACATTATTTCTGGACAATATTTACTAAACGTGTCTGTGAACTAGATGTTTGTGGTATATCTCCCACATGATGCTGGATAAGTATTATGAGATATATGGTCCATAAGCTTCTTCATCAGCAAGGTTGGCAAGATTTGTGGACTAGATTGCCCATGATATTAAGCCAGAATATTGACCATCTAAGCATCATTGCTCAAACATAACCGGAATGGCACAGTAACCAAATTTCCTTATTTGTACTACATTAACCATGATGCTAAGCCATACTTTAATTAGGCATGAAAAGGGGTTAACATGGAAAAGGAGTATGGCACGGGAATATAGTACCATGCATTAGGTGCAACTGCTTCTCTGCCCCTTAAGTCATTGGTTCAAACGTATATATTAAGAGAAAGTGCAAAATCATATCCAAGTGGTTGGATCACATGGGTAAGTGTCAAAGAGCTGGATGATGCACCACCCATGCATTTTCAGGAAACAGCAGTAAATCAAAATGAACAACAAAGAGAATTTTGAGATACATTTGTTTTTTTGCATTTTTCACACATAAACTGCACTTTCACTAATATCATTGTCATTATACGTTTTAATTGCTCTAAAACATATATTTCTGTTCAGTTATGTCCCGTGAGTACAACAATTTACAGGTTTCATAGGGTTTTGGAAAGTTACGTGATCAAACATGGGGCTTGCCCATTTCAGGGTTTAAACATTTAAATTTGTCAGATTGGTTTGCTGGGCCTATGTTGCCTTTGAGACAGTATGGCAGCCTGGGTAATAACATTTCCAATATTATGGCATACCATTTTGAAAAGTAGGCAACCCAAGGTAATCCATGTGAAGGATTTTGAGTTGTTTTGTCTAGCCTTTGTATCACAAATGCAGGCACCATTTAGTAGTTATACTTTTAACTACTTTTTTTTAACTGGGGGGTCAGTTCTAGGGGGGCACTGGGTGCTATCACTGAAATGGAGGAAACAGAGAAGCTGTTTATACCTATCCCTAATCATAATCAGGAGGAGTAGCTGGGATAAGATGCTTATGTCAATAACTCCTAGCACTATTTTTTTCACAGTTATAAACTCTGTTTGTGATGCCAGTTGTTGCCAAGATGGGGGTATTTGAGGGGCACTCAGATTTGGTGGTACCCAGTTATCCTCAGACACAGTTCAAAATTCTGAGCTCCTAATGGATGGTGTTATGTTGGTAGGAACCATAAACAGAAGGTCCACTTAGGGGCTCTACATATGACTCTACATATGACTGAGTAACAAGTCACCATGGTGCCTCTTCTGCTGTGTATTAATAGGCCATGGTGACTTTTTAAAGGGTAAAATAATTTTTTCCATACGTGCCTAACACACACATCCTCAACTCACCACCCAATTCCCATTTCCACCCGCAGAACCCGACACCAAAAACACAAAAAAAGAGAATTATGACTGACTTCAGTATAAAACACTGCAATCAACACGTATCATTAGTAATATTTTTTTTTTAAATAAACATAGGTAGGGTTAAAAAGGGTCAGGGTCGTTAAAATAAAACAGTAAGGGGATAACAACAACTAAAAAGGAAAAAAAGTCAGATTTTAACCAAAAAATAAAAAATCTTCCCCTCCCCCTGCCAACAATGCTAGAAATGATTGTCTGTGATATTGTATCAGTTAGACTGTCACCATGATCAGGTAACTCAGATTGGCTGCTGGGTTGCTTGGTGGTTCTCCCAATTGCATCCGGTAGGCGCGGACGGGCCATCGGGCACACCGTGCAAATGCCCGGTGGGCCGTGATGGCTATGGGCCGAGCCTGACGAGGGAGATCAAGAGATCTCCCCTGCCGGCCCATACAGAGCCCGCGCTATCTGAGTGCCGGCCCTGCTGTGTGCCTTTATGGGCCGGTGGGGAGATCAAAGTTCAAAGGTCATCAACACAAACTGCCCAAACTCCAAACAAGCTGGTCTTGGCTTAGTGTGGCCCAAGCAAGTATTCATTTTACCTCACTTACTACCAACACAAATTCAACCGTACATGGCATCACAGAGCTGCTTTAATTCATCTCATGCATTCTGCTTACTGTATTTGGCCCTCACTAGGCCATATCGACTTATCATATGCATTTCAGTTAGTCACCCTTCTTTTTAGTGGTTTCTTTAAGGCTACCCTCTTGGTAATTCAGGCATGCAATCTTTGTACACAATACAACTTAAAAATGTATTCTCCTCTATAAAGGGGAATATCTTCTAAATGTAAATTTTTTTTATTTTTTTTTAACGAAACATCCTCAAACTCATAAAATATATATCATATACATTCATGCATTTCAGTGAGTCAACCTATAACATAATGCGTTCTTTGTCTGCCCTCTTGGTATTCCAGCACTCATTGGGCATACGTTGTTTAGTAATTATGTGGCTAGGTGTTGCAATTGACTGTCTAAATTTATGTCAGGCCCAAACTCAGGCCTATCCATGTAGTTAAGGAAACAGAAATATAAACTTGTATATACATTCTCTTTACACAATTGTAAAAATTCCTTATCCTCTTAAAAGGGGAATATCTTCTAAATATCTAAAAATCTTCTTACTAGAACAACCTCAAACTCATAAAATGTATCAGATGCATTTCAGTTAGTCACCCTACATTTAATTTTTTCTTTGTGATTGCCCTCTTGGTATTCCAGCACTTATTGGGCATACATTGTTTAGTAAATATGTGGCTAGGTGTTGCTACTGACTGTCTAAATTTATGTCCGACCCAAACTTTGGCCTATACATCTGGTTAGCATTTATGGTACTGCCTGTTAAGAATATGTCTTATTTCACTGTCCGTCACTACTTACGTTGGTTTAGCCCTTTCTGTGCTCCACACGAGCCTAGTCAAACACACTTTAATATTATGTCGGTCATAATGACGTCAGGCCCAAACTTGGGCCTATACATGTGGCCATGATAAATTTATGACAGGTCCAAATTTGGGCCTATACATATGGTTAGCCTTTATGGTACTGCCTTGATGCTAATCTGTCTTATTTCACTCAAAGTCTAGCAAGGGCAAAATAAACAAGGTTTAATTTATGTGGGCCGCAAAATAAAACCAAAAAAAAAAAACCTTAGATTTTCATGGAAACATAGTTTTATTTTGAAAAGTACAGTATAAAAAAAAAAAACACAGCATCCCCTCTACTAATCCCAGTCCCCCCAACAATATACTATATCCCAGCACCCCCCCCCTAGCCAACAAGCAGACTCTATTCACATTGCCGCTGCCAGTATACGACTCCGTAGTCTGGCCTCTGGTATACCCCAAATGGCGCCGGCTACACCCTGTGCCAAAGCGGATCCTCACGTTTATTCTTGAAACCTTGTGAAGGTGGAGCACGTCAACATCACGTTGGAATGTCACGTGGCGTTGTGTGCCTCCGTGCACCTCTAGGTCCTCCACTGTCCAGCCGTGGCCATCGCAACACAGACAGACACACAGAGACACAGACTCTCACCGACACACATTTACACATTCTTTCACACACTCACATTATTGTATTTATCCCAAGGGTGCAGTTGGGATCTTCTTTCTGGAGCTCAGCCTTCCTGCATCTCACTGCTCCCTTGCGCGCAGTTTAGTGATGCCGGGTGCCGGAATATGACATCATATTGAGGCCCCCGTCATCACTACAGATGGCGCGCGTGAGGGAGCGGGAAGGCTGAGCTCCCTCACTGCATCCACCTTCCTCTCCTTCGGCCGGGTAAATGTTAGCAGAGTAGGTACCTGCAATGTGGGAAAAGCAGGTGCCTACTCTGCTTGGAACACTAAGCATGTACTCTTGGCTCGCCGGTCCGCAAAGATGTCCATTGTGGGCAGCGAGTTTGACATGCTTGACTTACATTGTCTTAGCCCTTTCTGGGAAAAGGCTGCACAGGCCTAGTGAATCGTACTTGCCGGGCATAGTTATGTCTGTTAACTACTGTATGCAAGTACGCTGGTCATACGCTAATTTGCAGTTTGTTTAATATTATTATTTTATTTATTTAGCGCAAGCAAATTCTGTAGCCCTATATTGCCTCTAACACACGGTGCAGGCATTTGATAACTGAATGTTTTCTTTGTTTGCTGGCCACATCCGGCCCACATTCAGCTGCTCGTGCACATCAAACTTTACAAACTTGCATACGTTCGCTTCACGTTCTACCACTCAGGTTCCTCATCAGCAATTTAGAAACGGTTCACATCTCTGCCATCTGCAGACAGAATGTTTTCATCTGTTACACTAACTTGTTTCAATCGTGTTCGACCGCATTTCAACTGGCCCAGGTATTGTAATTACCGTATTTTTCGCTCCATGAGACGCACTTTTTCCCCCCTCAAAAGTGAGGGGAAATGTCTGTGCCTCTTATGGAGCGAATGTGAAGCTTTGCTTACCTGTCTTGTAGCGTGGGCCGGCAGCACAGCGCGCTCCGCGGTACAGGAACTCAATTTCAGGTTCCGGTTTCCGGCGGGACTGAAAGGAAGTGTGCGCACTGAGTGGGCACTTCCTTTCAGTCCCGCCGGAAACCGGAACCTGAAATTGAAGTTCCTGTACCGCAGTGCGCGCTGTGAAGCTGGCCCACGCTACAAGACAGGTAAGTAATTATGGGACATGGGGAGGGGGTGACACTATGGGACAAGGGGAGGGTGGGACACTATGGGACAAGGGGAGGGGTGGACACTATGGGACAAGGAGAGGGTGGGACACTATGGGACAAGGGGAGGGTGGTGGACACTATGGGACAAGGAGAGGAGGGGACACTATGGGACAAGGGGAGGGTGGGACACTATGGGAGGGAAAGTGCACTATGGGACAAGGAGCAGGACACACTATGGGATGAGAACACTATTGGACAAGGGGAGGAGGGGTTAACAATCACACTATGGGACAGAGGAAAGGGGGGTTAAAATAACAATGGGAAAAGGGGAGGGGGGTTAAAGATCATTACGGGACAGGAGAGGGGAGTGGGTGGTAAGGAACAAAAAATTCCTTAAAAAAAAATATTCTGAACAAACTGTCCCATAGTAAGAAACACTATGGAACAGTTCAGAATATTTTTTTTTCTGGGTTTCCTCCTCTAAAAACTAGGTGCGTCTTATGGTGAGGTGCGTCTTATGGTGCGAAAAATACGGTACTTTTACTGTCATATTCATCTGATCCACATGCGTTCAGTTTATCTCATGCAGTCATGTTCATTAAGCAATAAAGTTATAGCTTATGCTAATATTACTGTTATTCTACAATTAATCTAGCATGTGCCGTTGCTTTCAACATTATTCTTCCAGGCTAATTATAAGTATTTATCATCCTCCTAAGAGTTCCATAAGTATGTAAGTAACCGTGTCTCTTATATCTCATTAAACTCTTATGTATGGTACATGGCTATCAAAGCCACTAAAACTTTTCACCCACTGCTGCATTCTAGAGGCATGGGCCTCAGTTCCCGTTATGAGTCAGTCTGCAGACACCATGATTATTTGGATCAGTGGGTATGTATAATACTAAGTATATAAGAGTTTACATACGGTCTCTATTCTGTTCAACATTTTACACAATTGATATTTATTAGTAACTCTCCCGTCTCATCATCAACATGTCTCAGTCCTATACAAATGTTCCACAACTACACAACCCTTTTCTGTTTCTCATCCTACCTGTTACCTGCATTAATCCCAACACAGATCACGCAGCCACCCTGTAACGCTAGACCCAATCAGGCCTCCCCACCCCGCCAGTTTATTTATATATATATATTTATTTATTTCCTACACGTAGTCCTCACTAAGAATTATCATGTTTGTTCATATGCCTGGCAATGGGCAACCAACCTTTTCCTATTCCGGCATCTCTTTTGAGTATTTTCCATTACATCTGTCTTACATGGGTTGCATTATGCTACATGTTGTCAAGAACGCACCTCTAGGCCCTCATTAGGCATTCCCCATGAGTAACTGTAATTCCATCATCACCTACATTATCCTTACCTCACATTAAGCACTTCGGTCCACCTGCATCTATTTGGGTCGTTTCATTATCTCCTTCATTGGTCTCAAATTGAAACTGCCCACATAGCTAAAGTTGTAAATAAATATGATTATACTGATCTTGTTTCAGGTTCTTCACACGTGGCCTTACTAGGCTTTCATTACATTCCCAGCATTATGATATACCCACCCTTCATGGCTGCCTGGGATATATATATATATATGTACACACTAATCCTTCTAACAAGATTTCATTACATCACTTAGTCTCGCTAGGCCTAAATCAACCAGCCTATATGGCCCTATCTCGGCCTGCAACACTCACTAGTAAATTAAACCCTTATTCTAAGAACTGTGTCACTTTATTGTTGCACATGAATAACAAGTATTATGTATCTAGTCACCTACATCAAGACACTACATACTCTTTCAAACCGACACACTCTACTCACACACACTGCACCACATACACACACACTGTACCCCTCACAGACTCACTAACCCAAAACACACACTCTAACTGCACCCTTGACTCATACACACTGCACCCCAAACATACACACTGCATCCTCACACACACACACACACACTACCACTCACCACCCTATACACACACTGACTGCACCCCCCCACACACACACAATGACTGCACCCTTCACAAACACTGCACTTTTCACTCACACACACACACATACTACACCCTTCACACATACACACACATTTCACCCTTCATATATACACACACACACTAAACTACATTTCTGGCATACAAACTCTGAATCCCCTGTGCACACACAAGATTCCCTGTAAGCAAACACACTAAAATCCATAAATACCACTTTTAACAACCCCTACACACATTACATGACCTACACATACATAAACTATAGCCACAAAGCACACACTCACTACATCCCCTACACACACTATGCACCCTATACATGCACACTCTTTTTTCACTCTCTACAGCACCTAGCCACACATATTACAACACGACTAAAACCGACATATTTACACAAAACACCACACCACAATCGGCTCACTCTACACACACGCAATCTTACAAGCAGGCTCCAAACACATGCACAATACCGTTTCCAGGCCCTTTTGCCCTCTGGTATCCCACTTATGGAGACACCAGAGACAAGTCACAAACACACACAGCGCAAGCTTGCGCTGCTCAAAACAAATACAGGGCCTTTTCTCATGTGAGAGCTCTTCACCAAGATTCTGAGCATGGGCTGCATTGAACCAACATGCTCACTTTGAGAGGGGGCATGCTTGTCATTGGTGATGACAAAATACACCCCTCTCTGGCACAGCCCCCTTCTCAGTAGGCCGCTGTTTTCAATAATTCCCGGACTGGATTTTTTTCCCAGTACGGCCCTGGGATCCGGCGAAGTATGACGAGAAAATAAAACAGTCAAAAAGGAAAATATGTTTTAAAAAAATAGGCACCCACTTGATTCTATAATAGCAAGAGCAGACATGATTTCATAAAATATGTATTTAGGAAGAAGTGTGGTGCCACACGAAAGGGGAGCATTTATACAGTACATTGAAAACAATTATATAATTTTTTTTTTTTTTTTTAAAGTATACATTAAACATAATGTATACACAACATACATTTGCTATTCTTGATCAGATAATAATACACCTGTGTAAAAACGGATGCATAAATTAATAAGAAACATAAATGTTACAATATACTTACATTCATTCTGGGTAATATTTTCTATATTTTATCAAAAGTGCAAAAGACAAATAAGTTATTTTCTATATAATATTAATAAAAATGTCCATTGTGGAAAACGCTCCACTCCATTATGTATGTAGCACTTAACCGCATTGGTATATAAAGTATATTACTTTGCACACTGTGACACTTGATTTATAGAAACACTGCCAATCATCAAAATCATTGCTTACAAAACTAATTACAAAGGAAACCACATTAACGGATAGATCATGTTTCACCGAGAGAGAACACAGATGAAAAGAAATAAGTTAACTTTCTCAGCTGAAAAACAATATAAATAATAAATAAAAAAAAACACAACAAAACATGAGAAGAAAAAAATAAGTTATTCCCATCTAACAGCCAAATTCCTACATAACTCAACGTGGACATCTCATCTGGTATGAACTGCACTCATTCCTAGTGTAAACCCCACCGCGCTCTGCTATGATATACTGTAATGTCACCTCGCAATCTGGATTTACTATAAAGGGCTGTGACGAGTTTGAGAGCAGTAAACATTGCAGCGAGGTGTATTTCACACTGAGCTGGTTTTTATGAAGAACACTTCACCGCCCGGCTCTGGCGGCCCCAATGATGAATGGTGAAAGATGCGTGACAAGCTTCATCATTGTTTGTAAATCTTAACTGTTCCTGCTCACTAACCCTGCAGGCAATTTTCAAAGACAGCGGCCGACAGAAGGACAGCATAGCTTCCCTGAAGGTTATTCAACTTGTGCCGAGCTTATTTTACTTACGAGGGGAATGCGGGTGCAACAGCTAACCAAGGAAGCTCCTAATATAAACTGCTACATTAACCCTGTACGGGGGATGATGGAGAAGCTTAACCTGCACTGAAGTGATCATTCGGTGCGATTTCAACACTTGCACACTTCGTTTCGGTTTGTTTTCCTCATATTCCTCACTGTAATCTGTACATTTATTTTTAATTAAACAGCCTATCTTACTAAACCAGGAATTGTAAAGAATCGACAAAGGAAACGTAAACTTTAGGCCAAAGTAGCTTAACGGGATAAATAACTGAGTTTGGGGCTATTTTAGACATTTGCAATTTTTGCTACAATTCTCAGCTTAATCCATAAAGTCAAATATTTTGCCAGCTTACTAAATAAATTCAGAAAATACAAACAAAACCAATGACCAATAACATGCCTCCCAACCATCCTGATTTCAGTAGTACAGTCCCAATTTTCAGTTCTTGTCCACAACCTCTGCAATCTTCACAAAATTGATCCAATCCAAAGTTTCTCATGAAGAAGCAATGGATTAGAAATAGGCATGCAATGCCAAACACCATTCTCCTGCAATCAAATACTGCTCTGAGCATCATGTGATTTCAGAATCAAGTTTCACTCAGTTCTGCAGGAGGAATACACCACAACAATCGTTATGGTGTACTATGCCATCCTGCCCATTGAGGGCATAAATGAAAACACTACAATATAGTATGCCATAATGATTTCCAGCCCCCAAGGGTCCAATACTTAAACTGGTTCTGTAAGTGAATTGTGTCTAAAGTGTTATTTTTTTCTTTTCTAAAAAACACCTTAGACACAACTGGGTAACTAACCCCTAAATCCTCGACTGGTAGCGTGGTGTAAGGACTGGTTTGGGAACCACAAGTGTAATTTAAAAATTACTCTGAACGTCAGGTTAGTATTCAGTAATACATGTTTTTTTTAGCACACCTACAACTGCAGATCCAAATTGTCACAAATTACTCCCATTAATCTTAATGTGTACAATGTACAAAATGTCACCTGTTATAGCTCAAGTCAACAGCATGAGTGATGTATTTGATTTAGTAAAACTGATGAGTGGCCACATAAGTGAAATGCCTATGCAGCAGCGCTGAAACCAAACCAGGCTGTGTCACATAGATTGTAATCCATTTGAGTAGGGCCTTCTTCACCTTTTGCCTCTATGTGAATTACTTGTTATCAGATATCACCATCCTATTATTGTAAAGCTTGTGGAATATGCACTGTAAAGAATAATAATAATCACTATAGTAGCAGTCATCTACATAGAATGGAATCAAAGTACCTGTATTTGAAGCTATGTTGTTCAGCTGGAACGGCAGGCAGCTCTAATGGGTTCTAGCATGGACCTCTTCCTCCCAGGGAAATCGTATATTCTATTGAAATATACCACTGATACCAACAGTCAGTTAACTTATGAGATTTCTACTTTTGAACGCAGTTTTGGTGAACTACAACTCCCAGAAAACTTTGCTGTGCTTCCTGGTGACATACACAACTACCTAATTGGCAAAATGTTGCTTAAAAAGGAGGGACAGAAGAGATGAGCTTATGGAGCTATGGCACCATATACCTCTGTTCAGGAACTAGAAATGTTAAAATGAGGGAGGTGGGCACAGGAGGCAGGGTTACAAAGCAGAATGCTGCAAAACATTTTTGTGAGTATGCAGGATACTCAGTTTTAACGTTTGGACCCCATCATATATGAAAAGAATAAAGATAACTTACTTTGCTCTCCAGCAGCAAATCTTATCTTGCCACTGCTCTGCCCACCCACTGAGACTTTCTTTCATTTTTTCTTCCTGCCTAGACTAAATTGGTACATGCATGACATTCGCCTCTAATGCAACAATCAAATGCAGTGATCTCAGTCATAACTAAAAGAATCCCTCTCATAGGAAAGCATTAGACCAATGCTTCTTTATGAAAACTCTTATTTGAATAGATGCCAGGGGGTGTTCCTACATTAATTCATATTTCTATTGAAATCATCACTTTTATGAATTTGGACATGCAGTTAACAATGCTGAAGTATTTAAGCAGTATGCAGTACCTCTTTAAAGGAGCACTGTAGGCACTTTAACAACTTCATCTTATTGGAAGTTGTTATTGTGTATGCAGTGCTCCCCGTCCTACTCCCCCAAAACTTTATTTCAGTAATTAGAAAACTTGGAAGAATGGCTTCATGCCACGCCTAAAAGCCCTCTAGGAATGAGAAGAGGTTGCGGAAGCAATGAGAGAGACTCGGAGCTGGAGAAAAGGTGGGTAGTTTATTTTTTTTTAAAGGGGGGCATTAGGGCTCTAGCGTTGGGAATACAGAAATATACAAATATATGTTTTGGTCATGAGAGAATAAGAAATCAAATACTTACTGACAAAGGGAATGGGATTTTTAGGGGTGTGTGGGAACCCCACTGCATTTAACCACTCATGCGCCAATATGCTTTAATAGCAAAGGAGGAAGATACGGGCATAAAAATTTAATACTGGGATTTTATTTTTGGGAATTAATTCCTACAGAAAAAGCTATGGCTTGACTCAAATTGAAATTCAATTTTATTCATTTTCAATCGGATTGCTGAGTGCTCAGTTTTTTAAAGGGACACTATAGTCACCAGAACAACTACAGCTTAATGTAGTTTCAGAGGAAAGGCAGTGCTTACATTGCCCCTAGGGCCACTGGAGGGGCTTCCTGGCTCAGGGCTGCAAAGTAGGCAGCAGTGCCGTTCAGCGTACCATCTGCCATCTGCATGGAGACGCTGAATTTTCCTCACAGAATACATGTTTGACCCTATAGTGATCCTTTTTTATTTTGGATAAGCTTTTCAAATGATTACTTTTAAAAAATTTCAATAGAAGTCACCATTTAAGTCTATGGGAATTTTTCATAATTTTATGAAAAGTTCTTTTACCTGGTTGCGATCATTTAAAATCCTATGCAAAAACATTAAATGGAGGCTCGAGTTAGTACATACACTGTTTTTTAACAGTATGTAATAACTAAATCAATCTGGTTTTCTTTTTCCCGATAAATTTACTAATTCAGGTTTCGCTATTACTATTCAATCCTTAATGTTATCATGCATTATTTTATTAGAAACATGCAGTACACTGTGCCTTTAAAATTATGTACTCTTCTAGAAAAATAAGATGGCTATTCACAGCAATTTGAGGTATGAAGGGGTGTGGGGGTATGTTTACACCTCCCAATATTTCAAATAATTAAGAAAGGACGGGGCATTGTTTTAAAGTGGTGAGACTTAAGTGACTTGGTGACTTAATGCTCTACTCTTTTATTAACACAAAACTAATTTTTAAACACAGCTTAATATAGCATAATTCACCCTAGAAAAAGGCCCTAACACTGACATCACATGTTGACCTCTCAATATAGTAAGAGGAGACAAGTGGCTATAAGGGCAAGTGGCAAAGAGGACAGAATAATCATTAACCTCAAAACACTGTTAGGGTGTATTATGCTGCCCTGCAAAAGTAAAGTTTTAACGCCATTAGTAGGGCACTTTAACGTTCGTGCATGCAGGGAACCCGGATACTTACCTTCTGCGGCATTCCCAATCGAACGGACAACCTGACAACCCAGGCAGTCCCCCTGCTGCCAATCTGGCACATGTGATACCGATGACCTAGTCGGTAGTTTAAAGTAAGAGAAACTAGGTAGCAAGAGAGGTGAGAACGGACAACAGCTCAATTACATTACAGAGAGAACATATCTGAAGCATATCAGACTGGTCCCACCCATACGGGCAGCGCAGATCCGAAATGCCAGCAAGTTCCCTCTGCACAAGAGATACGCAAGCCCAGACCATAGTTTCAATCTTGTAAGGTATCATCAGTGAGGAATAGCCAAAATCCCTCTAGGCACCATGAGCAAGGGGTCCACATCTGGATTGCCTTTTAAACTTAGGGTAGTTTAAAGTAGCACTCTTGTGTCGAACTTACCTTTCTCCTATTGAATCTTCTTCTCTTCCTCTCGCTGGATCTGTTCTTTTTTTCCTGTCTAATCTAGTTTTCTTTAAAATATAAGACAAAGTAGGCACTACTTTGTCTTATGTATTTTTCCTACGCTTGACCAGCTTTGACCCAAGGAGGAGCTTAAGCTCGCTCCATTTCCAATGGCCAAATAAATTTTCCCACAATACTCACCTCTCATCCGTGATATCTAGTTGCTTCAATTGCTGTTCAAACACAGGCGCTCAACTACAGTGATATCTAGTTGCTTCAATTGCTGTTCAAACACAGGCGAAACTACAGAATTTCGTCCTAACAGATTGAGTACAGTTTGTCCATTCGTGTTAGGCCGAAACGCGTGCATTTTGTTTGTTTTTTACTATATATATATTTTAATATATAATTTAATTCTTAGTGTATTTTAATATAGATATATATATATAACAATATCTAAATATATATGTCTTTACAATTTTTTTATCACTTTATATACCCAGCTGTGAACTGAAACGTTGACTATTTGGATTAAATGCCTATATTTTTCACGTTGAAGTCCTTGGGTGCTAGCTTTTTTTTTGGAGGTTATATTTATGTGCAGCTGAGCACCGGGCCAAAACTTAAAGGAGAGCTGGAGTGCAAAACTCCCATCGAATTGTATATATTTATATAAAATTTCATTCTTAGTGTGTTCTGATATGGATACACACACACACACACATTCAAATACACTTAGAATGAAATTATACATGTATTACTATTTTTTTACTCTATATTATATAGTAAAAAAAAAATATATATATATAGTAAGTAAATGAATATATATATATATATATACACCTATATATATATATATATATATATATATAAATGGACTTAGAATGAAATTATAGTTATATTATTGCTTTGTGTATATTTATATATTAATTTTTATGTGATTTTATTAATTATATATTATAACCACCCAGGTAGAAAATCCAGAAAATGTAATTTGCAAGCCCATAAAACCTGTACACGTGAAGTACTGTTTTACTCGTGAGACTCAAAGTCAACATAGGCCCAGTAACCCAATCTGGCAAACTGAAATGGGAAAGCCCTATGTGTGACCCTGTAACTTTCCAAAACCACATAAAACCTGCACATGGGGAGTACTATTGTACTTGGGATAAACAGCCACCAGAGGTGGAGTTAACCCTCAAAGGTAATTACTGCTGTTTATTAAAAACTGCAATAATTACCTTTGCAGAGTTAAGGGACCTTGGACACAGACCACTTAGATGAGCTGATGTGGTCTGGGTGCCAAAGGATCCCTTTGATATAAAAGAGGCAAATTCTGACTGAACAAACATATAGCTCAACTTCTAGGTTTAGTTTTGGTCAGAACTAGTACAATTGCCTCTGTCCTTGAGGGTTAAAATATGAGGGGCATAAGTAAAGGGAAAACTGACCAAAACAAATAAGAAAATGCAAGAGTCAAATTAATATACAGAATATGCATATGTGAATATATTTGCATATTATCACCACTGCAGACATAATGCGTTTAATTTTAGTATCTGTATTCTCCTGACATCACCAATCTTTTGTAGAGTGATATTCTTTCGTTAAGTTTTGTTCTCTTCTCCTTTTTTATTAGTTTAGTTATATATCTCCCGTCTGTATAATTACCACTGTTCTTTTTGCATAAATTGTAAGGAACTCTGCATAAGTGCACTATATAAGAACTTTTAAATAAATAAAAATATTACCATGAGTGGAATGGAGGGTTGCCAAAGCCTAGTTCTTGTATCACACAATGGTTTTTTTGGCATCCTTGTGCCCCTGAAAGAGTGGTGTTAGTCGACAGGTGTTGCAACAGAGTCTGTTTAAGCAGTCAGCTTAGTCAACAGGGCCATGAGCCAAAGAAGCTCTATAGAAACATTGTGGAAATTGGCAAATAGGGAGATACCTGCTGTGAAATAATAGGCAACAGGGACAATACCTGTGTGTTCCAGTGGTTAGAGGGTAAAACCTTAAACTGAAAAATTGTCTTGAAAGTCCTAGATGGTCCCTGGTGACAGGGGAGAAGGGAGGAACAATGGAGCAGGGCAGGCCTGGGCCTAAAGCCTTGGTTTGACCTATTTGTTCTTGTTCCAATAAATTAAAATAAAATTATCACTGAAATCTCTGTGGTCAGGTATTGTACACATATTACACTGAATATTATCTTCAACAATCATTTTTACTCTAGTCCATGATAAAATAACAATGGAAACAGATGACATAATTCCTCAAGGACTGAGACAATTGTCTAGCTTCATGACCAAAACAAACCCATGAATTTGTATATATGCCTGTTCAGCTGTAAATATCTGTATTCAATTAAATTAACACTATAGGTACCCAGACCACTTCATCTCAATGTTAGCTCATTTGGTGCAGCGCTTCATTTTGCTGCGCATGCACCTTAGTCTCCTAATGCTGTCCTATTGGAAAGCATTAGGAGACGAGTGTTCATGCGCAGCCAACACTGATGATCTCAGCCAAAGAGGTGGAGCTTCCCTGAGGAGACCAGCGCGGAAAGGGCTGTAAAGTAAGTAAATCACCTTTCTTATCCCTTGTAGCATTGTCCTAGTCACCTAAACATATAGCTCAAGTGCACTATGACATTAGGAATACATTTGTGTATTACTGTTAATACAATAAGTAGTGGACAGATAGCCAGTTGTTTTGATGCTCAAAATAGGCTATATAGACATTTTTTTTTATTTTTTTTTAAATATATACTAGTCCAAGGTAATATCCATTCTACTTCTCCCCCAAAGCAATCTACTTGTCCTCCACAAAAAATAATTGCACTTAGAAAGAGTGGGCCTTTGCCTACAGCTCTCCATATTGTGTGGGTGGTTGTGTGTAATGTGTGCTGGTCGTATGTGTGTGCAATAGCTTGGTGTAATGTGTATGTGCTGGGGGTGTATGATGTATGTGCAGCGATCCCAGGTGGTCAAGCAGGATTCTGTATCCCTTGTAGAGACGTTTAAAGTCCCTGGTGTTCCAGTGGGAGAACGTGTAGTCTTCACATTCAATGGGTGCAGACCACACTAATCACTCCTTCTGCTCTTAGTGCTCGTGATGAATGAGAGCACGGACTGGTAAAACCATAATGGGATCTTTTCATACCTCATGTTTCTCCTATTAGCGGGGTTATCTTGCAACCTGCCCCGTGTACAACATTAACTGATACTTGTTATTTTAAATGGATGTGAAAGCACTCAGTTTGAAAATTTGTCATAATCATCTGGTCTGGAAACTGTTGCCAGAGGGAAGCCCTATGTATCAGCTAAAACATGAATGTCCCTGATCCAAGCAGGAATTTAACCCTGCACTTACCAAACTGTAGGACGTTCCATGCTGTCCTTAGGGCATTAAAGTGAATCTGCCACAGATTCGCCACACCCTCTGATCCAGCACTGCTACATCCTCATTTCTGGTCTGCTCATACTCTGCCTGGCTTCTATGATTGCATTCCCAAAAGGGCAAACCTCCTCTGTGATGCTGTCACACGGGCGTCATTGCCAGAATCCCCGTATCTTCCTACACTCCATAGTCAGCTCTAAAAGCTTTGGTTAGGGAGTTACCATAGCAACCACAGCACAGCACACGATTGGGGAACAGAATCAACACTGAAGAACTGATTAACAAACGGGAGAAAGACCTATATTTAAATATGATTTTCTCTAGTTTATAGTTTTGTTTACTTTCCTATGCAACATTTGTACTTACCTTTTACTAAAATAGCCAATTTAACAGCTGGAAATGTATTACTTAAAGGAACACTATAGTGCTGGTGTGTCAGTTTAGGTCCCTTGCCCCGTCAGAGCAGTGGAAAAGGTGTTTAAACTCACCTTATCTCCCAGTCTGTGCCGGTCCTGCCGCGGCTGACCCTGCCTCGCTCCACCTCCATGGCTGAGATTATTAAACTTGATGATCTCAGCCAAACCAATATTTTCCCACAGGAAAGCAATGAGAGGATATTGCGCATGGCCAACACGCTGAGCCAATTAGAATCTCTTCATAGAGATGCATGAAATCAATGCATCTCTACGGGGAATGTTCAGTGGCTCCATGCAGAGCGTGGAGATGCTGAATGCCATTGCTGCACGCTGTGCAGCACTGAACTAGCAAGCACCAGTAGTGGCCATCTGAGTAACTGCCACTAGAGGTGTTACTTGGCACCAATGTAAACATTGCTTTTTTCTAGTTTTTCTAGTGGTTCTGGTGACTATAATGTCCCTACAAGCTAAAGGGCAGAACAACATTTGTTTCATGTACCAAACAGCAAAAATATGTTTTAAGCACAGTAGAAAAATACTCTTTGTAATCACCGTTAAGCTGCAGCAACTTCTAACCATTTTCAACTTTGTGAAAAGTACGCTTTGACCAAAGAAAGAGAACATTTTTTTTTTTTATATATATACAATACTTTAGTGTTTTGTTTTAAACACTTTACTTACCACCAGTTTTAACAATCATTTCTTTTGTATGGCATAAAAAAGCTATTTTTTTCAGGACACCTCCACGAGTAATCTGAGAACTTAATTACTAATATTGAGCAACTCAGCGGCTGTTTGAGCCTGTAACTAGGAAATGTAGTGATAGTGGCTCATTAATTTCAATGCCAAGGAGGACAGGGGTTTCCCAGAAAGCTATTACAACAAAGAAACGCATGGAGTATCTTAACAAGAAAGTCTGATTACAAAGGAACAGTAACCTAAATTTTATCGAAGATTGCACCACATCAACCACACTGTGATAGAGACATTTGCTGCAGTTACCTAATGTCATCTTTCTCTGAATATTGCCGTACCTATTACAGACATGTAGCATTGTGTCTGCTAGACGTAGTTAGTCTGTTACAGTTATAAGCTGACAGAAAATTAGGAAAACCGCAAAACAAAAGCACCTGGGGGAACATAGGTCAATGTCCTTCAGATATTAATGTTGTTTGAAATTGAGTCTCTTATTTTCTGTAACCACACATTTTACACTGCACCTTAACAGGCGCCACTTATGCAAAAGTGGCATTATATAGCACACACAAAACAAAAATCTGTCCAATCAGGAACATGGTGGGATGTATTGTCTACTAGGCACAAAAACCAGGACGTATAATATTGTGTAAACTGTATTGTGTATTACAAAAATATCAAAAAATAGATAAATATAATGCTTCTTTGAATAATGCAAAGCTTTTAGCAAGCGATAACATCACTGAACTTAGGAAGGTAGCACTCTTTTTCATCATTCAAGCAGCAATGTAAAATAACCTTTTCTTTTAAGAGAGTAAAAAAAAAAACCACCTTTTAAAGTGTAGTGATGCTTTCAGAGGCGAAATACAAATGTCACAATGCGTCACGTGAAAACATTTTGTAGTGCGAGCAGAACATGGAGGCTTGCGTGGAAATGTGAAGAAACTGTAAAAAACATGATTTCATGCTAAGCAGAAAATAATGGCAAATTATGAAAATAATAATAAAATTAAAAAAAATCACAGATCCTAGGTAATATTTTCATTTCTCAATACATTTGGGGATTATCCAGGGTAATTGATAATTGAGTCTTTCCATGCTGTGTTAATATATCTATTGAAGGCTGGAACTCAAGTGGAAACAGTGCATTATGAATGGGTCAACAGCTGTAATTAACTGTGCCTCCATTAACCTTTAAGGAGCCTTTGTTTTGCTCTAAGAACACAGGAATCTACTTGAGATACGAAAAAAAAAAATGATATTAGCTTATAACATAAAAGGTTACGTACTTCGTGTACTTTCTTTTGTTTAAGCAAAACAGGGAGAAACTTACAGCTTATGGGTTAAAATCTATTAACACTTAAAGGGACACTGTAGTCACCAGAACAACAGCTTAATATAGTTGTTCTGGTGAGTATAATCATTCTCTGCAGCATTTACATGCAAACACAGCCTTTTCAGGGAAAAGGCAGTGTTTACATTGCCCCCTAGGGACATCTCCAATAGTCGCTCCTCGGTTGGCTGCCAGAGGAGCTCCCTGGGTAAGTGCTGCTTCCGTTCAGGGGGGTATCCTGGTCTCCTCGGAGCTGATAAAGCACACCCACAGATACCCACCAAAATGAGAATGTAGCAGTGACCAGCTCTCTGGGATCTCAAAATGGCGGATACCCTCCACTTGGACGCACACACTGCGAGTTCCATCCAGTGGGATTCCCGTGACTTTTTTTGTTGAAGCCCTGACACGGCTCAACCAGATCTTTCAATGCTTTTGGCTCAAACTCCAGCGACGCATTGCAGCTGAGTCAAGGAAGAAAGTAAAGAGAGGCGGGCAACCGGAGGCGCAGGGGCCTAATCAGGGCACATCGACAGTGAAGCAACATGGGCACCCAAAGGTATGCCCACCCAGGCCGAGAGCCACACGGGGCACGCAAGCCCTGCATCGCCCACAAAGACGGAAGAGCAACTGCGAACAGCGGCGAACAACACCTACATCCTCCGATCGCCCTTAGAAAGGGACAGGCTCAGACTCTAGAAGCACCCGAGTCGGTGGTTTACAGGTGCTGGCTCTCACCCAGACCTGGGGCTGGAGGGGCACCCAACTCTGGAGCAAAGTAATCTCTGGCCGTGCAGCAATTATGCCACTTACGGGGATCGACTGAGGCTCAGCAGCACTCACTCAGAGACACTGGTCACTAACACCCTAACGAGCACTGTGTTTCTAATTTAACTTGCTTGTGTCACCGCCATTTTTCTTTTCTTTTCCTTGTAAGGTGGTAGCCAAGTTATATAACCAAGGTTTTAAATTTATCTTGCCAAACAAGCCCATGCTAAGCACTAAACGCTATTCATCATAATCTATTTTGCTTATGACCTACTGTTTTGAAGTCTTTTATTCATTTACAAGCACCTACCACTAGTCACAGCTAGATATGTTTTCCTTGCATGGTTCTATGCCTGTCATTATAATCGAAAATAAAATTACAAAATTGTTCTCTCTAAATGCCTCCTCACATGTAAGCTATGTATTATGACATTTGTGTCAACTGCTGTTGTGGCATGACATGATTGCTTGTATACCTTTACACAGCAAAAATAATAAATAAATAGACAGTCTAAGTACCAAAACCACTACATCTTAACATAGCTATATTAATACATAGATGATGTCCCTTTTGTCAATATAAAAACTGCAAATTTTATATCTTACCGAACACACAGTGGCTGTCAATCGTTTGTAAAAACCAGCCTCCTTTAGATCCACTTATTATCAAAGAATTTCATGTGCATGCAGAGAAGGACTGTAGCCAATACTTCTCATAGAGAAGCACTGGTTTGGCAGAATTTGCAGATTGTTGCAAAAGAGCCAAGTCCCCTAAATCAAAGTAAAAAATGTCAATAATTTTATTTTAATTGGCTGGGCCTTCTACACCCTCTGTTCCTGTGCATCTAATGTGATTTGTTACAAATACTTGTCTGTAAGTCCACCTATTACAATGCTGCAAAATTTGTTGCACTTTATAAATAATTATTGCTTTTTTCAGGTTTTCTTATTTTCTTTTTCAAACAGAAATCTGGCAAGGAATACATTGGAAATAAACATGTATATATTTAACGGCAGACTGTTCCTTTAAGTAACAAATAAGGTTTTTTCCCACAGTAGTTACCATGTGGTACTTGTAAAAGGAGAAATACTTTGGTGGTCGTAGGCTGAACAAAACCTCAAACAAACTATGGCTTCTCGTCTTCAGCTATAAAAAAATCTCCTCCAGACTATTGCTCACAGTACATAGCTCTGTCTTCATCTCAGCAGATTAACCTGGTACATCATATGATGTCACACACCCCATCCAGGCACTGCTTAGTTCTGCTGACATGTGGACAACACTAGAAAGTCAGTCAGCGTAGCAAACTAATATTAACTCAAATTCTTTATATCTAGTAACAGAGATCAGAGTGACAAAATTCACTGATATAAGAAAACCACAATATATATATATATTTATTTATTTTTAAAACTGAGCACCTTTACATTCTCTCCATCATATTCATATTATATGGTTTGCTCCAGATTTTCAGATTATATTTGTTTTGTTGTAGTGTAAACATTTCCTTTTGATTGTTTCGCAGACACCTCATTTATCAACACAATCACATATTACTAGAAGTCTGACCATTATATTGGCAGTGTCCAAAGATCTGTATGATCAGTTGCAAAACCAGAAGATAACTGAAGAAGATAAAAAACAAGAAAGGAAATATTAGAGGTGGACTAAGTCCACATCAAAAATTTCCAGAAAGGGTTACAGAGATATCAAGGGGCATGAACCCCGCAAAATAATTTTGAAGGAAAAAGAACTAGAGTGAGATGGTTGTTCCACTAAAGATGGAGAAATTGGACACCCATTTCACCAAATGATATCTCAAATATATTACAATAGTTATTAGGTATAACCTTTATTAAGCCGTCTTAGGGCAACACACAAAGAGTTAAATGTGATAATAGTGAAACACTCGTGAAGAAAACAAGTGAAATAAAAACTGGGTAGATGCAATATGGATATCCTCAAAAGATAATAGAATGGCTAAGGGTATCTACACTGAGTGTTTGTAATAAGAAGTACAATGTATAGTACAATATATATCCAGTCAAACACCACAGAGCCAGTTCTCTAGAAGAAAAATCTACAGGGATCTAAAGATATCCCTACTAAATTCTGTAGAGGTAATTCCACATAAAGTACCATAGACTCTAATATATTTTCAAAAGCATACAGATTAGACTTAGATACATATTGTATCGTCAATCTAACATAAATTTGGTCTAAAGTGTTGCAAATGAAAGAGAGTCTAAAAAACAGCGGAGAGGCAGTATATATACCCTACATACTGGGTTTGTACTAAAACTATTAGATTACATTCTGTCTCACAATTATTTCTTATTTCATGACAAATTCTTTCACCAGATAAGGGGGACAACAAAGGGTACGGCGTGTGCGCCCTCCTATGCCAACCTTCATTTAGGTTGGTGGGAGTTACAGGTTTTGAAATCGAGTACCCTTTCGAGCTATATACCTAAAATACATACATGGCTTAGGTATATAGACGACATCTTCATTGTCTGGCTGGGCGATGAAGAGGAATTTAATGAATTTGTCACTCTGTTAAATATAAATGAAGATAATCTCAGATTCACAGCTGAATTTGGAGGACAGATGTTAAATTTTTTGGATATAACTATCTCTATTAATATGAATGGGTCTCTGAAAACAACCCTTTTTAAGAAACCGACAGCATCTAATGCATTCCTTAGATGGGATAGTTTCCACCCCAGGCCCCTCAAACAGGCCCCCGGTGGGACAATATCTGAGGGTACGTAGGAACTGTACGGATTTATCGGATTTTAAGGTAAAAGCGGCTCTATTAAGACAACAATTTCGGGAAAAAGGTTACCCGAATAAATGCCTTAAAAAAGCTTACAAAAGAGCCATAGAAATGAATAGAGATGACCTTATTTTGGATCAAGCTAAGCAGAAACCGTCGTCGAATAAGATTATTCGTATGATTGGAACTTTTGACACAGGATGGAATACAGTGAAAAGGTCAATTGAGAAATTTTGGCCTATCCTTTTGAAGGATGCCCATCTTAAAGACGTCCTTACCCCTAGGGCAACCATCACAGCACGCAGGGGGAAAAACCTTCGTGATATGCTGGTACCGAGCCACTTTTCAATTAAACAGAATAAAGTGACTTGGCTAGGCCGCAATCCCCCGTGTGGCTCCTATGGGTGCGGTAGATGTGTTGCTTGTAGGTATATATTACGAGATTCAAAAAAAGTCCAAGATAGTGCTGGACAACAGAATTTTATGATTACCCATTTCTTCAATTGCAATACTGCTGGGCTGGTATACCTCCTTATCTGTAGCTGTGGAATGCTATATGTAGGTTAAACCTTTAGACCATTCAAGGAACGGATCAAAGAACACGTAAGATCCCCAAAAAACCGTATGGAAACCCCAATTTCGAGACATCTAAAAAATTGCCATACAGGTGACTCTAGTGCAATTAGGTTCTGCGGATTAGAATGGGTCAAACGTGATCAGAGACGAGGAGATTATGATAAACTCTTACGTCAAAAAGAGTGTAGGTGGATATATAAATTAAAAACCCTCACTCCAAATGGTTTGAATGAAGGGTTTTCATTTTCCCCCTACATCTAATTTTTTGCTACTTGGTCTTTATATAATGTTTGGTCACTAACTGTAATTTAAATGGAGCAACTAACTCTAACCTACACATTCTGTATATATGTATATATGTATAATAGAAATCTTTTTGTCTGTATATAGTAATATAATAATTTTTTGTGATCTACATGCATAATTTTTGGTATGTGTACCTTAACCTGGCACTAGGATCATTGAATATCTAAGGGAAAATATATATATATTTTTGTCTATCTAAGGATATATTTGAATATATAACTTGTCACTACCCTGTCATTGGGGGAGTAATATGGAGTATCGAACAAATGTCCAATATGTACCTATGGGGGAACAATATTTAATAAATATATACAGTTGATTCCTAATCAATTGAGTTCTAAGTTTAATTAATGCTGCCAACACCATGATATGATACTTTAGTGACCTTTGTTAAAATAGTGACTGATAGATTGTAATCAAAAACGAGTTAATGTATCTATTCACAATTAAATCTTGAGTCTAATAATGACCCTTTGACATATACTTTCTCTTTTAGAATAAAGAGGCTTGTTTTGAATTAAGGTTAAGTCTCTCTATCTGTAAACTACTATCCTGACTTTACTCCCCATATATGGCCAATATATATCTGGTTAATGCAGGGAATGGACCTGTAAATGGAGACCTTTAGGTTGAAGGACAACATGTACTGCACTTGTGTGCAGTCGGAGTGACCGTGTCACCATAGTGACATCCAACGTTATATGTATACACAGAGTACTCTGCTGGACAATCTTTCAGAAGGAGGAGGTTGTGACCGGGATATAGTCACGCCCCTAACCAAGTTGATTGGAACATGTAGCTATACGGGCGAGATCTTTCCAGGTATAAACCCCTCCTTCTTTACCATAGCGACAGCTCACGCTGTGCGAGTCCACGTGGTATCCTTCTAGACAAGCCCTTGAAAGGAGGAGGACGTGATCGGGATATAGCCACGCCCCCAGTAAAGCCGATTGGTAAATGGAGCTATATGGGCGGGACTTCCCCCGGTATAAACTTACCCTCTCCCTCTCAGTTATGCCAGGAGCTCTTGATAAAGGCGTGTGATCACGCCGAAACGCGCGTCGAGCCTTTGCCGTTTTTTGTTTTTACTGCTGGGGGATGCAAGTAGCGATTTAGTTACCTTAATACTGGGAGGCTTCTTTTTTTGAGTATTTTTTTTTTGGACTACTTAGTTACAATTATTATTTTGGTAGTAGCAGCTAGTGGCACTAGTAAGAGTTCTATTATTAGAATCAGCCAGACTGTTTAGCTAGCGACCTTAGCGTTAGGCTGCCTCGAAGCAGCAGTGTGTAGTGTCTATAGAAGCTAGCTCTGCTAAGTGCAGATTTAAACTCTCTCTACTTTTTACATATATTTTTCAAAGTGGTTTTTTGTGTTTTCAATCTTGGGAGGGATTCTTTCTGTGTTTGGGGGGTACCTCTGTATATATATATATATAGGGATTGATTTATTAATCTACCTTACTACTACTATGAGATACCTGCTCTTTAACCCCCAGGATTATTCTGTTTAACCATCTTTCTAAACCTATCAATATATCTGCGCTCTATTTGGTCTATTGAGACATTATAATTATCTATACTACTCCATCTAAACTTTAAACACTAAGTAGCATACTCTACATATACTGCCTCTCAGCTGTTTTTTAGACTCTCTTTCATTTGCAACACTTTAGACCAAATTTATGTTAGATTGACGATACAATATGTATCTAAATCTAATCTGTATGCTTTTGAAAATATATTAGAGTCTATGGTACTTTATGTGGAATTACCTCTATAGAATTTAGTAGGGATATCTTTAGATCCCTGTAGATTTTTCCTCTAGAGAACTGGCTCTGTGGTTTTTGACTGGATATATATTGTACTATACATTGTACTTCTTATTACAAACACTCAGTGTAGATACCCTTAGCCATTCTATTATCTTTTGAGGATATCCATATTGCATCTACCCAGTTTTTATTTCACTTGTTTTCTTCACGAGTGTTTCACTATTATCACATTTAACTCTTTGTGTGTTGCCCTAAGACGGCTTAATAAAGGTTATACCTAATAACTATTGTAATATATTTGAGATATCATTTGGTGAAATGGGTGTCCAATTTCTCCATCTTTAGTGGAACAACCATCTCACTCTAGTTCTTTTTCCTAACTGAAGAAGATCTCCTCATACCTAGGAACTACATTTGCATATATACGGGATGGGCTACACACTGTGAAAGAACAGCTATTTGGATAGTGGGACAATACAGCTCATTCTTATTGTGTACATAGACAAAGACAGCATACCTACACAGAACTTACCACTTGCCTTGGCCTCAGGATATGATGGGGTTTCTTCATAAGTAAAGAGTGGTGGGACACAAGCGGGAGTGGCAACACTTTGTCCCAGGTATGAGGGATAGTAGGAGTGCATCCTATACTGAGAGCTTGCGCTGTGTCCTGGCAAACGATTCTCACTTCCCTTCATCTGCCCAAAGAAAATAAAAATGAGTTACAGAACAATGACTACCTGTGCAGAAATGATATAGGAAAGATGTAGGCAAGCTTCGGCACTCCACATGTTGTGGACTACATCTGGAGTGCCAAAGGTTGCCTACCCCTGGTATAGAACATAAAGTGACTAGACCAAGACATATTGAGTCACAGCTCCTAGGTATCTTACCGTTGTCTACTTTTATATGCAAGTCTACTTTCTGTGAAACTCTAACTAGAACGCTTCCCTTACTTCAATACCAATCAGATCACATTGCTATTTGTCAAAATGTGTTGAAGATTTGTGACATAATCTACACCTAATGCTCCTATCTTGATCTTTAATTTATACACTTTATGAAATAATACGTTTTGACAAAATTATCAACATGTGTAGTTTACTGTAAAGGCACTGCTCTGGCACTGTGGAGAGTCTAACTGCTCTACCATATTTTTTAATAAAAATTACACTTGAAGAAGATCAGGATGGTGAGAAAATTCAACAAATGATGAACGGATTACTATGGCAATGTCATGTCTCTAAAGGCAGGCAGATTACAAATAGCATAACCACTACAGTTTGGGCTCTTCCCCCCTGTTTGATGTGAAGCCATTTTCAAATTAGCAGTATAAAAAAATATCCATATCTGGATGAAATATGAATGAAACTGATGATCCCCATTAGCTATAGGTAAGGGGAGGCCATGCCACGAGTGCCTTGGGAACCCTCAGGCTCGGTTAAATCACAGAAAAACTGTTTAACCCAGACCTTGTCAAAACTCTTTAATGTTCTCTGCCAGACATTCTTCCAAACATTAGGCATAATAGCTAATACATAACTTATTACAAAATTGGCTGCTTTTGTTTTATTTAAACATTCTTATACTTGATATCAATTTAGGTTCCAGACAACTTAAAACACACATTTAAGATACATTTTTGCTAACATTTTGAGGAGCTTCTTAGCACAGGGAAATTCTTTATCGCAATAACAATATCCAACAGTATGTTGCTAACTTTAACAATGCTAAAACTCCGTCTAGCTGTCTTATGCATTTTTGGATCACGTCCTGCGGTACTGAAATTAAGGACAGACAAGACACTAGCTTAAATCCTTGCAAATGCTGGCTTGGCTCTCAGAGGAAACATCTATATCTGTCCGTCTTGATAGACATACTTAATTAACCTCTGCTATTCTGTTCCAAGCAACTGTTTTAGACAAAAGCACTGACCCATAAACAATATGTCGCCATCAGAATCTCAAACTACCGTGACACCAAAGAGATATAGCCCTATCAGCAGTATTGTTAAAAAAAACAACCCCTTTTATATTACCTTCTCCTTGGAGAAATATAGGTTCTATTCTTGTCACACATGAGCTCTCAGAAACATAATGATACTTTTAGCATAAATCTGCAGTGTGAAGGGCAGCATGATGCATATTCTGTGACTAAATCTGGATCTGGAAAGAAGAACTGAATTTCCCTTCTTTCTAGCACTTTTATTTTATTTTTTTATCATTATATGTTCATATTTTTACAAGTAAAAGATAGACAGGATTTTTTTTTATAACACTTCTTGTTTTTGTAGATTTACATTTATACATTTAGATGTTCATTTACATTTTTTTTCTGGCAAGGTGCAGAAAATCATATACAAACATAACAAGCTAGCAAAGTAACTAAGAACAATTAAAAAATACAATAAAGTAAATAATGAAACGGATACACTATAAGGTCAGTTTTTTTTTAAATTCTGATGTAATTGATTGTAGCATGTGTTATACACACTTGCATATTTGTATGTGTGCATACGATAAAATGAGAGGCTCTGGAAATCTGTTAAAATATTTTCAATTTTTTATTGTTTGGCTACTCAAACTGATTCAAATTATATTAAGAAATAAATTAATAAAAACAATAATAAAAAGAGTAAGTATTATGCTTTCTTTTTTACATAGGACAAAACTATGATCATGGAAGAGCTTATGTTCAATTCCCCAAATTTTATATTAGAATTGTTAACAGTATGAACATGTAAAACTAGAAACAATTTCACTTCATCAATTTAAAATAATTAAGAGACGTGATCCCCCAATTATCAGTATATTCATTTTTATATGTGATTTTTATGCTCTACTTTTGGGAAGTTGCTACACAGCATTTACAAAAACAAACAAACAAAAAACTAGCAGTAATCCCAAAGGCAAATAATTGCAGTAATTTATGATCAATGGGAAAAAATAGTATGCCACAACAGTCACAAACATGATTTAGACTACAAGCCAGTTTGTTAGCCCAAAAAAATAATTAATAAACAAATACAAACTTTAGACACAGCAAAACCACTGTCTTTCACTTGTGTTTTGAGTTGCTCAAACTGGATAAAGTATAATGAGAATAATGAAAGGGGGTGTTTGACTGCAAGGGACAAGTAAGGGATTAAGTTAAGACGTGTTGAAGAAGGTTTTAGTGAAGAGATGTTTCTTTAGATGGAGCGATAACAGAGAGGTGGCCAATTAAATGTGGAAGTTTAAACCTGTGTAGGGGAATAAGAGGGAAAATTAACTGATTCAGGAATGAACACATTGGCGTGGAACTTTGGTAAAAGATGTGGAGTTTTAAGGAGCATGGAGGACAGTTTGGTGTATAACAGAAGATGAGTAAAGAGAGGAGCCACATTATGAGGGATTTTTGCAGTGAAGTAAGAGAGATTGGGTGTAAATTAGGGGGGAAAAATCTTCTGTAAAATAATAGGCATTGATGCAAGGCAAGAAAATTAGGTCATAGAGAACGACTGAACCAAGGGAAAAAAGAAATGGGTTCAAGAACTGATTGGAAGGTGGTTAATGTAGTGGATGAGTTGTTGAAGGAAACTTGGTGGGAATGATCAGAAAAACACTATCAGTGATACCTTTTGATATCAAGATGGATGAGGCCAGAGTTTAAAGTTGGACAAGAAAGTGTCAGTTGAGTGGGCAGATTGGAACCCAGTTTGAATGGCTGAGAGTATAGATTCGGAGAAGATTGGGGGGATAGTTATTTACAGACAACATGCTCCAGAAACTTGGAAAAGGAAAGGAAATTGAAGAGATAACTGCTGTAGGCACTAGGATTAAATGCAATCGTTAGATGCACTCATGGTTGTAGACCATGTAGAGAGTGTTTCAGCAGTGTTTCTGCATGGTCCTGAAGGTACAGCCAGACAGCCTGTCATTGCAGGGTTCCGCCCATCAAGTGTGTCGCTAATGTGGGTTGGGCCACTGGAGACGTCCATTCATGGTCCCACCTATTCTGTCCCAATTGTTGGTAGGTATGGTAAAGAGAGAGTGTAGAATTAGCTTGGCAGTAGGGTGGGATTGCTTTACGATGAAGAAGAGGTCGTTGTCAGAAATGTTATCTAAGGAAGACAAGATGTTAGAGGTGATAATGGACATAACGGTAGATATTTTGCTTATGAAAAGTTTTGATGCAGTGGTAAAATGTGGTATGGATGAGAGGAAATTGGAGAGTATTGTTTAGAATGCTGAAGAGCACCAAAAAAAGCTTCATGTACATATTTACTGAGGCACTTTGTATTTTCAACAAATCACTAATCAGATGTATCATTTTATTTTAAAGTGTACCTGTAATAAAAAGTAAACATATATCTAATGCTCCCAAATATATTGAATAGACCATATATCACAAAGATACATAGATTCAATGTAAAATATAGAGATTTACTCACTTCTCCTCTGTTACAGCACCAATTAGTGGGTACTACGTTTCATGTAACACCCTCCTCCGCTACGCCTGCTGTCTTCTTTGAATTGCCTTGCTTGGGCATGCATCCCCAACCAGGGCAAACCTCAGTGCTGTCGTCACGCTGGCTTAGTTTCTATACTCACTGGCCAGTGCTAGACGTACCAAAAGGGGAGTTTCCATAGCAACCACAGAAAATGCACTGTAGTTGCTATGTTTGGGAGGGCAGAAGTACGGCCTGTGGGAGGTCTTTTCTGCTCTCCCTTGTCAGTCAATGCCTCGGCATTCAGTGATTGCAGAGGCATTGACTGAGAGCTGGGAGAAAAACCTACTTTTATACATGATTTTTTCACCAATCTATAGATTTGCTAGCAAAACTGCTAGCACAATGTAGAAATTAAATGTTATGTTCTTATAAAAGACCATTACTAAAAATTGCACCACCGGTATCCTTTAAATCATACATGTATTCCTAACATTAGGGTGATGTATGGACCATTCAGATTCAGGGTAATCACCCTCCCACCCCTGCACCCAAAAGTAATAAAATAGTTTCAGTTACTGTCTTTTCCATGGTGGTCCGCTCTTGCCGTGTGGCTACTCCTCCGCTGGCTATGATAATAATTATAGATGATCTCAACTAATTGATCGCTTCCCCCTAAGGAAGAATTGGGGGTCTGGTGTGCATGCGGCGGCACTCTGTCATTCAGTATCTCCTCTATTAGATTAACTGAGTGCATCTCTCTGCAGTCGAACGTCAATCCTGCAAAGATTGCAGGACCAAAACTAGGAAGCCCTTCTAGTGGCTGTCCGAGTGAGAGCCACTACAGATGGTGTTAAGACAGCAATGTAAATACTGCCTGTTATCAGAAATGGCAATGTCTACAGGGGCAGTCTCTTTGCCCCAAAACCACTATATTATGCTGTAGTGGTTCTGGTGCCTAATGTCACTTTAATACAGTGTGAGTCTGTGAATGAAAGGCTTGTCTGGGAGTAAGATTGCACTTTAGTGGATAGAGGAGCAACTGGTAGAGAAGTGAAGAAGGATAGGAAAAAAGGTGAGACGGGGACGGGGCCTGGACAGCATGGTGAACAGACGTGTCTGGACTGAGCTCCTCAAATGTAGCTACTAAATCCTAATTTTCAGTCCTGAATCTAACCTCAGATGCAACCCTATAGTACACTTACTCGCTGAGGTACTCTTTAGAGGGAGTCTGCAGCTTTATTGAAGCACCTGTTGCCTGAGCTTGATTTGTTGCCTAGACGCTGTGGGTGATCCCTGGAGGGGAGAAATGGCCGATCACCCAGCTTGATCACACCGGCGCTTCTGACATTGACAGGAGCTACTGGTCCCCACCAAAGAATGCTTACCAATGCCAAAAAGCATATAGACTTACAGCAATTATGGTAAAGACCTTGCTGCATCGGGATCAGATCAGCAGGGATCGGATCGAGTCCTGAAATAGGCAGCAACCCCCTACCTTATCTGGAGCTAAGGAAACCTCCAGCAGAGCCTCAACGCCCTACTTGTCTTCTGGGCCGAGAGCCACGATAGACGCTATGCCCATCAGCTGTTCACAACCCTGTGGGCTGTTACAGGCACCCTGCAGGATTCTAGCCCTACCTATAGAGATGGAGGGCTTAATGGTTTAAAAGCATCAGCTTACACAGGGCCCGGGCTTGAGGAGCGGAGACGTTGGCGCACTGCTGTGACGATCCTTTTGTCGTATTGGATTCACCAGTGAGGTTCAGAAGTTGTGAAGGAGCCATGCAGTACTCCTTACCTGATGGCAGAGCTGTTTCCCAACTATATCCTGTGGGTGGTATAGGCTTAAGCCTGGACGCTGTCCATCTTCAATGCCCTTATGTATAGCCTTAATTATTTTGTTATACTTTGGAAACACTGCTTTACTTTTACTTACATTTATTTGTTTATCCTAAGTACACTTATTTTACTACAGCAGATTCATCTTAGTTACTGATTTTCACAGTCTAATGTCCACTATGCTTAATTAATCCTGTGTTACATTGCCTTTAATATCCCAATAGCTAACATACCAGCACTCCTGATAAACACTTGGTGGTTCTTATCATACCATTTACCCAAGTACAGACGATATATGAAGTTTAAATCATAATTTTCTCTACTCTTAAAGTCAGTTTGCATAGCTTGTTCTCTTCATGTTTATTGTTGTTTGTCTACTATTGTGCGTATTTTCTCAGTTATCCCAAATGTTATGCATGATGATGTGCTTGAGGATGTTGAGGCACCCCAAACTTGTCTGTATTATTATTATGAACTGCAAAAACACAAAGTAAAAATACATTTAAAAAAACAGGTGAGAAGGAAAGTTATGGATAGAGAAAGAGTTTTTGTTAGAAAGGGAAGAACCTAGTATGATACCAGAGGGTACACTGTAGGCAGGATCAGATTGGAAGTCTCAAAGGCAAGCAGTGCGATGCAGAAGCCCACACACAATTTTTAAGGATAAGAGCAGACATTTTCTAAGGGGTACACAGACAAGGACAGTTTTAAAGAATTAGAGTGGTCCATTATGTACATTGATACTTAAAAAGTGGCTCTGGTCAGAGCCATATTGGTCAATGACAACATCATTTTTGGCATTAATCAGATACAGAAGTAAGCTGTGAGGGAAAAGTTGGGCCAGGAGCAGATACTGCAAATCCATTAAAGACCTATAAGAGGACCACTGATGTCACAAAATAAGAAGCATACACTGCATGTCACACATTAGCAGAACCACATGTACTTGTGAATGGAAAAAGATTCTCAGGCAATTTTACTCGCACTTCCTCCAACAACAGGAACACCTAAAGAAACACCAACATAAAGTGGTTCTGTCACTTTGCATAACAGTTTTGTTTTTAAATTAATCCTTTTCTGTCCCTCTATTTCTCCTTGTTTTTATTTTCTTAATAACAATACGGGGAGCATGATCTTTGGCAATGATGACAATGTTTATGCAAAGTTCCATTTCAGCTGCTAAGCTTATTTACCCACAATCCATCAGTCAAAGCAATTCCACAAACAGGCAGACGGGCAGACATCACGGACAGAGGAAAACAAAATGGCTGCACCCAGGTACTGAGATCCAGCACAAGGAAGAAAATATACAATAAATATAAATAAAGGCAAGTGGCAATGAGGAAAGCATAATGATTTAGATACAAGGGGGCATAAGGATAGAAATACTAAAAGACGAAAACAGTAAGGGCTATTTTAAGGGCATCTACATGGTAAGTGACACTTCAGCATGCACACATATATAACATGTACATACATCATACAGGTCGCACTTAGTTACACCTAATAAAACAGACAGGAAAACTGCAAGCTACACAGACACAGCCAGTACTCAGAGGACCATATCATATCAATGTCTGACAAATTGCTCAATAAATTACAAAGTTTTGTGGACTATACCAAGAAAATTATTCAAGAGTTTGATTCCAGAACCTCGCACATGGAGTCCAAAGTGGATGTATATATGGAGGCCATTAATAGTTTCACAAATCGCATTCGATAGATGGAACAACAACAGGAAGCCTACAAAACCAAGATTATGAATGGTGAAGACAGATCAAGGAGGAATAACCCGACTCCACAGATACTGGAATTGATTTAACAGCAAGATTTACTGTCTTACCTGAATGGTTTACTGCAGTTGTTGGTGCCTAACGTCCCACAGGACAGCTACTCTTAGGTCGTGCAGATAGTGGCTAAACCTCAGCCCATACCTGGCTTGGCCACCCATGCTTTTTGATGCGCCTACATTATTATCACATTAAAGAGCTGATCCTACACGCTAGCAGGAAGGGGCATATTATGCTGCAGGAATATAAGGAATGTTTTTTTACCTTAAAAGAAAACTATAGGATCAGGACCCTAATCGTGTATACCAGGACGCACGATTATTCACCTCTGGAATACAGTACATTGTTTTTTTTGTTAGAACCCTTGGCAGAGTATTGTCTCCTGACTGCTAAGGACCACTAAGCATTTGAAAAGGAGTCCACTAAATAAGAGGCAATACAGACAATTTGTATGTTATAAAGCTACTTTAAAGGACCACTATAGTGCCAGGAAAACATACTCGTTTTCCTGGCACTATAGTGGCCTGAGGGTGCCCCCACCCTCTGGGACCCCCTCAATGAGACAGCCACTAGAGGATTAGGAGGAAGGCTTAACCAATTCATAAACATAGCAGTTTCTCTGAAACTGCTATGTTTATGAAAAAATGGGTTAACCCTAGCTGGACCAGGCACCCAGACCACTTCATTAAGCTGAAGTGGTCTGGGTGCCTAGAGTGGTCCTTTAACAAAGCTAAACTTTCTGTCACTTTGTGTGTAAACGTTCACACCTGGTAGAGGAACACTGGTGGGAGTCACTAATAATCTTACACCTATCACATTCCTATACAACCAAAGTAAAGCTTCTCATGCTGAAATCAGCCATGCCACCTCGTCTAGTTGACCAATTCATGTATACACTACACAAATCACATGTAGTATCAATATTCAACAGTGCGACAATGAATTATGCTGACTGGGCTTGACGATGTGACTGACTGTGCTTCCCTGTTACATTCTTCTGAATCTTTCAATAAAAATTCTAATTGTGAGGGGAGTGTCTAAAGCAACATTCTACGCACCATAGCAACTATAAAACACATTACCACAAACAGTTTATGATTCTTCTTGCTGTGTCATGCATTGCTGTCCTTCTGGTCTGGTATTATACCAACCCATACCAGGTTTAGACAATATTCACTGGATAAGAGCCATTAGCTGACACTTTCATCCAAGAAATACAGTCTAAACTTGACAGGAATTTGTATGATAATGTGGAAGTATCAAATTCCACTTTAACAGGTCAACTCAGATTGGAAGGACTGTTCAGAGGTAATCTGAGAAACCCTTTACGAATAGTGCAGAATGACTACTGACACCATAACCACTAAAGCATACTGTACTGGTTTTGGTGCTTAAGGATGACCTTTTAAAAAATCCTTACTCCATGGATTTGCTTTTGCTTTCAATAAACTCATATATATTTATTGTGTACTTATTAATTCCCTAAATCCTGGCCAAACGTAGGCCTTGATTTAGTAAGCTTTCCAAATTATTCAATGCTATAAAAAAACTTTCCAATGATTTTATCTACAACAATACCCATAGACCATTTAATGGTGACTTTTGTATAGAAATCACTTGTAAAGCTCTAACGGTATTGAATCATTTGGAAAGCTTATTAAATTGAGGCCTTAAGTACTTATCGTTCATTTATCTACCCTTACCAGCTGCAGATGGCTTCACTTTTCTGTCCCAGTTACCTATGTAGTGACAGAGTCTTTATGATGTCACTCCTTCACTGTGAATTATGAGTGATGTAATAAGCTGAGCTGTAAATGTGATATGCAATTCAATTTCTCCCTTATAAATTTCACTGTATTACTGTAGAAAGAACTAGTTAGATACTAACTTTTGAAAACATAAATGTACGACAGGTTTAGACAAAATTCACTGTCTGAGAGCCATTAGCTAAAGCTCTCAGCAAATGAATACTTTTAATACCTGATATGAAGTTGTATGATAATGCAGAAGTATCAACCTCTCCTTTATCAGAAGATTTGTGCGTGCCTAACACAGACAGGTGTCAAACCATTCAGAACTAATCTGACAAATCCTTTACAACAGAAAACCACTACAGCACACTGTAGTAAAGCTGGGGGGGACAATCTCTTCGTGCTCCAGCCCTCTTCTCTGGGCTCCTCTAACCCCACCGGAAGCAGGGGTTATCCTGGTCCCCACTGGGCTACCCGCGATTACCTTAAGACGCAAGCTCCTTACACAACGCAGGGGCCCACATCCAAGATGGCGGCTTTCCCTATACTCGTTGAGCGGGGCCTATGTCCACCCCACAAGCCTCACAGCAGATCCACAGCACGCACACCCTACTCAGCCAGGAGGATACATTCCAGGCCTTCTGGGCAAGAATTCAAACTCATGCACAAGCAAGATTGCTAGAGGGACAGGAAGATCAGGCAGCAGGCAAGGAGATTTCTCCTCTAGGTGATCAAATACAAGCATCTCCCAATCCAGCCATACACCTTCCTGGGTCGAGAGCCATCCAAGGCTCAGTCTCTCTGCATCAACCACATCCACTGAGGTTCCCACGCCGTCGGAGGATCTTACCATCTGGACTATTATCCCGAAAAGAGAAAGGACCCGGCTCCCGAGAGTGCCTGTGTTGGTGTACTCGTGATGCAGGCCCTCGCACAGAACTGGGGCTGGAGGAGAGCCATAATCTGTGAATTCACAATGTTCAGCCTGAACTTTCCTGGCCGCATAACCTCTCTGCCACTAATGGGGATTGGCTGAATCTGGCGTCGGACCTGCTGATGGGTTTCTGCCATATAGTTTGCAATACCTGTTATGACACTAATTTGGTTTGTTAAAGGGACTCTCCAGTGCCAGAAAAACAAACTCGCTTTCCTGGTACTGCAGGATCCTGCAGTGCCCCCTTCCCTCCCGTCACATGTCGCTGAAGGGGTTAAAACCCCTTTAGCTACTTACCTGAATACAGCGGCGATATCCCTTGGCACTGGGTCAGGCTACGCCCAAGCTCCTCCCCAGCCGACATCAGCCACCAGAGGGCAATGGCCGCACATGCATTTACCTCCCCATAGGAAAGCATTAGTCAGATAACGGACCAAAAGTCCATTACGAATCCAGAAGCACCCCCAGTGGCTGTCTGGCAGACTTAGAGCTGCAATGTAAACATTGCAATTCTCTGTAACTGCAATGTTTCACATTGCAGCACTAAGTGCAATAGGGGCAATGTACCTAGACCACCTCAATTAGCTGAAGTGGTCTGGATGCCTGGAGTGTTCCTTTAAATGTCTTGATTATTTTCTAATTTCTTAATTTAAAAAAACAAAACAAAAAAAGTGTCATTTTAAAAAAAAATGCTCTTGCTTCAAATAAAATCATATATTCATTGTGTACCTATTAGTTCCCTAAATTATGGCCACTCTTAGTTCCAATTATTCCTTACCAGCTGCAGATGGCTTTCATGTCCCAGTTACTTATGTAGTGACAGGAGGTTTATGATGTCACTCCGTTACATCTGTGTGATATCATAAGCTGATCGGTGGATGTTATATGCATATCCATAAGGCCATACAATTATTATAGCGCTTCTATAGAACGAACATGTTCAATACTATAATTTTTTTTTTTTTAATCATTGCTTCTTTAAATAGCTACATAGTTTTATAGGCTGAAAAAAGACTTACATCCATCAAATTCGGTATTTCTCACATCTGCTTTTGCTGTTGATCCAAAAGAAGGAAAATAACTCACTTTGAAGCACTTTCCAATTTTACAACAAACTAGGAAAAAACTAATTCTTCCTGACTGCAGAATGGAAAAAAATGATTTATCTTTGTATCAAGATGCTATTACCCCACATATTACAAATTATATCCCTGAATATTGTGTTTTTGCAAGTATTCATCTAGTTACTGTTTAAACCAGGGCCGTCTTTAATATGGATTGGACCCTGGGCAAACATTTGCTTGGGCCCCCTGAACCCGGTCATTCCCTCCCTGGCATGCAATCATGCCCCCCACCCCAACGCAGAGGCGGACGTAAAGTAGAGAGGGCTCTGGTGCATGAATTATTTTGGGCAAGAGGGGGCAAAAGGTAGATCCCCATCTGTCATGCAACTCCAACAATGCTTTGACAGCTGGGGCGCTACCATTTTCCTATGCATGCAGGGTTATATTTAGCACTGAGCAGTATTTGTGTGTTTGAGTGTAAGCATGTTTTTGTATGGAGTATGTTTGTGTGAATGTAGGGGTGTGTTTGTATGTGGAGATGGCATTTAAATGCAAGTATGTATTTATGTGTAGTGTTGGTTTATGAATACACTAGTGTGTTTATATATAATTTTGTTGTTTAAAAAAAGAGGTGTGTTTATATGTAGTGTTGAAGTTTGAATGCAGGTGTGTATTTGCGTGTAGTGTTGAATGCTGAGATGTATGCACAAATACACATGCACTGTCACAAACACACTGTGATACACATACACACACAGAAACACTTGCAGATACACAGATATACACAATCATACAGATGCAGCTATACAGACACATTTACACACACTGACACACACACATACAGACACACAACCTGGCACACATGCAGACACACAGATGCACACACGCAGATACACTGACAACATACAGATACACAGACACACACAATGACAACATACAGACACACAGGTACATAACCTGACAAATGCAGATACAAACACTGACACACATGCAGATACACACATTGGCTACATACAGATACATGCACAGGTATACACACTGGCACACACACACAGATACATACATACTGACAACATACAGATACACACTGACACACACACACACACACAGACACTGTGACAGACTTACTGACACTGTGACAGACATACATACGGACACATACACAGACATACTGACTGGCACACCGACATACATACAGACACACAAACTGACACACACAGACATACTGACACACACACAGACATACATACTGACACATACACAGACATACAAACTGACACACAGACATATACTGACTGACACATACATACTGACACACACACAGACATACATACTGACACACACACAGACATACAAACTGACACACACATACTGACACTCACACAGACATACTGACACACACACAGACATACAAACTGACACACACACAGACAAACAAACTGACACACAGACATACTGACTGACACATACATACTGACACTCACACAGACATACTGACACACACACAGACATACATACTGACACACACACAGACATACAAACTGACACACAGACATATACTGACACTCACACAGACATATACTGACACTCACACAGACATACTGACACACACACAGACATACATACTGACACACACACAGACATACAAACTGACACACAGACACTGACTGACACATACATACTGACACTCACACAGACATACTGACACACACAAAGACATACATACTGACACACACACATACATACTGACACACAGACAGACATACAAACTGACACACAGACAGACATACAAACTGACACACAGACATACAAACTGACACACAGACAGACATACAAACTGACACACAGACATACAAACTGACACACAGACAGACATACAAACTGACACACAGACATACAAACTGACACACAGACAGACATACAAACTGACACACAGACTGACAGACACTCTTCAGTTTCCTACCTTTGAAAGAGGCTTCCTTCCCTGGGGTCCAGTGTGCTGGCTGGGGTAGTTGGGAGTTGGGGGTCTGGCTCTCCTTGCTCCCCCTCCTCACTGGATCCTGGCTCAGCAGCCGCCCGGGCGGCCCGATGTCTTTGAGGTGGGAGGAAGTGATTCGCGGACGTCACTTCCTCCCATGCAGCCGTTAAGCAAGGACCCGGTCGCGCTGTTAAAGGGCCACAGGCCGACCGGACCCCTGCTGGAACATGCTCACTGGGTGGCCCTAAAGGTATGGGCCACCCGGGGGGGCCCCTTAGTGTGCGGGCCCCGGTGCAGCCGCAATACTAGCACCGCGGGCCCATTAGGTAGGGAAATATTTTAAAAAAATAAATTTTTATTGCAGGCGACGGGGCCCACAGGGCAGCTGTTTTGGGCCCCCCATGAGTAACTGGGCCCAGGGCAGCTGCCCCGTTTGCCCCTCCTTAAAGACGGCCCTGATTTAAACGTCTGTACAGACTGATAAAACCACCTCTTTAGGCAGAGAATTCCACATCCTTGTACTTACTGTGAAAAAAAACCCTTTCCTTTGCCATACACAAAATCTCCTTTTTTTCCAGTCTAAATGCATTAACTCTTGTCCTATATATGAATAGATTTCTAGACAGTGGTTTATTTCGGAATATGTTTGTACAATGCTATCATTTCCCCTCTAAGGCACCTTATGACGAGATGCTGATTGGTGCAGCGCAGTGTTTTCCTTTCATTTCTGCTTATCTCTGTATGCCTTGTTTATAATGAATGCCAGGTACAATGTTTATAACATTAATTGGCAGGGAGCTATAATGGAGGCACTCGGATGCTGGATAAAGACGTGTATATCTCGTCTCTTTATTTTTCACACCTCGCAAAAACATATTTATTAAATAAAGGGACACGTAAACATATAAAATAAAAAATAAAAAAATGGAAAAGTGCCGGTTTCCCTTTAAAGCATAAGAGGAATTAAATTACTAAATGTTGGTCTATCTTGCTAGTCTGTTTTTCCCCCCGCCGATAGAAAGATTTTGTCCTAAGTTCCATTCATATCTCTCTATGTCTTTAATCAAATGATTTCTAAAAACCAGGAGGTCCTCACCAGTGGCCCTTGGCTTTAATAAAAATCATGCACTGACTATGACACCCTAATGCACATCATGATTCACTCTACAAAGAAAAAAAAATAGCCTTAAGTGGTGGTGGTAGTGAAAGAAATAGCCTTGTGAAAGAAATCCTAACCAGTTCATAGTTACACTTTTCCACCTGATTTTCAGAACAGCCCACGATTATTTTTTTAACATTTATTACTTATTATTCACATCCTTTTTTTGAGACCTTGTCCTCAGCAGATATCAGCCCCTGATTTGTGTTTTATTTTAGTTATTTTCAGACTTTTAGAGGTACAACAGACACACCAGCTTTAAAGGAACACTATAGTCACCTAAATTACTTTAGCTAAATAAAGCAGTTTTAGTGTATAGATCATTCCCCTGCAATTTCACTGCTCAATTCACTGTCATTTAGGAGTTAAATCACGTTGTTTCTGTTTATGCAGCCCTAGCCACACCTCCCCTGGCTATGATTGACAGAGCCTGCATGAAAAAAAAAACTGGTTTCACTTTCAAACAGATGTAATTTACCTTAAATAATTGTATCTCAATCTCTAAAATGAACTTTAATCACATACAGGAGGCTCTTGCAGGGTCTAGCAAGCTATTAACATAGCAGGGGATAAGAAAATCTTAATTAAACAGAACTTGCAATAAAGAAAGCCTAAATAGGGCTCTCTTTACAGGAGGTGTTTATGGAAGGCTATGCAAGTCACATGCAGGGAGGTGTGACTAGGGTTCATAAACAAAGGGATTTAACTCCTAAATGGCAGAGGATTGAGCAGTAAGGCTGCAGGGGCATGTTCTATACACCAAAACTGCTTCATTAAGCTAAAGTTGTTCAGGTGACTATAGTGTCCCTTTAAAGATGAATGAATGTACTGTCTGTGGAATCGAACTGTTAAATTGACATAGACCACTCATACACTACAAAGAAAAAAAACAAAAAACAAATCTATACAAAAGGTCAGAGCAATAACCAAGTAAGCTATGCAAATCCAACATTTGTGGCTCTCAAAGGCAGTGAGCTAAAAATCATTTCATCAAATCTCGAAGACAGGCAGCATTATATGGTTATATTCTTGGCCATGGATTTGAAATAAACATTATCACAAATGGTTTGTCTTATAAATCCTTTGCAATGAAGTGTTTTAGGCAAGCAGCAGCAATAAATCATTTCAGGATTATCAATCTCATTTTAGTGACTATACATAAGATATTAGTCTTTCTGACGTTAAAGAGCAGTAACTTCATCTTTTTTCTAACCAAGCAGCTACAGGGACAAAGGTAAAATATTAAAATAGATGCAGTGAATAAGAAAAGTGCTTTTTTCGGAAATCCCCAGCTAGTCACACTATGTGTTATGTACTAAGCAGAGATGCAGTACTCTGTTATTATTTGTTATTAACAGTGTCTCTATTATTATTTGTTATTAACAGTGTTTTTTTAATTATAATTCTTTATTCAGTCCCGGTAGTGTAATGCAGAATAAGCGCTCACAGAGATCACGCAGTTCAACAATTTTACACCGCAAGAAGTCAACTATATAACTATATTATATTAATAGAGAAATGAAGCATAGAAAATGAGTTTTAAAAAGGGGATCTATAGGTGTGGGCCACCTAACAGGTGGGTTTTTAAAGTGAGTAAACAGCTTATGTAGTAACCCATCTTATATATCGAAAATGTCTGGCATTTCACAGAATAATGAATTACAACTTGACATTGATGCACCTACCTGCAAAATAAATGCAGTACAAAAGACACTTTCAAGCACACAGCAAAAATGAGTAGCTAAAGTGCTTTACTGATAATTCTAACCATTAGCTCCTTTGGGAGCAACCATGAGCTTGGCATCCCTTGGTCCAGTTATCATTTGGGGATGGACACAGTATTAGGGCAAGAGGTCTTGGGGGCATTCTGGTAATATTCAAGTAATAGGAGGGAAGCATTTTGTGCCCTATAATCAGCAGTGGGCATGATATTTATGTAAGAAGGTTTCATGAAATCATGGACAGTTCTATTTATATTCTATTTCCTGCCTTATCATGTATATACAGAGTGAGGGAAGAGCATCTAATTGCCTTTTCCTGACTGCCAAGGACTTTTGGGTTCGAATGACCAAGAGAGAACAAATCATCACTCCTATTGAGTAATAGGGAACAACTGGGGACCTGTAACATGCATTATTTTTTATTTACATGGAAAATTGGTCTGCTGATATCACATTTTATCATTAGGTGTTGTTTATTTTCCTAACTCTAGTTAAAGGAACACGCTAAGCACTAAAACAACCTCATCTTAATGAAGTGTATTTGTTAAACAGATTGTACTCCTGAAGTTTAACTACTCAATACTGTAATTTAAGACTTACATCACTTTGTTTATGCAGCCCTAGCCACGCCTCCCTTGAATGTGACTGACACATTGCATTGCAAGAGAGAGATCAACTTTTGTAAACTTTTTTTTATTTTCACAGCATGATTAATTTAGAATTCCTTATCTCCTCTACCGTTAATAGTCTGCTAGTGCATGCTGTTTGTGATTAAATTCAATTAATAAAAACGTCTAAAGTAAACACACTGTTCTGTGACATCTGATCAGAAATTAAGACATTTTGTTTAAAGGACCACTCTAGGCACCCAGACCACTTCAGCTTAATGAAGTGGTCTGGGTGCCAGGTCCTTCTAGGGTTAACCCATTTTTTCATAATTATAGCAGTTTCAGAGAAACTGCTATAATTATGAATGGGTTAAGCCTTCCCCCTAATCCTCTAGTAGCTGTCTCATTGACAGCCACTAGAGGCGCTTGCGTGCTTCTCACTGTGATTTTTCACAGTGAGAGCACGCCAGCGTCCATAGGAAAGCATTGTAAATGCTTTCCTATGCGACCGGCTGAATGCGCGCGCAGCTCTTGCCGCGCGTGCGCATTCAGCCGGCGGGGCGTAACGGAGGCGGAGAGGAGGAGGAGAGCTCTCCGCCCAGCGCTGGAAAAAGGTAAGTTTTTACCCCTTTCCCCCTTCCAGAGCCGGGCGGGAAGGGGTCCCTGAGGGTGGGGGCACCCTCAGGGCACTATAGTGCCAGGAAAACGAGTATGTTTTCCTGGCACTATAGTGGTCCTTTAACCCCTTAAGGACTGGACTGTTTTTGCGATGTTGTACATTTGCGACCAGGCATATTTTACACTTTTGTGGTGTTTGTGTTTGGCTGTAATTTTCCGCTTTCTCATTTACTGTTCCCATACAAATTATATATTGTTTTTTTCAGGACAAAAGGGGCTTTCTTTACATACCATTATTTATATAATCTCATGTATTTTAATTTTAAAAAAATACAAAAATCTGATGAAAAATTGAAAAAAATACATGATTTTTGACTTTTACTTGAAAAATCTTTTACTCATCTACAAAAGCGAATGAAAAAAACTGCTAAATAGATTCAAAATTTTGTCCTGAGTTTAAAATACCTAGTGTTTACGTGCTTTTTTGCTTTTTTTTGCATGTTATAGGGCTATAGGTACAAGTAGGATATTGCGGTTTCAAAACATACATTTTTAAAATTTATCAATAGTGACACTGTAACACTATTATCTGTCATAAATATCTGAATAACACCCCACATGTACATATTTTTTTTAAAGTAGACAACCCAGGGTATTCAATATGGGGTATGTCCAGTCTTTTTTAGTAGCCACTTAGTCGAAAACACTGGCCAAAGTAAGCATTCATATTTGTTTGTGTGTGAAAAAGTAAAAAAACTAAATTGAACGCTAATTTTGGCCAGTGTTTGTGACCAAGTGGTTACTAAAAAAGACTGGACATACCCCATTTGCAATACCTTGGTTGTCTTCTTTTGCAAATGGTATGCCATCATGGGGGTAATTCTCATTCCTGGGCTACCATACGCTCTCAAAGGCAACGTAACCAACCTGGCCATTTTCAATGTAAAAATATTTGACCCATATATTTGACCTTGTAACTTTCAAAAATGCTATAAAACCTGTACATGGGGGGTACTGTTTTACTCGGGAGACATCGCTGAACACAAATATTAGTGTTTAAAAACTGGAAAACGTATCACAACAATTATATCATCAGTAAAAGTGCTGTTTGTGTGTGAAAAATGCAAAAAAAGTAACTTTCACTGACAATATCATCGCTGTGATATGTTTTACTGTTTTGAATCACTAATATTTGTGTTCAGCGAAGTCTCCCGAGTAAAACAGTACCCCCCATGTACAGGTTTTAGGGTGTCGTAGAACGTTACAGGGTAAAATACAGTGCTAGCAAATTAAATTCTCTGGAATTTCGGCCTGGGTTGGCAGGCAGGTCCCTCAAATTGCAATCAATAAAATTACTGAATTATGTAAAAATATTACATAAATACGCACGTAGAATTTAAATATATATGCATATTTATATATTTGAAGTCTACGTGTATATTTATATAATTATTTATGTAATTTTGTATATGGACATATGTATATTTCTTATTATTTTTATTTATTTTTATATACATAGATATATATACAAATTCATTCTAAGTGTATTTTGATATAAATATATATATATTAATTTTAAAATACAGTTAGAATAAAATTTCATATAGCTATATAATTTTTTTTAAAATTTTTTATTATTAAAAAAAAATTATTTAATTTAAATTACTTATTATTTATATTTTATAATAATATATATATACAATATATATAGTTATTATATATATTATATATATACGTGTGTAATTTAATTATAAGTGTATTTTTATATTAATATAAGTACATATTAATATAAAAATACACTTAGTATGGCATTATATATATGATATATAGACATATATTATATAGATATAATATGTCTATATATCATATATACACCTATATAATTATTTTTTTTTTTTTATTAACACTCACTTTATTTTTTTAATTGATTTTACACTAGCAGGGAGACTGCCTGTCAGCACAGACAGTCCCCCTGCAGGCAGACACATGGACACCTATTGTGACCATGTGATCGCTGTGTTTAGCGATCACATGGCCACAGGGGTCCTAATCTGCCGTGGGGAGACTGTCTGGGCTGCAGGCAGTCTCCCCACAACCGGAGCCATGCTGATCGCCGCCGGGGGAACAACGGCGATCAGGTAAGTAGCTCTGACCGTTAGGACGGTTCAGGACCGTCATCGGTCGGCAACGCAAAAATGCCGATGACGGTCCTGAACCGTCCTCGGTCCTTAAGGGGTTAATGTTGGTTGTATGAGTCTCAGCCAGCAGATGTGTGGCTTGGGCTGCATAAACAGAAACCAAAGTGACAAAATGGCAGAGAATTGAGCATTGAGGCTGGCATTATTCATTAAGCTACGGTTGTTTTGGTGCTTAGAGTATCCTTTTGAACATTATCTCCAATCATGTCTCCAATGAAAGCAGACATATCTGTGTGGAACGCCACTTTGTGTAGAGCCTTAAAAGATAATTTTGGGTTGGAGACATTGTCCTCCACAAATTTTGATTTTGCCACCCTTCAGTGTTACTATAGGAATCTCCCCCCAACCCCCAAAAGGAAAACTAGCTGGCCATTGATCCCCCATATATCTAGATATTAACCATTTGTTCAATAGGCCAGAGGTGATTGCTCATCCTAAGAAGTACTACGGAATTCAGCACACTAACAGGAGTGTTGAAATGTTAAAAAAAAAAAAAACTACTTGTCCAGGGACTAAAGCGTTTGATCAATCTACTTATCTGCCGTGACAATCTAATCTAATCTAATCTAATCTAATACAATCTTGTATCAAACTTGTCCTGATACAATTTTTTTTTATCAAAACCCTATTTAAATAAGGTCTTTATTGATAGTGATTTAGGATACAGACTGAACAAAACTTCAATGCAATTAACAAATGCAAGTAGGTAGTGAACGTAAACAGAATAATTTCCAAATGAGAATTGTAGCTTACTTTATCACAAAATAGAACTATAATTAACTGAGGCAACCTCATGAGGTCATTATATCCATTGACATGCTTGGTTACAGAAAAGGCAGTGCCTACAGTGCCGAGCCTACAGTGTCAATCTCTTTGCTCCAGAACCACTACATTAAATTGTAGTGGCTCTGGTGCCTAGAGCGCCCCTTTAAAATAAATAGCTATGTAGTGTGTAGATTAAGCAGTGTGTGTAAGTAACATAATGTGAGGTGGGATACGGATGTAGTATGTATTTATGTGTAGGTTATGTAGTGTGTGTATGAAATATAGTGAGGTGTAAGAAAGGGATGTAGTGTGTATGTTATGTAGTGTGTGTAGGGAACATGGTGTGGTGCAGTATAGAGATATAGTGTGTGGGTTATGTAGTGCATGTAGGGAACATGGTGTGGTGCAGTATAGAGATGTAGTGTGTAGGTTATGTGTGTGTAGGGAACATGGTGTGGTGCAGGATAGATATGTAGTGTGTAGGTTATGCAGTATGTGTATAGAACATAGTGTCTCACGGGATATGGATGTAGGGAACACACTATAGAGTAGGATAGGGATGTAGTTTGTATTTTTGTAGGTTATGTAGAGTGTGTAAGGCGCATAATGTGCGGTGATAGGGATGTAGTATGGGTAGGACACAGTGTGGGGTGGGATAGGGATGTAGTGTGTGTAGGGTACATAGTGTGGGGTGATAGGGATGTAGTATGGTTGGACACAGTGTGGGGTGGGATAGGGATGGCAGAGTGAGGGGGTGACAGGTGGTAGAGCGTGGGAGGTAGTGAAGGGTGACAGAGCGTGGGAGGGACAGGTGGCAGAGTGAGGAAATGACAGGTGGCCGAGTGAGGGGGTGACATAGTAAGGGAGGAAGAAGGCAGCCTGGTGGCAGTGTGGGAGAGAGGAGTGGCTGGTGGCAGAGTGAGAGGGTGACACAGTGAAGGAGGGGGCCGCTGGTGACAGAGTGAGGGGGTGGCAGAGTGATGGAGGGGGTGACTGGTGACAGAGTGAGGGAGGGGGTAACACAGTAAAGGAGGGAGTGACAGAATGAGGGAGGGGGTGATTGGTGACAGAGTGAGGGAGGGGGTGACTGGTGACAGCGAGGAAGAGGTGACTGGTGACAGTGACTCACTGCTTTCTTGGAGGTAAATATATATATATATATTTATATATATATATATTTTTTTTTTTAAACTTCTATATTATTTATTTAGTTTGAGAATGTATTCCTCATTCTCAGGTACTCTACCAGAGGCCTTGGAGTCTGAGAGTTCTGCGCAGGTTTGTGCATGCGTGCCCAATGTATTCCGGGAGTGAAAGCAGATAACTGATTGATCAAGTAGCACTTTATATTAGTATGTTGATGTCATACAATAACCACCATGAAAGGAATAAATGATGCAGAAACATGTTGCAGTTGGGGTCTTGAAGGTATCACACTTATGTTACAACAGACATCCTGAAAGTGATAAAAGTCATTAACCACAGATCAAAGCTGGATGAAGCAACTTTTTTCACCAAGGATTCAATATCTCAACAAACACTTTCTTATTACCTGCCACTGGTTTCCTGACTGACTTGGGACGTAGGCTCCTGGAATACTTCTAAGTGCATTTTTCATTGGTGGTCCACTTATTCCACTTAGGTCACTGCCACTTGGTTCAGCAGCCATAGCCATTTGATAGGGAGAATAATTGTATAAGTTGTTGTAGTATGGGTACAGTGATGGCTGGTAGAAATTGCTATAAAAAGCTGAATCCACAACCAAGTCAGGTGTGCTCTCCATGTGCCCTCTGCTGGTGACAGACATATCCTGAACCAGCATTCTGCTCTCTGCAAAAGAAAAACTGCCATTAGAACAAGTTAAAAAATAATAAAAGTAAAATTAATTATTGCTAAAAGTAATGGAAATGCTGTAACGTGCCACTGCTTGACAATGCAACCTTCACCCTTTCATTACAATAAAAAATGTCTCATTTCACTCTCCAAATTAATTTGTCTTGGTTTTGTAGCTTCTAGTCTTCATGATCAGGTGAAAAAGAAAATGATCTGTGTAAGGTAATAGAACAATTATAAAGAGATTACAACTGTCACAGCTGCAAGTCTAGTCCTCCACTGCTGTGTTACATCACAGTGGCAATGTAATTTGCCATTAGGACCTGTTCTGTGAAGTCCAGTGCTGTACTCATTTACTAAGTTACGGAGACATGTAAAAATGTATTGACTACAACTAAATGTACCACGTATGCCGGCGTATAAGTCAATACAGCACATATGTTGACCCCCAAAATAATGTGCAAATTTTGGGCCTCTGATAGGCTTGCAAACTTGTACATTTACGATCTGGGCAGATGCTATGCAGCAGAACTTAAAAAAAAAAAAAAGAAAGAAATGGTCCCATCTCGCACAGAATTATAAATGTTGTTTTACTTACTGTATCTTTGTATATGATAGGTTAATTTATTAAATGTTTAGTAAATAGAGGTAAATGTAATTGTGACGAAAGTAACCTTGTCACTGGCTTTTGGAGGGCCTGTTTGCCAATCTCCTACCCTGTGATTATGGCCCTGTGACGAACTGAACCTTGTTAATGCTTCTTGGAGGGGCCTGCTGGCCAGCCTATTGCCTCAGGACCTGCAAAATACTTGCCCAATGCACTGTAAAAGGCTCTGTTCATGTAAAGTATGTACTTTTGTACTCCAGACAGAGAGACCGACCGTTATCCCTAATTCTCTGGAACTACGCGGTAGGTCAAAAATAAGACTTCCAGGAAATTCCTGAACCCCTGCTATGAGCTGGGTGATTTATTGATATGTTGTTCGCACAGATCAGGGCTATCAGGGGATGTAAGATTTATGGGGATATGTTGTGTTTTGGGGTACTTTTGTAAAATATGTGTTTTTTTATGCTTGGGGATAATTACGTTAATACATTATCTACCTTAACTGTATCACAGGCAGAGGGGAGGGATTGTGTGCTGTATGTGGGAGTGTCTGGCATTGTTACATTGTTTCTATTGGTCTGTACAATTTGTGTCCTGGGCCCCATCAGGTCATGTGGGTGTTCCTATGGCCTGAAAAGTTGTATAAAAATCCAACCTGTACCATTAAACTCTCATCATCTTGCACCTTCCTGAAGTTTTGGCTCATGTTTGGGGGATTGGAGAACTACACTCTGGGGATTGCTATAATCACTATACTCCCCTGAGTATAATCACTAAGCTTTTGTAAGAGTTGTTCTTGCTTGACTCTCTGGAGCGAGAGAAGTTCACCCACTGGAACCAGGAGCCTTGTCGTAGGTCCAGAGTGGATAGGAGACGGCAAGACCCCAACCAAGCTGCGGTTGTTTGTGGGGTTGGCAGTGATTATGGTGCTCCAGTGCAGTGCTTATGGTACTCGTCAGTACTAGGAAGCAACGATTGACGGAGGTACCCGGTCGTGGTGCAGTCGGTCCGTCACAGTAATCAAGGAAAGCATTAGCTTGTAGTTTAGTTTTTTTGTAGCTAGATGGCGCATGTGTACCACTCCAGCCTGTCAACTGTGTTTACATATGAATAAAAGGATACCACAATCAGTAAAATCATCTGCTAATTCTCCCGAAATTTGTATAGAAAGAGTATTCAATGACTCCCAAGTGTACACAGTTGAGTGATGGTAAGCACTACAGAAAATCTATTTCTTTAGAAAAGAAGATGGCAGTGATCAAGAGGATTGAGAAGGGTGAAAGCATCGCACGTATCAATAAAGCACTAGTACAAGGCCTTACTTACGTCTCATGTATTAGTTGACCTCTAGTTTACGAGAGATTTTCTTATTCTTAAAGCGGCACTGTCACTATCTGGGGACAAACTCTGTAAATTGTAATGCGTTAATTGTATATAAGACCGTACCATGAATTGCGGAATCTTTGTTGAAGGTAGGTATATGTGATTAGAATGGCTACTCAGGCATAATGTCATAACCCCTCCTGATTAGTTACTAATATTGATAAGGCTAATCATGGCCACCAGTTCAGAATCTCAAAGCAAAAATTAGTAAAACACCCTCTCAACAAATAAAGCACAGTAGTTTCAACACCCTCTCCTATCGCAGAGCACCTGAAGACTGCAGTGTAACAGTGTCATTTGTATACACTATGTAAACATATCCATATAATGTGCCAGACATACTAAGTGACAACTATGCACATTACACATACGCATTGGCTTATTCACATTAACACCCTGAAAGTATATAAGCATTTTCACTTATATTCACACTAATTACATACAAGGGGGGCACACTTGGTTGGGCCCAGGGCAACAACAAGCAAATACAATACAGTATATCACTTGGCACAGCATTCACACACTGTAAAAAATCCTGAGTAGCTTTGTGTGGTTTCTCTGACAGCTGTGGCTTGTTTTTATGAATGAAACTACCTGTGACTGCTTAACTACAGATACCATATAATCCTGCTTAGCAAGTTTAGCCTTTAAAAACCCAACCCACGAAAGGTTCATAAACTGCAGAAAACTACTGGTAATCTGGAAGACTAATTACTTATATTTTTTCAAGATCTATCATTATCCCCCAACCTACTTAAAGGTTGCTTCTAAAATGACTTTAGTTACTGATTTAATATAACCTGTATTAAAGGGACACTGTAGTCACCAAAACAACTTTAGCTTAGTAAAGCCTTTTTTTTGGTGTATACTCCGCAGTTTCACTGCTCAATTCTCTGCCATTTAGGAGTTAAATGGCAGAGAATTGAGTTTATGCAGTCCTAGTCACACCTCCCTGCATGTGACGTACACAGCCTTCCTGAACACTTCCTGTAAGTCTTCTAATAATTACACTTCCTTTATTGCAATGTCTGTTTAATTTAGAATCTCTTCTGCTCTGTTAATAGCCTTCTAGAACCTACACCTGCCTCCTGTGTGTGATTAAGATTTACTCTCTGACAGAAACTGAAACCATTTTTTTCATGCAGGCTGTGTCAGTCACAGCCAGGAAAGGTGTGACCAGTGCTGCATAAAGAGAAACAAAGGTGATTTAATTTCTAAATGGAAGAGAATTGAGCAGAGAGATTTCAAAGGTACCCAAACTGCATAATTAAGCTAAAGTTGTTTTGGTAACTTCAGTGTCCCTTTAAATCAAATACATGGTCTGTCTTATACCATATCAAGACTTTAACCTGCACATTATCATTTCATTACTTTTTACCCACCTTTGATTATTTTTATTGTATTTATTTACAAATCCACTACATTGTTATTGTAACCCTGTAACCTCATACAACCTGGGCGCATATATCATATTTTTTTTTATTCTTCTCTTTACCTTTGTCTTGTCCTGTATTGTAAATTTAGTTTTACCAGCCATACTCTATATATTTGGCTTGCTTACTTAATTGTTTTATTCACTTATATACATACTCTAATTACTTTTCTCTGTGATTGTCACATTCTCACTCACCTGGAACTCCCTCGCTGCGTCTCACATCGCGGTATGACACGGTCTCTCCTCCCTGCACGCCGGAGACCCCGGAGTGCTCAGCTGTAGGTAGGGGAGACCAGCGGTCTTCAAAGTAAAAGAGGTGCAGCGACTATCCTAGTCCAGCCGCGGTCCGCAGTTAACACAAGCAGGCAGGGGGAGAATTAGGCATGTGTGTACCAGGAGGACCACCTCTTAAAGGGGCAGAGTGTCCCACAACAATTAAAAAGCCGGTTCACTGAACCAACAGTATGGGAGAGTTGGATATATAATCACAACTAACTCATTCCTCAGTGCTCAGTTACACTGTGCTTCCTGGTGCATCTACATCTGTGATTCCTGTTACATTCTGATCTGACCTGTGTTTGCCTGTTAATCGTTCCCCAACCTACGCTGCCTGCCCTGACCTTAGCTTCCCTTGACTACGAGTTTGCTTAATCCCTATTGGTACTTCACTTTCCGTTTTCCACTGCTCCCTGGGCTCCTCCTGTCAAAACCATAACAGTGATTTATACACTCAACACCCTTTATTGTGTTGATGTTTGTTTTGTTTGACTAACCCGCACCTCTTCTGTGCATAGATGCATCTCCCTAATCCATAGCTTTAAACCGGCCGTATCTGACCCTATTATCTATCTTCCACAGCCTGAGTTAAAAGTTTCCTGCATTAGACCTGAACAGAACTCAAATACTGCCATATATAGTACCATTTACCTCCAAGATCATCAAGAGAGTTGAGTATGCTAGATTGACTGATTTCCTGGAATCACATTCTTTGGTTGACCTGCTTCAGTCTGGATTACGTGCTTGTCACTCTGTCGAAACTGCCCTAACCAAAGTATACAATGATTTAATTGCTGCTAAAACCATTCTCTTTGGCCTTTTCGCTGCTTTCGACACTGTTGATCATCAATAACTACTTCTCATCCTCCCTAATCTCGGTCTACGACACTGTTCTTTCCTGGTTTTCCTCCTACCTCCCCCAGCAAACTTTCAGTGATTATTTTTCTGACTCTTTCTCTTCTCTCCAACCCCTCTCTGTAGGTGTTCCCCATGGTTCTATCCTGGGTGTTGATCCACACTGCCTCCCTTGGTAAACGCATCAGCACATTGGGCTTCCAATATCACTTCTATGCAGATGACATGCAAATATATCTGTCCTCTCCTGATCTCTCGCTGAACCTCTTGACTTCTGTCTCTGAACTGGATGCCTGCTCATTTTTTTTAAACTTAACCTGTCCAAAACAGGTTCCTCCCTCAAGTGTTGCTACACGTGTCTGTCTCCCTCCAAATTTGTGGCACTACCAACAGATCTACCTCATCAATTCATTGCCTTGGTGTTCTCTTTGACTTCAACTTCTCAGGCACCCCTCATGTCCAGTGATTCGCAAAATCCTTTTGCTTCGTTCTCAAAAACATAACTCATATCAGCCTCTTTTTCATGCCAAATGAGGTTAAGCTGCTGGTCCATGCTGTTATCATCTCTTCTGTTGACTACTGCAATTCACTTCTTAGTGGTCTTAGCCATTCCCAGTTGGCCCCTTTACAGTCTATAATGAATGTGGCATTGAGGCTCATCTTCCTGTCCGTCCGCACCTCCCATGCCTCCCCCATCTGTCAGTTATCACATTGGCTTACTGTAAGATTTAGGGCTCAATTTAAAAATCTGGTGCTTGCTTACAAATCTCTACATAACGCTGCTCCTACCTGCCTATCCTTACTAATACACAAGTATGGCCCAGTCTAGGCCACTACATTCTGCCGATGATCTGAGTCTACACTTGGATAAAGGCGAAACACGTTAAGTGTATTTTGAAATTGTTTTATATAGCTATTTTGTTGTATTCTTTTTACATTTTATCTTTCTTTTTATCAACAGAAGTACTTTTTTATTGGACCTGCTTCGCTGCTGAACTCACAATCACCTATATCCTTGGTGGGGATAAATCCACCTATACATGTTGGATAGTGCAATCCTTATTACTTTTTTGAGTAATTTTAACTCTTATACCTATATTTTCACTCTGTATGATGTACACCATTTTGGTTTTTTCCACCCCCCCTATTTATATAATCAGAGAGAAAACAACTACCACCGATATCTAAGAGTGGGGATTTTACCACTCCAAGCCCAACCTGCTGTGGCGGAACCAACCTCGCCACTGAGCACTGGAGAAGCCTAGTTGCTTGCCTGCTCCCTCTGGACTATGGCCCCATGTTAAACGCTGTTCTTTTCCCCTTTAGAAGGGCTTGTTCGTGCCTTTCTGACTGGATGTTCAGTAGATTGAATCTACCGAACCAACGCATGAATGGATGGACTACCTGGGGAAGGAGTGTGCCTGTGATTTACCTCCCAGAGGCTGCGGTTAACCGCAGCTTAATTGATGAACGCTGGGTGGCCGCTGTTCGTATAACCGAACACGTGGCAGCGACCATCTTAAACTCCCGAATGGCCAGCGGTCTTCAGCTCCAAATCTATGGAACTCAAAACGAACACTTATTTGCACGAGCACCGCTGAGCCGCCGACCTCCCTTCTCCTTCAATTCATACGAACGCCGTCCATTCGGTACTTTCCCTTTATGAGCAGTGTTACCCCAGATAGCTATGCCATGGAGCCCATTCGTGTAACGAAAGACTATGCGAAAGACTTTGGTTCCATGGCGATTGAACTGTATGTATGTGATCTGAGCGCCATTCGGTAATAAAGCTATCTGGAGATTTGTTGAATGTATATGTTTGATGTAGGAATTGTAGCACTGTGTAATTTTAGGTCTTTTTACTAACATGTGGCTAATGGAGTTTTGCCTCTGTTCTTGGAGATCATTGGATTACTTCCCAATTATCTCCACGACAGAGAGGAGGGATTATAATGCATTGTGGGAGTATTTAAATGTGTAAGCTTGTGATTGGTCAATGTCCACTATGTATCCCAGTTTTCCATCTGGTCCCCTAGGGGAGTGTCCACCAGGTGGAAGACCTGCATAAAAGGAGATTACTGCTTGACCCTCCAAACAAAGTGTCGTCTCGTTCTTGGGGGGAATTGGATTGTATGCTGTTACTGTTTGACTGCCAGGAGTGTAAACTGTTCATAGGGTTTTTCCTGTTCGGCTGTTTACAGCATTCGTATGGTTCCAGTTCGGGAGTTGGAGAATTCGTGTGTTTCCAGTTCGAGAGTTGGAGAATTTGTGTGTTTCCTGTTCGGAAGATTGGTGATTGCAGTAGCTGCTCGTCTACCTGGAAGGGGAATATCGCCTAAACTGATTTTAACCCCTTTTGTGCTTAACGGTCTGTTACACCTGCAGAGCTGCTTTCCAGGACATGTGAGTGCATATCTGTTATTAGTTTTATTCATAAATTTTAATTTTGGAGTTACATCTTAGCTGCTAAAAAGTGTGAGTGTGCTTATCTTTATTAGGACTGTTGCATACTTCACCATTATTGTTGCATTGTTCTCTAGTTTTTACTACATATACTTCAATGACACCTTGGGCGCTACACCTTCCCTGTGTGTTAGACTATCACCCAGTATCAGTACCTTCAAAATATCATTAAAAACTCACTTCTTTGGGAAAGAACTGTTAATAGCTTCCCCTCCCCACACCTTGGTTACCTTGGTACCCACCCTGGTTCCTCTACTGTAACTATGTCATCCAATAAACTAACTCTTCATTTATTGTAAACTATTCTATTAACCTACTTTTTACCATACATGGACTACATCCTACCCTTACCTTTTGTGTAATTTTACCCCACGCCCTCTAGGATGTAAGCTTGATTGAGCAGCACCTCAACACCCTCTGTTTCTCTACTTACAACTCATCTTGTTACAAATACTTGTCAGTTAGTCCATCTATTGTACAGCGCTGCAGAATTTGTTGGCACTTTATATGTAATAATAATATTATATACAGCATCCTACTTCACTACATCTGCTTTACCTGCCTTGTTTAATAAACTAATAACATACCATGATTTAAAGGGATCTGACAAAGACACTAAAGTCATCCATACCACTTTATCTCAATGAAGTGGCCTGGGTGCAGTGGTCTTGTGCCTTCAACCCTCCAATGTAAAACCTATAATTACCTTGGAATTATACCTACCACTCCAATGCCCAATAATTATTATTTGGGCTAACCTATGCTCCAAGGGCTGCAAGACATATTAATGTTTTCCCTACCAAGCGTGATCTTTCTTTTGGTTTTTTTCTCTGAGTGTTACCAGCTCTCTTCCCGTGCTCTACTCTCAGATAAATGGTTTGAATATATTCTATACTTTTTGCACTCCATTATATTATTATCTTCTTACTTGAACATTATCTGTTAGTAAAGCTGTATACGCGCTGTTTCCTGTTTGGCACTGCTAATAGGAGCATGCTAAGTGGAATTAATGTTTATGTATGATGCAGATTATATGTCCTTTAGAGCTGACAATCCAGATCTGTATACCGGTACAAGAGACATAGCTGAAGAAAATTACCCAGTGTCACCTATGAATCAATGTAAATTTTCATGTGTTACAACAATGTTAAGAGAAAAGAAATAATGTATGAGCTGCCAAGCGTGTTCAACATAACACTAGTGATGGCTATACTACAAAAATACCACATTATGTTTTGTGTATAATACAATGTATCAAATGGTTTATAAATGTACTTTTCTTGGTAAACAAAAACCAAAATAACCTTGGATGCCAAGTCAAGGCAATGTTAACCTTTTAAAGGAATACTCCAAACACCTAGAGCATTTGCTGAAGTGTTTTTTTGTGTGAAGAGTGCGTCTGATTTTTTTTTTTCATTTTACAAATTTGTTTTGAAAATGTACACTTTTATAAATTAACCTTACTACACTCCCCTGACTGTCAATAAGACAACAGACTCTCAGAGGGGTAGCTGAGGAGGGGGACCATAGACGGGTAGCCGCCACCAGGCCCAGGCCTGATGTTGACCCCTGCCAGCATTAAAGACAGACTCTCGCTGATGCCAGTATTCTGGACATGTGTGTGCCACCATGGAGCCTTGGGAGATTTTATGCGTTGCTGCAGGTTACCACAGAAATGCTCTGATTCTTAACCCAGCACGGGCCTGAGATAGCTGCTGCACACTGTGCACATGGTGTGCACCAACTGGGGACGTAGGCCAGACACTGGGCCCACTGGACCAATAGGAACTCCCTTAGCCCAAGGTAAGCTACAATTTACACCAAAACCCCTACCAATTACACTAAGACAGAATACTATGCACTTTCTACACTGATACTCCATCTTGCTACACTACAGCCCCAGTCCTGCTATAAACTTGTCACTGTCCTTCTCTACACCAAAGCTCTTAAAACCCCATACACTACAGCTCTATCCTCTCACGATATAGTCCCTATCCTACCACACAAAGCTCCTACCCCTATTTACAGTACAGCTCTTATACCTCATATACCACCGTCTGCAATATTACAAACATGCAACACCATATCTTAAGCAGCTTCCCCATTGACATGCAACACAACAAGCAGTGTCCCTACAAACATACACTACTACAAGCAGCCTAAATACACAACACCACAGGCACCCTACTCCCACATATGCAAAACAACAAACCGCATACACAACACCCTCTCCAAGCCCCGCCTCAACCAGACATTGGCATTTTCCCCATGCAAGAGCTCTTCACCATGACTCTGTGTATGGTCCACACTGGAGGGGAACTGAATTGAGATGCCCTCTATGGAAGAGGCATGCAAGTCATTGGTGATAAAATAAATTTAAAGTGAATTTCAAATTCACCAAACTGAAAGCATAGCCGACTTGGAGAATATTTACATTTTGGCTATTTTGGCCTTGAATTTGAAATCAATCTGAAATCAATCTGAAACGACAATACTTACTTTAAGAAATAACCCTGTACAAAATGAATTGTGGTGAATGGAATTGCAAAATGTAGGTCACAATATCAAAACTGGAAAAATTCTCCAATTTAACTTTTTTCCAAGTCAGCAACTTGACCTAGCTAAAGCAGTTTAGTTTCCTTTCCTCAATTTATCTCACTTCCTTTTTTAGTGAATATACCCTTTAGTATACTAACTTGTCAGCATTTCGGATCTGGACTGCACTTAGGGGCGGGATCAGTCTGAAAGGCAAATCTCTCTGAAATGGCACTCGTGAGCAAAAATAGCTTTGACACCTGAGCATAGACTAATCAAAGGGCAAGTTATTAAGGTCTCTCTGAACTTTTGTTCATTCCCACATTCTCTGTTATTGTTGCACTGCATTTACCAGGGCTCTACCCAGAGGGAGGTGCTCACAGTGCCTGGGGGGGGCATCAGCTACAAGTCTCTCATGAGGCCCAAAGAAGGCTGAAACGATTGTCCAAATCTTTTGTGTAGAGGGAACTTGCCAACATTTTGGTAATGAACTCCCCTTATGGGTGGGATCAGTCTGCTATTCAAATGGTACAGGTGCTCTCTGTAATGGCACAAGAGAACAAAAACATTTTTAAGACCTGAGTGGAGACTAACTGAAGGGCAAGCTACGGAGTTTCTATGCCTGCTTAGTTATATCTTGTCATTTTCCTCAAACCATTCCTGAATTTTTGCAGGGTGCATTATCCTGCTGAAAGAGGTCACTGCCATGAAGGGTTGTATGTGGTTTGCAACAATCTGTAGGTAGGTGGTACATGTCAAAGTAACATCCACAGAAATGCCAGGACCCAAGGTTTCCCAGCAGAACATTGACCAGAGTACCGGAGATTCCAGCCCTGATGATATGGGAAACACATAAATGCGTTATCCGAGGGCAACTGATTAAACTATGTACCCATCGGCAGAAGGAACAGCGACAAAGGGTGACTGAACTGACTGCGCGGATCTCGGTACTGGAAAACACACATAAGTCCACCCAGTCAGACGACGACTACAAAACTACCAGATAGCCACACACCTCTCTGACAAGATCACTGACGCATTCCACGGTTTTTATAATGACTTGTATAACCTACCCCCAGACGGCGACGCAGACGAATGCTCCCGCAAAGACATACGAATAGGGAACTATTTGCAACAACATGTCACGAAAACCCTAAGCCAAGAAGTGGCAGAAGGACTGGAAGCTCCAATTACACTAGAAGAACTTCAGGCTGCGTTGAAGGGCTCCAAACTACACAAGGCCCCGGGCCCGGATGGACTACCGGTACGATACATCAAAGAGTTCGGAGATGTGCTTCTACCTAAATTACTCACCGGACTAGATACTAGATGGAGGGGCACTCCCAAGAGATGCCCTATCGGCAACGATAGCAGTCATCCCAAAAGAAGGCAAAGACTCAACCAACTGCGCAAGCTACCGGCCAATCTCACTCCTGAACGCGGACCTGAAGCTTTTCACGAAGGTCATAGCGACACGTATAGGAGGAGTGCTAACGGATTTAGTTCATCCCTATCAAGTGGGGTTCATCCCTGGTCGGGAAGCAAGAGACAACACCATACGAGCCCTAAACGTCATCCACGCGGCGAGGCGCTCCGCACAGAGGGTCCTTCTCCTTTCCACTGACGCGGAGAAGGCCTTCGATCGGGTGGACTGGCGATTCATGCTGGCAACACTCCGAGCAACGGGCTTCGGCCCCCATCTACTGGCGTGGATCTCCTCACTGTACACAATCCAGTCGGCTAGGATACGGATCAATGGAGCTCTTTCTAAGCCGGTATATATACGCAACGGGACAGGAACACAAGGTGGCCGCGTATGCGGGTGACATGCTGTTCTTTGTTAGCGAACCGCTGGTCTCCCTCCCGAACCTCTTGAGGGCCTTTGCTGAATACGGACAGATATCCAACTTAAAATTGAATACGGATAAATCGGAGGCGCTCCCTATCTCGACGGGAGAGGTTATGATTACCCACCTCAAGACCCAATATGCCTTCATGTGGTGTCACGCCAGTCTCAAATACCTAGGTATCTGGTTGACGGCAGAGCTGGCCCAGCTATACACACACAACTTCGCACCGATGATACACAAGTTGGGGTAGGATCTGATACGGTGGGCAGGACTATGCGTCTCATGGTTCGGGAGAATGAATGCATTAAAATGAACCTCCTATCCCGACTCATGTACCTTTTCCAGACTATACCAATCAACGTCCCGAGGACCTTCTTCCGAACTATGGACACAGCCATCACCAGGTTTATATGGAGATCTAAGGCACCCAGACTAGCAACACATCTACATAGAGTTGTGGACTGGCATGTGCCCAAAACTAGCAAACAATACACATGGAACGGAGCCAGATGGATGGGTCGATTCCGGCGGCGGTATGGTTCGGGGGCTCCTTGACAGGTGCGCGCTCCCGCAACCACCCGCTCATTGGAGCGACGCTACGAACCTGGTACTCCATAAGGACCAACCTAACGTTAACCACCGTCCCAGGACCACTGGCGCCAATCACACACAATCCAGACCTAGAGGGTGGCCTTACACCACAGGATATCAAGGCCTTCAGAGACTCGGATTGGACGTACATGCACCAGTGGTGTACAGGGGACTCGCTGAAGCAACTGCAAGATCTGATGCCAGAACGGATACCATCGGGACTGGATAGATTCCGATACTTCCAAACTAAAACCTACTATCATTCCCACTACGGGAGACACCTATTTGAACAACTATGCACAAAATGCAAACACCTGTGCAGAAGAATCTCGTACCTCTACACAATGCTACTGACCTCACTGCAGCCCAAACCCCTAAAACACACTACGTGCTGGGAAGAAGTCACGGGAGTCACACTGACGGCCCCCCAATGGACGAAAATACATATATTGACACATCAAAGTTCAATGTGTACCAAACAACAGGAACTCAACTTTAAACTGCTGACCAACTGGTACAGGACGCCTGAGAGAATACACAGGATGATATTGGATGCCTCAGCGACCTGTTGGCGCTGTGAAGACGAGGTGGGCACGGACCTGCATATATGGTGGTCCTGCAGAAACATAGCCCCATACTGGCAACAAATACATTAACAGATCAAAAACATCATAGACACGGATATCCCGCTTCAACCACTCCAGATGCTTCTTCACCACACCTCGCTACCCCTTTCGAAATACAAAAAGTCGCTAACTAAGCACTTACTGAATGCGGCCAAAATGGGCACGTTCGGCCGGACACCTCAAGGGGGTGGGGGGGAAGCTGTGCCCCCTATGGCAGAAACACTGAACTGACCCAACCTTCCCCTCCTTTTTTTTTCCCTTCCTCTTTCCCCATCCCTCACCCCACCTCTCTCTACTACTCTTTGCTCTACTAATCTTGCCGCTTGCACCTCATAACACCCTCATACTCGAAGTCATGGAACTCATGGGCCTGACCTCTCGCCTCCTGACCGCCATATCGATATAAACCCGAGGTGGGCCGCACTAATGCACTTCGATATAAACTCAAAACCAGAAAAGTCAAAATAGCGCATGACTCAGACATAATAGCCCACAAGATAATACACAGATACAAAAAACTAAAGGGAATGGGCAATCAGGCTCATACTGGGAGGCATAGCTAGTTCTGAGGTCCCAGAAACCGCTGACACTCTATCAGCCACCACTGTCTAATTACACAAAAGGACCCGACGCAAGAACAAACGAGACAGAGAACCCATATGCCGAGACTGAATGCTTTGAGACTCGCACAGGCTTAAATCAACGAGAAGCTTTCCTGCTAACTAACTCGGGTCAAACCCAGGTCGAAGCCCAGGAGCTGGCATCATTGGTAGTCGGAGGGGAGGGTCGACAAAGGCCCATGGTGTAGTCAAATGCAGTATTACCTATATGTTTTGCTACCTAGACCCAAAACACATCACCTTTTATTGTAACATTTATTGAAATTATGATATGCAAACAAGTTCAAAGCAAAAGTCTTGCTACGGAAAACTAATGTTACACCCTGATGTTGTACTTTGATATTGTAATAATCTGACCACTGTTCGTATTTCAATAAAAAGAGATTGACCAAAAAAAAAAACATTGACCAGAGTATATCACTGCCTCTACCGCCTGCCTTCTTCCCACAGTGCATCCTGCTACCATCTCTTCCCCGATGACATACATGCACCCGGCCATCCTCCTGATCGAAAAGAAAACGATTCATCTGACTAGTCAACCGTCTTCCATTGCTGCATGGTCCAGTTCCTATTGAAGGCGCTTTTGGTGGTTGACAGAGTTCATCAACGGCAGCCTCATACGTAACAAACTACGATACATCTGTTCTGGCATCTTTCTTTCATGGGCAGCATTAACTTTTTCAGAAATTTGAGCTACAGTAGCTCTTCTGTGTGACCAGAAAGGCTACCCTTTGCTCTCCATGTGCATCAGTAAGCCTTGTGTACCCCACCCTTGACAGGTGCTATTATAACAATATAATAAATGTTATCCACTTCACCTGTCAGTGGTTTCAGTGGTGTGGCTCATCGGTGCACATTGTGCCAAGATATTCAGTAGCACTGTGCAACAGATAAATCAAAACAAATAATGAATTCTAACAAGACATGTTTGTGATTTCTTTATTTTGAGTATTGATTTTTTTACTTTGGTAGTAAAGTGTTTCCTCAAGGATATAAGCGACTGTTCTGCTTCTGAACCAGAACAAAACCTAAAATTATGTGTCCCACTTTTTAACCCCTTAAGGATGGCGTGTGTGCTGTGCCGTCCTAAACACAGTCGGGCGACATTGCACGTCTTGCCGTCCTGGGGACTTACATGCTCACCAAGTAATTTTATTAATTATAATTTGAGGGACCTGCCTGACAACCTAGACAGAAAGTCCAGAGAATTTAATTTGTACGCCCTATATTTTGAATACCCTGGGTTATCTACTTTGGCAAATGGTATGCCATGATGGGGGTCATTTTCATTCCAGAGCTGCCATATGGTATTAAAGGCAACATAACCAACCTGGCAAATTTCAATGTGTAAAAACAAAAAAAGAAATCCCTATATTGGACCCTGTAACTTTCCAAAACCCCATAAAACCAGTACATGTGTGTTTTATTGCAGTAAAAGCTAACAGTGTTATGACATTCACAGTTAAAACACCTCGCAGAACTAAGAAAATAACATTTCTTAATTTCTCCCACCTTTTTTTTTTTTTTTTTAGATTTTATTCATATTAAATTATGTTTCATATATAAATATTTCATGTGAAATGAAAGTCCTGTTTCTCCTGAGCAAAATTATATATAATAAATGTGGGTGCACTTAATATGAAAGAGGTAAATTATGGTTGAAAAGACATGTAGTCAAATTCCGTGTACAATTGAATCCCTCCTTAAGGGGTTTTTCTTCAAAGGATTATTCCATGCACCATGACCACTTCAGTGATTTGAACTGATCACGTTGCCTGGAGTCTGTATGTGCAGTGTTTCGCTATGAACCGCTGAACTTACAGATTTTAACCACTCTGCTGCCAGAGGTGTAATTCCAACCCCCATAGCGTTATAGCGCTGTCGTTAACCAGCCAAGAACAAGAGTCCCAGGCTGGCTAATTTTGTACATACTGGACGTCTGACATCACGCACAGCAGGCTAGCAATGGGTGTCCAATGGTGGGACATTCTCCCCGCCATCCCTGAGGCCACTTAGGTCTACCAGCACCTGGGGAATTTATATAAGTAGAGCAAGTTTTCTTAAAATACTGGTTTTTGTTTGAAGTAACCCTTTAAGTGTACGTGTACATTTTATACATTAGAAACAAATGGCATTTTATTCATATCCTGCATGTATACCTAACACAACTTTAAGTGTGAGTAAAAAGTTAAAGATGGAAAAAAAGAGACAAGACCCACAGGGAAGGTACCTTATCTCGATATGCACTATAAACAATTCCACTTAAACTATTATTAATGCGTACCTCCCGAACGTAAATCAGGGTAGCTTCCTCAGAACACTACTGACACTCGTAGCTCAATTGCAGACGGGCACGACTATCCTTTGCGGGGACTTTAACCAATTCCAGGACCCCCTAATGGACTCAACAGCGAAGCACTCATCACACAGAGCTAAAACACTCCACAAACAATGTAGATCATTGACCACACTTTTACACACATTCGGCCTCTACGACGTCTGGCGAACGTTGCACCCACAGGACAGGGAATATACCCATTTCTCACAAGTACACAACACCTATTCGAGGATAGACGGCTTCTTACTGCAGGGTGCACACCTCAACAGGGTGAAAGCGTGCGAGATAGGGACTTCCACCTGGTCAGACCACAGCCCAGTGTCACTCACTATTGAGGACCAATACAACTACAAAAACCGCAGCCCCTGGAGATTGAATGAACAACTCCTAAACGACCCCGAGTTCGCCCTGTCGCTGCAACAAGATATGCAAACATACTTCAATAACAATGACACCCAAGGCATATCCCCCATGACCCTGTGGCTGGCCCACAAACCGGTGATCAGAGGGCTGCTGATCCGCAGAGCCTCCTACCTCAAGAAAACATACCACACAACACATATTCAAAACCTGAAGAAATTACATGACCTCCATAAAATCAACCAACTCTCCCCCTCCAAAGGCACACAAGAGGAGATAATCAAACTCCAACGCCACATTAACATAGCAAACTTCCAAAAAGCGAGCTACGCAATTAAAAAACTAAAAGCCACAACCTTTGTAATGGGAAACAGAGCCAGCAAAGCACTGGCCCAGAGACTCAGAGACAGGTAAGCCCAAACCAAAATCCCCTACCTTCTGTCGCCCACAGGCCAGAAGCTATTACAACCCACGCAAATATGTAACTCGTTCGCGAACTATTACAGCTCCCTCTACAACTTAAAAGATAACACGTCTGTTACACAGCCGACAAATTCCTCAATACAAAGCTATTTAGATGGGATTGATTTACCCAAATTCACAGCCCACCAAGTAGCACACCTCACAGAACCGATTTCTACTCACGAGGTAACACAACTAATAGAGACCATGCCAAAATCAAAAGCCCCAGGCCCTGATGGCCTCACTAATCTCTACTATAATACATTTAAACCCACATTAAGCCCCTATATTGCACGAGCCCTCAACTTTGCTACAACACAGGGCTTCGCGCCACCCGAATTTTTAGCGGCCCACATTATCACTCTCCCGAAACCCAGCAAGTCACCGACACAATGCCCAAACTTTAGACCCATCTCACTACTAAACGCAGAAGCTAAATTATATGCAAAAATATATGCGGAACGCCTAAAAAACCTACTGCCACACTTGATCTCGACGGACCAAGTGGGGTTCGTGACAGGCAGACAAGGCCCAGATAACTCTCGCAAAGTACTTGATGTCCTCCACTTTCTCAACAGGGCCAAACAGCAGTGCACGATACTCTCACTAGACGCGGAAAAAGCGTTTGACCGGCTCAATTGGAAATTCCTACACGAAACGCTACATAGATACGGTTTCCCACCTCCATTCCTGAATATGGTCCAAACACTCTATAGCTCGCCGTCGGCCACGGTCCTGAACTCGGGCTTCAGCTCCAAGGCATTTAACATATCGAACGGCACACGTCAGGGCTGCCCACTCTCCCCATTACTTTATGTTTTAGCCCTTGAACCGCTGGCCATAGCCATCCGTAACAACCAGGACATACAGGGGATACCCATAGGAGGCAAGGAATACAAACTGAACCTCTTCACGGACGACATCCTCCTCACACTCTCCAACCCGACAGTATCCCTACCAAATTTACAGAAAGAAATCCAGAAGTATAGCAACAACTCATACTACCAACTACACCTGTCCAAAACCCAGGCCATGTGCATCAACATGGCCAAACCAGACGAAGAACGATACAGACGTAACTTTAATTACGACTGGAGAGACGATCACCTCACATTTCTAGGCATTAAAATAACTAAGAGACTCACTGACCTCTTTGACACCAACTACACTAAACTCCTCAAAGAAGTGGAACATATCCTACAGTCGTGGCAGAATAAATATCTCTCATGGCTGGGCCGTATAGCGGCCATCAAAATGACTATACTACCAAAAATCCTGTACATGTTCCGATCCCTGCAAATACACCTACCCCAGACGTATCTACAAAGACTGCAGTCCTCCCTAATCAGATTTAGCTGGGGTGGGAAACACCCCAGGGTCCCTAGAATGCTCCTCATGAAACCGACAGATAAAGGGGGCTTGGGATTCCCCAATATCAAGGCCTATTACCAAGCAACCCAGATAACTAATATCCTCACCATGCACTCCCCCACATACACTCCCCAATGGATAGACATTGAAGCCAGCTGCTGCGAGGTCCCAAGTCTCCCTGCATCAGTCTGGGCGCCCAAAGAATTGAGGCGTACAGCGCAAGGCACACTCCCTACGACTAAATTATTGTACACCTGTTGGGACACACACAGGATCGCCCTATGCTCGGCCAGGCCTTGGTCCATGGCAACTCCGCTATGCACCATCGGGCTGTGTAACGACACGTTCCCATACAGAGCTTGGCAAAGGTGCAATATCACACACCTACATCAGCTATGCACCATCGGGCTGTGTAACGACACGTTCCCATACAGAGCTTGGCAAAGGTGCAATATCACACACCTACATCAGGTATGCACCTCACAAGGGCCACAAACAATGTCAATCTTACAGGCAACATACAACATCCCACCACATCTCACATTCGCGTATGGGCAGTTAATATCAATAATTAGCAACAAGGGGGAGAAAAGTCCCACACCAACGTTTGACACTAATTTCACGCACTTCGAAAGGACGTGTCTCCACCTGACACCGATCCACCGCACTCTATCACTCACTTATAAACACCTCAACTCCCCAACAAAGGAGCCTGTCTGGCGCTTTATAGAGGACTGGAACAAGGATATAGGTAGAACACTCACACACGAAGAGTGGGACAGCATTTACAGCAACCATAAAGGACTAACCACCTGCGCGTCTCACCAGGAGGCCGCAAGGAAACTACTATATAGGTGGTACATGGTACCCACCAGCCTGAAGGCAATATACCCGAACACAAGCGACAGGTGCTGGAGATGTCAGACACAGGAGGGTACACAAATACACATGTGGTGGACGTGCGATCTGGTGCGGCCTTACTGGGAACAAATAGCGAAACTTATACAGGGGGCCACAGGGTGCATACTTGAACACAATATTGAAACCATGTTACTCAAACACACGCCAAAAGGAGTGCCCCACTGCATAGCCAAACTCATGTTCATTACACTCTCTTCAGCCACTACACTGTTAGCCAAACAATGGAAAACACTGAATATTCCTACAGTGTCAGAGGTTGCCGTATTGGTAACTACCACAATGGAATATGAAGTGGCCATGTGGAAACAAACAAAAATAGGAAAAGGCTGCACCACAGCTCACGCAATGTGGACGTCATATATAGATCCAAAAGGGAATCAAGGACCCTGACGGGACAGGATGAGGCTTAAAATGACATAATTAGGCTTAACCAGACACACAAGGAAACGCAAGAACATACCGACTCCCCAGTTTTACCCTCTCTTCCCTCCCCCCACCCCATGGGCAGCTGCTCAGGGGCGGGGCAGCCCTTTTCGCAGTCGGGGGCTCTCCTAAACAATATTTACATGGAACAGGAGACTACACGCAGGTCTCTGTACCCCCCTCCCTAATAAGACACCGAAAGTAGTACTTGTCGATTCAAGTAGGATGACGCGAAACAGATTAGAGAAGACAAGGTGTTACAAGCACTGTATACAGGCATGTACATACAATATCACCACCCTTAGTCTCCTTCTGCACTCACGTGTCCATAACAAAAATTGTCAAACCGGGGAAAAAAAACAAATCAGATTCGCTCCTGCCTGTGTAATATGATGATTTTGTTTAATATGTATTTGAGAACCATGCACCATAACTGCGTACCCTCCCTTTTTCCTTTCTGTACCCCCAATTGTGTTCTTTGATAAAATAAAAATTGTCAAATTGAAAAAAAAAAATGAAAAAAAAACCAAACATTCAAATTCTTTCTTATAATAATTTTAATACAAACCAAAGAAAAAGAACTCAGTATAGATTTGCATATAAGTCCTGATTGTTAAATGCAAGGCGTCCACAATCTAAATAAATTTTTGGTAGTTAAGCTAACTCTATAGCAACACTAATCCCAAATCTACATCAATCCTACCCTAGACCTACGCTTACATTAACTCTATCCGTAAACATACCTTAAACCTATTATCCATTTCCCAGCATTAGTCCGTACTGTGTAGTAATACTAACTCTAACCCTAAACTTACCCCTAATGCTAACACTCTTGCTGCATCTCCTGCTTGTTGTTCCTGGCGATAACAGTCATTGATGCTGGACAGCTAGCAAGGTCCAGCACTGATCACAGTCAGCAAGGGAGTATGCAGGGAGATCCTGTCAGGATCTTTTTTAGACCATGAGGGTCAACCTCATACGGGGGCAGGTGATCACTCTAATCGGTAATTTAAAGGGCTATATTCAATGCTCACTTTGAACACTGCTTTTAGCTTATATGTCGTTCTCTGGCCACTAAATGTATTGATTCATACCAGATTTAAAAAGGGTTTTAACCCTACTAACAACAAAACTAAATGACATTTCATGTCGCCATAACAGTGTTAAATCCCAGTCTGTGGATGATGCAACGGAAAATACTAATCCAGAAGGGATTAAAGGGACACTTGGACAACAAGGGCTGTTTTTGCTCTATGACTGCAGTTTGTACAAGCCTCTGTAGCTATAAGCCTGTCTCGTCAGAGCCAATATTGTTAGCTATACTTTCTCATCTTTCCATCCAGATATCTGTACACAGCACACAATATTTAAGCCCTAAATGTATTCATGAGCATTGTGAATGGGCCCGCAGTTATGAGTCTGGCTGAGTAGAGTGTGAGTAATGCTGTCAGTACACGCTGCTATCATCTCCGGTATCGATTGCATTCCTCCTATATGATAAATGAAACTATTGCCAAGTGCTTAACTACTTATCTCATGCACCTCCACTGGCCAGGAGTTATAGTAAACACTCAGAGTGTACTGAACAGAGCCTCCACAATGACTCAGGGTATTTCTCCACATTGACCGAGCTCACTGCTAATGCTGAGAAACCAAGAATGTTGGACAGGTTCACTTAACATTTAACAGCTTCCAAGGAAGTAAATACATTTATTTATTCCTTATTTATTCCTTTTAAGAACAGTTATATTATTACTCACTTTCTGCACCTTACTTCACCATTTCTAAACGCCTTTGGTTGTTGTACTTTTGCTGTGATTGATGTTGCACGGGGAAGTACCCAATCATCTCTAATGATACTGACATGCTGGCTTCATTCCCAGGACATCAGTGTCAGTGTATTCTATACATCTCCATGGCATGGAGGACTAATTGGCAGGTGGAGTAGGAACCAAAAGTTTAAAGAAATACTCCCATAACAACTTCAACTTATTGAAGTGTTGTGGGGCAGGAGAGTCCAGGCGGCCTCTAAACTTGAGGGGCATAATAGTGAACAGTTATGTTTTAATGGATTCATTAGTGAGTTCCATATATTAACGTTGCAGACAGAATTTCTGGTTTTGTGTTATGCTATGATTTTTTCCTTATTTGTGTTCTGTATACATATATGTTTCTTTATTATTGTGTAAAAGAAGATTTAAAGTGGAAATATGCTTCTGTATCTATACTTATTCTGTAGTGGGTTATTTCCTGCACTTCACGCACTTAATTTCTTTTGATTTATTTGCAATTTAGCGGATTAAACCATTTAGCCCTTAATTTGGGACTTTGGCACCCGACATTGCTTCCCATGGGTTCCTTCCCCTTTGCCCTAGCAGTATGAGAAAGGATTAGCCTGTGAGGTTTAATGTAAAGGTTTTGTTTCCTAGACACTGTACTTTTTGTGTGGCAAAGTAAATATTTGCTGTTTCAGGGAAATGTTTGGAGTTACCACGCACAGCACGATGCAAGTGAACGCTGTGAATACTTCTCATAGAGAGGTAGTGGCTTTAATGCCCAGTAGATCCCCAGTGGTCCTCTATGAGAGGCATTGGACTGGATAAGAGATCATTCAGAGAGATGATGTCAGAAGAAGAGATGCAATCCTCATCAGAGACAGCCCACCACTGGACAAAAGGGGAGTAAGAACAGCTTTTTTTATTTTAAAATGGGATACCACAATTTGAATGTCCCCTGCAACACTCCAACATTAAAAATAAATACATAAATTGTACACACACACACACACAAACACACAAATATTCTTTAAAAACTGTTGGCATTTTCAGGTTATAACATCTCTTTGAGGACTCATGCACAAATGTGAAAGAACATATGCAAACATTTCTTCATCTAACACCAAATGTGGAAAGAGTGACTGCATCTGCTGCCTCCATGTCCCCTAACGATCCATGTGATGTTTTACAATCCTTGGTGTAGAATTGTATGCTAGGAATTTAGGAATGTCAAAGCATCACCTGAGGCGTGTGGTTGCACATGCAGATGCCTGCAGATATATTTGCCTATGACATTAAGAATAATAAATCAAAAATGGTTTCAAAAAGGGGTCTCAGTCAATATTACTGTTAAGTAACACTGCTGGCATTTTGTTTTTTAAATTTAAAAGATTATATTTAATATAGCCTTTTTGTGTATTATTTCTATAGTATGCAAGTACATACCTTATTTTCAATTGATCTCTTTTTTTCCCACTTAATTTTGTTCTGTGAGGGCAGACAAGTTTAAGATGCCCCTTAGTGTAAATTCTGACCATGCTAAGCCTGAACAACTAAAGCCACCTAAATGAGCACTATTGAACACTGGTGCTTGACATGATTACTGAAGGTGCGCTAGTTCCCTTTTAACTGCATAACCTTTGGTTGGAGAGTCAGTACCTCCAATCAAAGTGGCCTTATACGGTTACTCCAGACATCATAATCATTGCAGCTCGTTGTTGTGGCTGTGATGCCAAGACTACCCTGGCCCATTTTCCCAGTAATGTTTGTCCTATTTCCTCTATCCCCAGAAACCAGTAATGACATCTGGCTTCTGCAGAGCTGCAGTAGTCATAAGTCGATCCTGCAGCCATCCACTGGCTAAGAGCGTCAGCTGTCTGCTCTCAGCCAATGAATGCAATTCTGTGTATAGGAACATAAGCGCTTGTTCCAGGCTGGCTAATGACGTGGTAATACCTCCAGTGGCAAAGAGGTTAAAAACCATATGTGCAGCGCTTCAAAGCAAAATGCTGACATTCAGACTCTGGGCACCATGGTCACCTCAAATCACTAAAATGGCCTTGGTACTTGGAGTAACCTCTGCTTACATGTACGCATTACAAAATAAGACACATAGAGACCAGGACACCAAATTTTTACTCGGCTACAAGTCATCCTTGCAGTTTCCCAGAACTGCTACCCTGTCCCTTCTCAGAGTTCACACTGCAAAAGGAGGCTTAATGTGAAGATAACTTTTAGGCCTGACCAAGAGCATAATATTTAAAATTTTCAACCAAACAAAAACATATATGTACTCTTTATGTTTTATTAAAAATAATACAATTTCCTTTAAAGCGGCACTGTCACCATCTGGGGACTTTGCATAATTTGCAAAGACCTCTGACAATAATATCGCTGCTGATGGTCCAGGGGAGCAGCGAAAGGTGAGATTTGCTTACTTAAATCTATCCTTTGGCGCAATCTTCTTCCAACTGCAGAATCCTCCACAGACACAGTTAATATCTCTGCAGCCATCACTGATGACGGCTGGGGGGACTGACACTGATAAATGGTGGTAGCTTTGTCCAGTGTCTCCAAGTGTCAGGAGTAGGAAATATACTGAGACAAAGTAAATAGTAACAAAAAATAACAAGGAAGTAAAAATTACAAATAAATATTATTATTATTATTTAGAAGTGAAAGACTAGCAGGATTATTCACTTAACACTGGATTTTGTCCAAATGGACAAAATCTGGAGAAAATTACCGAATTCCAACCGCATTGGCAATTTGCAGATTTACTGAAGCCAAATGAGGTCAGGATTATAGTGGATGATAAATTCTGTAACATTTGTTTGGAAAATCATTACTATTTGCATCCAAACCTATTTAAAGCACATGTATCAGACATTTATCAATGATTGCATGGCAGCCGAATATAAACCGAATGCATCAGGAAGCATGTAAATTCGCAAATAATCATTTACTTGCTTTTTCAAGTAAATTGATCATTTGAAGAACTATTTACCGCTGGCAATGCCAGCAGGCAAATAGTTAAAATCCCTTGGTGGTGCGAGGGTTAATTATGAGGCAGGTGGCCACTGATTGCTGCCACAACAACATAAAAGGAATCTACAGTGGTACTCTTACTCGAGTAAAGCGGTGATGTCTCTCGGTGCTGGGTCGACGAGCCGCTTCCTCTGACAGGGGGAATCAATGCTTTCCTATAAGGATTTCACTGACACTGGATGTCCTCATGCATTTAGGTGACCTAGAGTCCAGTAACATCCCACGAAGCACCTCTAGGGGCTATCTGGTAGACAGTCGGCTAGTTTCTCTAAAACTGCTATGTTTTACATTGCAGCACCAAGTGCAATAGGGACACTGCACCCAGACCACTTCAATGAGATAAAGTGGTCTGGGTCCCTATAGTGTCCCTTTAATAGACAAAAACATATGGGGGGTCATTACGGAAATATTTAACTTCATATGCCCTTACCTAGAATACGGATGCAGCCTTTTCTAGAGACTGGGCAGCAATGGTTCCTTAGTCACTAGTTTTAAATGTTAGTAGATATGCCTCCATCTGCCATGTGGCAGTATATGAAGGTTAAATACCTCCACTATAATAATCTTATTGACCCCCATAGAATTTGTATTTATTTCTATTCTTTTGAATTTTTCTAATGTGGTGGCTGACTAGCAAGCTCTGGCCAGCCGCTACATAATTAACCAATGCACCGCTGAGGGTTTTTCAATATTTGCCCACTGGCTTTTAATGTTGCCAGTGGGTAACTAGTTCAGATTTTATTTTATTTTTATTCCGGACCTGGAACTGCGACATTTTGGATATCAGTTGTTTGCCGGCATTCGGTCTGGCTGAAATCTGGAAATTAATCAGGCCCAAAAGACACCCCAACTGTGAATGTTCATGTTTGTGTTTATAAAATCCAAGTTTAACTATGAGAGGCTTTTTGCAGATTTTTCAGTTCACCTGTTATGTATTAATGAATAAAGCCTGGTGTTCTCTTAAAATTCCAGATAATCCAAATTAGTTCATAGGAGAAGCAGTGGGAAGCAAGCACCACTTCTGTGCATATGTGAAGACCATTCCAAGTAAAAAGAATTGCAAGACCAATTTATTTCTATGGGGCACTACATGAACTATATGTGAGAAAATAAAATTGCTATCAGAGTAGGAAGAATTTCTAGCAAAACCATTTGTCCTTGAGAATCTTTGTCCATGTATTAATATGGACAGTTTTGTACCCAGACAAGAAACAAGATATTCTAAGAATTCAAGTAGCGTCATCAGCCCTATGGAATACGATTCTCGTTGATGGATGAAGGCAAACATATAGAAAAAGGTTGACTCAGCCCTTTATCCTTCCGAGGTAGATAAACTGAGTACCATTAAATTGGGGAATAGTAACATCCCCTGGATGTTGGGCAAAAGTAACATCCCCAGGCCATACTTTGAAACCAGAGTAATCTAAATGTACCTTTCCTGGCTAAACACTTTGTTGTTATTATTATTATACATAAAAAAATTACCCAAAAGTATACAACAGTACGAAAATTAGATCTTGCTTCTTGGCAGACAACTACCCCCACACCCCCTGCTCCAATGTAGAACGCAAGCAAATATTGGAAATAAAACTCAGCATTTAGTAGCTAACACTATCTCATTGTTCAAATTGTGCCGTGCTTTGGACATCATGAGAGGAAGGATATCACTAGGCCAGATAGCTCACTGTTTCCCTGCAAGCATTCACTCCCATGCTGACAGGCACAGCTAGACTGATAGGGCCAGCAATGGCTCACTTCATGCTTGCCTCCAAAGGTCACGTAGCAGCCTTGGCAGAAAGTCACTCCCTAACCTCATAATCAGAAACATTTTTGAACATTATGTTTCTCCCACAATACAATCATGACAGGGATAATTTAGAAATCCAATCCAAAACTGTCTCCCATACAGCTGGTAGATAACTGAACGGTATTGCATCACAAAAGCCTTAATTATTAAACGTTAATATTTGAATATTGAATATACAGAGGGAAGTTTGTCGTCTGTCCAGGGGAATTAAATCCTTTGCTGAATTTAAAAAATGGTGAATTATTGCTTTACACTCTTCTTTAATAGATAATTAATGACCATTGGATTGTTTTCCAATAGTGATCTAATTTGGGGTGACTCCACCAGAGATCTGTATAGATGCCGCAATCATCATCACGCCTGCAGCACGCATTCAGAACAGTAGGAAATCTTTTGCGATGAAGTTTAGGGTGTGATGTGATATAAATATGATCGAAATAGTGACTTTAACCCATTGGAAAAATATTCCCCCACAGCAAATAAATTACACTTGTCATGACCTATATGAGATGGAGAAATGATTACCTGTTACATGCTCAGCAAAACTCTAACCATGGTTAGGCAATGCCTGATTCCTTTAAAGGGGTATTGTAAGCAACAGAAACATTCCAGGGAGCAGAAGTGGTTATTTGGTCTAGAGCGGGGTAGGCAACCTTCCGCACACCAGATGTTGTGGACTACATCCCCCATAATGCTCTTACACCCATAATGCTGGCAAAGCATCATGGGAGGTGTAGTCCAAAACATCTGCAGTGCTGAATGTTGCCTACATAGAAACATAGAAACATAGAATGTGACGGCAGATAAGAACCATTCGGCCCATCTAGTCTGCCCAATTTTCCAAATACTTTCATTAGTCCCTAGCCTTATCTTATAGTTAGGATAGCCTTATGCCTATCCCACACATGCTTAAACTCCTTTACTGTGTTAACCTTTACCACTTCAGCTGGAAGGCTATTCCATGCATCCACTACCCTCTCAGTAAAGTAATACTTCCTGATATTATTTTTAAACCTTTGTCCCTCTAATTTAAGACTATGTCCTCTTGTTGTGGTAGTTTTTCTTCTTTTAAATATAGTCTCCTCCTTTACTGTGTTGATTCCCTTTATATATTTAAATGTTTCTATCATATCCCCCCTATGCCTGGTCTAGAGTCTTTGGGCACCATCCAGTGGATTTTATATTAAACCATTTACCAGTTGTGTGACAAATATGGGGCTCTTCACATCAGCTTCCTCAGATGCACTGATAATGCAGAAATAACACTTGCACATTATCAATGTCAATTGTGTACAGCCTAGACAGTACAGATTGCCTCATGGTGCTGAAGACCCGTTAGCTCAGTGCAATCAGCCATAGCTGTTGACAGATTGGTGGGAACAAATATAGAAAATGTGTAAGTATTAATTCTGCATTACGAATAAAAGCTATGGAAGAGGGATGAATCCTGGGTTTTATTATACTGCTTAGAGTGTCCTATTAACGTTTCAATTGTACTTGCAGACAGTTTTGTACCTTTCTGAATTCATTTTTTTCTTCATTTACTAACATTGGCAATTTTTTCAATCATTCCATTTCCTGTACCCTCACTTCTAATTGTGTGCTACTATGTCGGCAGAACATGAGAATTCTCAATCTTTCCATCACTTTTTCATTTCATTAGACTCATTCTGTGCTTGTTAACTTGTGAGGTTTCTCTTTATATTGTGATTAAAAAAATATTCCAAACACATTAACCATTAAAGCGCACTGTAGTGGTTATGGTGTCAAGAGTACTCTGGCACCCTCAAGGGTAAACGGTCAAACCCTTTGGGTGGGTTGACAAGTTACCTGGGTTTTGCCAGACACACGTCACAGACTGTAGTAGAGCCAGATGATCCTGAACAAAACCTTCGTTAGCACAGCAGGGCCAGCTCACTGTCTGAGTGCATTAACGGAATGCACTCAGCCAATGAGCCAAGCCCCTACACTCCAGGTAAGTTGTCAAATCGTTTGCAAATAGTGGTTATGGTGCTTGGAGTGTCCCTTTAACTGAGGACAGTCTCATGTGAAAATTACACATCCAACATGATAGCAGACTTTCCAAACAAATAGGACACAGGAGATGTAGTGAGCAAAGGGAGAATCAGACAGGAAAATTATCAGGAAAATAACTAATGGGAGAATAACTGAAAAGCAAGGGTGGAATCTAAGACAAGATATCAATTTTAGACCATTTTTAGAACTCTTTAACAAACAGGAACTGATTAAAAATAAATAAATTAAAGGCACATTCCAGATCGTTTTTATAAATCTCCAGCCGCACCCTCCTTTTACGTATTGCCATAACCTATACTGGCAGAAATGTTACTGTTAACGTTGAGTACTGCATAACTGATTTAACTGTTTCTCATCATTTCAACACATATTTGTATGATTCTGCATATTAAGTGCCATAATGCTTGTTTTATACTACCTTCACAAATACATTCCTTTCTTTGTGTGTATATATATACATAATTTAGACAATAAAAATTACTCGTGTGCTTCCAAGCATGTCAGTGAGCGGTGGAGCTATGCAGCATGCAGTCACCTTTTTATTACCTTGATGGTTAAGGAAGAATCAGTTTCAGATTCACTATATTTTTTGCTCATTAAATTTGGTGGTGCTTATGTATACTCTGTATGGATTGAACTTGCACCTGTGTTAAAATGACATGTTTTCATACTATATCATTTTGGATTGATGTATGTGTTTGCAGATAGGTCAGGGGGGCACGAATAAAATGGAGCATGCAAACTAATTTATAGAATCAAATGGGAACACTCTCTACTAGACACTGGAAATGAAGCCCACCCTCTTGACGAATGTAAACAATAAGAAATGAAATCACTGAACAAGGAAAAAATTAAGGAAATTCCAGTCCAAAATGGAAACAATCTCAGGGTCACTACTTTTTCAGCTTGGCTTTTTTCTACCTAAAATGTTCATTTCAGCTGACCTTTCCCTAGAATTCCTGTTTTAATCAATAATACCGATAGTGTTTTATACACACCAGAATACAGTTAAAGGCTGCTTGTGTTTGGTAGGGGATAGAACTCCTGCATTGCAGACATTCCTTGATCCCCCATAAAAATACCCCACATTTGCTTCTACATACTAATGTCCATGCAGATACACCTCCACATAATCAGAAAAAAAGACTTTCCACATATTATTTGTTTTTCTATTCAACACAATTTACTGTTCAGTGAATGTTTAACCCCTTAAGGACCAAACTTCTGGAATAAAAGGGAATCATGACATGTCACACATGTCATGTGTCCTTAAGGGGTTAAACACAATACATTCCAAATTGAGGTATTGTTTTACTCTCACCTGAACCACTGGTTACAGACACTTGAGTGGCAGAACTTGTGGTTTGAGTGCAACTGCTTTCCATTTGTAAGCAGGAGCTGCTGCCTCCATGTTCTCTCTTCACAAGCACTTCTGTTGAGCTGGCCAAAGGGATAGGATAGCTAATCCCCATCTCCTCTTCTTGGGCTTGCTGTCTCCGTAATGCAACCTGTAAAATGTGAGTAACTAGTTTTAGCCCTTGGCAAAAGTCTTAGGACTCAGACTGCAAAAATGCATTTACTTGGAACAAAGTTACCAGTCAAACATTAGGGTACAGTTGTGGGAAACAAGGCTTACTTCATGACTAACAATATTTTAAAGGAACACTCCACACACACATAGTACTTCAGTTTGCTAAAATGTTTTATATGTCTGGAGTCTGTCATGTTTATAACAGTTTTAAAAGGTGTTGAATTCAACAGAAACCAGCACTTTTACAATTGGGCAATAAGTTTTTGGCAGAGGGAGACTGTAGTGTCAGGAATACAATTTTGGATTCCTATCGCTATAATATTCCTTTAAAAATTGTCACTTTCACAAAACTTAGAAATGGAAAACACCTCTTACAAAGCACAAAACAAACCATGAGAAACATTAAAGGAACACTCCAGAGATATACATAAACATTTATAATGCTGGAGTGTTGGTAAATCCCCTGGGCATCCTTTGTCTCCCCATCCTGTAAAAACTTGCCACAGCCCTGCTCCACCTTCCTGGTGCAATCTCTCATCCAATAGAAAGAAAAATTGCTATCCAAAAATTGGTACTGAGCACAAATAAATTAGGAAGGAGACCCTCCAAGATGTCTGATTCACAGATGGCAGTGTACAACAATGTCACTTTATAAAAGTGCAGATTTTTCTGTGGGTGTGCCAGTCATCCGGTAGTCTGCTTGAGGACTTTTATTTTGGCAGACCTGTTAAACAAACAAGTAGCACTGTACCTTTAAGACTGTTACCTGCTTGGGGCTATAATGGAGGACCTACTGAAGCTCTGGTACAGGCAACCGCTGTACAACAAGAGGCAACTGCTACACAACAAGGCACCAACAATTTCCTGGCTGCACAGGTTAAGAACCTGAGGGACGCTCTGCAGGAGAATAGAGCTGCCCTTACTGATGTTTTGCAGATTGCCCCAGGTAGGGAGCATGGGGACAAGGGACCCCGTAACCAAGCTACTGACATCCTGCACAAGATGACAGAGGCAGTAGAAGAAGTCTTTAGCAAGCTGAAATGCATGGGGGCAGCAAAGCGTGATGTTGAGAAACACGCAGAAGAGAGAGAACCGAAATTAGAAGGCAAGAAGGATAAGATTGAGCCTGAAAGTAGTGATAATGTGGAAGAAGGAGAGCGAGACAAACTGATTAGTGAAGTTGACAAGTGTTGAGAATCAAAACATTGCAGCTTCACGTGAAAGCCTCAAACTTGCTCTGAGTGGCATCACAACAGATAAAGAGGTCTTGGGAAAAGAGTTGGAAACCGAATCTTGCATGTTTCAAGAGAATGCTGGAAAGACATTAGAAAACAGAAAAGTACTGATAAATCTTCCCAAGGCAACAAAAGGAGAAAGAAAGACTGTGACTGAGGCCAACAGTGTCAAGCCGGTTTGTGCTATAAAAAATGAGACCTGTAAAAACACACAGTGTAAAGGTGACACGATTAAAGCATGCAAAACCACCCTAAAGAAAACTGCAAAGATGAGAAAATATATGCAAGGCCGACGGCTGGTGGTAAGCAAAACCCACTCAGAAGGAGTAAGTAAAGCTAATGGATACAGCCAGGGAAAGAAAACTGAAGCAGAAGCCACTGATGTTCACCCAAGTGAACAAGTCAAAGGCATGAAAGGCAGACTGACTTGGGGAGTCAGAGAAGACAACAGCAAAGGAGCTGAGCAAAATGGAGAGAAGCAAAGTATGAGTATAACAATGTGGTGCACTGTTTAGTAGCCGAGGCTACCCAAGAATGTCGACCAGCTGTTGAACAGTTGGGCAGAGAAAAGCAAGGCAGAGAAGTAGTGGAAAAACAAAGTCAAAATAAGAAAGGCAAAGTAGCTGCTTCTGATCTAAGCCAAGAGAAAGCGACAGTTACAGAACCAAGCTGTGATGATAAGATTGGCACGTCCACAGCTCTGCCAGACCAAGGCGAAAGTGACAAAGTAGGTGACATTGGCATAGCAGAATTAAATATTTCAGAGACACCTGGTACTGCTACAAGGCCTGGGCGCACTGACTACCTGGAACAGCGGCCAGATTCTGGGAACACAGTCATGGAATTAAAGGCAGGACTCGGACTGCCTGACCAGCTGTTTGATACCGGGGCTTTCATTACCCAACGAGAGTCCATGACTGCATCTCTGGACACCCCCGAGGGAGTAAGGAGACCGCCAGACAGCCCAGAGGAAAGCATTTCTGACATTGAGAGGTGGTCACTCAAGGCCGAACAAGCGGAGGATACCCCTGGGGAGGAAACCAGGCAAAGGAAAGATGAGCTAAGCCGGGAGTCTGGGCCTCAGGCAGAAGAACAGCGCTCCATACCAGGCCAGGCCGAGCATGATGGGATGGAGCTGGGATCAAAGGCTCCATTCATGCAGGAGGAGGGTGCTCCTTTACGGAGGGACCTGTTCCAGTGGAGGATGAGCTGGTGACAGAACCAGGTCTTGAAGAGGTTGACCACCCAGAAAATTCAGCTCATGAAGGAATTGGGGATATAGAAAAGTTAGTTACATGCAAAGCCGTTGTAAAGTTTGCGTTTGAAAGTAAATCAGACATTGAGAAATTATCAAACCAGAAGCTGCTGTGGATGTAGAAGCAGATGATGATGATTGAGAGGAACTTGGCTGCTAAGGAGCAACACAGTATTGATCCTCAGCCTAGATCCGCTGGCAACCAGATAAGCGGGGAAACTGGAAAGAATGGACAAAACCTGATACTGAGCCTGGGACAATATAACTATGATGGTAGAACATACCCAAAAGTTCCATTACGGCTACGAGACCAGACTGATAAAAAACTCATATGCTTCAACTGCCACATGCAAGGACATATTACATGTAACTGTCCTGAGAGTAAAGAGCCAATACAATGTGACATAGGAATAAGGGCTCTGCATAGGATTGTATTGACTTGCTTAAAGATGTGTGTGGTGACTAGTGGTGGTGTTAAAGCACAGTTAAAAGTGGTGATGGTGGAAGGGAACTGTGTACAAGCACTAATTGATTCAGGGAGTGAGGTTACTTTGATGAAAAGTTACTTTGATGAAAAGTGTTCAGCTCCAGTGATACAAAACAAATGATTAATATTGTGTGTACGCATGGTGACACCTGATGAAGGTCCCGTTAGTTGTGAATAATGTAAGGTCTGCCGGTTTGACCGCCAACACTAAGTGTTATCTAGGATTAGTGGAGGCTAACTATTTGGGTTATCCTATTGGGTGGGGGCTCCTTAAACTACAAGGGAGCAACGTAGCAGCCACATACAATAGGACACTTCCTGTAACTGAGAAACTAGTCAGGGCTGGTACAGCCCTAGGTGATATGAATGTTCACAGTTTGTGTTTGAAGGCCGCTCGCCCCGATGGGTCTGAGCTGGGGGGAGGATATGTGATAAAGTGAAGGCAGATAGGTCTATAACATTTAACCCCAGGGGGAGTATGTGTAGTATGTGTTGCAGGCAACACAAACAGAAGTTTAGTTATGGACCCCTGGGGTGGAGCATTTGGAGAGCAGGGTGGGCCAATGCTCCACTCCGCAGTTTACATACAACTGGGAGAAATAAGTTCCAGGCCAGAGTTTTTTAACTGTCTCCAACCCATTGCTCAGCCCCCTTTACCTGCTAGGCAGGTAAAGGCGGATTGCTGGCGTCCTCCCTGAAAGCAGGTAGGAGATACGCTGTTCTCTCCTGTGAGAGAGTCAAGGATGACTGAGCACTAGGAGTGCAGAAGGAAGCAGTCAAGGCTGGCTTGGAGCACTGGGAGTGCAAAAAGGAAAGCAGTTAAGGCTGGCTTGGAGCACTGGGAGTGCAGAAAGAAAAGCAGTTAAGGCTGGCTTGGAGCACTGGGAATGCAGAAAGGAAATCAGCAGGCTAGCAGAGAGCACTGGAGTGCAGAAAGGAGAGCAGAGTGTTGCTATCTAATAAGGTTGGTGCAACCCAACGATATGTTGTTGTTAGTTTAACCCATGATAGAGAGGGATATTAAAAGTGAGTCAGTGCTCAGACGAGCTAGGTTTTTGTTTAAAGGGGAAACCTGTTATATTTATGTTTTAGTTGTGTTGCTGTGTGGACTTGCCAATAAAATTGACAGGATTATACGAAAACCAAAGGACTGTGCCTGTTGTTTACCCTAGAAGACCGTGCTACCTGCAGACAAGGATCACAATATATATAATTAGTCTGTTTTGTAAACAAAGTTGTATCCATACATAAATATTAGTAAAAACAGCATTCCAACCAAAGAGAATCCAATCAGCTCATGCACAATACAGTTTTCAGGCACTGCATAACACCGATTCTGTGGGAATCTCTGTACATCTACTGACAGACACGCTCACAGATTTGACACTCATGACACACACACACACTCTGATTTGACACATTTGACACACATTTTCTCACACACTCACAAGTTGTTGGTTTTTTTTGTTTGTTTGTTTTTTATTTGGGTGTGTCCACCCAGCATCCCTACCTTTGGTTTGGCTTTCCCTGGGGTCCAGTGGGGCTGTGCTGTACACGTTTGTATATATATATATATATATATATATATATTTCCCTATTATTCAAACTGAATAGTCCACATACAGACTGCAAACACCATGATCTCTTACAACCAATTAAGCGGTTGTGCGCTTGGAGTAACCCTTTTGACGGTGTATTTGCCAAAAAGGGGTCCGATGGCTATGGGGCGCAAGAGAAAATTAGATTATACCGCCACCATGATCTTACTGTCCTCTTCAGCTCCTGATGCTTCAACTGCCGGTAACATGTACAGTTCAGCATTGAGGTCTATTTAAGATCCCGCAAGACCACGGATCCTCCATAGAGAGAGCGTTTTTTATTATACAGCCTTCACTAGTGTCGTCTGAATGCTTAACAAAAGGTAGCTCCTCTTTTTGTGAAGTTTAAGAAAAAGTAGTCTTTGTCTCAGGGACTCTTTTCACTGGGTTGGAATTTCAGTGAAATGCCAACAGTCAATGTGAGTATATTTCATAAAGATTTTATCTTTACTCATTTTGGATATGGTGGTGACAAGAGCCATCCACAAACTACTTGTCAGTGGCAGTATACTTCTGGATGTCACAATGATATTATGCTAGTGCATTATTTTATCTTTATTTAACCTTTTTATTACAAACAATGTATCTTATTTATATAACCTATATTTCTCCCTGTTTGTGCATATGAATGTGAGATACTCCACTACCCCAAAAAATAATAAAAATCACTTAATAGATATCCCAATGAAAACATGCATACATCTAAAAACGTTTTTTTTTTTTTTTTTTTAATTGGGTATATCTAAAACCAGGTTGTTCTAACCCCACCCAGACTTTCTGTGGCTGTCCAATTACAGACTTCCTAATACAGCTATACGATAAATTACCTGCCTCTTGAGTGAAACTCCACTGAACTAGGAAGTAGCAAGACCGCCAGGGGAGTGTAATTCCTATTGAAATCTGCACGTTTTGTAAAATAGGAAAAAAAAACAAATACGACACACACTCTTCACACACAGCTGAAAAGCATTAGGGGTCTGGAGTGTCCCTTTAACATGAATAAATAGATTGAAGTTTAATGCATATCTCTACTCATATGACAAGGCAGTAAACCAAAAAGACTTACTTAAAGTATATGATCAAACACTGCATAAGCCAGCTACATCGTCAACGTATCCCCTTTTTACGCACTGTTTGAATGATCATAAACTGTAACTGAAACCCCATTATTGCTGTAGTGCTTATGGTGTCAGTAGGGGCCTGGCATGCAACCCCATTGTATGGAGTCATACCATTTTTAAAAAGTTTTTAGAAGTATGTCTTTAGGGGAAGTACAGATATATTTAGATAATTGTAATAGTAATAATTATTAATATATATATATATTATTTATTTTCCCTTGCTACTGATTTCAACAATATAGTATTATGGAGATATTACATCGATATTTCCTGGAGACGTTTCTTACGTTTCAAATTAAAGAAATATTTTTTAAAAACTATAAAAATTTAAAAGAGAATATAACAAATTATGAGTTGGTATCTACTTCGATATCCGGAGTTAATAGAGAACATTTCATGGATAAATACCTTTCTGATGTTAAATTTTATTTACAAAAAAAAAAGTTTTGACTACTTGGAGTCCACTGGATGTTGCACCCCTCCTCCAGTGATAATGCAATAGAGCCTGTGGCTCCTAAGCAGGAACTTCAATTAGCACTCTTGAGCTAGGCCTTGCAATATAAGGCTTAGCTTATTGGCTGAGAGCGATCAACTGACATTTTTATAGCTTAACTGCAGGGCTTAGCTCTGGAGAGCAGTTGTGATTAAGGGTGAGTTTTAGGGGCATTTTTATCTTATGTATTAAAACAAGAAACAGGGTAGGGAGCAGAAATCTAAAACTAACACTCTAACAATAAACATAAATATATTTATTTCTAATGTTAGTATGTTCCTTAAAAATTTGTCTGATGTACAGTGTGTTGTATTCTCTATTTTATGTATTGGTCCAGCAGCAGCCTTGCAAAATACATGTTTTGGTGACTTTTACCGTTCTATAGAGGAGTCTTACGAACCTATAGTCTGCCAGCAAACTGTCCCAGGACCTGACAAAAATTGGGTACATTGACATTGTAGCAGGTATGATTATATAAAGAACCTCCACTGCGTATTAAAAAATAAGTGGTCTTTCAATCTTTCTGGAAAATAAACACACACAAATATATGAAACTAATGCCCAAAATTTCCCACAATCACTGGGAAATATAAACCCCACTGAAAGCGTGCCCTCGCAGATATGCAATATAAATGTGGATGTTTCAGTCCTGTCTTGAAAAAAGTCCGAGATACAGGACAAAATGTCAAAATTTATTCGGCACTTACTGCTGCAATAAAAGCAGATTCTGAGCATTCCTACTGAGTCATGTGAGGCCGCACTTCAAACAGTATATATATAGAGATATATAGCGCAGCAATAATAATAATAATAAAATATACTAATTCGAAATAATATTGCTTAACCCCTTAAGGACACATGACAAAAATATTCCATCATGATTCCTTTTTATTCCAGAAGTTGTGTCCTTAAGGGGTTAAAGGGCTGAGTAAAAGATAGGCCACAGTATCCGCTTAATAGGTTGATAACATGCAAGCGATAAATAACAGTATATGTTCTGACCATAACATGCTCATGTATGAAGATAACTGATTCTGATCAGCATCTTGGTTGCATCATACATATTAAACTTAAGTCTGGGATTCAAAGAGATCGAGCTTATTCTGTGATTACCTGCCTGTTTAGACCTTTTTGGAGTTTCTACAGAGCTTGACTCTTTATAATACTATCTTTTAAGAAACATTTATATTTAATATATTTTAACAACTCTCATGATTATTCAATAAACTATGAGCTGCCCATGACTAACCAAAGAACTGCAAATTTTAATCCAAAATTAGATGAGTTGGTCAGTTCCTATTAATTCATGGTTTAGTGAATAATGACGATACAGAAACAATAACCTTTATCTTTATCTTTACTAACCCCAATTTCTCACCTGTGCAGCCATAACCCTCTGTCTCTCGGCAATCAGGCTGCACTTCTTACACTGACAATCCCTCCACATACAGAAGCGCTTATGCCCTTTCAGAGGCGAGGCATAGCCATGGTTCCTGCAGCGGGCACATTTAGGCAGCCTTGCAGTTTTCCTCCCATTACCGCTGACATGGAGTAGTCCAGAATTGCGGGGTTTGCTGAAAGATTCCTCGTTGTTGGGCATTTCTTTCGATGATTTCCTGGAGGTATTAGATCAGACAGAAGGTGTTACATTAATCTGCTTCCACAGTTAAACTCACAGCTACTATCAGCAAAGTGACTGCTATCCTTGGTGTCTTTCACAGCAGAATCTTGGTTTTGTGCACAGTGTAAGGAACATACTTTGCAACATTGGAGAATGTTCTGTGATGTGTGTGGGAGAGAAGCCAAGAGGAGGTAGTAGATTGTGAATAAGTCAAGTGCTAGCTTCCATACCCCAGGATTCTAAGTAACCCTGTAAGATTTAAAATAACCCTTTTTCTGGTTCCCATGGTGATTACTACTTGTTTAGCAATTTGTCCAGGAATAGCACCTGAGTTTGACTTGATAAGTCCCCCTATATATGTAAGAATTATGAGACGTTATTATTTTTTATTTAAAAGGGGAAAATAAAATTACAAGAAATAAAAGCAGTTGAGTAAAAAAAGATAATGATTTCAGAATACACACAACTGGGAATAATGCAAAGGTGGAAAAGAAAACACTGTCAGAACCCAAAAACATATTTTCAACATTTTTTTTATTAAATTTCCCTGAACCAACGTAAAAAAAATGGGGGAAGGGAAAGTAGAAAAAGTGAAAGGGAAGAAGAGTAAAGAGGTAAGGGGAGGACAATGGGGGAGAGGAAGGTAAACTAGATGGACCAGTGAGAAAGGGACAAGGATCAATTCCCATTCCCTGGGTGTGAATCTATCCAAGTGGTCCAAATTTTGTAGAACTGGACTGAGGAGCCCCGTAAGGACCTAGTCATTTTGTCTATAGTAAGGACACAGGTTAAATTTTTTTATCATCTCAGAAAAGGTTATTCATTTTAATGAACACCTGCATTTTAGAGCAAAGATAATAAAGGAATGCGGTCAAAGAAAAGGAATAAAATACACTGAATCTGTATTCCGATTGGCTGCGTATACGTGCAATCAGAATAAACCTAGAGCTCAAGTCCTGGTCAGATAATGGATTGGATAATACTGAACTCAGCCCTAAGCCCGCTGTAAATTCTGGGGGGAAAACAGTAAAAATTAACACGTTACACTTATAGTAACACTTCTTTAAATATATGGGATTACTGTCTAAACTGGGCATTGAGTAGCAACAAGTGGAGAACAGGAAATTTTAGGATAAAATAGCAGAACTAGAAAACAAACGTGAATTTGATCATTTCTCCTCTATGACTGCATTGGGTTAACTTTTAGAGGCATTTCCCAATTATCCACAAATCTCAATTTTACACTTTAATGACATTAGGAGGTGTCAGTATATCCTAGCTATAATGGGGTGGCCCCAGAATGACCAATGAGCTTTAAGAAGCGCTGAAAGTCAACACCTCTTGGAGCCCTTTAAATACACTATTCAGCCACTGGGTTTCGGTGCTGCTTCGAAGACCCCAGAGTCTGAATAGACCGTGACAGGGTCCGGTGCTGGGCTTTGCCAGCTGCCCAGTACCAATCACAATGTAATGGACTGGGAAGCAGGCTCCATTCATAATTACATTGAATGTAATTATAAAAACAGCCAGTAGATGGCAGTCACCATCATCTACTGTTTAAACTAGGAAACCTATTTTCTAATATCAGAATTGATTTTAGCAAAGGGTTTTCTTATGGTTAAGGTTGGGAAAAGTGGTGGTATTTGGGTTATGGTAGGGTTAGATTTAGGGTTAATTGTAAGTTAGGTTTAGAGTTAGAGTATGGTTATGCTTAGCTGTAGGGATATGGTTAGAGTAATATAAGGGTTAATGCTGCTTTAGAGTTAGGAATAGTATAGGGTTAAGGTTAGAGCAGCACTGTCACTGAAAAATGAGCATTTCATACAGATGGAATCTTTATAAAATACTTACATGGACTGTGTTGGAATTTCACAGAAATTCAAACCCAGTCAAAAGACATACTGAGACAAAGTAGGGATTACTTTATCTCTGTATATTTCCTGACACTTTTAGACACTGGGCAGAGCTAGACATCTAAAAGTATAATCCCCCCACCAGTGACAGCAGAAGAGAATTGGCTTGAACTATGGAGGATCCTGCAGTGTTCTTCATAGACAGCATTGCTGTACTCGAGCTGAAGAGGACCCGCCAGGAGAAGTTGGCAGCATCCACAAGGGAAAAGATTAGGTAAGTAGACCTCACCTTTGCGGCCCCCTCCTCCACTGGACTCCCCACAGCGATGTCACCGTGGGGGTTCTTTGCAAATTCGGAAAAGTCCCTAGACAGTGACAATGCCGCCTTAAGTTTAATATAGGTACACAGTAATCATTCGTGTAAACATAGGGTTAGGGGTAGATATGGTATATTGTTATATATTGTGGGGTTTGGTAAAGGGTTAATATTAATTACAAAAAACTTATTTAGATCCTAGACGTATGTGACATTTAACAAACAGCCCTGATAGTGAAATCTATTTTGAGGTTTTTTTTTAAATTATTATATGCAAAAAAGTATTCACATTTAATGTTTTGTTGGGTATACATGTAGTATAGGGCTCGACAAATCCCAGGCGCCAGATCGCCATGGTGACTAAAAATTTTGCCCTGGCGCCTGGGATGTCAGTACTTTAAGACGGCCCGTAGGAAGCTAGCCGCCTGCGTTGGCTTGGGCATTGTAAGTGCACAGGAGGGAGCAGTAATATACCTGCAGCTCCACTCTGCTCACTCGCGCTGTCTAATGATGTCGGGAGCCGAATATGATGTCACTCTGGCCCTGGCATCATTACATATTGCTGCTCCCTCGCACGCAGAAAGAGTGCAGCCCCACTGAACCCCAGGGAAAAACCCACTCAGCTCTACCAAAGGGGTAGGGAGGCTGGGTGAATTTCAATTAAAATAATTTGTCTGTGTGTGTCTGTCAGTGTGTGTCTGTGTCACTGTCAGTCAGAGTGTGTGTCTGTGTCACTGTCAGTCAAAGTGTGTGTCTGTCCATGTGTGCGTATGTGTGCATATCTCTCAGTGTGTGTCTGTCAGAGAGTGAGTGTGTGTCTGTGCCTGTCCCCCTCCAATCACATTTGAAAGGTGTTTTTACCCACTTTTTTCCAACGCCGTGCTCATTGCGCCATGGCTGGTCCTGCCTCCACGGCTGTAATAATCAGTCTTTATGATCTCAGCTAAGGGAGGATATTGCACATGCGCAGCAAAACAATGTGCCAATCTGCATCTCCTCATAGAGATGCATTGAATCAATGCACCTCTATGGGAAACATTCAGCGCCTCCATACAGAGCGTGGAGACCCTGAATGTAAGAGGACTGACCAAGGACTCTCTAATGGCCACTTGAGTGACTGTTACTAGGCAGCAATATAAACACTGTCTTTTCTCTGAAAAGGCAGTGTTTACATTAAAAGGTCTGCAGGTACAAGCTATAGACGCCAGAACAACCACATTAAGCTGTAATGGTTCTGCTGTCTATAGTGTCTCTTAAGAATTGCATTTTTGTTGAAAATTAAACTTAAAATTAGTATTCAAAAACTGGCTCCTAACCTTTTTAGCTGGCTCCTAGATTCTAAACAAATTTGTCAAGCGCTAATGTAGGATATTAAATCAAAGTGCTTTCTGCACTTTAATGCTGGTTGAGAAAATATATGAGTTAATAAATAAACCAGCATTTCTTAATGTTGATTCTCACTTTTTGGCATTTAAAGACATATCAATTTTTTCATAAACAAGACAGTTTTCAATGTATTACTTTCAAATTGCAACTTTTTGATTCTACTTGTAAATATGAACTTGATATTTTGCTAAATGTATTTGTACCTCTCATTGTAATATTGTATTGATATTCTGCTCTGAAAGAATCATTCCTAGCATCATAACCACTAATGCCCACTGCATATGTTAAAGGACCACTATAGTGCCAGGAAAACAAACTTGTTTTCCTGGCACTATAGTGTTAATAGGTCCCGTCCCGTCCCCCACCCTCAGGGCTCTCCTCCCGCCGGGCTCTAGGAGGAAGGGGTTAAACGCTTACCTTTCTCCAGCGCCGGGCTCCCTCGGTGCTGGGGACTCTGCTCCCTCTTCCGACGTCATCCGCCGAATGCGCATGCGCGGCAAGGGCCGTGCACACATTCAAACAGTCTATAGGAAAGCATTTATAAATGCTTTCCTATGGACGCTGGCGAGTTCTCACTGTGAAAATCACAGTGAGAAGCGCGGAAGTGCCTCTAGCGGCTGTCAATGAGACAGCCACTAGAGGATGGATTAACCCATTGAAATTGCCCATTGAAATTGCTATGTTTACAGGTTCAGGGTTAACCCTAGATGGACCTGGCACCCAGACCACTTCATTGGTGCATGAAGATCCCGTAGCCATGCATACACTTGCTTATGTTTGCGGTCACAAAATGCTTCAGCTATAAGACTGGACTATTTACTAAAGTGAGAATTGTCGAGAATCCAAAGAGAATCTCAAATTTAAGGTTGAAAAATCTGATTTGTAAAATCTCCAAGTCAGCTATGCTTCCAGTTCAGTTTTTCTCTTAAATTTAAATTCCCCTTGAATGTACTCTGAATTTCCATCAATTTTCAATTTACAGGGTTATTCAATAAAGTGAGAATTCAAAGTGAATTAAGGGCATAATAGCTGAGCTGGAAACATTCTCTAAGTCAGCTATGCTTTCAGTTCAGCTCCTTTGGCCTTACGTTTGAATAACACTGTTAGCAAATAATCCTATCTGACTTCTTCCTCCATTGCCATCCAAGGTTGGCATGCAACATGAGAGTTAAACCCAAAGCTTTACTACAAATGCATAAAAGAACCCTTCATGTGTTGAAGGGCGGGGGAGGGGGGTGGGGGTGCAGGTAAGTTGAACAAGAGGGTACTTTGTATTCCTAGCACTATAGTTTTTGTTTAAAAGAGTTTGCAAAAGCTGTAGTTCTTATGCCAATAACAGGCATCTCAATGAGAAGCCTCTGAAGGTCTCCCTCCAGGTACATGCGCCTGCTCTTGGCTTGTGCGCACACACGCTAACAGCATTCTGATCTGAGGTCTGTGGACGCTGCTCTGCGGTATGCAGGGGAGGAAGTAGAGTACTCCTGCAACTTCCGTTAGTTCAGGGGAGCTAATGGAAGGAGGAAGAAACCTCCCTGGCTGTTTGACTGGTTTCATTATCTAGAACAGTGCAGATTTCTCATAGAATGAGTAGTTTTATAAACTGTCATTAGTATGGGTTACGCTTCACCCATAAAGCATTTCAGTAAGCTGTGGGTGTGGAGTGGTCCTTTGTTTGAGGTTGCAGTGAGATAAGAAAAAACACATATGGAGCATTTCTGTGTGTGGGTGGTATATTCGCCCCAAGATACTCCAAGTGACCCTTGAGGGCTTGAGCATCTGCTGATGGATAGGGTACATTCGCATCACAGCCAGAGCTTAACGGATACATGTGCCTCCTGGTTCCAACATGAATTGCACTATGAGGGTCAAATTAATTGTCTTAAAATACTCTGGCTGCACCACAACATCCAGCAATGTGTTGTAAATCATATTATTGTAAAGTTAAATCCATTCTTTATTTAAAGGGACATTCGATACCTACAATACTAAAGCTTGCTGAAATGCTTCCAGTATGAAGAGTCTGTCCTCTTGTCATTTTATGGAAAGTGCATATTTCAATAGAAATTTCAACTTTTATTATTTATCTTGTTACACACCCCTGGCTGTCGATCAGAGGAGCTAAACTCAAAAGACAGCAATTGCTCAAAGCACCTGCCTTGCAAAGACTTCTCATTCTGCTGCATTGGAAGGTCTGTGATTGGACAGTCACAGAAAGTCTGGGCTAGGTTGCTAGGGAAGGGCTTGCAAAGGCAGCAGACAAGAGAACTGCAGGTTTTGCAAGCTATTTTTAGATATATCCCCAATAAAAGAAAATGCATAATTAAATGCATGCATGTTTTTTCAGGGGTATGTCTACCAAACAGTGATTTCATTTCTTTTATTTTGTATTTGGGCAGTGGAGTGTCCCATTAAAAAAAAGCACAACCACTTTAGTTAGCTCATTTTTTGCATAAAAAAAACCAAGATGAAGACGCATTAATCTAAGGCTTTTGCATTTCTAATATCTGTGTCTATATTGTCTCTATAAAAAAAAATCAAGTTGAACCCTGAAAAAGTCTTTTAGCATTGACCTCATATTTTCCACTCATAATATAGATTCACTCACAGCATCTACATTTTTAAAATACATTCTGAATCCTGGAAAAGCTCCCTTATCTTTGGCCTCATTTGCTGACCTCACAATATACATGTACAGATGACACACAAATCTACAAACTTTTCACACAACTAGGATCCTCCAACTTAGCTCCATGTCAATCATTGTTATACAGGCAGCAACGAGAAAGCAAACAGAGAAACTGGGACAGTGAACAATTGAGTTTTGTATAAAGCATTATTTTACCTTCCAGTTTCCGTTTGGTAATTTGTTCATTCCACTGAATAAAGAAAATAATCAAATTGTGAAAGTCTTTTTTTCCCCTTTATTTAGGAATATTTAAGGAGAACCTTTTTTCTTATTTTGTAAATATAATCAAACATTATGGAAAAAGAATAAAAATGTAGCTTGGGATATTAACTGTAGTGGTTATGGTGCTTGAAGTGTTCCTTTAATCCTTTTTCTTATTTTGTGAATATAATCTATTATCTGGGGCAATGAAAAAAGGAGCAAAATGTGGTGTAAAGACAGATTATTTTGGCAAGTTTTATATGAGAAAATGGCAAATGCACAAAAAAACTGATGCAAATATGAAAGCAAATGCAGCGATTTTTCTCATGAACCCCAATGTTTCTTGCTCCAACAAGTTGCAATGTGTGTCCTGGATGTACAGGCCTGAGCAGGATTATGCAGTTTAATATGCCATTTTCTAAATCATTAATATAAATTTTAATGAAAATGGACCATCGTATGAAAAAAAGTTAACGCAAGACACAGATACGGGTAAGTTCAAAGTTTTATTTAAGGGTAAAATTTCAAGAGAACTGACAGTTTTCCTTTAATCTTGGGGCTACAAGTATACAGATATCATATTTCCAGGGGCATGGCATCTTCCTGATAAACACAGAATGTGTAATGTGGCCTATGAGGATGTCCGTTACTTTACTGCATAGATCTGTTTTCATACCTCATACTGCACAATATGACCATGGCACAATGCGCAAAAAAAATAATTCCCAATGTGAAGGGACACTGATTCATAAGGTCCAAAAATCCTGCTGAAGTATCAGAATCGGATATTAAATATTGTATGGTTTCTTTTTTTACATTTTTAATTATTATTATTAAATATTGTGTCACAGCCGCTAGAGCACCAATAATTATCTGCCACCTTCCCATCCCAGTTAATGTGAAATGGAACACACAGAGAGACAAACACAGACATTTTCACTAAGTGTGAATTTTCAGGAATTCAGAGTGAATTTCAAATTTTAGTCTAAACTGGAAAATAAATCTCCAAGTCAGGTATGTTTTCAGGTTATATGTTCTAAAATGCACTATTATTTCTGATTTCACACCTCAATGAATAATCCAGACAGAGTTGCTAAGGATCACTTGTGTAGCATAAAAATATTATATGGAGTCATGGGTGCCTGGTATTGTTGGGAGTCACAATCCAGATCTTATTAATTTGACAGCAATTTCCATGCTGCAACCTGGAAACATTCCCTTCCAGCTAATATCATAATACACACCTTCACCGTCATAAATACACCAGCTATGATTGGCTATTTGACATCATCAGGATATATGTCATAATTAGTTATGTGTGTTTGCTGGCTGAGGAGTCTCATAATGGTCAGTGGCAAAGAAGTAGGAGAGTAAGTCCTGACAAGCTGAAAGTTGTGTAATATGGCTTTATGGTTTATAAGGGGAATGGGCTGTCTACATGTGATGGATGTGAAGTGTTTATGATTCGGAATGTCTGTATGTGTATTTTCACCTGTCATTTTAACCGCAAGGAATGCACTAATCAAAGCATTTTGCTAATACATGGCTATATTCCATGTTACTAGATATACAACGTATGTCATTTTATAATGAAAGGTCTTAAAGCAGGTTAAGAGGTCTTTGCACATTTTGTAAGGTGGGATCTCCACTTAGGGTCTAGCACTTTTGAAACATTAGTTTATAAATTTCCCATACCATAGTTAAAACTGAACAAATTATATCAAATAGATTACAGTCAGTGAGTTATGTTACTTTATTAAGCCGTTACAAAAACATTGGATGAAATAATTAGAATTAAAAATAAAACAGCACACAATGTATGTGTAGGACCAAAAGTGTATTTTGCTGTTCCATGGAACTTGAATTTGCTTGGCCCTATTATACTTCCCAATGTGAATAATGAAAGGTGGGGGCAATCTGGTAACTTGCCTATCGCCCTGTGGGATCTTAATCCTCCTCTAATCATAATCACAACAGCATATTGTAATATTTATGTGCAAGGCAATCATTGGGTGCTGCCCTGTTCCCCCCCCCCTCCCCCCCAAAAAACCATCACTACCACCATTTACTGTCAAACAACACTTGTTTTTGTTTACTAGTTTGGCAAATCAACACCCAAATCAGTAAATATTTTATTATATGCATTCATGGGTGATTTAAAAAAAAAAAAGATACTCATCTGAAGTTGACCTTATCTTGGTGGGACTATAGAAAATCAAATAAAATAATTATTATTACTGTTACTTTTAATTGAAACACTCTTGATGTTGTCAACTGAAATATATAAAAGCAAACAACATGCAGCTAGGAGGACTGAATCCAAGTAATACAGAGCACTATGACCCAAGATACATACAGTCCTGAGAATGACTTCACATATATTATACCTTAAGAATATTAATCTATGTGTATATATAGGTAGTAATATAGGTGAGTGCATAAAGAGAGAGGCAGTGTATATACATATACATAGACACATATCAATAAACACATAATTCCATTTAGATTAAAATAGAATAATATGTGAAACTTTCTTTAAAAAGGTTAATTTAATCACAGAGTGATTTTTCCATGTGATGTTACTAATAGACACTCATTATACAGCAATCTGCCCTATCACCTAGCCACAAGCACAGCCACCATCATTACCCACGTGTGGCCGACCCCCACACTATGAGCTTACCTACTGCACTGCCACCAACCACAGCGTGCTCAGCTCTTCCCGCACTCACTGCAGGATAGCACTGCGCATGCGCCCCATCTGTTCTCAGCCTGTGCGGTAAGCATGCTTGCAGGGGATGCCAAAATCCGGGCTTCCTATTGGTTGAGAGCAACTGTCACAGTAGCTTCCTATTGGTTGAGAGCAACTGTCACAGTAATGGGAGAAGGGATGCGGCCAATCAGGTCACGTGGCCTTGGTGTGGCAGGAGAAGGGGAATGTAAAGATGGAGGGGAGGAGTGGGGTGATTGTAATTCAGGCAGAGCACACAAAATGGCTGAAAAGCTAGAGCCACCATTAAAGCAGTGTATTAGGAAAGCAAGCAGCGAGTTGTGAAGATATGACAGCTTGAAACCTGTAGTGTGATAGGACTATTCAATAAACTGCAAATTTCAGAGAATTACAATTAATACTCAATCAGTGGCTACAGCTGACATGGAGAATTTTTCCAAATTGTCCTAAATGTCACCTTTCTGACATGCTACAATTTTATGTTTAGGGAATACACCCACACAGTATTAAGGAAATACCATGTTGCAGTCCAAGTGTCACTGCATCATTCTAATGAATGTGGTGATGGTGTGTGTTCCAAGTGTAATAAAAGCATGGGAATTCTAAATACATAAAGCCAGATTCTCACAATGGCTATCTATCAGGATATTAAATGTGCAATTCCTCACTGAAGGATGATGCGAGATAACAGAAGGGTACATGGGAACTGCTCAGTAAGTGCGCTGTTTGTCATGAAGGGAGGAGAGAGATAGAAAAAAAGGTTCTGAATTGGAAGACTGTTCCCGAAAGGGCTGAAGGACATCATAGTCTAATAAATATTTGGCAACGTTACCAATAGATCTCTCATCATGGGAAGCTTCAAAAGGATATTTCAAAGTATTGCAAAAGAGTACAGAAGGCAAAACTATAAAACCATAGTGACCGACTCTGTTTTATTATTTTCAAAATCAATAAAATGCAAAAAGCAAGATGTTTTAAAAACTGAACGGTTATTCGCTAAACTCAGAACTGGGGAAATTATAATAAATTGAAAGTCAGTTTTTCAATTGAGCTATTGCTATTATTTTTATGCTGGATTTGAAACAAATATTTTTGCATAAAATGTATAATTCACTTTTAATTCCCCATAACAGACACTTAAGTTAAAAATGACCTATTTGTTCCCATATATATATTTTCAGTGTTTGATAAATGTCTAGGTTCTTGTACTTTTAATTCAGATAATAAACAATTCAGATAATTTTAGTACTATTTTCTTTTATTTATTTTTTTAGCAGAGGCCATTCCCTCTTCATTTATTGAGAATTAATCTTCATTAAGGATTTTGCTTTTAGTGAATATTTGATTCACAGGTTTTTGTCGCACACTCGGGCTCCTTTGGATCTTGGTGAATTACCACAGATAATAATTATTTATAAACTGCAATTTCTAGGATGTTTTTTTTTTTTTAAGTTAATCAATCACTACTAAAAACAATACAATCTTCCTGCAGATTGCTCCATTTCTATTGTGCTCACTATACGTAACTATGGCTATTTGTTTCTTTTATTTTCAGATATAGAGAAAATACAGCATGTCACGTAGAACCATACATATATTACAAGATGTATAGAAAGGAATAGCAAAACTACTGGATTACGGATTTTATAATAGGAAATGTCATATTATATCTCAGCATCCCATATTATATGTAGGAACGTAGACCGACCCTTTGCAGGCCCAGATATCTGAGAGGCACATCTAGAATGGAACTGTAAGTCAAATCAAAAAGGCCTGGTATCGCAGATGTAACTATAAGTATATTTAAAGTAAAGTATTTCAGGGGAGTTTAAGGTTTACAGTAAGTCCATTTGCATACAATATGCTTACAAATAAGGGTATTTTTATGTTATCCCCTTCTAAAATACATTCCTCCCAGCATTTGGAGGTATGAATCTGGGACAGTGGGTAGGTGGACCAGAAAGAGGGCAACGGCAAACCTGGTAATAATGCACAACATTTTTCTGGTGTCCCAACATGCATGGCACACAAGGAATTAACCCCGGATAGCAGTACAGGACTGCACATACAGGGCAACACAATAACTTCTCCAGGCACTCACAGAATTTCTTGTGTGATTGCTGATCCTGCTCCAGAGCACTGGGTGGCTTCTGAAATTAAGTGCGGCTCCTATTACCATTTTTGCACATTCGCGGCAATCCCACCGATATCAGAATAGTTGGGAGGTGTGAAATTAACATATTAAATTAAATAAACTACGTAAATTCATTAAACATTTAACTGAAACCTCACTTTTTCTTTCAGTTAAACATTCAAGATGCAAAATCTAGGAATTAAATTTAAATTATAAGAAGTCTTATTATGATAGCTTGGGACAATGTTTCAAGCTATAGTCTTACAGGCTGGATCAGTTAATTTATATATATATATATATATAGATATATATATATGTATATACAGATAATGCAAGGAAACCAATTAACAAAATAAATAAATTCATAAGCATGTGCACGTTACCGTGCTTTCTGTAAATTCCTATCCTAAATGATCCACATTAGCTGTGAATGTCCATGAAAGATCCCTAAGTAGTTGGGAAAGCAACTACGCCAAGCATTTTCCAAACTATTTAAATATTTATTATATCTTTATTATATCTATTTAATATTTAAAATAGAGTTTTAATCAATTCACAAATAATTCACCAAATAAATCAATAAATAATAAATAAATAAGATAATTACACTTAATACATTTTAAATAATTAACCTAGGTTGTAAGCTCTTTTGAGCAGGGTCCTCAGCCTATTCTAACTGTAACGTTTTGTAATTGTCTAATTTATTGTTAAATATCCCCTAAATAACATTATACAGAGCTGCAGAATAAATTGGAGCTGTATAAATACCAATAATAATAATAACAATAATAATAATACATTGGCAGGACACTTTTTAATAAACCCTCTCTATTTCCATTATATGAAGAAATTGGGATGGCATGCGGAATCTTTTTTAAATATTTGTATATTTCATTTAAACGGAAACTGTAGTGCCAGGAAAATTTCCTATATTGCCCACCTCCCTCCCAGTGGTGCAGAAGGTGTTAAAAACCTCTTTTGTTACTTGCTTGAGTCCAGCGCCAATGGTCCTCAGTGCTGGCTCAGACTCCACCACTGCTACTGCAAGGGCTGCGCTCGGATTAGGATTTATACAATGCTTTCCTATGGGGTTTTGGGTGAAGCTGGACATCCTCATGCATTGCGTGAAGGTGTCCAGCGTCAGTTAGAAAACCAAAAGTCGCCCAACTGCACGGACATCCTTCTAGTGGCTGTCTGGAAGACAGCCACTAGAGGTGGCGTTAACCCTGGATAGTAATTATTGCAGTTTCTCAATAACTGCAATAAATAATATTGCAGGGTTAAGTGACCTGGGAATTTACACCCAGAATACTTCAATGAGCTGAGGTGGTCGGGGTGCCTATAGTGTCCCTTTAAGCCAAGTGGCTATCAGCTGACTCTCTCGGCCAACAAGCTACCTAGCTATGCTTAGGAGCTTTCCATCGGAAGTAGTGGAGGTGAGCAGCATGGCTTGAAGGACCCCTAGTAAGAAATCAAACCAATCTAAAACAATTGTACTACTTTCAATGGCAACAGGGAACTCTTGGCATAATAACCAGTATAGCTCATTGTAGTGCTTTATGCTTCTTGAAAAGCTCCTTTATCTCACACAGAAATCTTCCAGCTCTTTGTTGGAGGTAGTAGAGGCAAGGAGGGGTTCCCGGTAGATATTTTGGCTGCTTACAATAGAGGGATGGAGATGGGGTGTCACCAGGGCGCTCCTGGGACTATAACTATCAGTGCAAGCTGTAGTGTTATGAAGCTTGGACTTTTTTCTTTTAATCTCCAAATTTTATCGCATATACACAGTCATGTAATGATTGAGTATTTGCTATTTAATCCATACATGCAGGGTTATTCACTATATTATGAAATATTTGGAATTTAAAGTGAATTTCAAATTTTAGGTTAAAATGGGTGACCTGAAACATTGCTAATTTAGAGAATTTTTCCAATTCTGCTATTTTAGCATTGAATTCAGTTTGAATTCCTAAAAATTCATACTTTGGTGAATTACCACATATAGATATGTATTTAAATATGGAATTGTAGAATCTACACATTTATCACGTTTCCTGAGAATGAGCCTATTTGGACAATCAAAAGTAGCTCAGTGCGTGCTATTTATAACGCAAACTACAGAAAAATCACAATTCATATTCTGGCTACAGGAAATGGATTATACCATTCTATTTGCCATGTTTAAATTTCACCATTAGGATTGCAGGTTTAATGCAGTTTGGCTTTTACTAAATAAGGCTCAAACGTATATACAACTATAAAAGGTAAAACATGCATTCCAGTCTTCTCAGGGTACATCTCCTTGAACCTCAACCCTTCCCAGCTATACTGGTTGTTCACACATAGTGACAGCAAAGATAAATAAGGAAATTGAAGACTTCAATTTATTAGTAAACATAGAAAAAGGTTGGGGCATGTTTATTGCTACATAATATCAGTAAGGTCGTGAATTCGTATGTATTACTGAGCCATCAAACCGAAAGTTGCTGGCTCATTGGCCAAAAGAATATTCATATTGTTAGCTGAAAGAGTTGCAAGAGGCGTTCCTTCGGTAGCTCAGATGGTAGAGCGGAGGACTGTAGTGGAATTACCTAAACTGTAATCCTTAGGTCACTGGTTCGATTCCGGTCCGAAGGACTTAATTTTTTGCATTAAAAATAAAAAAAATATTTCTCTGTTCTCCCGTAATTATTGAGAGCAAGCAGATAATTGTATAGTTTTATTTTATTTTTATTTTTTTTTTTTTTTTTTTAGACTTCATTCTCACAAGTAAAGTCCAGAATAAAGTAAATACACACTACAATAAGAATCCTCTCTGGCAAATATATTAAGCCCAATGCTGCTAAACTGTACGTAGCATTTTGTTGTTTTATTTTATGTACATACACATGATGTATGAATGTAGCTACAACAGGGGTGGGGCAGGAAGTAGATCCCTAACTGTTGCAGCACTACAACTCCCGTGATGCTTTGTCGGGTTAAGGGCTGATAAGGCATTAAGGGACTTGTAGCTGCTGTTATATAAGTTCTTTATTTATGCAGCATTTAGCTAGTTGTATATTGCCTTACATTTCTGCAGTATATTCACTATGCAGTTATTTCTCCAACTTCAGTTCCAGTAAGAACGTTCATGTTCTAACCCCAGTTTAGCACAATTCGAAGCTTAGTGGATAGAGCCCCAGGAATGATTACGAGAAGGTTTCATTTGTTTTTGTAAATTTTCAGTTCATTATTGATATGTTTTTGTGCTGGCAGGCTGAGGGTAACTAAAACACCAACAGAAAGCTATATATATATGGCTGTGAAGACTAATACACAGTATGCAGTTTATTGGGCACTGTATAAAATATATATAACATATAATGCTCAGTGTAGTGCTAAAACGATTTTATATGGTTTTTAACATCAAATCAAATATTGATCAATGCTAAGGTGACATCTAGTGGTCTGTTGTGTGAACTGCAACATGGCATATAAAATTGACATTTAATGAACATTCTAAGTAAACTAACCAAATGCATTTCTACATGGTTTGATGTTAAACCAGGACACAGCACCAAAACACTTTAGGTAAAATAGCCTATACAAAACACTGGATATTGAACTGGTTATTATCTGTCTTGATGCACACACACTTACTCTCTCTCCCTCTCTCTCTTTCGAAAAAAATGTACACCCTCTTTGATTTCTATGGTTTTACATATCAGGGCATCATTACAATCATCTGTTCCTTTGCAGGTCTTAGCATTAACTTTCATTAAGTTTACTTTTGTTCAGTGTTTTTTTGTTTTTGTTTTTTATATATATTTTTGTTTTTTTCATCCAGTCTCACAGTTCTTTATACTTGGTGTGATCACACAAGCTATTGGATCTTTCGACCCGCTCATGGGTTATCTGCTCTGCTCTCAATTGGCCCCGTGGGACCTGTGAAATAACCCAAATCATTTGGTCCTTGCTTCTTTCACAGCATACCAGTGCCTCCCCCACTATCACAGGACATGGTCAAGTAATGGTAATCCTGTTTGTATACCATACTATTAGCCAATGGCATTAGGGGTTTTTATATGACTGCTATAGACTACACGGTTGCCTTGTTGGGATGCCTTCCATAGTAAATGATGTCACAGTTTCCTACGAGGGGGATTTGGGGAAGTAATTTAATCCTTCCCATATAGCCTATAGGAACCTTTCGCACTCTCATTGTTTAATAGGTTAGCTCTATGTATAATCATTTCAGTGGGATTCGCTTCTCTAAAGTAATGACTGCGCATTACTAACACACTAGTTGGACTGGACGTTTGAGTTGACTTTTCTTTATTTAGTGTTATAAGTTCTTTTTTTTTTGATATTCCAAATCTGTCAGCAATAAATTTAACTGAAATGCTAAATTAGCCAATTAGAATGTGTAGCCATATACATTTCTCCATGGTGCCAAGAGTTGATTACAGGAACATTACAAGCACAGTAACCACTACAACATGCTTTAATGGTTATGGTGCCTTGAGTGCAGTGGTGTATTTTGTGCCGATCTAGGCATGACGAAACAGGCACCTCCGACACACACACACTGACAGACACAAATACATATTCACTGACAGAAACACATACACCCTGACTGGCAGACACACACTCAGTGTCAGACACACACCCAATCAGTCAGACAGACACACACTGAGAGACACACATACACTCACTGACTGACACACACACTCACTGACAGATGCACACACTGACTGACACAGATACACATTCACTGACAGACACACAAACTAACTGATAGACACACACATACACATTCACTAATGCGCAAACACACTTAATGGCACACACACACACACATGGACAGACATACACATTCACTGACAGACATACACTCACTGACAAACACACACACTCACTCAGTGACAGACAAACACATACACTCTTACTGACAAACACACACACACACTCAGTGACAGACATACACATAAACTCTCACTGACACACACACACTCAGTGACAGACACACATACACTGTCACTGACAAACACACACACAAAGACACATAAACATACACACTCACTGACAGATAAAAACACACTGATAGTGACACACTCACAATTAAATTTTTCTTTATTTCACTCCACCCAGCCTCCCTACCTTTGGGAGTCCTGGCAAGGAGTATCTATTTCCATTTGGTCCAGTGGGAGTGCTGGGCAGGCGGTCAATGCAGGCGGAGAGGGAGCACTTTCCTCTGAGCTCTTCCTGCTCAGCTCCCTTGCGTGCTGCTTAGTGATGCCAGGACTGGAATAAAAAAAGTGAAATACAGTGCTGCTTGAATGCACTGGCACCTCCCTTGCCCACCATCATATTATAAGGAGTCAAACAGGTACTCTGCCTCTACAGCTCAATGAGAGCCAGACATTCTCTTCAATGAGCTGAGCCCAGTGGAACACTGCACTACAGGGCTTAGCTCGAGCAAGTCCTCCCAACCATCCCAATTTTGTCAGGACAGTCCTGTCCTGCCATGCCAGCTTAGTTCCCTGGGCAAACCAGGAAACTGTCCCCAACAAGCATAGCATGAACATATGATTAGATGCACAAGAGCTATGTGCAGGGCAGTAGTACCCTGCAGAGAGTACTGAAACAGTGCTCCTTACTTGGTCTGCCTCCTTTGGACATTGACCCTTTCTTTGCATTAAACTACAAATGGGGTTAACCGCTAAACTGTTCCCAGCTTAGAAATTGGGCCTTTTCCCTATGCCTATTGGCCAGACACATAAAGCAGGACTGTGGGGACTGCGAAACTGTAAGATTGTTTTTTTCTTTGTCTCTCTGAAGAATAGGCAACCGGGCAACCTATGTCTCCAGGAGATTTTTTTCAGTATTTCCAACTTGTGGATTTTGCCCACTTTCGATCACCATGAAAAGGTGAACCTTTTTTCCCATGCTGCACTGGTCTCGCGGGCCAACCTCCATGGCTGAGATCATCAATCTTGATGATCTCAACTAATCCAATGCTTTCTCATTGGAAAACATCTGGAGGCTATTGTGCATGCCCGGCAAAACGCAGTGCTGCACCAATCAGCATCTCCTCACAGAGATTAATTTAATCAATGTATCTGTATGGGGAACACTCAGAGCCTCCTTGGAGAGCTTGGGGACTCAAAGTAGGTACTGCACACTGTTGGTAATGCACACTGATAGGAAGCATCTCCAGTGGCCATCTGAGTGACTGCCACTACAATTGTTACTAGGCACCAATCTAAACACTGTCTTTTCTCTGAAAAGACCGTTTATATTGAAAAGCCGTAAGCAACATGCTATAGACACCAGAACCACTACATTGAGCAGTGGTGATTATAGTGTCCCTATATTTGCATTCTTTTGCCTTAGAGAAGTTCCACAGAAGGAGCTTATGACATCTTTATGCTATGTATTGCACTGGGGAGAACACTCCTATACATATATCTAGGCGAGCTGGTGGGGAGGCTTGGAGGGTGAGGACTCGGAGGCAGCATCCAGGGTCTCTCTATGTATTCATAGTTTGCCCTTCGGTAAATCCCCGCTCAGGTCTTAAATTAGTTTTTGCTCACTTGTGCCATTACAGAGAGAACATATTTAAAGGCATACCATACTGATCCCACCCGTAAGGGCAGTCCAGAACAGAAATGCCGGCAAGTTCTCTCTGCACGAGAGATACAGCAACTCCGGACAATCACTTCAGCCTTCTTTGGGACCAGTCAGTGAGGTGTAGCTGATAACCCGCTAGGCACAGTGAACACTGGGTCAACATCTGGATAACCCTTTTAACATGGGGAGAGCCAAGTTAAAGGGACACTCCAGGCACCCAGACCACTTCTGCCCATTGGAGTGGTCTGGGTGCCAACTCCCACTACCCTTAACCCTGCAAGTGTAATTATTGCAGTTATTTTATAAACTGCAATAATTACCTTGCAGGGTTAACTCCTCCTCTAGTGTCTGTCTACTAGAAAGCCACTAAAGGGCACTTCCGTGTCTATAGCACAGGTGTTCTGTGCTAGAGCGTCGCTGGACGTCCTCACGCTGTGTGAGGACCTCCAGCGTCGCTCAATTCCCCATAGGAAAGCACTGAAAGCATTTTCAATGCTTTCCTATGGAGAGCTTTAATGCGCATGCGTGGCATTGCCGCACATTCGCATTAGGTCTCCACAGCCGGCGGGCGGGATCAGTCTCGCCCACCGGCTGACGTAAGGAAGGGGAAGAGCGGTGGCGACCCGAAACCACCGCCGAGGGACATCGGCGGGGGTCTCAGGTAAGTGACTGAAGGGGTTTTCACCCCCTTCAGCAACCGGAGGCGGGGGGTGGGAGGGAGAGGGGACCTGCAGTGCCAGGAAAATGGATTGTTTTCCTGGCACTGGAGTGTCCCTTTAATGCATTGCAAAAAAAACCTGAGAATATGAGAACTCTGAGAACAGACAAAAGCTTAGAGAAGCTCAGTAGCTTGTCCTTTGGTAAATGCCCACTCAGATCTTAAACAATTTTTTGCTAGCTTGTGCCATTACAGGGAGAACATATATCAAGGCCCATTAGACTGATGTCAACCACATGTGCAGTCGAGAACTGAAATGCCGACAAGTTCTCTCTATCATCCATGGTTTCTGTATCTCTTGTCTCTGCAAAAGATATACAGCAACCCAGGACCATATTTTCAGCCTTCTTTGGGCCTTGTCAGTGAGGTGTATTTGATACCCCTCTAGGCACAGTGAGCACGTCTGGATTACCCTTTTAACTTGGGGAGACCCAAGTTAATGCATTGCAACAAAAACAGAGAATATGAGAACTCTGAAAATGGATAACAGCTTAGAGAAACTCAGTAGCTTACCCTTCCATAAATTCCTGCTCAGGTAAAATTAAAATAATGACGCAGTGTTATTCCAACCTGGTAACACTTTACAGGATAGGATGCACCACCACTAATGTCTGCTGGCGCTCGTGTCCAAAAAGGATCGTGGGGATGTGCACCAAAATCACACCATTCTGGGACAATGTCAGGGGGGATTCCTCAAATATCTAATTGGCTAATATATTTGGACCATATACATTCCTGCTCTTATGACCTATGGAAGGGTTCTCCACCCCACTGTAAAAAGTATTTAAAAAAATTACTTGCAAGGCTTTGGTGGTTGTTTGGCTTCAAGAGACTACCTGTTCTCTGGCTGTTGTCAAAGCAAAAGTTAAGGATGACAAATTCATGGGCAAATCTAATGCACTGGCCCCATAATTATAGCTCCTTATTTCACAAAGTATGGGTCAAGTACAAATACCCCGGTATGCATAGTATAACCTCAGTGTTACTGGACCTTAGAGTGACCAGACCTCATGATAAACAGACAGGCAGAATAGTTTCGGACTAGCCAGAGTCAAGGGAAACCAGAAATAAGGTCAATCACAGTAATACAGAACAGTATAAACACGCCATTGGGTCAAGAAGCAACCACAACAGGACACTGTTTACTTGAACTTTAGCTGTTTAACTGTATTGTAGTATGGGAGACATGATTGACATAACCACTCCCGAAAAACACCATGGGGCGGTGGTTAAGCCTAATTCCATCACTAGTGACGGCATGACTTCACCAAGCGCGTGCTGCGTCATAAAAAGCGTTGAGCATGTAGTGGGCAGCGTTACTGATGCTGCACGAGACTGCAGGGGCTAAAACTATGGCAGCCCACAGGATCAGCACTCCATGCGACCTGCGGATAGGTAAGGAATTTTTCTGAGGTAAAACTGTGCATGAAGATAAAACTGTACTGTGCCAAATACACCGGGTTTAATCCTATAGTTATACTACTTAGTAGACATATATTATAACTTGTTTGTGGTGGTAATATACACTCTGCCTGTCTACCTCACTACAGTGTATTTTTAGAATAAGTACATAGTTTTTCATGATTAGATAGAGAACTTTTAGAAGATTTATGTATATTCATAATAAACACATTTGATTTAGGATATATTTCCAACTTTGTGGGTAAATAGTTGCCGTAAGCTGTTGCTATTAACAACAGCCATTAGTTAGTAGCAGCTATAAAGTACTGACTGGCTATTAAACGTGTTGATATTTTTCATTGGCAAATCGCCAATAACGTCTGCTCACAAAGAATCCAACCACTCTCAGAGTAGCACAAAAATACATGCTGTGTAAATTATCACCATAGTATCTTCTCCTTCCTGGTAATAAAAAAAAAAAAAAGAAGGTTGAGGTTCATTTCTGCTTTGTAAATTTTTTCATGCACTTTACTTATATACACAGAATAATTTTCTTTTTCCTTGCAGTTTGTTATGGTTTAACCCCTTAAGGACTGGACTGTTTTTGCGATGTTGTACACTTGCGACCAGGCCTCTTTTTACACTTTTGTGGTGTTTGTGTTTAGCTGTAATTTTCCGCTCTCTCATTTACTGTTCCCATACAAATTATATATTGTTTTTTTCAGGACAAAAGGGGCTTTCTTTACATACCATTATTTATATAATCTCATGTAATTTAATTTAAAAAAAATTACTTTTACTTGAAAAATCTTTTACTCATCTACAAAATCAAATGAAAAAAAACTGCTAAATAGATTCAAAATTTTGTCCTGAGTTTAAAAATACCCAGTGTTTATGTGCTTTTTTGCTTTTTTTTTTTGCAAGTTATAGGGCTATAGGTACAAGTAGGATATTGCGGTTTCAAAACATACATTTTTTAAATTTATCAATAGTGACATTGTAACACTATTATCTGTCATAAATCTCTGAACAACACCCCACATGTACATATTTTTTTTAAAGTAGACAACTCAGGGTATTCAATATGGGGTATGTCCAGTCTTTTTTAGTAGCCATTTAGTCGAAAACACTGGCCAAAGTTAGCATTCATATTTGTTTGTGTGTGAAAAAAGTAAAAAACTAAATTGAACGTTAATTTTGGCCAGTGTTTGTGACTAAGTGGCTACTAAAAAAGACTAGACATATCCCATTTGCAATACTTTGGGTTGTCTTCTTTTGCAAATGGTATGCCATCATGGGGGTAATTCTCATTCCTGGGCTACCATACGCTCTCAAAAGCAACGTAACCAACCTGGCCTTTTTCTTTTTTTTTGTTTAATATCATTTTTATTGTGTTTTCAAGAAGGATCATCAAAACAAGGGGTACAGAAGAGACAAGGGAATTGACATAGTTATAACATAGTGGGGTTCCGTCGAATTATACATAGTTATTAATTCAAACCTTTTTGTTTGCGTATCCCTGTCTTATGCTGACGAGTTCAAAGGGTATAGTGGTGGGTAGGATGGGGGAGGATGGAAACCTAGGGAAGGGGAGGTGGGTGGAAGGGTACTGGGTGGGGTGGTATCCTGTCGCTACCTCTCTGCAATGTGGTTTAGATTTCTCCGGCTGTTGCTGTAAGACCTGTCCTACTTCCGTATACGGCATGTCTAAGTGCTCTCGCTGCAGGTGTTCATGGGTGTGGTCCCTGCGAGGGGGGTCTTCCAATAGTTAAGCCAGGGTTCCCAAGTTTTGGAGTATTTGTCCCTCTTGCCCTGGGTTGCCCAGTGAATCTCCTCTAGTTCTCTAGTCCTTTCTACCCGTTGGACCCACTGATCTCTAGAGGGTGTTTGTGTTTGTCGCCAGAGCATGGGGATCAGGGCATTGGCCTCTCCTCTGAGAATGTTCAGAAGTTGCTGTTTATACAGGTCTGTCAGAGTCCGGGGCCACCCTAGTAGTACTTGGGAGGGAGATATTTGTGCTCTCAGGGGTAGGAGTTTCTTAATGTTTGCAAGTATAACGTTCCAGAACGGGGCTATGTTCCTGCATCCCCACCATATATGTTCCATGTCCCCCTCTGCTGCCTCGCACCTCCAGCACTGGTCGCTAACTGTGGGCCAGTAGGTATGGAGTAGAGCTGGTGTTCTGTACCATCTGGTGACCCTTTTGTAAAATGTTTCTTTGCGGGCTATGCTAAGTGGGGCTTTCATCCCCGGGCTCATGATATGTGACCAGTCACCAGTTGTCATATGTATGTGAAGTTCCCTCATCCATTTTCGTTGGTATGAGGGTCTGGGTACGTCACCAGTTTCTGTTTGGAGGAGGCGGTAGATGGCCGACAAGGGCCGTTTAGTTTTACTGCCCTGGGTGCATAGAGATTCAAATGGTGTCTTGTCCCTTTTTTTCCATAGCGGGAGAACCGAGTGGGTCAGGAAATAGGTTAACTGGGCTCTAGCCATAGTATCTAGTAGTGTCTCTCGGCTGCAAGGCTTTGGGAAGATCTTTATTTTTGGTGGGTTGTCCCTGACAGGACTGCCGCTACCTCTGGACAGGCGTTCGCAGTGACTCGGGTTAGAGTGGCGCTTCCATGTCCATTTTGGAAATCTGGGTTGTTAGCTAGAGGGAAAAACGGGGATAGTCCGGGGGATAGTCCCCAATCCTCTCTGTGCCTCCTCCATGTCCGGAGTGTGTTGTGGATAAGTGGATGGTGTGTTGGGGAGAGTTTTGTGAGCTGGCATGTCTGCCAGGGAAGCGTGTGGAGGGGCATTGTCGCAAAACTCTGGTCTAGTTTGTACCAGGCTTTTGTTTTGTCCACATTATTTGATTCCTTAACTCGCGTGAGTAGGACTGCTACATAATATTTGTACAGATGGAGACAGCCCGGCTAAAGTCTCTCAGTGACACAATTGACAAACTGAAGAATGAAGTTCTAAAGGAGACAGTCTTCCAATGTACTGGAGCAAATGTCCCAACACATTTTGCCACGTTTCCTTCCTCTGCCTTCATTAAGGCCAAAGAAGAGAAGAAAGAAGACACAGTATACATTGGCAAAGTGGTTCTCCCTTGTCAGCCAGGGCATGGCGAGCTACACCGGCTTGTGCTGACCCCAGAACAACTAGAAGATTTGCATGGCAGATTGATCCGTTAAGAGCATATTTACAGGCCTTGTTTGGGCTTTGCCTCTCACTGGCCAAAGAGTTGATGTATTGGTCTAATCGGTGCGATCTGAAATATGATGCCCACATAAAGTACATCTCTCGGTCTTCCATCCTCGTACTGTCCATGGATGCTTATTTTATTACTTCCTGTAGATCTCTATAGCAATGGCGGGATTGTTTCTTTTACAACCTGGTCAAGTGATAAAGGCCATCTCTCAGTTGAGGTTTGAGTTAACTTACAGGAATAGCTCTTAATGGCACTTAAAATAATAATTAAAAAAATGTATTATTCCTGCTCCGTGTTGGTGTATTATGGTATTGTCAGCCTGTATTGTCAGCATAACTAATGTACCGTAACTATTGAGCATACATTCATCCTCTTCTTCACTCTGCATTGCTTTGGTTCCCATCTACAAGAGTCAGTAGAAATCCTCCGTGCCCATATCATTGTAGTTTTAGACCGATATCTTTCTCCCCGTGATTCGGTTACAGATGGAGGTTGACTGTGTCATGCTTCATTAACAGAGGTTATGATTTACAATGTTTTTGAAGTTAGAGGATTCTGAATGTTGTTACAATATATTTCTTCACAGTAACTTTGGCTCAAAAAAAAAGCCGATAAGAATCTTTGTTTAATTGACACTACAGTTTATTGCATAGAAATACAATTTGTAACTCATTAAAATACACATTTACTATAATTTTCTTCACTAAATGATAATCCTTTGTATCCAAATGATTGCTCATCTCTTGCACTTACACACAAAATGTAATCTATTCTCCTCTCTCCTTCAGTGAGAACTGCCAGATAGGCCAGGTTACTTAAAATAAAAATAACCTAAAGTGTCTAGTTCATGCACCCCATGTCATATTGAACTCCAAGGTGTCCAAGTTTTGCCCCTCTTACGTGGAAGGCTGAGAGATGTACTCATTAATGGCTTTAAAGCCATGGCAAACTGAGGAGTTATTGGTTGAACTTAATGCATTTTAATCATTTGCATTTTGAATGATGAAGGCTAAATTATTTCTACTGAAGGTCATGACACCAGGATCAACTCCGCTTGTTAACTGACTGGACAGCCACTAAGCACTCATTCCCCCCAGTGTCAGCATGCTTTGTTTTTCTTCTGGCAGACAAAGGGTATGGGGATTATTTAAAGAACCTTGTTGCCTTTTTACTTTTTCTGACACCTTTTTGTTACTATCTGCACCTTCTGCTAGCTGGGTTCATAAAACTCAAACTATATGAAACTGCTGTATTATGTGTAAGACAATAAATGGAACCAATTGGGTTACATATTGCATCGGTTATTAATAAAGCACTATATCATCTTCTTCCTATCTAAGGAACACCCCAATAAATAAATAAATAAATAAATATTTGTACAGATGGGGCAAGCCCAACCCTCCCCTCCCTGGTGAGGATGTTAATGTAGAGTATGCCAACCTCGCAGGCTTGTTACCCCATGTGTATTTTGTAAGCATGGATCGCATGCGTCGGAAGAATTCTCCCGGGAGATCGATATGCAGGGCCTGGAACATGTATAATACTTTTGGTAGGGTCATCATTTTTATAATGTTAACCTCACCCATTAACGAGAATTGGGGTGAATCCCATTTTTTAAGGTCTCGGTCTATAGTATCTATAAGGGTAGGGAAGTTCTGTGCGTGTAGGTCTTTGATTGACGGCGTTAGGCGAATTCCTAGATATGTCAGACCTTTTCGTGACCAGGTGAAGTTGTGGGACTCTCGGATCTGGGTCTGTAAGGCCGGTGGTATGGAGTTTCCCAGGATCTCACATTTTTACGTGTTGATTTTGAAATTTGATAGTGCTCCGAATGTCTCTATTTCTGTCTGTACCTGAGTGAGTGTGTGGAGGGGGTCCGTGATGGAAAAAAGCACGTCATCTGCGAATGCAGAGACCTTCACCTCCCACCCCGGATAGCGATATCCCCTGGTTTTGGGATTGTTGCGGACAACTGTCAGGAATGGCTCTATCGCCAGGACAAACAGGAGGGGGGAAAGTGGGCATCCCTGGCGGGTGCCATTTCCTATTTAGAAGGGTGCTGATTGTTGTCCATTTACCCTTACAGCGGCTGTAGGCCCTTTGTATAGTGTATGTATCCAGTTTCTCAATTTTGGGCCTAATCCTAGATTTTCTAGGACTCCAAATAGGTACTTCCAGTCTACCCTATCGAAGGCCTTTTCTGCGTCTATGCCTAGTAGTGTTGTTGGGGTGTTATTAGTGTTAGCTCCATGTATGATACTTATTATTCTTGAGGTGTTGTCCCTGGCACAAAACCTGCCTGGTCAGGATGAATCAGTTTCGGCAGTAGGGGTTTAATATGGTTAGCAATCAACCTGGCTATTAGTTTGAGGTCTAGGTTGATAAGGGAGATGGGTCTGTAGCTGTCGCATGCTTCAGGGTTCTTCCCAGGTTTGGGAATAATGGTGATAGATGCGCGCAGCATTGGGGCAGGAAGAGAGGTGCCCCGTCCTAGCTCGTTTAGCATTTTAAGAAAGTGTGGTCCCAGATCCTCCGTCAGTGTCTGGTAATATCTAACAGTTAGGCCGTCTGGACTGGGGCTTTTGCCCTTCGGCATTGTTTTAATCGCTGAGGAAAGCTCCTTATGGGAGAAGGGCTCATCTAGCACCTGAGCCGTCTCGGTCGAGACCCTGTGGGGTAGATTGGCCTTCAAGTAGTCTTGTAGATCAAGAGGGGTACCTTCCGGGGGTGTAAGGTTATAGAGATTGTGATAGAGTTCGCGAAATGCATCTGCTATGTCATTAGTGGTGTTGCGTTGTTTTCCCTGGCTATCTTTTATGCGGGTTATAAAGGATTTTTGGAGCTTGGTCTTCAGTGCCCGTGCTAGCATTTTCCCACTTTTATTACCATGCGCATAGAAAGAACATCTCGTTAACTGGACTGCCCTATGTGCTCTAAGGGACAGAAGGGATCTAAGTTCTATTCTGAGACCTGTTAGTTTGTGGAATATTTCTTGCATAGGGTTCTGTTTGTGTAATGTTTCCTGCTGCTGTATGGCTATTGTCAGGGCAATCTGCTTTTGTGCTCGTTCTTTCTTGATCCTAGATCCCCATTTAGTCAAAAGTCCCCTAATTACCCCTTTGTGTGCCTCCCATACCCATATGTCTGATACATCTGCTGTTGTGTTTTCAAGGAAGTAATTGCGGAGGGTCGCCCGTATATCCTCGATTACTCTTGGGTCATCTAGGAGGGTCTCATTAAGTCGCCATTGTGTGCTATGTGTGGGGGAGCTTTGTAGTGATAGAGTCATGAAGATCGGGGCATGGTCCGACCATGTGATGCTACCTATGCTTGCGTCTTTTAACATGGAGAGATATCTGTGGCTTAGGAGGAACATGTCGATTCTAGAATAGCTTAGAGCGGTTTGTGAATAGTATGTGTAGTCCCTGTCTTGTGGGTGGGTTAGGCGCCAGCAGTCCATTAGCTGGTGTGCATATAGCGCATTCCCCAGTAGGGTACGTTGGTGTCGCCTTTTGTCTGTGGCGTTAGTGGTGCTGTCTATCGAGTGGTCTAGTACCATGTTCCAGTCCCCACCCACAATCACCACTCCTTCTGCGAAGCTGTCTAGTTTGTTCAAGCATGAGCGAGCAAAGGAGCCCTGATCTGTATTCGGTGCGTATATATTGGCCAACGTTATTTGCGTGCCTTGGCATTTCCCTTTGACAAACAAGAATCTCCCTCCTGGATCCGCTTTCACATTGGTATCTGTGAGAGCTGCTCAAGTGTTCACCAAAATCGCTACCCCTCTAGATTTACTTTTCCCATAGTTGCTATAATAAGATTGTTGGATGTGTTTAGACCTAATCCTAGGTTGTACTCCCCCACCCCCCGAGGTGCGTTTCTTGAATGAATATGATGTCTGCCCTCTGTCTATCAATCTCCTGGGCCAGCATGCTGCGTTTTTCAGGGGTGTTGAGTCCCCTCACATTTAGGGACATTAGGTTAATTTGTGCCATCATGGTAAATTAGTCGGTCGTACCGCTTCATACGGAAGTGGAGCCGCAGGGTTAGGTATGCGACAGCTGGGGGGGGAGGGGTAGGGTGGGTAAGGGAAACCAGAAACTATATACACAAAAACGATGTAGTATCAACATATTTACAAGGAGTTGGCGCTGCACTTGTGGAAGACGTCGTGTCCCCAAGTAAATGTTTAAGCGCCTCTCTGTGGGGGGTGAAGTTCTGTCTGTCGGGACAGGTCCTGAACAGGATAATGAAGTGAGTATCTGGGACTTACTCAAAGTGAACTATATAGTCCCCTTGAGGGGCCTGTCTCTATGTCCCTTTAAATGTACCCGGTTCCGGGCTCCCCCGGACCACCTAGTGTAGCAGTAATTCGTACTTTTGGGTCTTGGGGCCTTTGTGGTCGGGATACTATAGATCAGTAGAAGTCATTGGCGGCAATGGTAACAACCTGGCCTTTTTCAATGTAAAAATATTTGACCCATATATTTGACCCTGTAACTTTCAAAAAACGCTATAAAACCTGTACATGGGGGGTACTGTTATACTCGGGAGACTTTGCTGAACACAAATATTAATGTTTCAAAACAGGAAAATGTATCACAACAATTATATCATCAGTAAAAGTGCTGTTTGTGTGTGAAAAATGCAAAAAAAGTCACTTTAACTGACAATATCATCACTGTGATATGTTTTACTGTTTTGAATCACTAATATTTGTGTTCAGCGAAGTCTCCCGAGTAAAACAGTACCCCCCATGTACAGGTTTTAGGGTGTCATAGAACGTTACAGGGTAAAATACAGTGCTAGCAAATTAAATTCTCTGGACTTTCGGCCTGGGTTGGCAGGCAGGTCCCTCAAATTGCAATCAATAAAATTACTTAATGTAAAAATATTACATAAATACGCACGTAGAATTTAAATATATATGCATATTTATATATTTGAAGTCTACGTGTATATTTATATAATTATTTATGTAATTTTGTATATGGACATATGTATATTTCGTATTATTTTTATTTATTTATATATACATAGATATATATATACAATTTCATTCTAAGTGTATTTTGATATAAATATATATATATATATATATATATATATATATATATTACTATCAAAATACAGTTAGAATAACATTTCATATAGATATATATATTTTTGAAATTTTTATTATTTTTACATGTTTTTATTTAATTTAAATTACTTATTATTTATATTTTATAATAATATTTATATACAATATATATAGTTATTATTTATATTATATATATACGTGTGTAATTTAATTATACGTGTATTTTTATATTAATATATGTACATATTAATATAAAAATACACTTAGTATGACATATATATGATATATAGACATATATTATATAAATATAATATATGTCTATATATCATATATATATATATACACATATATAATTTTTAGTTTTTTTTATTAACATTAACTTTAATTTTTATTTTACACTAGCAGGGAGACTGCCTGTCAGCACAGGCAGTCCCCCTACAGGCAGACACATGGACACCTATTGTGACCATGTGATCGCTCTGTTGAGCGATCACATGGCCACAGGGGTCCTAATCCGCCATGGGGAGACTGTCTGGGCTGCAGGCAGTCTCCCCACACCGGGAGTAACGCCGATCGCCGCCGGGGAACAATGGCGATCGGGTAAGTACATTGGACCGTTAGGATGGTTCAGGAGCATCACCGATCGGCAACGCAAAAATGCCGATGACGGTCCTAAACCGTCCTCGGTCATGAAGGGGTTAATATGAATTTTTTTATGATGTGTAGATATTTTGCTGTTGTATTGAGGCTGGTGTTAAAGGGACACCATAGTCACCAAAACAACTTTAGCTTAAAGGGAAACTAAAGTGTCAGGAATCCCCCTACCTCTCCCCGTGGTGCAGAAGGGGTTACACACACAGATAGCTCCTGCAGGGTCTAGCAAGCTATTAATAGAGCAGGAGATAAGAAATTCCAAGTTAAACAGAATTTGCAATAAAGGAAGTGTAAAGATTAGATGACTCTTTACAGGAAGTGTTTAGGAAGGCTGTGTAAGTTCCATCAGGGAGGCATAGGGCTGCACAAATAAAGTGATTTAACTCCTAAAAATGCTTTGGTAACTATAATATCCCTTTAAGCTTTCAGGGTTAGTGGCAGCTAGTAATATGTAGCAACAGGAAACCATTTGCAAAGTGCTAGTTAGTGGCTACCTTAAAGAATAGAAGCTGTTAGCCACTACTTAGAAGCTGAATTTAAGTAACAGCACAAGGTAACTCTCTGTTGATAATGGTGAAATTAACTACTTGCCAAAAGTATCGACATGCATTTTATTTTACTAACGAGTAGTGGATGGCTGATAAAAAGTAGAGACATTGGAAATTAGCCCTCAGTCTTATTGAATGCAGTCTGGTTGAGTACAGTTGTACATTTGTATTGATTTTTTTAAATTTTTTTATTCTGTGGTCCTATGGACCCATACCTGCATAGTTTTAATTTAATATATGGTGAATGGTTACATTAAGGATTTATACGGCAGTGATATCATGCTGTTTCTGGATGTAAATTGTCACTGTTTTTTCTGGCATTGGGCAAACTTAATATTTGTGTTTGTGGAAACATTCACTGCAAATTGTGAGTTACACTCAGAAGACACGAGTCATGTTATTACATACCACATAATCATTTATTTCTGAGATCTGAATGAAACCCATTTTATGAGATTAATATGTTTTTAAAATATGAACAAAATTAAACCCATTGCAACTGTAACTTATTGTTGTACATTTTACAGAAATTGCTGCTATCAAATACTTATTTGACTTGTGTGTGCGCATATAATGACGAGCCTTTATCCAGGATACTGTGCATGATTTAGACAAATGGGAGGAAAATATATCAAAAGCCAATAAATGGCCGCATTTATCCATTTACTAATTAGTATGCTAATTCAGTTTAAATTTCCTATGAGTTGGCAACTTAGCAATGCATTCATGTAAAAGGAATTTTTTTTTGCCTTGTATAGTTCATGCCATAACAAATAAGAAGCAGCAAGCATACGATTAGAGAATTCCTTTGCAACAGGAAAAGCACCACGGAGGCTTCTGGACTCGTACCAAAGCTAAATAAAAGTGTTCTCAGTAACATAAAAATAGAATAGGCTCTCATTCCAAATAAGAGTGAACAGTTTGTAACCCCTCCTTCATCCAAAATGGGTACCATACACTGCTCAATACAGCAAAATATCTAGGACAGTGGTTCCCAAACTTTTTTAGGTTCAAGGTGCCCTTAATATTTAAGTATTTTTCCAAGGCACCCAAAGTCAAAATTTCTAGGTTGTATATCTGTACAGCGCTGCGGCATTTGCTGGCGCTATAGTTTGATGTACAGTGTTGGTGTTTGAAGGGATACTTGCATACATTTATTGTATTTTAATACAGGGGTGTGTTTGTATGTGATGTTTGTGTTTGATTGCAGGGGTGTGTCTGAATGTAATGTTCACTTTTAAATGTGGATGTACATTTGTGTGAAGTATTTGTGTTTGAGTGAAGGGGTGTGTGTATATATATATATATATATATATATATATATATATCTTTTTTTGTTTTGTAAATCTTTCTTTTATTAAACGCATATAAAATGGGGTACAGAAGGAAAAGTATGGGAAACGTACGAATTGTTTACATCATGGGATTAATACAGCGGTAGCGTTAGTGCAGTACATTTCCAAGATAATGATGCCTCATTTTTTAAAGTTCGTTGTTTAACAAAAGCGAAACCACCATAAATAGGTGTTATTAGGCAAACTTATGATACATGTATAACTGTAACGTAGATTTGTCAAAGTATTATGTAAGCTATTCTCATAGCCACACAGTTAGTGTTAAAGTAATATATTAGTTATTTAGTCAGGCTAGCGTGTCTAGACTACATATTGACGGTGCATAGCTGAGGCACATAGACATTTAACCATAGTGTGCTAGGCTCTTGTGTCCAAGCAGGTAGTAACCATATATATGATCATGAGACTATTCAAGCAGGTGGCAGCGGACTAAAGAGATGCTAGGCTGACATGACTAGAGTTATACTGGCTTGATAAACAGTGAGTCCTACATGCAGTGAGAACAACAATACATGCGGATTCAAGACTCAAGTAACTAGCAAAACCTGAGTAAACGTAGCTAACATTCTTAGGTTATACTATTGAAGTGAAGTCAAGGTTAGAATAAGACTTAGAGTGTTAGTAAAGGAGTAATACTCATAAGAAAACATGGTTATGTCTGTAGCTTGGTTTAGAAGCAGTGCAGGTGAGCCACCCGATGTTCTATCAGGCATTTGTGAGCACAAAGGTTAAGAATATTTGGAGCATATTTATGTTGCTGCCGTGAGGTGTACCTGCATAATACAAAGGTCTTAGAGTGTGCACCGGACTGATGACTAAACTTTGTCTGGGCAGTGATGAAACCTCTTTCGCTGTATGTAGCCTAGACAGTTAATGAGTGGCAAAGGAGGAGTCTTAAGGAACTGTGTCACCAGTGATCTCTGCTGGTATACCCCCGCGGCTCACATGTAATAGGAATATTTCCCTCTTTATAGTGAGGTTGGTTAAACATACTAGGCTAAGACATTATATACAGGTTAGAGCAGACCAGGCTACTGTAGATTGCAGGACTTGCTTTGAAAACAGCCAGTTCATCATGTCACCGTCAGGCGGCAGCCAGCTGTAGACGCTTAGTTTTCCACCAATGCTCCACAGATAGGCAGGAATACATCAAGTCCGGGGGTTCGTGTATATCAGTGAGAAGTGTTTCATGAGGTAGTCTCCTGAGCCCCTCTAGTCACATCCCGGGAGGTCCTCATTTGGGAGCGTTGTTGCTCGGGACACAGGGTTAGTGAGACCACAGTCAACCAATAACTTTGCTGGGCAGGGCGGCATTTTAAGCTGGGATAGTCCACTGGGGGTTGGAGGGGCGCAGGCTGATAAAGACCGCCATCCAACCCCAGGTTGACGTGAAGGCCAGCACCTGTGATCCACAGACTTGGTGTCTCGAGGAAGCCAGGTCTTCCCTTTGTCGGGCGCCATGGGGAGCTTGGGTGGTTCGCCGCCGCCAGCAGCGTGGTCGGTGTCGTGGAGGCTTTTTCCTTGCGGCCTTCAGTCTGGGACCACCCCCTTTCCCCCATTTGACTTTTTGTGCCATCACCTCAGGGTCATAATGCTCCTGCTTGCTGCGGTCCTCCAGGTGCCTCCAGAACCTTTGGAAGAGCCTGTCAGGCATTCCAGGAAGTGATCCACCAGATTAGTGCCCTGGCTGTCATGCTGTATTTGCGTAGGCTTCTGCCACTCGAGTGCGGGCGCCATTTTGTGAGGCCTTCTCAGGTTACATGATGTGCCACGTGTCTGGAGCTTGTGGGGACCAGGATGACCCTGGCCGGTCTTTTTTTAATGCAGTGGTGTGTTTGTATGTAATATTTGTGTTAGAGTGCAGGAGTGTGCTTGTATGTTGTCCTCGTGTTTGCTTACACATACATACATACTTACACAGATATTCATGCACATTAACACAGAGATGCATATAACTACACAGACACACATACATACATGCACCCTGACACACACAAAGATTGATACATGCGCACACACACACACCATGACACAGATACAGACTGACATAAAAACACACACCCTGAGACACAGATGGGCGCACACAGACATATATATATATATATACACACACACACACAGATGCACACCCTGACACACTCATACACACACTCACACAAGTAATTCTTTTTTTTTTAATCTCCAGCCACCCTCCTGTTAGCTTACCTTGCGTGCCAGGAGGGTGGCTTGGAGTCCTGCTACTGTGGGAGTGAGGGGTCTGGAGCTCTTCATGCTCCTCTCCCTCCCATGTTGTCTCTTTGCAGGATGCTGGGAGGAAGTGATAGGCTGTCACTTCTTCCCAGCCGGCCGACATTACAGGTGCCCGGTCGCAGTCTTAAGGGACCGCAGCACTCGACTGGGTTCCTGTTGAGCAGTAAAGTTTTCCCGGTGCTATAATCATAGCATCAGGGAAATATTCTGCAGCACTCGTGTGCACGTTGCGGTGACTAGTGAAACCATTTTAAAACAGCAGGCGGGAGACAACAGGACACTCCTGACACCATAACCACTACTGTGCACTATAACGGTTAGATTAATTTGCCAAACTGACAAAACAGTGGAGCTCATATCCCTGTCTTCAATCCATGTCAGTCAGACAGCAAGGAAGTTCAGGTTCTGGCTTTTATACCAATTCATCCCAATGAGTTGGTATGTCACTGCTGATGTGGTAGGACCTGCAGGCGTTTCTCCCTTAAAGCAAGCACTTGCAAATGTTAACATAGTTTTTGTCATGACACGGCTATAATGTGCACCCCCAGCGCCAATCATCACAGAGACAAGGACCGTAATATACTAGATTGCCTACTTACAACCAGATGAGGATGATGATGGGCTCTAGCTGCAGTCTGGCTCCACTGGTCTGGTGCAGAACAAAAATCAATATTCTGGGAGAACGGGAAGCAGCTCCATTTTTTGGGGGTCCTTTACACAGCTCAAGGTCTGGGTCCCAGGGTCCACCTTCATGTTCCACCAATAAGTTTGTTCGCAGGGGGTGGAGTGTGTAAGGGATGTCCTGATATGTGTGTAAGGAATGCATTGTGTGAAATTGTGTGTGTATGTGTAAGGGCTGCAAGGGCCTGATTTTTTTCCCAGTCCGGCCCTGTATGTATGTATGTATATATATATATATATATATATATATATATATATATATATATATATATATATATATATATATATATATATATGTATATGTATATGTTAAGCTCACCTTGTACAGAGCATAAGGTACCCAGCTCTGAGGTAGAAAAGCCTCACGCTCCCACACATTTCACATAAACACACCCCTGTATTGCCACACCTTTTATTCCAGAAGTTTGGTCCTTAAGGGGTTAAAGGAACACTATATGGTCAGGAACACAAACATGTTAAAACCACTATCCAGCCCCCTTGGCCTCCCTAAAGATAGTAAAATCTTACTTGTATTCAGGTCTGAAGCTGCTGCCTCTGCATGTGAACTTCCTCTGACCTCATCAGAAGTGGTGGATTGATCCAATCACAATGCTTCCCCATAGGTTTGGCTGAGACTGATAAGGAGGCAGATCAGGGGCAGAGCCAGCACAATTCAAACATAGCCCTGGCCAATCAGCATCTCTTCATAGAAATGGTTGAATCAATGAATCTCTATGAGGAAAGTTCAGTGTCTGCATGTGGAGACACTGAATGTTTGGATGTATTTTAGGCAGCCATGACCCAGGAAGGATCTCTAACAGCCATCTGAGGAGTGGCCAGTGAAGTTATCACTAGGCTGTAATATAAACACTGCATTTTCTCTGAAAAGACAGTGTTTACAGCAAAAAGCCTGAAGGTAATGATTCTACACACCAGAACAAATGCAATAAACTGTAGTTGTTCTGCTGATAATAGTGTCCCTTTAACATCAATAGGTTTATAGAACCAATATTCAACCAATATTCAAAATGTTTACTATTATTTTGACACTTACAGATCAATAACACAATAACTATATGATCAGCAAGTAATCAGTGATCTAAACAAAACTATGCATTTTAATCCGTAAACCCAAAAAATTTTTCAAAAAAATAACAGGTTAAAATAACCATGTGAAACTGTTTGATGATCCGAAAGATTCTGTTGTATTTTCACACAGCCTTTGTACCTTAATGCAATCTATGATAACTGTTTAAACAGCTTAACAAACATCCATATTTTCTTATCTTCAACTAACTTTGCAGATCTGTGTTTTGCAAAAAAAAATTCTTTTAAAAAATCCCTGAAATAATAGTCATCATTCTTTTCCTTCAATGGCTTTACACACCTCCTGAGTTACATGGTAATAAAGGTTGGGGGAATAAAAGATACCAATTCAACATTTCACACTCTTGGTTAAACACAACAGCTGTTGTGGAAAAAATCCCAGACAATTTCAATACTATTTCTCTCAATGGGCATCCACCATGAGGCTGAGAGCATCAGTGGCCAAACCTTACTTATATTGCAGTGCAGAGAAACTGGGGGCAGTGTGTCATCCCCCACTTCCGGGTTAAACAGTTACAAAATAGTGTCACCCCGAACAGTAACAAAGCACACAGAAATTCCTGCTCCCATAACAACTTAAATAATTTTATTGTTTTGGGAGTGGGAGCATCCCTTTAATAAATTGCAACCTTTGACAAATCAGTTGGGAAAATGTGTTACATTTGGTAATAGTATTGCAGTAACCTAAGCGTGCCATAGAAAAAAAACAATTTACCCCACCATCATCATTTATTTATTTTTTAAATGATTTCATCATTGCTAATAAAGATTTCATTTGCCAATTCACAAACACCCCTAGACGGCCAGGCGTGTCCAAAAGGTAGATCTCCAGATGTGCCATTCTAAAAGCATCATGGGAGTTGTAGTTCTACAAGATCTGTGGATCTACCTTTTGGGCACACCTACTCTAGACAATTGGGTTAGAGGGAGGGAGAGAATGTAACTAAAGCCGACATGTCACCCTTACGGCATGTTCAGTTGGTCTAATCTCTGCTCTTCCGGTAACCTGATCTGCTGGCAACAAGTGGTGCTAGGATTCTGTTTCCTGCCTACTGCTGATCGTTTATCTGCTCAGCTTGCTGAATTATGTCTCAGCATTTGCACGGTTACAGATATAGACAGCACATCCACATATTCTACTTCCTTGACCTCATTGCAGCACTGACAGATGTAGAAGTATATATACCCTTGCTTTTCCCTACACTGATCAAGCATCCTACAGGGGTTTAAAGTTTTTGTTTCAGATACAATTTTAAACATAAAAACATAGAACGTGACGGCAGATAAGAACCATTTGGCCCATCTAGTCTGCCCAAACATATTTAAATGTTTCTATCATATCCCCCTGTCTCGTCTTTCCTCCAAGCTATACATGTTTCAGCATTGTTTCAACATTCTTTTCTGTTTTGATACATTTGAGAAAAATTCAGTGTTATTTTACTATATTATTTTATTATAAATGGGAGCTATAAATTAAACCTTCCTTGGTGTTTGTTTCAGTGGTTTGGCACACTGAACATAGCTAGTTCGAGTTTATTAATAGAAAGGTAGTAAGAGAACTGATGTGTTTGCCATTCTGCATCAGTGAGAATTATCACTGAACTGTGACCTTTCTCTTACCGGAAAGCATATTTGCCACAAACTGATTAGTGAAATATTTGTTCTCAGTTTCTAAGCTGCCGGCCTTTCCTGCCCACACATAGATGTTTTTGCCCACATGGCCAGTTTCAGGAAAAAGGTTTGTTAAACATTTCACTATAATGCACAGTGTTTTAACCGTTTTTTCAGGTGCTGAAATAATTTACTTTTCATTATTTTAACTAATTTTATTTGTAAGCGTTTAAGAGTTTTTCTATTAAAACAGAAGGCCTAGGTAGAACAAAATGTTTCTAAGTGAAATGCTATAGTTATTAGTTCCTACCAAAGCACAGAAAATAAAATTTACCTTGCATAGTTTTTTAATTATTTAAAAAGTGAATAAAAATAATGGGGAAAAAAGTCATGATGACAGTTTATTGAGAAAATATGGCAAGAGTCTAAGGCACTTCAAACACTTAAACATACAACTCGAGAAGAAAAGTGACAGGGTACTATTATATAAATATGCATAGACGTCAACATCTTGTTAGGCTTGCTAGCAGAGAGTGAATACAGTAACTGTGAGGCAAGCTGTCAGATTTTAAAAAAATACACAGAACTACATGTATTTAAAAAATATAGGTACAGTACATGCACCTTCTCTTACGGATTAAAAAATATATGCAGAAACAATGAATTACTTAACATTTGTAGATATTATAGACTCCAATATAAAAGTTATATATATTACATCCAGTCCTGAAGACAGTACTTATTTTTTTAGTCCAATCAGATCTACTGAGGCTCCTTTTTTACACTTTACATTTAAAAAGACATAGCTGTCAGGGTGGCTCAATCACCGAACACGGGTGCATACAAATGAGGAGGGTGGGAGGCATAAGTGTTTCAACTTGTGATCTTCCAGTTGGAGATGGTTAATAAGTTTGACTGTCACAGCTAAGTAGCAGGGGGCCCTCATTGTATTACATAGAAGCAGAAATGAGCAATACTTCGGAATGCCAGGTGTAGAGCAGGGGTGATAAACAGTTTAATACATATAAATAGTGATATTAAGCTTAAGATAATGCAACAGCCACTATGGCACTTTGTCTTCAGATGTGTCAAGGCAAATACATTTTGATAGCTAAAGTTCCAGGATTTTTTAAGAATGCCTTTCACACACAATCAACATGCTTGTTAAGTATCCATGATACGGCCGATGTGCAGAAGCACAGTCACGACATTACAGAGAGAGTTCCAGTTTAAACTTGCAAGATTTAGTCATATATACACACACATATTGCTTCAGTCTGCTGGTGCGTTTAGGCACAAGACATGTACATTCAGTATCTGTCGCTGGAAACAGTAACAGTTAGCAGCAGCTTGAAGATGGCAAAAATGTTTGTCTTTTATAAAAAATATTCTTATATTAAATGTTCAGTCATGTCTCCACCACAATCAATTATCATATGGGGTTCGCTGTGTAGGACTTGGTGGAAGTTTCCTCCCCATTCTAGGAGTACCCTGCAAAAAAAAACCAAACAAAAACAATTACAAATGTGCAATATAATGTATAATTATTCAGCCGGGGAACACAAAAACGTATAACTGAAAAAAATATTAGGACATGCTTTATTATATTATAATTTAGGTAAATATGATTTTTATTGTTTGTTACGTGTTATAATTCCAATACGCATATATATGAAACAGTTAAGCAATCAGACAATGAGACTCACAGGTCTCTGAGCAAACTGTGGCTGTTGGTACATTAAGGCTCTTTATGTAGGACTCGCAGGTCCTTCAGGTCATTTTACGCCATGTTTAGATCTGGTTTATAACTTCTCATTAGGGTTATATTATCTGTCTGCAGGTGTTTGGTGTTTTTGTGCAGGGTGTGGTGCTCCTATTATGTTATGTGATTGTGGTGGTCATCCGGGTGTATTGTGTTTTCCGTAACGGCCCTTTTCTAGAGTGAGTGAGCTTCACTCATGTGTTAGTCTCCAATGTGGTCCATTGCTGTCATCGTTTTGATGTTGCCTGAGGTGGACACATAGGTTCATTATCATACATCATTTCACTTTTGTCATTTATTCCACTTACCATATTGAGAGATAGGGTAAACCGTTATTAGCATGTTGTCGTTCCTCGTGGGGTTTACGGCTCAGCCTTGTTGTGTGTGTGCGTTTGTTAGCTGTTTCTACTTCAAGCTTGTGTTTGGTATTATCCAGAGGTCTAATCGAGCTTGTTCATGTGTGCGTTATGTATGTGTGAGAGAGTGTGTGCATGAAGTGTTTAGTTTATTCGTTCTCCTAGTGTCTCGTTCTGTTCGCGTGTCGTGGGGTGTATTCTTATCATTGAGCGTGTGTGTCACTTTTGGGGGGGGGGAGGACAGTCACAGTATGGGAAGTTGTCTTGTGTGTATTGGTTGGGTGTGGGTATGTTTGAAGTTGTGTTTATTTATTAGATTTCCGAGCTTCGTGTCCCATTCCTTATGTTTGCAAGGGTGTCCATTCTCGTCTGCTGTCCCCTAGTTCAGTGTTTATCCTGGAGGTGGGTGTCTTCCCCTCTGTCAGCGTCCATCCTTGCCTTACTATGAATTTGTGTGGGGGGTCAAGGGTGTATTTTATATTATGGCAGTATGAGGATGTTGGTGAGAAGTGTATGTGTAGGAAGTTGGGTGAGAAAGTAGGGTGGGGCGGGAAGGGGTGTGCGGGGGAGTTGGATGCTCTCCCTCAGTCCCGGACCCCGCCAGCCGCACCATCGAGCCCCGATTATATTCTAATTTAATGCGTAAAATCAGCCTTTTAGTTAAAAGATATCTTTGGATCCCACTTTCCCATCCATCTTATTTTTCTAAAAAAAATAAAATGTGTTCTGCAGAAACAAAATTTTTTTTTGTTTAATCAGTTTTAATTAAAAAAAAGATAAGTAAAAAGTGCAGTCACCATGCTTTTCTAATATGATAAATCTGAGCTTTAAGGAATACTCTATAATCTCTAAATCTCACTGTAATCATTTTATTGTTAAATATGCTTCTGGGTATTTCTCCCCAAGGTATTTTTTTTACTGACCAGGTGCCTGGCCCTTCTATTTGGGTAATGCTGAAAATAAGCCCACCCCTAGGGATAACAAGCTCACATTGCTGTCCAGGGATGGAAGGCTTTGGGCAGCAGGGAGAGTCATGGCTTTGGTCAAACTGCTCAGTAACAGTTTGACAGAAATGGTTATAAAGCAGGCATTCCCATAAAGTAGATGCCCAGATGTTTTAAAACTACAGCTTTCACGAGGCTTTGTCATTCTGAATGCATGCAAAGCATCATGGGAGTTGTAGTTCTACAACATTTGGGCACCCCTGTAATAGAGTTTCTGTACAAATTACAGATAAGATGGTTACATATTGCGGTGTTAATATTAATTGTAAGAACTTCGTTAATAAAACACTTTATAATATACAGAACAAATAGATAGTTATTTAAGGGTATGCTTTGTACTTACTGGTGATTGGGCTTTAGAAAAATTGACATGTGCATAGAGGAGAACAGCTATATCTTTGTGACCAGCATCTAAAGCAATAGACAGCGCTGAACTGCCATCCTAAAGAGAAAGAAAAGGCTAGGTTAGGCTAGCAAAATAAACTGACTGGAGAACCAGCTCATTTCGTATTATTGCTAGTATGAAGAACAAATTACACTTGAACAGCATTTAAATTGCGCATACCAGAAATATGGGTTCTATATATTGTGCTAGAAAATCTGGAAGAGAATATAATGAGCAGAAGAATAGAAGCATTTTAATAGGTTCCTGCAAATATCTTCATGCCCCCTCGCTTGCAAATTAAATGCTACAACAGACAATATATTATTAAACATGTGATTGCACTACTATTAGTGCATATGCATCATTTTTATCCTTAAATCATCTACTATAAACCATAACAATGAAAGGACCCTTTAAGTGCATTTGTTGTTAAATAAAGACATTGACCAGTAGAGTATATACTGAGCAGAATGCAGCCCTGTGTGCAAAGCAGCAAGAGCCTTCCTCATTCCCAGGACTCTACAGTACTGTGGGAGAAAAACACTCAGAGGGTAGGGTAGCCAGAATTACACATTTTCCTAGAGACACAACTTCATCACGTTATAAGGAAGTGAATAAAACATGCTAACTTTACAGGAAAAAAAAAAAAAAAAACACAAATACAAAAAACATTTTATAGATATGACCAAATTCGTATTTATATGCTACAGGAAAGAAATTGACGCTTTACTCAACATTGGATTCTTTTGGAGCTGCCTTAAATAACTGAAACCGCTCCCTCCCCGCATCAATAAATTGTACGCACTACAGCTCCTTTTCCCAAATGAAATGGTGGTCTAGATTGTTCATTTGTTAATTAAAACAAACCAAAGACAATAGGTAAACATCTAATGCAATTCTAAATTTTAAGAAAATTAGATCTTGTCAAGACAATTGGGTATTTTGTGTTAAAACTTACATTGTCCTCCAAGGCAGCATTGCATGCAGGCTGGCCCAGTAACAGCTTGACTATTTCCACATGTCCATGCTCACTTGCACACATTAATGCTGTTGATCCTTCATCATCCTGGATATTGACATCTGCACCACACACCAGAAGAACCCTTACCATATCTATCCTTCCATGGCTCACTGCAAGCATCAGAGCCGTCTGACCTGCCTGGAAGCACAATACGATCACACATGAAAAGCAAGTCATTCTTACATCAAATCAAACCTTGTGCAAAACATTAAAGAAACACTTCAGACTGCACATGCCCCCTTATTTATAATGGATTACTTTTAGGAAAAAAAACGTTCCCTTTTAAAGTGCTTGGATTTGATGGCAATCAGCTACTGAGGGGACATTCTTGCATCATCAGCAGGTAAGAGGCAGATATTTTTACAGTGCTTATAAATTCTATGTGAGATATTTACAATGTCCCATGGTACATTTTATAATTATTCATTGTGCACTGGTGCTTGCAGAAACAAGGTAAAATGGAATATTCCAGGAGCCTATTAAAGGTACATTTCACACACAATAACTATCACAACATGATTCTTCACTGTAAGTAGTCAAACCATTTGGGAACATTTTGATTGCTCACCTGGGGTCCACCAGGCACAGTTCCCCACCTCGCCCCACCCACCACAGGTAAGTGCAGTGCAGGGCCTAGCTCAGGCAGCGTACTACTAGCTAGACGGCAGGTTAACAGCAACTGGCAGACCCAGGTAACAAGTCAAACTACTATAAAATTGCTTGATTTCTTACATTAGGAGCATGCCAGAGCATTCCTGGAACTGTAACCACTACAACTCTCTAATGTCCTTTGCACCTGACAGCATAAAAAAACATCAAGAGAAGAGGTGAATTGAAACAATGTTTCACTCTCTCCTCTTTGTTTGCAATGGTTTCCCATGCTTTGCTCTGTCTGAGCTGGATAATGATGTAATTTGCTAAAGCTTTACATAAATCTTAAACTGAAAATGGGGTAGAAAACAAAAAACAACATTTTTTTAACACAAATATTAGGTTATTTCAATATTTTATTCGGAGAGGTGATAGTTTCCCTTTAAAGCAAACCACCTTAGTGCAAAGTGAAGGTCAGAAAAGGTACGCTGAGTACTCACAGACAAGAAAAAAACTTACTCCATAAAGTAAAGTAATTTTTGTTTGTTCAGAAATATGGCTCTTACTTTTTTTCCCCGCCCAAAATTATAAATTCAAATATGGTCAAATATTTCTTGTGGATACCAAGTAAATAGATATTTAATGGCTGCAAAGAATAGGTGATAGATCACAAACTAATATAAATGAAAGCCTAAACATATTTGTACAGACCTGACTGGCTTTGGCATTTACATCCCCAGAACCAAACAGCTCTTCCACTACCCTTATGTCCTTGGGTGCTTCCACAGCTGCCAGAGCAGCGAGCATGATGGGAGTATAGCCAGCTTTGTTCTGGTGGTTTACATTGCACACATCTGCAATGAAACAATGCATTAGAGTGTGGCATGAGTCACTGGCAAAGAAAATTAATAAAACAGGCAACAATTGTTCAAATAAACGCATGAGTGCTTGTCAGGACCATACGTCTGTCATACAAATGATCTCACAATGCCTTTTTTGCCATTTTTACACTGTTAATTGTTTAGATTTTGCAGCAGTAACCCAGGACAATGTTCTTATGACATGAATTGTACTAAACAACGCAAACCTTTTTCTCATTCATTGCTTGCAGAAATTTCTACTGCATAATTGATCTGTTTTGTCTGGTATATGTGGCAATTATACTATTTTATCTTTATAGCAAGATATAAGCACAAAGCCAAAAAACACTTTCATACACGGCCTGCCAATAGCTACAAAACTGTTGCCCAAGTAAGGAGAAATTAGCTACAGGGTACAGCAGAGAATATTTTTAGATGGAGAATTTTAAAGAGACACTATAGTCGCCAGAACAACTACAGCTTAATGTAGTCGCTCTGGTGTCTACAGCTTGTCCCTGCAGGTATTTTAATGTAAACACTGCCTTTTTAAAATGAAGTGGGCAAGGGACGTAAATAGTTATTTTATTACTATTGTGTCAGGAATACATTTTTGTGTTCCAGACAGTATAGTGTTCCTTTAAAATAGAATGAATATCACATTTATTTAATGCAGGGTACGTGCTTCCCATGAAGTAATTAATTTGTTCTATGGAAAGTTAGTGAATCACAACTCACATCAAACCCCTAGGATGCCATGAAGAGGGGATACCATATATGTTGCGGGCAGTGTTGCAAATACATGAACAGCAAAGGATGAAGGTGCTAATAGGCAAGCGAAATAGGGTCAAATGTCTTATTAGCTGAAGTGCAACAAATGCAAATACAATATTCTTAGGCCATCTTTTATTTTGTATAAGTCTACCAAATGCTATAGATACTCCTGTTCCACTGGACATCTATAAGCAGTTGGTATTAATAGAGAGGATGGAGACATAAACACTCTAGCCCAGCAGTCCCATTTAACAAATCAATGTAATAATGGCATTCTTGCAAGTAAATCAATCCCTCACCTGCATCCAGCAGCAATTTCACAATCTCAAAGTTGGAGTGTGACACACTATAATGAAGGGCTGTGTTCCCATTGCCATCGGCCATGTTGATGATGTACCTCAAGACTGCAGGGGAGAGCTCTGTAAAAGCACCAATGTAATCTTCAACCATTGCTGGGACAGCAGACTTCTGACTGGACACCCGGAACCACTCGTTTTGTATGGTGTTTAAACAAAGCCTCTGTCAACAAACAGGGCAATTTGCAAAGTTACTCTTTCACATGGACAAATAATTATGAATATTAACTACCAAGGACAAGCACACAATAACAACTGCAGCTGCTAAAGATTACAGCTCTAAAAATGCCTTGCTTCAACTGAAAATATAAGTCCCATAAAATACAGAAAGTGCTTCGAGGGGACAATACATTAACGTGAAATAAGATTTTGCAGCTGTCAAAGGAACACTCAAAGCACCACAACCTCTACAGTTTTCTGACATGTGACATGATATAGACACCAGAACCACTAGATTAAGTTATAGTGGTTCTGGTGACTGTAGATTCCCTTCATGTATGCACACTGTTCCTGTGATTTGAACCAGTAGTCGAGGAAAGTGGAAGGGAGTCTCCATGCCATGCACTACTGGTTGTAAAAGGAGATGCAATTTATGGAGGAAGCATGTGTATATGGTAAATATTGCACATCCACCACGGATGGTTTGAATGGCAGAGAAGAAAAGTGTGCATGCTTTGCTACTCATTTTGCCATATATTCTATGGCCAAATTATATTGAGTGCATGAACAAGTTATATACTTACTGCAATACCTTTAACCAAATATATATACCAAAATTCACAATTGCTTTCAGCAGCAGTGGTACTAAAATCATTGAAAAGAAAGGGCTTTGAAAATGGCGTTGAACAGAAACTTTATACAATTTGTGTATTGGCAATTGTAGTTCACATGTAAAAAGGCCAAGTAAAACATTTTTCATTTTCTCTGAAACAAAACAAAAATGTTTTCTAAAGTGTGTCTGAGGCTGTTCCCAAAATTGACAATTGTTGTGCCAATGTGTAGAGGCCACTGAAAAGAAGCGGATCCACTTATTTTATACAAAACGTGACCTCAGTTATGGTCTGTACAATGAAAACATTGCACTTACAAGTGCTCCTTCCAAAGTAACCTCAAATTAGATTTAAATGTAGTGTTTGAAAAGCACTTACCACATCCTTGGTTGCCAACGCCCTTGGGTCATCCACTGCATCCTTCAGAAGATTGCAAGCCGATAACATCTTTTCACTTAACTCATATCTGTGTAGGACATACACTAATTAAACAAATGTGTTCATTTTAAAGCTGCAGTAATGAACACTTCACTGCTACAAGAGGATTCCTTTAGGCTACATATGAGAATGCGTAGTAATTTAACTGAAAATCAAAGGGACTCTCTATAAGCACCCGGACAACTTCATTTCACTGAAGCAGTCTGCCTGCCATGTACCTCTAGTTTAACCTTGTAAGTGAAAACATTGGCATTCTGCATGAAAGGCAATGTTTACATTGCAGATATTCAATGCTTCTCGTGGTTGTCACTCTGACAGTGACTAGAGGTACTTCTGACTAAATAGCGTAATAGAGTAAAACTCGGTTTTTACAATCAGATAGTCTCATAAAGAACATCTGATTGGTATAGTGAAGCGTTTTGCTGTGCCTGCGCACTTGTCTCTCAGTACTTTCCTACTGGAAGGCATTAGATTGGCTGAGATACTCTATCTCAGGCAAAGAGGCGAAGCTTCCCCACAGACACCTGCATGGAGAGGGCTGAAAGGAAAGTAAAACTCACATTTTAAACCCTCACACGGTGTAGGGAATGTTAATACAGTAAAATAAAAACTATAGCATTAGGAATACATGTTTCTATTTCTAATGTTCCTTTATGTTTTATCAACATGAAAAGAAGACAGGTTTATGGTTCTTGATGGAGATCATACTAGTGATAATAGATGTGCTATTACAGGCTGTTAGCATATCATGTACGTATAGAGTAGAGAAGACGAAGAAAAAAAAAAAGGAGGGAGTGATGCATAAAATACATCACCAATGCAGGGTCCTGCATACAAGACTTGAATGACGTACTCCATCATACAAAATAAAATAGTCCTTTACTCAGAAACACGATAATATTTGGAAATAATGTGCGGGAGGGGTGTACAAAGCAGGGTGAAGCCAATGTGTTTCGTACAAGTCCTGTATGCAGGACCCATCACTGGTGATGCATTGTATGTCTAGGGGGAGGAGAACCCACCTGTTTGCACTCTCATATGGTAGGACCTTTGTTATTTTAGAATTTATAACACTTTGCCACTGCACTATTCAATTTTGGAGAATGATGCACGATTGACTCATTCAGAATGAGACAATTACGACAAGGGGTGCATATCACTTTAACAGAAAACTGTTGAATTTTCTATATTCAGGTTATTGTAATATGTGCAGTGCCATTTTACATCTAATATACTTTTTCTGTTTATTAATATTTTAGAGTTTCACTTCTGCTGAAAGAATTAGTGTTAATTATGACAGCAAAAATTTATTTAGTTTTAGTCTGTCTTTAGACTAAAAATGTTTTTTGTCATAATCACTTTATATTTATTTATAGTATTGTTTTTGTTACTTAATACTTGGTTTTGATGAAAACTACTATGAAAATATCTCATCAGTGAAATTAACACTGGTATTTACCTTGTATAACATATATTTAGGGTACCATTTGGTTTTGTTAATGGTCTGTGAAATCTGTTCTTAAAGCACTTTGCTGACAAGTACACAAAAAGCTTTATTCATTTTAACCTTAAATGAACCAAATCCAGTTATTGCCAAGATGTTCCCACAGTAGGTAATTGGATAAAAAGGATTTAACATGGTTTGTGTTTTAGAGTCCTCCTGCCTTGTCAAGAAAATCTAAAAAGACAATGTGTTCCTTGACTTAGTTTGATTGAGTATGGGAACAAGGGGAGGAAATCACTGTATCACTTCTTGCATTACATACACCGATCAGCCAACATTAAAACAACCTGCCTAAAATAACTCATCTCCTTGAGGTCATGCAAGAGATAATCTAGGATAATTTGCATAATGTTATACACATTTTTGCAGAATGTGTCAGTCATGACCACCTGCACTTTAACTACACACCTTGTCTCCATTTTGGAAGGATGTGCTTAAAAACCTAAAAAGGAAAGGTTTGGTAAAATAGGGGTTGCTATAAACACCTATATCATCTTTAAAGGCAAAGTAACTTTTAAAGCCTGGCTTGTAAATTAATGCCACAGAGGGCATTAGTGAAAGCTGTGCAGTGGGTGAAAGCTGTGCAGTTAATGAAGCGGATGTCAGTAAACCATCTAATAACACAGATGGGCAGCTGGTACCAGCATGGGATGTCATATTCTATGACCTGGTGTCTATCTAATATACGGCTGCCAGACAGGCTAGGAAAAGCAGGAAGGGAGGCTATGCTGCCTGATGCATAGCAATCCAGCTTCCCCACAGCAAGGATCTTCTATTCCTCCTCTCTATGAAAGATAAGGAGAGGGGAGGAGAATATTATTACTAGGTATGAATGCCTCTGTATATATATATGCGTGACTGTGTGAGAGTATGTGTGTGCACACTTGAGCAGATGTGTGTGAGCTTATGTGTGTGCATCTGAGTAACAGGAGGTGGTGTGTGCATGCATTTGTGCAAGACGATGTCTTTAAGAGTGTACTTCTTGTTGTGTATATGTGTGCGAGGATGTGCCTCACCATGTGTGATGGAGGGGTGAGTCATGGTGTGTTCTTGTGAGACTCACTGTGTGTTTGGGTTTATGGCGTTATCTATGTCAGGTGTATGAACATCTGTGTGTGTGTATAGGTTAGCAGTGGGGTGACTGGAGACGGGTCCTTTAAGGCCAAATTTGACTAATTTGGGAAACAAAACATCAGTTTATATTGCAGCCACAAATCAGTGTGCCAATTTAGCATACTGACAAAACCAGAAAACCACACAAGCCATACCTTTCTCTAATTTCTACTTTTTCTGGTTCTTTCTCTTCTACATCCTTCTGATTTTTTTCTTCCTCCCCTGTGAAATCTTTTTGCCCACTTGCAATGCCGCGATAAATCTCGGCAGAATCCTCATTAAAGACTTCCTCTTCTTCACCTTCATCATCTGACTCAGTTGATGAGCTTTCATCAGAACTTGACTCATCACTAGATGTAGTTTCATAACTGAAAAATTTGGTAAATGTTAAAGGGTTAAAAAACAAAACCAAAAAACAAAAAAACAGGTTAAATAGTCCTAGAGCAACAGGATATCATTTTAATACATTTGTAAGGACTATGCAGCTGGTTTTCTGAGTAGTGGCATATTTAACTGGTACCTCTGCTGTGAAATAAGGTTAGTGCTGTGCCCAGCACACAGGAACTCCCCTCTGATACTAAAATGCATTCACTGTCATCAAAATTAGATTTTCTATTCATACCCATGATATTTACAATAAGCAGCTATTTCAGATCAGTGGAATGGTCTTTAATAATGTCTTTATAGAATAGAGTGGCTCAAATGGCGGTAGTACGTCTTCCATGACTTATTTTACACCCTCTTATAGATTATAACATGAAAGAATCCTCAGATACACAGGATTCGGGAGTACGCTAAGCTACCATTCTGTATTGTAGATGCTTGTGAAGACTTCAAAAGAAAAACATCAAAACATGGAAATGAACTTTTCCCTGATTTGCTTGACTTGTGTTTCATAAAATACAGCAAACAGCCAAATGAATTAGCAAGAGGATCAGTTGTCAAGACATGTGCAGTGTCTACTGCTGGTCACATAATCTTTACAAGCATCCACTTGACCTCTTTCTTCCTGCCTGGTTGCTCAATGTGTATAATTTTAAACCATTGTAAATGGTTTCGTACCAGGTGCAGAAATTGGTAAATAGGAGCCCTGTCCCGAATACCCATGGAATGTTATCTGAACTGTATTTCTTAAAAGGACATTAAAACGTCAGAACCGTTATTGAAAACACAAACACAGATGAACAGTATTAACTCTATACTTTATTTTATGCATTTACTTCAGTCTTCTTTAAGAGTCTGTTCTTTCAGATATCTAGGTATGTTGCTAGACCCCAATCTATCCTTTGGCCTTCACATTGAAAAAATATCTTCAAAACTTTATCCATAACAAGGTTTTGTATACAGAAACAAATCCTGCCTAAGCACCACAGTAAGGAAACCGCAACAAACGCGAATGCCAATCATGGATTATGGGGATGTAGTGTATGCACCTGCATCACAAACCCACCTTAATAAGCTTAATACGTTATATAATTTGTTCTGACGCTTTGTAGTAGAATGTAATTACATGACCCACTATTGTGACATGTTAAAGGAGCTAAACTGGCAGTCGCTGAAATCCCGACGCACTCTTCATCTTTCCAGCCTTGTGCAAAAGAGCTTTTCTGGGATGCTCCCACCCTACCTGAGTAGAATGCTCTCCCCAGCGGTTTCCACTTCCTTTAACCTCCGATCCACTACTAGCACGATATTTAGTATACCGCAATACAAAAATAAAGTGGCTCGATCTTCCTTTTCCTACAGAGCACCTCAATTATGGAATAACCCCAGGGACACAGTCAAATCTTCATTCAATCTAAAATCTTTTAAGAGATCTATGGCAATATACCTCAGCACATAATGCACCTCTCATGGTTGACTACATTTATTACCTGGTATATAAATTTAATACATATGTATGTGTGTGTGTGTATATATATATATATATATATATATATATATATATATATATATATGTGTGTGGACCCAGGACATACTTGAAAATGAGAGAAATCTCAATGTATCCATCCTGGTAAAATATTTAATAAATAAATAAGAGGATTCAAAATAAGCTTTGTGATACCAAGGTTCCCAGCCATAATTAGTATACCTGCTGTCACAATAGTTAGTGGTCATCATGTATCTATCAATTGCTAGAACACAGGTGTATATACATACATGTGTATACACACAGAGTTATCAACAACCAGTGCAGAGGATCAACAAATCAGTTCAAACAAGTTTCTTACATTACTCAATGGATTTTAAAGCACATTATATAGAAAACATCACATACCCTCCATTTATACCAACAAACTGAAGATTTTTCTTGGTGTTTGAAGATTCTTTTTTCTCATCCTTTCTTTTCATGATGGACTTAAGCTTATTCTGGCTGCTAGTATTTACTAGAAACAAAAAAAGTAAATCAGAAAATACATCAAATGCTGGCCTAAACATTAAACTAGATGTCTTTTGAAAGTAGGCTACCATAAATATCCGAGGAATGGTCTTCTTCTTTGAGTCCAGCTCTAGTCATAGGATCGGCTGGCTGACCTGCTGAGATCGTCTCTGTAACTTGCACCATGTTAAGCATTTCCTGTTGTGTGACTTCAGATCTATGGTGGATATCGATCATTCTGGAAGAACTAGTAGTGTACTCACTGACTAACGGTACTTGTGTAAGGGAAACCTGATTCACTCCTGCAAGAAAGGGTGCTCTATTAGTTCTATTATCAATTAGAAACAAAATGCCAATTCCTTCTGCGGCACAGTGCAACGGTGAAAACAAGACATACTGTAGGAATTCTGTATTCAGAAAATGAATGGAGAAGTGGCTAATGTGACTAGAAATGGATAACAGTCCAGATAGTAGCCTATTCAAAAATATTGAGTAGCCAAGAGATGCTATACAGATTATTTACCTAGCAGACACTTCTAGAGAACAAATACAGAGAAAAATGAATTTATAGAGTGATTCTAAAGAAAGAGAAATAAAAGGTAGGATTCAAACAGGATAAATGTGTAGCAGTGTCTTATTCCACATGAATTTCCCCACATTGTATGGGATCCAATACCATCCCATAGTTCACATTATGTGGGTACTAATCTTCAGAAATTTAGATAAATAATAATTTGATATAATATACATTATTTGTTACTCCACATAAGTTGGCATTATTGGCAGGAAAAATACATCTCTGCACATGTGCTGATAAAATACAAAAACACATTATTGGTAATCAGACAAAAACAAATCTTAAAATGCTGCCATATTTCCAAACGTCTAAGGAGACAAAGCAAAGTGAATGTTCTAAATGAAGAATGATTCACTCACACACTAATTTGTGCCATGAATTCTTTAAACTTTGTTAATTTAACAGATGTGTTTTTCCTATGGAAACCTGCATTCAGTGTCTCAGAAGATGATCCTGTCAAAGCCATCATATTTTAGATTTTTTTTTACGCCTTTTTTTATATAATCAGGAAATTAAAGATCACTGACTCAGTTGCAAAAATGTGCCAAGACTGTAAAGTACTGCTGTACAGCCCTGATAAACGTGACAATTACAAAGCCAGGAAATTTGGGAAATTTGAGTTTTGAGTGACAACAGGGGATTGTTGGTGCACAGCACCACTTATCAACATCAAGTGAGGAAGTGTTAGGGGAGTTGGCAGGGTGTGAACTAATGAGAAAATAAAAGTCTGGTTTTCTCATGATGAATAGTTTATGTACAGCAGTGCAATTATCTCAGTGACCCATTCTTAAATAGTAAATCAAGTAGACACAAAGAAACAAGCAAATCACAGTTAGATTGCTGGTTCTCAGCTCTTGGTACATGTACTCAGAGGGTATGTACACCATGAGAAGGTGCTACGTGGAGGGGGTTCTGCACTCCCACTGCTTTTTAACATAGGTGCCAACAGTCCTGCATTTAATAGGACATTCCCTCTCTTTTCAAAACTGGGAACTCAGAGACTTGGCTAGGTTCCAAAAACACCAGGGGATTAAACTCAAAGCAAAGCTTGATGACGCACAGAGGTGGGACTGTGCCATCCTCTATAACTATGCACGGTGAGCTGCTGATGCTCTCCAAGATCACATTGAAAGTATAGCAAGAAACAAACAAACCCATGCTGTACAGCCAGGCATTCAATGTGATCCTACCACGCTACCCAACTTACAGAGGGCTGTGAAGCAAAGTTCTGTCCCTCAGCAAACCCTAGTGACATTCACCCTAAGGACACCACGCCTCTTCCTTTGTAGTCTTGTGGAGCACTATACTATACTCTATGGCTGCCAGGAGCCCCATCAGCAGTACAGCACGTTGGTGCTTTACTAGACACTGAGCTCTATGGAGGTATCCTCCACAGACAATGCCTGAATCCCACAGCCGACAAAAGTTGACAGAGGAACTCCTTTTGCTAACCTGGGGCTTTACCATAAGACAAAATAGTCCCTACTTTTTTTTTTTTTTAATTCTTTCTTTTTTGTAGTGCATGAAGAGAGAAAACATACAAGCTTGCAATGCCCCAACAGCCATGGCAAGCACAGTTACAATGACAGTGAAATGAACATGTGGCATTGTGGATTGACAGCACTTATTTTATATTTTAATGGTTGGTTCAGGCTAGGCACATATCTTATATAAAGAAAGAGAAAAACACTTCAAGAGTGGTAGGGGCTCAAAGAAAAATGAGACTCAGAACTGGTTTTAAATACAATATAAGGAATAATTAATACATATTATCACTAGAGAGTCAGCACTGAGCATTAATGATAAAATAGTCCATTAATCTATAATTGGATATATTGATATTGGTTCCAAAGTAGTGCCACCAAAAATTAAAAATACTTTATTATAATTCTATAAGAATGAAAGGGCACTGTAGATGGAATATCAAAATCCAGTATAATAAAAAATAATTGGAAAACGGAAACTAATATCTCTAGAGGGGAGGACCAAAACCTAAAATAGGCATATAATGGCTAGCCTCAGAACAATGAGGTAAAAGTAAATAGCCATAAAGGACAGGCAGTAAGAGTATAGCAAAAGGGATATATATAAATATATGTACACAATAAATCTGCCCTATTGCTCTTGAGTTGAACACCTTCAAGGGTGTTATATGATGGCTAGCCTCAGAACAATGGGTTTAAGAAAAATAGCCATAGAAGACAGATAGTCAGAGTATAGCAAAAAGAATATATATATATATATATATATATATATATGAACACAATAAGTCTGCCCTATTGCTCCTAAATAGAACACCTTCAAGGGTGTTATATGCTGTCCCTAATAATAGATAACCTGGCAAAAAAGAAAAGAGCCACAATAAAGAATACTTGACAGGGCAGCATATAGAAAGGAGGGATATAGGACATAAGATATATCTTCCCTGTAACTCCTAGAGCAAACACCTTCAAGGGTGTTCTATGCTGTCCCTAAAGGAGAAAGAGAGGATGAAAAAAGTATCTCTGCCTGTCCCCCCTCCAATTTAAATAGCTCAGTGCTGAAATAAAAGTTAAATAAAGTGATTAGCAAACTAGTGCCACCATTCGTGAGAAAAGTGAGAGCTAAATGAGAACCCGACGCGCATTTCGGTGCTTCGGTGGGGGGGCACCAAGCATGGTGAGCTGAGTCTTGTGACGCCTCAAGTCCAGAGATCGGCTGCCTCTCCCGCCTGCTGCGCCCCTTAGGACGTCGGAACAGCGTGGGATACCACCGTGGCTTCTGTCCTGACATTCAAGCATTCCGCTTGAAGGCCAGACCCTGCTTCAATAGTCCCTACTTTGTCTTATGGTATCTTTGGATTGTGTTGTAATTTAAGTGAAATTCTAGTGCAGTCTTAATCAGTATTTCATAAAGAATATAGCTTTATGAAATACTGAAGAGTGACAGATCCGCTTTAATTGGATGAGGCATTTTAACTCTCCAGTCATGAATCAAAATATAAAATAATGGGGCAAAAGTAAATCCTACTGTACATTTGAATGGATAATGTACATGCTTTATTTTATTCATAAAAAAGTGTTGTAGGAAGTGTTGCTTTGTAATTGTGTGGGTGATTATTCATGCTTTCCATGTAATTTGATAATTAGTGACACTGATATTGTTGGATGCTAGGCTGCATGATCCCACTACAAATCAACAGCACACACAATGGATTCACGGGTCACATTTGAAATGCAAGAAATGCAACTGCATTTTCAAATGGCAAAAACCTAACAGACATATCCAAGAACTCACAATAAATGAATGGAAGAATTAACACCATTCAAATCAATATGCTTCCTCTCTGTTACCCTGGACAGACTATATTTGCCATCCTTCTGTCATTAAAAATGCAATCGAAAGGTACTATGTCACCTTGACAAACTATACACCAAGTGGATTTTGATACATAAAGCAGACTACAACTCCCATCAGTCTTTGACAGCCACAAACACAAAACAGCTGGCAACAGTTGATAAGGGTTACAGCTGGCTAATACCTGGATTTCCAGGATTTTACTACACAAAGTGGATGGAATCACAATGCAGCACCTGCCAAATACTGCTCAATTATACTGACATGAGATAGTGATCCCCAGCTTTACATAGTTCATACATTAAATAAGACTACGTCATCTACATGAGGCTTCCATTAATTTAAGGTACATATACACATAATAAACTGTGATACATATGGAATGACACATGAAGAAACAATCAGGATTTGTTAGATGCCAGAGTCCTGCTTTACTATTTGTTTTGAAATCTGGTTCTGAGCTTTTGTTTTCATCTTAGAAATATTTCCACCCCCTCCGGTAAGCTTGTTTGCTACATTAACATGGATCAGTTTTTATCCCCCAACCGAAACACGATGAGGTAATCACTGCTTATACTCCAAACAACGGAGGCATTTTTTCAGGGTCACAAAAAGCCCCAAGCCTGTCAATCATATCAAGCTGTTTACAAGAGAAATATAATTTTTTTTTATTTTTTATGCATCCTTCAATATTACATTTTTATTTGATTTTAAACATATATATTAACATGTAAACATTTCACATATATTCAAATAAATTTCTCATTAAGGTGCATAATAGTACATCAAATGTGACCAAAAATACAAGTCATATTATTAATTGCTTATATATTCATAGGCATTTCAATTTATATGTTAACATAAAAGACATTACTACTATTACACATAAACATAGAACTCAGACACCTGTGGAGGGCAGAAAATGCTCGGTCAGCCATATCCTAGCAATATACAAGAGGAATATTAGTAAGGAAGTATCCAAGATAGCATCCTTAATTATATGATCCTCTTCTTGGAAAATAAATTGCTATCCATCATAAACAGGGTAATATATGATGTATGGAAATAATTAGCTCTTATAGTATGCCAACCAAACATCCCAAATCATGCTGTATATGGGGATATTACTATAACTATAAAATATTGCTTTCTCCATCACTCCTTGGTAGTTGATCTGAGCTTTAATTTCTTGTATATTGGGAGGCTCCTTCTTTCTCTAGTATCTAGCTATACAAAGTTTCACAGCCATTAATATATGTACGCAAGATATAAGGATGGTTTTGACATAGAAGGAAAGTTCAAATAAAAAAAAGATTAACCTCTTGGAGGTTAAAGCAATATGTAATTTTAAATCTGTTAAGATTTTAGTAACTTCTGATAGTTTAACACAATCCCACCAGATATGTTTTAATGAACCAGGATTCCTATTACATCTTCAACTATGGCTAGAAGTATTTGATTGAAATTTACACAGCTTAGTAGAAGCCATATACCATCTATGAGTAAGTTTAAGAAAGGTCTCCTGTATATTTACACAATGAATAGATTTCCTAAGTATTTTGAAGGAATTTGTCCAAGACTGGAAAGAAAATGTTTTTCTCAAGTCTTTTCCCCATTCTATAATAGATCTAGATTTCATATCCTGGTTCAAAGAGTATATAACCTTCCTGATCTTAACATAAATATTTATGTGTTCACCCAATAAAAGCTTATCTAAAGGTGATTCATTTAATATTAGAACTTTATGGAGAAAGTCCAATATTCTCATATATGTTTATTGGAGAGACCTGATCGTGATTGGATATCGGAAAACCTACTTATATCCTCGGCATAGTATATATCCTTTATATTAACTAGTCCTGCCTCTAGCCAACCTGTTAAATTAGGATCTTGAATAAAAAAATTAAAAACCATCAACGGAGTGTGTTTAGAGAGTTGATTTCTAGAAAGAAAAAAGTTTCTTTATAGGATCTATAGAATGAAAGACTTGATTGATTAAAATATCTATATCAAGGTTTCTAAAATATTTGTATCTATGAAAAAATGAAAAGGATCATGTTTACCACAAACATTTCTTGCATATATATACCAAGATTTTGTGCTAGAGTTTCTGTTTCCCCATTCAAGAAAATGGGAGAACATAACACAATCCTGTATAAAGAAAACATTGGGAAAAGATAAACCTCCCTCTGACATCCAAGTTGTCATTGTTTTTAGCACAATTCTAGGTTTCTTACCTCCCCAAACATAAGATGTAAACATTCTATGAAAAGACCATAACATTTCCCTAGGGACTCAGAGGAATTGTTCGAAAGAGATACCCCAATTTAGAAAGCAAATGAGAGTTGAATTTTACTCCATTTGTCTGTCAAGCTTTTAAGCTCTTGGAGTAGTTCATTATAGTTTTCCTGGATCCAGGAACTAATATTAAAGTTGATCTTTATGCCAAGATATGATATACATTTATTAGACCAGTTAAATCTAAAGGCTTCCGAAAGGAATACCTTCTGTAAATGAGAAAGATTATTATGAATAACTTAAGTATTATGAATGTTGATTTTGTAATTAAAGAAATTACTAAAGGGGCTGGGCCGGACCACCGAGCTGGATGGTCGCAAGCAACTTCAGCTCCTGCAATTTTCCACTCTATAAGCACCTAAAGCAAGATATATTCTGAGATGGCAGACAGACAGCACCGGTCCGCAGTCCCCTGGGGGAGAAATTGTCCTTCCAGATGGTGCCTTCTTCGGCGGTGAGCGGGGCAGATGGCCACTGCCCTGCTATCCTGCCTGACAGTGCCCGGCCAGAGGTCCGGACCGGCGATAACCTGGCCCTGTCCCCCCCCCCCTCTGGACCGGTGGGGGTGATCCCGGTCCCCACCCTGTGAGAGGCAAGGCAACTGGGGCCCAGCAGCACTACCAGCTTGATCTGCGGCCTGGGCACCCCACCTAAGATGGCGGGCACCACGCGTGTCGAAACCAGCAAGAGAAACTGCAGTCCCCAGGCACCCACAAAAACACCCGTCAAGGCATCCCAGCACAACGCTTACCTCAAGGGGCACAGCACTGGAATATGGCTCCGACACAGGAGCAGGCCTGCAACAGATGGGACAAGCGGGGACGCGGCAAACCAGCAACTGCATCACGGAATAACCCACGGCAAAAGAGGGCACGGAAGCATGTGCCTCTGACACATCGGGGCACCGATCACCCACACAAAGTGCTGCGACACACAGCACCCCGACCAGAAACAAAGACACCACGCTACATACCGACAGCCGACCAGCACGGGGCCCCTCTCGACACATGCAAGGCTCCAGCAAAGCGGAGAAGCGAGAGTCCACCCTGCACCACCACTCTGTCGCCTCCTCTCCGGTTGTCTCCCCTACAGCGACAGACTCTACAGCTCAGCCTCGGAATGGAGTGGGCTGACCGCCGGCACAGAGCGCACAGAAGTGGGATGTTGCAGGCTACTACCAAATCCTGCATGCACCGATACATTACAGGAGGCACCCAACAGGACTTGGACACTGTCGATGCCTGGCTTGCCGGGGTAACCTATTATATAGCTGGTATTAGCTGGACAGGTTTCCCTGGCCTGCCAGAGCAGCCTAATACATAAATGTTTTGCCTTTTTCTTTTACTTATTATTTAACAGGATGCGTTAGCTTAGATCGCCAATATAGACTAATATGTAAATGTTTTCTCCGCTCTTGGCATGATCTGTTTTTCCTGGTATACCAGAGTAACCTAATATGCACCTATTCAACATACTATGTTTGCTTAACTTGATGGAGTAACCTACTATATACATGTACCTAACGTGGGGGGTCTGCCTAGCCTGTTAGAGCAAAAAGACCAGACTTCACATATACCTGCTCAAAAAGTGTACACCACACGTCACTCTTCCTTACAAACACTAGGCAATAGACGTGCACTTTAAGTCAACCCTTTAAACAGGAGTACAAATACTACACCTTTAGAACACACTCAGGCAACTCATAAGATAGCAAGCTACACACTATGGACTCACTCATAACACCTCCACTACTCCGCTCTTTACGGCGCAGGGTTGGGAAAGCATGTCAGACACAGAAACGATTGTCACCTCAACACAATATATACCAACAAAAGCATAATGTTTTCGCCTACACCTGTTATATAAAAAAAAAAAAAAAAAAATGTGCACTACCTATCTTTACCCCACTTGGGAAATCTGTAACAAAGCTCGAGGAATGCCGTTGGGGTACCTGGAGCCTGTCTGTACTAAACTACTGCACTGCAAAAAAATAAATAAAAATTACTAAATTCCTCTATACAGCCCATCACAGCTGTAATAGAAACCTCTGGATTTGTCAAAGTCAAAATTATATAATCAGCAAACAGTGTTATTTTCTGTTTTTGATTGGCTAAATAGAGACCTGAGATGTTTCTAGTTAGTCTGATAAATGCTGCTAAGCATTCTATAGATAGAATATAGATTAAAAGGCCCTAATGGACAGCCTTGTCGAGTACCATTCCGAATAGGAAACCAGGTAGAATCCAAGTCGTTTCCATATACTTTTGCTAAAGGGCTAGAATAAAAGTGACTGTTCAAGATCTTTAAGTTTTCCTTCAATTACAAAAGCAGAGAGGGTAGCAGACAAAAAAATTTCAATTTACTCTGTCGAACGACTTCAAATAAGACAGAGGGGAAGGACACCTCTATTGCCAACAGTCGTTAAATTTAAGACCTTACGGACATTATCGCAAGCCGATCCCGATTTAATAAATCCTGATTGGTCTATATGGGTTAAGTCCGAAATAACGAAACTAAGTCTATCACCTAAGATTTTAGAGAAGATTTTTATATCTTGATTTATAAGCAAGATCGGGTGATAATTGCTTACATAGCATGGATCCTTACCAGATTTTGGGATTGGTGAGATCGTTGCACTCAGCATATCTGATGAAAAACCCTTATAATTTTCTTTTTCTGCAAATAAATTGCATAATAGCGGAGTAATCATTAATATGTAAATCTTATAAAATATGCTGTAAAGCAGTCTGGGCCTGGGGCCTTGTTGTTTTTAAGATTCATAATTCAAGTTTTGCAAGTTGAATATAAAGGTCTGCTAAATTAGCTCCTCTTGCTTTCCTGGCTTTAGCTTCCAATTGGATAAAATACCCCCTCATAACACATTTAAATGTTGCCCAAAGAGTCTCATTAGAAACCTGTCCATTATAGTTTGTCATAAGAAAATCTTTTGCTAGTGGGCTCAGGTTTGTTCTATCAAAATTATAGAATTGTCTCGTTTCCATTGTGATCTAAATTTAAATTTAGAATTATTCATAGAAACATTAATAGCAGCATGGTCTGACCAAACAAGAGATCCAATTTCCAAGCTTACAAACATATTTAGGTTTATTGAGTCCGTTATGAAGAGAACAATTCTCGAGTAACTTAAATGAACTTTAGAAAAGAAAGTAGAATCCCTATCTTTTGGATGTGGAGTTCTCCAAATGTCATATAAATCATAATTAGTAAAAATCTCCTGTAGACATTTGGAGCGAGATTTATATGAATTTGACATACGCTTAGAGATTGTAGAGTTTTTATCCAGCTTAATGTCTAAAATTGTATTCCAGTCGCCACCAATGAGTAAACCCCCCAACCCCTTTTTTTCTCCACTTTCCCCAGAAGTTTCTTAAAAAATATATGGGGAAAAAGCATATATATTACATCATTTAATTTACAAATAAGAATTTTTTGGCATGAGGGTAAATATGTAAAAGCAAAGACAATGTGGCGTTCTATGCATTTACACATAGAAATTAACTTGGAATAAAGGGTAACCTCTTGTATTTCCCAAAAAGCCACATTCATTTCCAGTCATGTGTAAAAAAACAAAACAAAAAAAAAAAGAAAGTACAATGGCAGGATATGGTGCACAGAGGTATGCTGACCAAGTAAACAATGCTAGGTAAACATGAACACATCTAGCAAATGGTTTAAGAATAAGGTCACATGTAGCTAGGTATTTAGATAGTCAAATAGTTTCCCATACTCAAGCAATAAAAGCTTACAGAACCAGTGTAGCTACCCAGACAACAATCTCAACGAAGTGGTCTGGGTGCAGTTTCCCCTTAACCCTGCAATATAAAACATTGCAGTTTTAGTGTGTTAAGACTGCCTCTAGTGGCTGTCTACAGTCACTAGAGGTGCTTCCTGCTGTTTGACTCTGTGAAGCAGCAATGGACGTCGCCACGCTTAGTATGAGAACATCCAGCCTGTTGAAAAACCCCATTGGCAAGTTTTCCTATGGAGAAGGCCTAATGTGTGTGTGCATAAGGTTTCCCCCATCGGCTGACATTGGAGAAGCCTACACCATCCCCGAGGGACATCAGCACTGGAATTAGGTAAGTATTTTTTTAACACATTAAACGGTCAAGGGGGGGCAGAGGAACACAAGCTTTATATTCCTAACACTATAGTGCTCCTTTAGGTAAATGCAATTAAGCATTTATTAGGTAGTATTTTAACGAATAGAACCCTGAGCTATGCGTTTTTCATTGGTGTCTCAAAAATCATCTGATGGGTACTAGGCAATCCTGACTAATGTTTACCTAGGACACTGTCTGATTTGACCCAGATCCTCCATGCAGTTTAGGGCACTGTCAGGCCAGTGGATTGATCTCTTGAGGATGGAGCCCCCGTCCCCCTCAATAAACTGCCCTTGTGAGAATATATTCCTGAAGGGGATATTCATTATAGCAGATTAACAAAGAATCCTAAATATAAGCCCTACGTAATGCAAACCATATCAAAGGTAAAACACCCAATCCCCTTGTAAGAGATATAGACAGCACTATTACCGAGAAGACATTTTTACAGCTTAATTGTAATGACCGTGATTTACATTGTGCACGATGTCTGTTATTGATAATTCCCTTCAACAGTAATATTTCACTGCAATTTTATATGCTTTAGACACACCTATTTGTTTTACTTCATTTTATATAAGCTTCATTAATAAAACTAAAACTATCATTAACAGCACAGACTCCATTGTTATAGACAATATGTACTGAGCCTCATTTCCTACATGGCTTGCGTGCACTGCTGTGATCTGCTGGATGACTCACCTGTACTAATAATCATTAATATTTAAACAGGCGCTCTTTGTTGTAAAAAAAAAATATAAAAAATAATGTATGTATATATTTTAAGGTACTGGTCCTGCTTTTGATCAAAGGGTTAACATGTGTGTACTCCAAGCAGACATGATGGGCTGTGTAAAAGAGATATCTTGTCTCCTGCCTTTGCAAGTCCTCCGCTTCTAACCTCGCCTAGACTTTCTGTGGCTGTCCCAATGCAGCTCAATGAAAAGTCTTTGCAAGGCAGGTGCTCTGGGCAATTTCTGCTGCTTGAGTTCAGTGCAAATAAGCTACCCAAACCAGGAAGTAACAGGACCTGTTGCCTGCTTGAAAAGATAAGGTTATGTATTTAATTTATAAAAAGTGTCAATTCCTATTGCAATCTGTACTTTTTCCAAAACGAAAAAAAAGAGGACACACTCTTCACACAAAGATTTTCAGCAACCTAAAATGCTTTAGGGATCTGGAGTGTCCCTTTAACACTGGCTCTGGAAGGGTTAATAAAAATACACTTATTCTCCGATTGGGCTCCGTCCCGAAAACCCCCAGGTGGCCTTGCCTTTCTATTCTCTGTCCTCCTCTCCCTCTCTTCGGTTTGTCCTGTTGGTCAAAACCGAAACTCACCTACTCTTACTTCCTTTCCTGACTCTCTTCTCTCTTTAATGCTCACCTTCCTAGCTCTGGACTTTTCTACCATCTATAATGGGATTCTCAGCAAACACCTACTGCTTATTAATAAGTACCGTAATACTTAAGTAAAATAAGTAATACAGTACTTCATAAAATTTAAAACTCTCTAAATGCGGGCCTACAATTTGAACACAGAGCGATATACCAGCGGACATAATCAATACTGTAACATATTATACTTAATGCTGTGTAACCTATGGGATGGTCGGGGCTCGTGTGGATCCGTGGATCGCGCGGATCTACATACGACTGACCAAGCGCACTTGTACAATCTCAATGAAAAATACTCACTTGTGTTTTTTATTTCTGCTGTTTTCCTTTTTGATGGACTACCAAGTGTGATTATTCACACTATGTCTTATTTGGTATGAGTTCCTCATATTGTAACACTGTACTGAATTCATTTGCAAGATTGTTATGTTCATGATGACTGTAATGACTGACAAATCCGCAACATGAGGCAAAAATAAAGAATAAAAGAAATTAAATAAAAAAATACAATTATATTCACGACAACAGTTTGTTGATTAGATGAACTGACTGGCTTAAATAACATCAACATATACTTTGTACTAGTAGGGGTTTGATCTCTGGGGCTCCCTGTGGGACAGACCGCATCCATGGTGGTCCACTGGGGGAACATGTGGTCCGTACCTCCAGCAGGGCACTCAGTGAATGAGTTAGCGTGTTGCCACAGTAACCGAGCAGCAGCACTCTGACTCCTTTTTTGAGTGCCAGAGCCAAAATGAAACGCAATTTAGCGTATTGTTAAATTGGCATTATCCTAAATAACAGGTTTGCAAGGGGAAGGTGCACTTGGCCTGGGTCCCCCTCGGCAGGCGATCTCCAGAGCTTAGGTCACAATAGCACCCTTTACGACCCTGGTAGTTCCACTGTGAGCAGTGGTGGAAGAATTAAGCACCATACTTTGACAGCAACTACTAGATGTGGAAACAGTACTATGTCTCAATTTCAATTGTCAAACTTTGTCAGAAGCAACACTGTTTTTGTTTGCAAGGTAACAGGGACAACATTCACGCCACAAAATCGTTCCATTAAGATTAAGGGATTTTGATATTTAGACCGTCTCTTTAAGGGAGTAACTTTTCAGCACACGTAGCCCAGTTGCCTTAATTAGATAACAAGTTCTGCCATTTTGAAATCATCTTCAAAATTTCCTTCAGGGAAGCACTGGGGCTTTTAAGATATTCAACAGAATGCCTTGCTGAACACTTTTGTAGAGCCACAATTAATATATAACATTTAGGTAATTCGAAGACATTAGACCGGGCAAACTTCCACACTCCAGATGTTGTGAAGTGCATCTCCCATACTTCTCTTAGAACAATAATGCTGGCAAAGAATCAGAGGAGATGTAGTCCAAAACATCTGGAGTGGTGAAGGTTGCCTATCCATTAATTAGTTGCAAACTTTGTGTATACGTAGCACAGTAATTTTTACTTTTACGAAAGCGACAAGTGTTCACCCATTTCCTGTCAAACCATTTGCAAGCAGTTTGGCAAGAACTATTGCTCTCTAGGCACCAAAAGCCCAGGCCCTCTGCTGCTGCATTATCCATCCTATGTCTTCCAAAACTAGAAGGCAATAACCGGCTGTGAAATCTGGTGTATAGAAGACGTGGGCATTCAATTTCGGACAAGCATATTTTCGTTCAAATTTTGACTATTTGTCCTTCAACGAATGAACAAATTGCTTATTGGAAGAAATTTTGTCCTGCAATTCGTCTTTTTATATAAGTGGGGAGCTTCTGGCTCGCGGCACCCTCCTTGTAAGGTACGGGACTCTGCTACCGACTGCTCCCTAAATTCTCCCATGTTCCCCTTTCACACGTGGCCTACATGCCTCCATATTAGTATAAGGGAGGTTAAATCCTCCCTCCTGCCCATACCGGTTTTGCCACAAGCAGGGGCATGTCTACTAAACAGTCATACAATTTAACTCAGAGTGCCTTGACAGGTCAATATTGAGGCTTACTGGTCAGTCAGTTTTTATTATTTAGCCTCCGCCCACCGCCAATAGGTGGGGACAATAGGTTACCTGTGGCAGGTCTCGTTTTATTGTATTAGCGACTGGGCAGCAATAGGTGCAGAGTTGCTTGTCTTTGTTTTTATAACAGCAAGCAAGTACTGGCTGCTTGCTGTTTAGTAGATATGCTCCTATTCGAACCACAGCAGGTAGGGGCAGGAGGGGAAATTTAACCTTCCTTATTTACCAAGACTAAGTATTTTTTTTTTACTTAGTATTAGTAAAGTTGTCTGAAGTATCAATATTACAAAAAGGAAGAGCTTTTCATAATTTTTATATTTTAGTTTCTTAGTAGATAGTTCCATAATCTTTGTCAGATTGCTATGAAACAAAGACAAACAAACAAAAAAAACTATCTACTAAACAGCTCACTAATTTGGTAACCTTAAATATGGAAATCACACAAGGGTACCAATTTAGGGAGTGATCTACTAAACGGCTGCAAGATGAAGCTGCGGCCTGCATAAGAATTTCATTAGTCCAAATGAAATTACAAAGTGAAAATAATGGCCGAATTTCATCCACAATTAATGAACAGATGGATGAAAAAAAAAACTAACATTTCAGCGACGGCCAAATCTAATGTATGGTACGTGGGTTGCTTATTTACACAATTAAACAAAATTTACTATAGCAAAATAATTCTCTCTTGCAGTCCGTGTACCTGCAGTACTGTTTAAATCTCCTTAAAAGGACCACTATAGTGCCAGGAAAACATACTCGTTTTCCTGGCACTATAGTGCCCTGAGGGTGCCCCCACGCTTAGGGTCCGCCTCCCGCCGGGCTCTGGGGAGAGGAAGGGGTTAAACTTACCTCTTTCCCCAGCGCCGGGTGGGGAGCTCTCCTCCTCCTCCTCCTCTCTGCCTCTTCGGCTGAATGCGCATGCGCGGCAGGAGCTGCGCGCATTCAGCCAGTCTCATAGGAAAGCATTCATAATGCTTTCCTATGGACGCTTGCGTCTTCTCACTGTGATTTTCATGTCAAGAGACAGCTACTAGAGGCTGGATTAACCCTAACAAACATAGCAGTTTCTCTCCTTTAATTATCTCCTTTTCCCCATACATATGCCCACTAATAAAATAACAAAAGCAAAAACTACATCAGAGTGAAAACAGCACTTGGAACACAGCAATGAGAAGCTACCTAAATACAGACTATTCACTATGCTCACACAGTAACACTGCAAGGATTGTATATATTGCATATAGCTTACTGAAAAGGTCACACCACAACTACTAATGGTGCCGTTCAGCTGCGGAAAAAAAAGAATGTGAAATGAAAGAGAGGACATAGGGAAGACAGAATGGGAATCAAGTAAAACAAAAAATGTAACAAAGAGAAATAGAGAATGGTGAGTGTAAAATACAACTGAATGAGCATGGAAGTTAAAGTCCAATAAGAATAAGGAGATGGAATAAAGAGAGGAAATCTAAGAGGAAGGAGTGCTAAGGTAGATGAAGTAAGAGTAGACCGGAGGAGAGAATTAAGTGTGGTTCCTGAAACAAGGGATATGTGAGAACAGTTTAGAAATGACTGCTGTAATGTCTAATAGATATCAATTGTTTAGTTCGCTCTTCCATGCAACATCAAATTACAGTAAAATTACTAAAGACTTTGTGAGTGTCAGTAAGTTGCAGACAAATCCATGCCCTCTATCATTGTACATTGGAAAAATGTGTCTTACCTTCCGAAGAGTCCAGCTCCATAGGGTGTCTTTGGATGTCGGAACTTCTTAGCTCTTCATTGCTCCCATACTTCATGACAGAGTTAAGGGAAGTCAGAGTACTGATGAGTTGAGAATTTAATGAGCCAATCTGTGAATAAGGTTCCCCAAAGGTCTCAGCCAGCTCACTGTAATTCTCTGCAAGAAGCATCTGTTGCTCCTGAAGCAGCTTCTGCACACGTTCAATATAATGATCTAAGGCAGCAGAAGACTCAGATTTAGACTCAGTGGCCTGTACTACCTCGCTCGCTTGTTCCTGCGAGATAACTTCTTCAACATCTACAGTCTTTGGATCAGGAGAGGGGGAAATAGACTCACTGGGACCAACTGCTATGCTTCGCAACTTCACACCAACCAGAAAACTATCTGCAATGTTTATCTGCCCTACCCCAAAATCTTTGGTCTTGGGTATTGAAGATGTCATTTCAAAATTTGAATCCGAGGTACATATTCCAATTGAACGTGTTTTTGGTAAAGCACTTATATCCTTCACTTTGCCATCACCTATAGCTACTGAGCGCAGCTCCACGGTTTCAGTGTTTGTTTGTTTGCTGGACATAGTCATAGCCATGCTTGTGCTTGTGTGCACAAGGCTTGGCACTTCGGTGTTGGTGTACTGAGTTGTTAACTCCATTTCTGTGTTAGTTTGCTGGTTAACTGTCCAAGGCAAAACTGTAATGGCAGAATCCACTTTGCTCACAAAGTCTGTATTGATACCGCGTGAGAATAATTCTAAACAGGGCCTAATAGTAACATCAACAGAACAATCTCCACATGCTATAGACCTCACCTCTTTTACTTCCTGCTCTGTCTTTTTAACATCCAAGTGTCTTGCGTTCTGCTCTACCCAAAGCCCAGTATCAACGAGGGCTTTGTCATCACTCATTACAAGATCCCTCCCAGAGCCCATGTCACAAGTGTCTACAAACTCTTTTACAATCCAGTGATTCATTGGTAAGTCAGAACCTACAGCTGCGTGATGAAGGGTAGGTTTGCATGTAACACCAATACTACTTGTCTGAAAACAATCACCAACACAAACATCTACAACATACACATGATCTCCTGTGATTTGGTCCCTCATTTCTACAACAGCTTCCACAGACTTGCTGAAAGTTAAAGGCTGAGCCATTACTGCTTTGTCTGCTTTTTTCCTAGAGCCGGCTGCCTGTAGTTCATGTTTTAATTTGGTCATCTCCATAGCATATGTTGTTTCCTTTAAGTCTGTTTCTAGCCAGTAGATTTTATCTTTAAGTGCTTCAATTGTTTGCTGTTGAAGTTCAATTTCTTTCTCTGTTTCTGTTGACACCCCAAGCAAATCCTCAGTCACCCCAACCCCAATACTTTTGAGTTCTACTTCATTTCCAACACAGGCTTCCCTGTGGGATTTTGAGGACCTATGATATATAACTATGTCATTCATGTTTTCATCGGCACCTACAGCAACAGACCTGTAACATTTTTCCTTCGCTTTGTTGTCTCTGTTCAGGGTAGGTTCACAGCAAGGCTCAAAACTAGTGTCTTGTATTTTCTTTTCCAAAGCTTGCATTTCAGCAGTAAGTTGTCTAAATTCCTTAAGAGTATGAGAATTCTGCTCTGGTGACTCTTTTTCTTCATCAGAGTCTATGTGCAACTCCCCACTAGATCTGACCTGGGAACGGCTTTCAAAACCTGCAACATTGCCTGCGCTATAAGACCGTTTGCGGAACCCTGTAGAATCATTCTGATGGCTTACTTTTTGGCTTTTGATTTCGGACATAAGCTGTCTTTTCTCTTCCTGTAGTACTGAAATCTTTACCTGAAGTATGGGGATTGTTTTTACTTGTTCTTCAAGTTCTTTCAAACGCTTAAGTGCAACAGCCATCTGTTCCCTGATGTTTTGAAGATGCATAGGGCTAACATTGGTAACCGGTGTAGTTACCCCTGAACTTAGTGGGCTGTGACGAATAGAGCTTCCCAGAGATGAAGCGAAGAAGGCACTGTAATCCCCATTGGCTTGGTGTCCATTCTGAAGCTGCTGGGTCATTATTGTGTTTCCTGTGGACCCAGTGTAGGATGACAGGGAACCAGTAGAGCCCATACCACTAAAACTGGCAAGCCTAGGCCTACGTACATCATTGAAGGATGAAGCAACCTGCATGATTACTTTTTCTTGTTCTAGCCTCCTTCGAGTTTCCATTAAAGTTTTCGTAACATGAAAGTTGTGTTTGGGGAGTTGGGGAGAAGGTGGCGGCAGAGGTTTATTCTCCGGTATCGAAAGAAAATTTGGAGAATCTACTTGAAAGTCAGAGGGCCTTCCAGAGTTTGAAACGGTATGTCTCCTGGCTATTAGAGCAGGAGACTGCTTATTTTCATCACTGTTTGAGGATGATAGAGAGTCTGTAGAAGGCCATACAGCATCCTGTTTGGAAGGATTGTTCCCCACCGAAAACTGAGGAATTAACTTGCGTTTCTTTAAAATGGCCACCTTCTTGATAGTATTTCCCTTTTGTATATCCTCCACATATTTAAGAAAGTCCAAATCTAGCTGATAACCATAAGGAGTCTCCAAAAAATATGGAACTTGAGTGTCTTTGTCATTTTCACCATTCTGGACATTTTCCTCCTTTCCTGCATATAAGAAAGAAAAAAAAAATATAAAATACTTAAGCATGTTTTTATAAACAAATCATTTCAATAGGTAAACTCATGACATGCTAACTTTAGATAAAGCTAAAGTCTTAGCAAGGATTAACTTAAGCAAATTCATTTTTCCATTACTCTGGATTTAAACTGTGTTAACTTTGGCAATGTTTGTGTGACTTGTGCAATTATAGAGCAAGGCAAAGAGATGTTGAGTTACTCTTTCTGAGTTCTGTGTTTATGCCTGTTTTCACACTACATTTTGTTGGCTAGAATGGGGACAGAATAATTGAGCATGACTTTTGTAACAGTGTTGTTTGCAATAATTAAGACAGCCACATGTATATTGCATAACATGTCGTGGTCAAAAAGCATAGAACGTTTTATTTTCATAAACCAGGAGGAAAGCCACTAGGGCACAAACATTTACCTGGGAACTGCTTGTTAAACAGCAAACATTCATTATCATCAGCAAATAAGCAAGTACTCTTCCGTGAAAAAACAGACCTGCTCTGCAACAATGTGTCTTGGAATAATAATTAAAACTGGTTCAAAATCAGACTAGCTTGGAAAGGGTGGGTTTTACGAGCATTCCCATTAGATCACCCTTTTGCAGTCCACGCTGCTGAACACATTTAGGAGGTCAGGTGATACAGTATATTCTTGTTGTTACAGAGAATTTCAGTAGTCACATTATAAGGGAATTCAAATGCCTCTTTTCAATAAACATACATCAAACATATCCCACCCACCCCCTCTTCCTCCCCCCCCCACCCCCCCAGCACCACCATCACCACCACACACGCAAATACCAGTTGTTTCGAAAACAAGGGTAAGCTTTCCAGGAGAGAACGTGTTCCTGAATTTGCCTGCTTGCCTGGCATGCTAATTTTGTTTCTCTGGTACAGTATTTTCAATCCACCATCCATGACACATACACACAGCTAAAAATATGCTGACGGACCCATTCCCTATGCCGTCTGAAATTCCAAAGCTAAAAGAGAAACGGTCTAAACTCATAACAGGGAAGTCAAATCTGGATCCTTCAGGAGAATGCCCGTCTGGGACTACCAACATAAAAAGACAGACTTTAAACCCAACCTTGCTAAATACAGAATTAGTTATTTAAGTATACAGCTTAGGATCCAGGTACAAAAGGAGTCAACTATGTACAGTATATAATGAGAGCTCAGGCTGGATGAACAAAGAATACAGTGGAATGGGAAGGGAAAGAGTTACGATTTCAAACACTTACATGTAAGCAGAGGCAGCAATGCTCCCAGCAGACAGAGGGAGCCTCTGTGGGCTCATACTGACACTGCCTGTCACAGATCAGTAAACTACTACCTCCAGACCTGCCTTTCTAATTTTTTTTTTCTTTCTTTGCCACATAAGGAAAAAATCCCACATTAAAGTAAACTTAGCTAGACGGAGCTGACATTTTCATAGGACAGCCTTTCACCAATGAATCCTGCTGCACAACTCTTTACACCACCCTCTGAAACAGTCAGCTGTTCAAAGAACACACGTTGTAACCAAGAGCAGGCATATTAAAGGTACAGTGTTTGTTAAAACCTATTTGTGTTAGCAACATGCCCTTAGGCAGCACATCCATTAACATAGGGAACAACTTTTGTTTGTTTTATTTCTTTCCTTCCAAGTACTGTGCAATGTGACTACCAAGTGTACAGCAGTTGAAAGAAAAAAATATATTTGTTGGTAATCTAAAGGAATCACACACACAAAAAGGTTGCAATTTGGGTTTTCACAGGTTTCGTGCCCACCAGGAAAAACCTGGTGTTTGAGTGTGTTTTTTTTCCGATTTATTACTGTAACACAATAATGATATTGTGGGCATTAGCATTCTGTAATGCATGATAGAAATAAACATCCTTCTCATAAACAAATACTGAGTTTTGAATCAGGCTTTACTAATATTTAGTTAGAACACTGTAGGGTATTAACTGGCGCATGGCTGTGGAGCATTGATCCTTTTAAGGCAGAGAAAATAACCAGGGAACTACTATGGGAAATTTAATTTGTTTCTACTGAGCGGGTGATCAGTGGACACCTGTGGGGCTATTTACTCAATCACTACTGGGTGGATGATCAGTGCCTCTCAGCACATCCATGGTTTATGAAAAATTACGTCGCTGTTAAGTGGCTCTACCACCCCCATATCCAAAATGAGCATTTCATAAAGATAGAACATTAATGAAATAGTCATACTGACTGTGTTGGAATTTCACATTGACAAATACCTGCTAAGGTCTCAAAATAGTTTTTGCTCACTTGTGCCATTACAGAGTGAACCTATACCATTGCACATCAGACTGACTATTCTGAGACCTGCGTATGAATTTATCGAAGGGCAAGCTACGGAGTTTCTCTAAGCTTTTGTCCATTTTCAGGATTCTCATATTCTCTGTTTTTTTTTTTTTTTTAATTCTTTATTTTATTTGTGCATAAGTGAGACATACAGGGTTGCACAGCCACAACAGCTGGTGCATGCTTAACATCAGGTAGAGCTTAACAATTGTGTGACATGAGAAATAATGCACATTTTATGTTATTGAAAAATAAGTAATGGAGTCAGAAGAGCAGTCAATAGCAATACAGTTGGCTAGTCTCATGACTCTTTAGGTTAACATGCTTTAAGTATAGATTTTGATCACGCTTATTTTGTGGAGTATCCTCGCAGTACCATCTATGCATCACCACTTTTATGCCTATTTGTGTTTGCTTGTAAGACATACATTCCATGTAATCACGACAGGCCTGAGCAGCGTAAACACAGTAGGTGAGGTATTAAGATTCTAGACATTTAAGAACAGTCTCGTTGCTCAGTTTGTCGCTATGAAATATACAGTGCAAGTGTAGTGGTGTGTGACATGGGGGACTTAGTGCAGTGCGAAAATAATGAGAAAAGGTGGTGAGACACAAAAAGTCAACCTGGGTGCTACAGACAAAGACAGAACACAGTCCCCTCAAGTATGCGATCTTCGGCACACTCCCGCTGCTGATTTGTGTGCAGGAAGTGATGGCAGGGTTCCAGCAAGTAGGAGAGTTCGGTAAGTACTGCTCCGTCGGTTTAAGGCCTGGTCCTGTATCTGGGGGTCCTGGCTGGTGTAATTCGTGCTGGCGTTGGGTTGCGATGTGAGGAACATCCTCTCACGTCTCAATGTCCAGGAGGGCAGCAGTGGGGCCGGACCCAGTTGCCTGGCACAAAGGCTTGGGCTGCCATTTCCTCTGCTGGTGTGGCTAGACAGTCCAGGAGTGGGTGCTCCAGCCAGCATTTAGCAGTGTTGTGGTTCCAGTCTGCAGGTAGTCAGCTTTTCTAGTTCAGACTGTGAGGCAGCCATTTTGTTTAGAGAGCGCTGGTGTCCGAGAGCAGGCCAAGGTCCGTAGGATCTGCTCCTGATGGTGTCAGATCTCTCCACTGTGGACCGGGATAACCCCCCCGGGCCATGGGGGGGGAACGGGGCCTGTGAGGAGTGTCACAGGGTTGCTGTGTGGCTGCTAGATTATCGAGCAGGGTGGCGGCCGTCCACCCCGCTTCTCTCCCGCGTAGGCCGCAGGCTCCAAAGCTGTGTATAACCCTCAGGGTCTCCAAAGCTCCTGATCTTGGGGTCTGCAGTAGTGCCCACAGCTCCCTGCTCACTTTGCTGTACCTCTAGGCTGAGATAAGAGCAGTTTGTACCATAGTTTTCGGCCCAGATGGCCAGATTGTGCAAGAGCCTCTCCCGCACGCGACCGGTCAGCATGGCGGTCAGGCCCCGCCCCCATATTCTCTGTTTTTGTTGCACACACATATACATACAGTATCACACAAAAGTGAGTACACACCTCACATTTTTGTAAATATTTTATTACCGTATATACTCGAGTATAAGCCGACCCGAATATAAGTCGAGGCCCCTAATTTTACCACAAAAAACTGGGAAAACTTATTGACTCGAGTATAAGCCTAGGGTGGGAAATGCAGCATCTACTGGTAAATTTCTATATTAAATTAGATCCCAATAAAATTACATTAATTGAATATTTATTTACAGTGTGTGTATAGAAAGAATGCAGAGTGTGTGTCTGTGTGTGTATATAATGAATGCAGAGTGTGTGTTTGTGTGTGTATATTTAATGAATGCAGTGTGTGTGTGTGTTTGTGTGTTGTGTGTGTGTTTTTGCAGTGTGTGTAAACTGGATGAGGGGAGGGCATTTTTATTTTAATTTTTTAATTTTATCATATTATTTTAATATTATTATTATATTATTATTAATAATATTATAATTATTTTAATATTTGCATTATTGTCCCCCCTCCCTGCTTGTTGCCTGGTCAGGGAGGGGGGACAAAAAACCATTTAAAAAAAATAATGCAAATATTAAAATAATAATAATATAATAATAAAATAATATAATATTAAAATAATATTATTTTATTATTATTATTTTAATATTTGCATTATTTTTTTAAGAATGTTTTTTGTCCCCCCTCCCTGGCCAGGCAACAAGCAGGGAGGGGGGACAAAAAACCATTTAAAAAAATAATGCAAATATTAAAATAATAATAATATAATAAAATAATATTAAAATAATAATATTTTATTATTATATTATTATTATTTTAATATTTGCATTATTTTTTTTTAAATGTTTTTTGTCCCCCCTCCCTGGCCAGGCAACAAGCAGGGAGGGGGGACAAAAAAACCATTTAAAAAAAATAATCAAATATTAAAATAAAAATAATATAATAATATTTTAATAATATTATTTTATTATTATTAAAATAATATTAAATCCCTGGTGGTCCAGTGGCATTGGCAGTTCAGTGGGGGAGACTCACGGCTCTCGCGAGACTTACACTGTGAGCAGAACGGAGCTGATTGAGGAGGAGGGAGCTGACAGGAGCTGCAGGAAGGTAAGTAAGAGCTCGCTGTCAGCCCCCAACAGGACCGCCGGGCTTGTAATGAGACCGGCGGTCCTGGTCTGTATTATGGCAATGTAAATTGCCATAATACAGACTGACTCGAGTATATACGGTATATCTTTTCATGTGACAACACTGAAGAAATGACACTGGTTTATGAAAAATGGTTTATGAAAAATTACGTCGCTGTGTACAGCAAGCATGACAAACTCAAGATTTAAGTTTATGTGGGCCGCAAAAAAACAAAACAAAACATTTTCATAGAAACGTGTGTTTATTTTGAAAATTACAGTATTAACTCCCAGCATCCCCCTCTACTAAACCGCAGCGCCCCCTATACTAAATCCTAGCACCCCCTCTAGCCAACAAGCAGACTCCACTCACATTGCCGCTGCCAGTATGCAACCCCAGGAGTCCGGCCTTTGGTATACCCCAAATGACACCGTCCACACCCTGTGCCAAATCTGATCCTCCCGCTACTTCTTGAAACCCTGTGAAGGTGGAGCACGTTGAGGTCACGTCGGAATGTGACGTGGTGTGCCTCCATGCGCCTCCGGGTACTCCACTGTCCAGTCACAGCCAATGCAACACTGACCAACAAACACATAGACACACACTTTTCTTTTCCCTACCTTTGGAGCCGATGTGGGGCCTCTCCCTGGGGTCCAGTGGGGATCTTCGATCTGCTCCTTACTGCTCCCTCACGCTGTTTAGTGATGCAGGGTGCCGGAATATGACATCATATTCCGGCACCCGGCTTCACTACAGACGGCGCACGCAAGGGAGCAGTGAGGAGCAAGAGCACTGAGCTCCCTCGCTGGCCCTCCTCCCCAGTCAGGTATGTTTTAGCAGAGTAGGCACCTGCGGTGTGGGGAAAGCAGGTGCCTACTCTGCTTGGAACACTAGGCATGTACTCGCGGCTTGCCGGGCCGGAAAGATGTCCCTTGTGGGTCACATGCGGCCCGCGAGTTTGACATGTTTGGCTTGGTGTACAGACTGTATAACAGTGTAAATTTGATGTCCCCCCAAAATAACAACACACAGCCACTAATGTCTGAACAGTTGGCAACAAAAGTGAGTACACCCTTATGTGGAAATGTCCAAATTGGACCCAATTATCAATTTTTCCTCCCCGGTGTCATGTATCTTGTTAGTGTTACAAGGTCTCAGGTGTAAATAGGGAGCAGGTGTGTTAAATTTGGTGTTATCGTTATCACACTCTCTCATACTGGTCACTGGAAGTTCAACATGGCACCTCAAGGCAAAGAGCTCTCTGAGGATCTGAAAAAAGAATTGTTGCTCTACATAAAGATGGCCTAGGCTATAAGAAGATTGCCAAGACCCTGAAAATGAGCTGCAGCACGGTGGGCAAGACCATACAGCGGTTTCACAGGACTGGTTCCACTTAGAACAGGCCTAGCCATAGTCGACCAAAGAAGGTGACTGCACCTGCTCAGCATCATATCCAGAGATGGCCTTTGGGAAATAGACGTATGAGTGCTGCCCGCATTGCTGCAGAGGTTGAAGGGGTGGGTGGAAGCCATTCAGTGCACAGACCATACGCCGCACACTGCATCAAATGGGTCTGCATGGCTGTTATCCCAGAAGGAAGCCTCTTCTAAAGATGATGCACAAGAAAGCCCGCAAACAGTTTGCTGAAGACAAGCAGACTAAAGACATGGATTACTGGAACCATGTCCTCTGGTCCGGTGAGCAAGATAAACTTATTTGGTTCAGACGGTGTCAAGCGTGTGGCGGCAACCAGGTGAGGACTACAAAGACAAGTGTGTCTTGCCTGCAGTCAAGCATTGTGGTGGGAGTGTCATGGTCTGGGCCTGCATGAGTGCTGCGGTCACTGGGGAGCTACAGTTCCTTGAGTAAACCACGAATGCCAACATGTACTGTGACATACTGAAGCAGAGCATGATCCCCCTCCCTTTGGAGACTGGGCCGCAGGGCAGTATTCCAACATGATAAAGACCCCAAACATGCCTCCAAGACGACCACTGCCTTGCTAAAGAAGCTTAAGGTAACGGTGATGGCCTGGCAAAGCATGTCTACAGACCTAAACCCTATTGAGCATCTGTGGGGCATCCTCAAACAGAAGGTGTGGGAGCGCAAGGTCTCTAACATCCACCAGCTCCATGATGTTGTCATGGAGGAGTGGAAGAGGACTCCAGTGGCAACCTATGAAGCTCTGGTTAACTCCATGCCCATGAGGGTTAAGGCAGTGCTGGAAAATAATGGTGGCCACACAAAATATTGACACTTTGGGCCTAATTTGGACATTTCCACTTAGGGGTCTACTCACTTTTGTTGCCAACGGCTTAGACATTAATGGCTGTGTGTTAAGTTATTTTGAGGGGACGGCAAATTTACACTGTTATACAGGCTGTACACTTACTACTTCACATTGTAGCAGAGTGTAATTTCTTCAGTGTTGTCACATGAAAAGATATAAAATATTTACAAAAATGTGAGGGGTGTACTCACTTTTGTGAGATCTTGTACACATATTATATATATATATATATATATATATATATATATATATATATATATATATACACACACACATATACATACTTAAATGCAAAACCACAGATGGCAAGAGTGTAAAGGTTCCTGTAATACTCCTAAAATGTGAATGCACTCTATGTAAATCCTTCCATATATAGTGCTCTACACACACCTTGCATACAGTAAAATAGTAATGCAAATCCAGACTACAAAAACCTTTAAACCACTTTTTTTTTTTTACATACTCAATCCTTTGTATGTTTCCTTGTTTTTACTCAGGGGGGAAAAAAGCACTTTGCGTACACTCTCTAGTAACACTGGAAGCACTGTGCTCTTAGACAGTGCCCCCATTGATTGCCCGAAAGAAAAAAAAAATACAGTATCTTGCAGTTCACTTATACTAACTACAATTTAAAGTCAACAAGTTATTTTCAGTATTTGTACACTCAATTTTCACGCTTTCTATTTACTGTAACCAGAATTCTAAACACACATTTCCCCCATATTTTTGCTGGCTTGATCCACACAAGAATAAATAGATATATAAATATTAAAAACTCGAACAAAAATAAGCAATTTAAAAACACACACAGTATAACTCAACAAAATGTTCCAATTCTGAACAGGTAAAGCACACATATGTCCCTGTACATTGTTAATGTAATAATATAGTTAACTAATATATTTGGAGCTTAATATCAAGTACAGTTCTCCAGGTCATTAACTGGACATACATCATATTAAAGGAAAAGTGAAACAAAACAGGCAATGCTTAACAGAATAAAAAGAAAAGTCATACAAAGTAACTTTGATTTTTGTCCAAAACATTCTGGAAGGATTTAGTTTAGCTCAAACACTTTCACAATGGCAGACGCTTTTAATGGGACACTGTAGTCTCCAGAACAACTACATGTTATTGCGTTTGTTCTGGTGAGTAGAATCAGTCCTTTCTGGCTTTTTGCTGTAAACACTGTCTTTTCAGAGAAAATGCAGTGTTTACATTACAGCCTAGTGATAACTTCACTTGCCGCTCCTCAGATAGCTGCTAGAGGTGCTTCTTGGGGCAGTGCTGCACAGTGAGCAGCACTGCCATTAAGTGTCCTCACCCTCTGCATGCAGACATTGAACTTTCCTCATAATTCAATGCATCTCTATGAGGAGATGCTGATTGGCCAGGGCTGTGTTTGACTAGTGCTGGCTCTGCCCCTGATCTACCTCGTTATCAATCTCAGCCAATCCTATGGGGAAGCAGTTAGTAGTAAGTCCTCCAATCATTATTAGAGTTGTAATTCTCAGGAAAGCTGAGGCATAATCAACAAACAGCTAAATGTGGTTATTACAATGTTAATGACAAAACGCAGCACGGTTGGAAATATAACATGCCATTTGGCAGCAGTGAATTTCCCCCCCCCCGCTTTGTTCTTTGGCAACCACCAGCCACAAGACAGGAAAGATATATCTTGTCTGATTCTTGTCTTCCCTCCCACAGCCACAAGAGGGCAGAGTGGCTGTATTAGAGTGGTGGGAAGGGGGACAGTGTGTTAAAGGGACACTATAGTCACCCAGACCACTTCAGCTCAATGAAGTTGTCTGGGTGTCAGGTCCCTCTAGGGTTAACCCTGCGTGATGTAAACATAGCAGTTTCTGAGAAACTGCTATGTTTACATCTGGGGTTAAGCCAGCCTCTAGTGGCTGTCTTCCGGACAGCCACTAGAGGCGCATAGGCAATGATTGAGGCATATTATGCCTCAATCACGCAGAGCATCCACAGGAAAGCAATGAAAAATGCTTTCCTATGGACACTTTGAATGTGCAAGTGGCAGTGCCGCACATGCGGCGCCGGTGATGTCAGACAAGGATGCAGATGTTTGCGGGGGAGGAGAGGTAAGGGAGCCGGCGGGGGAAAAGGGTGAGTAGCTGAAGGGGTTTTAACCCCTTCAGCGCCGCGGGAGGGGGACCCTGAGGGTGGGGGCACCCTCAGGGTACTATAGTGTCAGGAAAACCAAGTGGTTTTCCTGACACTATAGTGTCCCTTTAAATTGGAGGGAAGGCAGTGTATTACATTTGGGGAGGGAGGGGCCGTGCATGTAATTAGTGGTGGGAGTGGGGGCGGTATTATAGTGGAGGGAGGCAGGGCCGGACTGGCCCACCGTAATACCCAGAAATTTCCAGGTGGGCCGCAGCACCTGGGGCCATGCAGACAGCCCAAATCATGAGGCTAATATCATTTAAATGAATTTCCCTTTGGACTGTGCTAGCCTGTAAAGAGGAAGGAGCTGGTGGCGGGTGTGGCGCAATTAGGCTGCTGGCGGTGCAAAAATCGCTTGTTTATTTTCTGGCAATCCAGGGGGTCAACGTTTCAGCTCCTGTTCGGAGATTTCATCAGTACACATAAAACACATAAAAGTGGATTGACAGAAAATAAACAAGCGATTTTTGGAAGACCTAGAGTACCGGAATTTTTGCATTTTTATATTATATTGTTACTTGGCACCAGGCTATATTTCTGAAAGTTGGAGTGCAGGAATTCTAATTTTTATTATTAAGACATAGCCTTACATATTATTGTAATATTTATTTTTCTAATTCAAAATATTGGTCCTTACTGAGTGTAATTATATATATATATAGATGTAAAAAACAGATAAAATTCTTATCTTGTAATACCTTTTTTATTGGACTAACAGAATTTTTAGTCATTAAAAAATTCTGTTAGTCCAATAAAAAAGGTATTACAAGATAAGAATTTTATCTGTTTTTTACATCTACATCACTGGACTAATACGGCTACAATCTCTACTTGAACACTATATATATATATATATATATATATATATATATATATATATATACACATACACACGGAGGGGACAGTGTATTATGGTGGAGTGGGGGGGGTGGGGGTGGGGGGCAGTGTGTTAGATTTGCCGGCAATGTATTGGATTAGTGGGCAGTGTATTAGAATGGGGGGAGAGGCAGTTTATTAAATTGGGTCTGCATGGAGGGGCTAAACGCTCCCCATAGAGATGCTGATTGGCCGCGCAGCTTTTTGCCACACATGCACAACAGCCTCCCAATGCTTTCCTGTGATGATCTCAGCCAAAGTAAAGAACACACTCATAGAACTTCAAAATCAACAAGATAATGTCATTTGTTTTTCACAGCTGTGCAAAAGCATACGTTCACCATTTCAGTCCTGTTATCAAACCTTTCCAGGGTAGTTGGACTTAAACACTGGTTATATGCAAATGCACGTCTCCTTACAATAAATTAGCACTTTTGTTTACTATGAAGCCCTACGAGCATGAGGACATCCAGTGTCAGTTAGGCACTTTTTTTATACTGTATATTTCTAAATAAACCTACATTTCTATTAAAATTGTTTTAGGTTTTTTAGCGGCCCACATAAACTTAAACCTTGTTTATTTAGAACATTGTGAGGCTTTTCATAAAGTTCCTTCCCAGTGTATTCTCCCCACTTGCAAGCCAGGGCAACTTGCTGACACCCCTATTACAATAGATTCATGCATTATAAATAAATACAAAATTGCTTTTAGTTTATAACATGGGGAAGACTCTGCACAAATAACGCACAAAGATTTTTCCAATTCTTAGCATTCTCAATAAAATTAATCTTAAATGAAAATAACTTTTTGGAGGTCGGAATTGCTTGTTGAATTTGCCAAGCTTCAATGTACAGCACAGTAATCTGTAAGCACCTTGCCTTATGCTTCCATACTTGTAAACTTATGTTAATTATTAGTTTTAAAGAAAGGGGAAAAAAAGTATTCCTCTGGGTCGGACATATTAAACACCAATTCTCAAACTCTCGATTCTCACGAGCCACTTGTTTTGCATGTAAATCACATGTCCTGGACATTAGATAATTTTATTTATTTATTTATTTTTAACGTTTATTTTTTATTTTTTTATTTATCATTTTTATTAAGGGTTCAACATCATAGTATTACACAGTAGGATCTAATACATTGGAGCCATAAGAAACGGGTACAGTAACAGATCTGAGTAGTAGCTAATTTCCAGTTACATAATTATTCAAGCGATGCTTCAGGGTGTCACATATACAATAACTCCATAGGCTGTTATTCCGTAACTACTCTACTGGTCTCCTCAGAGTTGAAAGGCTTGCCAACGTGGCTATAACCCTTGGTTTCTTGAGAAAAGGGGGGGGGGAGGGAGGGTGGAAGTAGGTGGGAGAGAGCGTGAACTAGGAAAAAAGGGGGGGTTTACGGGATGCTCCCCTATACAAATGTATTAGAGGGAGGTGTTCGTCAACACGTTGTCATTTGTTGCCAATATTGGCTGAGTGCAGGGCAGTACCAGAATATATGGCTTAGGGTGCCTTCTTGTTGATTGCAGCGCCAGCACGTTGCCCGGGAGCCCGGGTATATTTCGGCCAGCCGTTGAGGCGTATAGTACCATCGAAGCCATAACTTGTAGGCCGCTTCTACATGGTCTAGACAGTGTGTGGCTTTTTTTACCAATGACATGGCCCTCACCCATCTGTGCGGCTCAAAGGTACTGTTCAGCTCCCTTTCCCATTGTAACATGTAGGATTGTTTTGTTGGTCTGTCTAATTCTAATAGGCGGTGGTAACATAGGGACAATGGCTTTTTGGGGGGTTTTTGGCCCAGGCACATCGTGTCAAAACAGTTGTGGGGTTGTGTGAGCATGGTTAGTTTTTTGACGTCTCCTATTATATGCTTTACACGAATGTATGTGAAAATCTCCTTGTTAGGTATAAGGTATTTTTTCTGGAGGTCAGGGAATGGTAGTAGACCCTCTATTCCCAGGAGATGTGATATTCTGGTCACTCCTTGTCCTATCCATCCCTGCAAGGGGAGGTCGTGAGTGTGGCGCTGGAGATTAGTCAGAGGGGCAAGGGCTTCTATATTCCCACCGGTCATTTTTGGGGCCCATCTGAGCCACACCTGAAGTGATCCCCTCGATGTCGAGAGTAGCTTGGGATAGTGGGGTTGGGCCTTTGTCGGGGTCCACAGTAGGTCACCTAGGGATAGAGGTGCGCTGAATGCGCTCTCCAGGTGGTACCACATTGGGTAGTCTGAGGGAGCCAGAAGGCGTGCCATCTGGGACAGGTGTGTCGCTAGATAGTATTTGGTTATGTGGGGCACTCCCACCCCACCTCCTCCCATGACCATACTAATGTTCGCCAGAGATACCCTTGGTGGTTTTCTTTTCCATATGTGTGCATTAATGAGGCTTTGGAATGCCCGGAGGGTGTACTTGGGGAGGGTAATCGGTAGGGCTCTGAAAAGAAATAGTATTTGTGGGAGGATGACCATTTTGATGGCATTAATTCGTCCTAACCAAGATGTGTTTTTGGTGCCCCAGCTATCCAGCCGTCGCTCTATGTCTCCCATCAGTTTCCTATGGTTATGTCTTATGAGTTTGGATTTTGAGGGCGTCAGCTGTGTGCCTAGATAAGAGAGGGTATCCTTCCTCCATTCGAAGGGGTGGAGTGCTTTTAGAGATTCAAGGTGGGGTCTGGGCAGGTTCATGGGTAGCACCTGCGTTTTTGCTATATTGTTTTAATAGTAAGATACACGGCCGTAGTCGTGCAAAAGGTGCAGTAGAGTGGGGAGGGAGTCTGAGGGCCTGGTGAGAAAAAGGAGAATGTCATCCGCAAACACTGCTAATTTATGTTGTCCTGTTGGTGAGGGGACCTCCGTGATGTTAGAGTTTGCCTTGATTTTGTGGAGTAGGGGCTCCATTGCGAGAATAAATATGAGGGGCGAGAGTGGGCAGCCCTGTCGTGTGCCGTTCGTCAGATCAAAGCGTCTCAAGACGAAACCAGAGCTCATGACAGTCGCCCGAGGGGAAGTGTACAGGGATAAGAGTCCAGTCAGGAATTTGGGCGGAAAGTTAAACCTGCGCATTACCTCCGACATATAGCCCCAGTGGAGCCTGTCGAAGGCTTTCTCCGCGTCTAGGGCAACCATAAGGCCTTGTAACCGGTCAGAGTCCATGAGTTCCATTATGTCCAGGGCTCGCCTGGTGGTGTCCTCAACCTGGCGACCCGGGATATAGCCCGACTGCTCAGGTGAGACAAGTTGGCTTAGGAGGGGTCGGATACGGTTTGCTAGGACCTTGGCGAACAGTTTGGTGTCGGCATTGAGGAGCGAGATCGGGCGGTAGTTTGCACACAGGTCTGTGGGTTTGCCCGGTTTGGGAATTGTGACAATTGTGGCTTCCAACATCTCCGGGGGTATGTTACCCGTGTCTAGAATGTGGTTAAATAGTGCCGTGAGGTAGGGGAGTAGTTGGTCCTCAAACACCTTATAATAGTGTACGGAGTATCCGTCCGGTCCTGGGGCTTTATGTCTCGGGGTGCCTCGCAGTGCCCTGGTGACCTCGGCGGGTAGGATCGGAGTCGTCAGCGTTGCGGCTTGCGCGGTGGAGAGCTGGGGAAGGTGTATACCCTCCAGGAAGGTGGCGATGTTTTGAGGGGTGGGCTGGTGCTGGGTGGAATCCCCGGAGAGATTGTATAGTTTTGCGTAAAACGTAGCAAATTCGTCTACAATCGCTTTGGGGTTCATGACTTTGGTTCCATGATCATCCTTGAGATAGGGGATTTTTACCTGGGAGATTCTCGTCTTAAGCTGAGAGGCCAGCAGTTTACCCGCCCTGTTCCCCTGCCTATAGTAAGTTGTTTTCATCTTCCTAATGGCTCTCTCTACCCGTTGCATTTGTAGTGTTTCTAACGTGGACCTAATGTTTTGGACTTTGAGTCTATGGGGTTCAGTGGGTGAGGCTTTGTGTCGTGTTTCGGCTAACTGTAACTCCTTCAGTAGGGAGTCACTTTTCTCAGATAATTGGCGCTTCAGTTTTGCCTCCATCTGTATGAGTGCTCCACGAGTGACTGCCTTGTGGGCCAGCCATGTCGTGGTAACGCTTGTGTGAGTGTAGTGATTGGCTTCGAAGTAGTGTGTTAGTGATCTCCTGATCGCAGAGGCCCTCTCGGGGTTGTCTATGAGGGACTCGTTGAGCTTCCACTGCCCCCGCCCTCGGACTGGGTGTAGTGTGGAGAATGATGATGTGAGGGGGGCATGGTCTGACCAGGTTATCGGGGAAATAGCGACCTCTGCTAGGGTATCCAGGGTTTTAGTGTCGACCCAACACATGTCGATGCGGGAATATTGGTCATGGACCCTAGAGTAAAAAGTGTAGTCCCTAGAAGCTGGGTGGAGTGCCCGCCAGGTGTCATGCAGGTTATGGAGATGGAGGAGCGTCGTCAGTTTGTCACCCAGGAGCTTGTCTCTTGGGTGGGAGCCCGGTGCCCCGATCTATCTAGGTCAGGGTCTAACACACAATTAAAGTCCCCGCATATCATCGTCTGTCCCTTCTTTAGTTTGTCAACCTTTCTCAGTGCCTTTCGTAGGAAGTCGTACTGGTTGACGTTGGGGGTGTAAAGGTTTGCTATAGTCACCTGTGCGTCATTGAGGAGGCCCACCAGGATCAGGAGCCTACCGTCAGGGCTTTTATATTCCCTTTCACATTGGAAACTCCAATCTGAGTGTGCTGACCCCTCTTGTCTTGTTAGGCGCTAGAGCGTGGTACGCTAGCGGATATGAGGAGGCCGAAAACTTTGGGGGGTTCGTAGCGGAAAAGTGGGTTTCTTGTATACATGCGACCGAAGCCTTCAGGGTTTTCAATTGAGACAGGGCCAGTCTGCATTTTTGTGGGGTATTTAGGCCGTGTGCATTCAGGGACACCAAGAGAAACTTGCTAGGGGGGCTCATTGCATTGGGGGTTGGGCGCCTCATAGGCACATCTGGGTGATTGAGGTTTTCTCGTGGGTTTAACGCAGTAAGACTTAGGGATGCCCTGGGCGAACACTTCGTCGCTCAGCCTATGGTAGAGAGGGAGCATCTCAAAGGTAGGGCCGGGGCGTGGGAAATAACAGAGCTGATAACGGTGAGAACAAAAATATACAACATAAACAAAGTATATACAGAGCAAATAGCTAAGAAGCATTATGTGGAGGACCCCACCGCCGAGCGCGTACCCTCTACTGCTCTAAGAGGGGGCTACAGCGGCGGGTGGTGTCCCAAGAGAACTTCGGGAGGGGGTTCTTCAGCGTTCGGTGGGGCCTACACGCCTGTTACAGTCCAACCACTTGGTATGGCTGAGCAGCTGAGGTGGGGCAACACTCCCCGGGGCCCACGGGGAGGCCGGCAAAGGCCGTAGGCTGCGAGGGCAAAGGCGTAGGCCTAGGCCGGGTCTTGAGTCTCATCATAGCCTTCTAGGGCCTAGGAAGGTGTGGGGTAGGGGTGGAAAAGTCCTTCGCCCCCTGGAGGTGTAAGTCCAGATAAGTCTCTCCCCTGGGTAGCGTTCTTGGTTCCCGGGAGGGGCGGTCAGCCCGAGGTATGGGGTGGCGGGAGGCAATAGTGTTAAGGCGGCTGAGCGTGGTAGGGCTAGGGTGCAGCTGTACTCACGTGCAGATGGAAAACCTTGGTGTTGCCACAGTTCATAGCACGGGCGTAGGCCTGAAGGGTGCTCCAGGGTTTGGAGATTAAGCCGGCAGCGGCCCATGTAAGGAAGAGCCGTGGCGGCGTCATTGCTTAGGTCTTTGTCCAGCTCGTGGCCACTTTCCGCAGTGGGGCCGGGGTCGTGGGAGCGTTGTCAGTGGGGAATAATCCCCAGGATTTGAGGGTCTCCATTCCTTGGGTCGGGTCTTCAACTTTGGTCAGTGATCCATTTCGCCAAATCAAGAGCTTAGTGGGGAAACCCCATCTGTAAGGTACCTTGTGGTTTCTGAGGCACTTTGTGACATTAATAAAGTCCCGTCTCCTAGAAATCGTCGTCGGTGACAGGTCAGCATATAGTGATATCTCCTCAAATGTAGGTGGCATTTCGTATGCCTTTCTTTGCGCTGTAAGGATTGCTTACTTCACGCTGTAATAGTGTAATCTGGTCACTACGTCCCTAGGGACATCTCGAGCGAGATTGGTGGGTTTTGGTACCCGGTGTGCTCGGTCAAGGCGTAAGTCCGCTGGTGCCAGGGCTGGTTGGATAGCCTGAAAGAGGCGCAATAGGTAGGACGGCAGATCCTCCTGTGTCACCTTTTCCGGTACTCCTCGCACGCGGATGTTGTTGCGGCGGGAGCGGTCTTCTAAGTCCGCCATTTTTTCCGTCAGGCGCCTGTTGTCTTTTTCTAGTTGCTGCAGTTTGCTCACTATTGCATCGTTGGCTTGACACAGCTCATCAGTTTTTTCCTCCAGTACATTCACACGTGTCCCCACTTCCAGGAGGTCTTTGCGCAGATCTGAGACCGCTGCTTGAAAGTCGGTTCTCATAGAGGTGCGCAGATCATGGAGCATGGCTGCTAATTTCGTCTCTGAGACAGAAAGGTCCCCTGTGGGGGGTTGCCGTGACTCATTATCAGAGCCTGTTTCAGACGTGTGTGTTGGTGAGCGGGAGCCGCCGCCATCTTGGTCGGAACGGAGCCGGTCTTTTTTTCCTTGCCGGAAAAAATCGGATGATCGCTGGGCTTTTGGAGGGGCCATGTTGGGGTGGGGGTGTGTTCCCCTTACCTCTGGTGCCGTTTGTGGGGTAGTGTGGGCTGTTTGCCGCTGTTTATGCCGCGTTTTAGGCCGATCCGGTCACGGAGCACTCACAGCATGCGACCGTTCGGTTGGACCGGAAGTCCCGCCCCCCCATTAGATAATTTTAGATTGTATATTTAGTGTTAATAAACCTCATAACAACTATCTACCACTTTACATAATAATTTGCTTTACACCCCAAATGTTTATTACATTTCTCATGATGCACAGTCAAGGTTGACCGAGCATCACAGGAAACGAAGTTCACATTTATCTGGGGTGATAAGGTTGCTCTTCTTCTTTTAAAAGAATATACAAACATATCTTCTAAACACCAATGTGGTGGGGTTTATCAGCTGCATTGCATTGTGTTGCTAATTTATTTAGCAGTAACTTGGTTAATGTCTTTATTAAGGTCTTAATGTCTTCCATTGAAGGTTATTTTGTCAACTGAAATGCTATATACATTGAAAATGTATCAAAGTAAAAAAGATTGACAAAACAGCGGTTTGTCACAATTCTTTTTCATCCATGACAAACTACAGATAAGATACATTAGAGGTTATACATAGAGCACAATTCTGGGATACATGTCTAAAAGCCGAGCAGTTGCCATGGAAACCAATGCACTGTCCCTGCTGATTGCTCCACTCTTAGAACTTTGCACCTGAATTACTCTCTAATGCAGAGTGTATAACAAATATACATAGCAATGTTTTAATCTGTTATGAGCATTCTAGCTTTTCCACTGACCAATTAAGCCAGGACAAGTTGGGCAGGGCCTGGGTTGCTGTATAAGCAGGTCATGCTGTGCTCTTCTGCGTGTTACTCCTCCTTTCCAGACTCAGAAAGTTGACGTCCTGTGCTACAATGTACAATATTGGCTGTATGTGAAAGTCAGTGAGTCAGCCTCCAAATATGTATCGAAGCAAATCTAGGGCTGTATCTGGATTAAGGAATATACCTTCCCTTTCGATAGCAGAACTAGAGGACAACAGTTCCCCCACTGCTGCATACACTTCTCATGCAGACAATACCTGTGCAGGGCCACAAGGAGTTTAGATCTACAGAGAGTGACAACAGGAACACCACCCTTCCCTTAGAATTACACCACCACTTCCTTTTTGTTTTGTTTTGAGCCGAAAGCAACATTATTGCTCAAATGTACTGCATGAATACAAAGCACACACTTGGATTACACAACCATGCAAGTCACAGCTCTATCCACCTCCCCCTAAGGCAGGCCTCCTTGTGATCAGTCAAAAGCAATGACCTTTTAAAATACATTCACAGGTGGACAAAATACAATCTGAAAAATGAAAAAAAAAACACAACATTATTTTAGCCTCAATTATTTAGTACACAATTATTTAGTACACAATTATATGATTACAAAGTGTGAAAAACTACAAATCCCATGATGCCTGTTCTAGCATACTCCAGTGATTTATGAGGAGCACAGTATTTACTGGAAAGCTGTAAAGTACATGTATAGATTTACCGTGTTTCCCCGAAAATAAACCCTACCCCGAAAATAAGCCCTAGTCGGATTTTCGGGGTGGGCTGCAATATAAGCCCTACCCCGAAAATAAGACCTAGGCATTGCACCTTTGCGGCGAGACTTCCTTCTTCTACTGTAGGAGGAGCGTTGCGGGCCGCGGCATTGCGCAACGTGATGACGACATTTCGCAGCGCCGTCAGTCTGCCTTCACGGATCTTCAGCGGAAGGATCCATTTCCGGGCGGTGAGGCACCCAGTGGTCGGACTCGGCAAGGAATCTTTGAAATGTGAGTACCGGTAGATATTTTATGTCTGGGACTGAATTAATTAAAGAGGGGGGTGAATTAATTAAAGGGGTGGTGAATTAATTAAAGGGTGGGCTGGATTAATTAGAGGGGGGTGAATTAATTAAAGGGGTGGTGAATTAATTAAAGGGTGGGCTGGATTAATTAAAGGGGTGGTGAATTAATTAAAGGGGTGGTGAATTAATTAAAGGGTGGGCTGGATTAATTAGAGGGGGGTGAATTAATTAAAGGGGTGGTGAATTAATTAAAGGGGGCTGGATTAATTAGAAATTAATTAAAGGGGTAATTAATTAAAGGGTGGGCTGGATTAATTAGAGGGGGTGAATTAATTAAAGGGGTGGTGAATTAATTAAAGGGTGGGCTGGATTAATTAGAGGGGGTGAATTAATTAAAGGGGTGGTGAATTAATTAAAGGGTGGGCTGGATTAATTAGAGGGGGGTGAATTAATTAAAGGGGGGTGAATTAATTAAAGGGTGGACTGGATTAATTAGAGGGGGTGAATTAATTAAAGGGGTGGTGAATTAATTAAAGGGTGGGCTGGATTAATTAGAGGGGGTGAATTAATTAAAGGGGTGGTGAATTAATTAAAGGGGTGGTGGATTAATTAAAGGGGGGGTTCAATGTACATACCGTAAATAAATAAGCCCTACCCTGAAAATAAGCCCTAGTGTGTTTTTTGTGACTAAAATTAATATAAGACCCGGTCTTATTTTCGGAGAAACACGGTAGTTCTGTTTCAGAGTCACAGGAAGGGTGATTTATCTACAGCACATGTATGTGGTTTTCACAAGACTACTGTTTTGCAGTAATACTGCAGCTGTACTAGTTACAGGACATATGTGGGTTAACAACTCATTGCAAGGCTTCCAGGAATACCTAAACATGTAATTCGTTAATCCTTTTTAAACACACCTTTATATCTTTACAAGTTAAACAAAAGATGGATTTGCTAGCTTGGGTGTTAGGGTGTAAATATTTTTAATGTTATTGTTATACTTGTGAATTCTTAGGAAGCAGGTCACTGACTGGCCTATTAATGTCTAAAATGAGAATGATGCATTAAGCTCTGGCCTGCTCTCATTCCTAAAATAAAGGACAGCCAATAAATGCAGACTGTTGAGATGTAAACGGACTTCGGACTGATTGTGCTCAGCTGTGGAGGTTCTTAGCTGGCCACTAAACAGACAGAGACCACAGGGTCTGAAAACCCCCCCAAAACAAACAAAAAACATTATAGGGTGTCACTGCATTCCCCCCTGGCGACAGTGATTTGCACTGGGCTGTACCTGCTGCACAGCACCAATCACATAGTGATCCCAAGGGACAGTATGAGAGGGAAATCTCCTTCTCCTGCTGCAATCAAACAGTACGGGGTAGGAATTAATGCTGGGTTAGGGATAGTGTAGGGTTAAGATTAGGTGCTATAGGGTTAGCATTATCAACCAAAAATAATTAAGATCCTAGTCATATGATGTATTTAACAATCACAATGGTTATGTAAAACGATGAGTTAATTTTCTTTAGTTGTAGTTTATATCTATAACTTCCCATTTTATTTATAACTGATGTTGTGTTAAGTATAAGATTTCACGAGAAAGTAATATCTGTCTTTAAATAACAATATATAATATGTATTGGTGCACTTAAGAGGAAACCATTATATTATGGTTGAACACAAACCGCACAAATTCTAGGTTTTGTTTTGGTTCAGAAGTTAAGCACTTGCCTCTGTCCTTCAGATGTGATGGGGTGGATTTTGTTTTCTTTATATGCAAACTTGCATGTCGTATAATAATACACATGCCAGCAAGTTATTTTAGTGGGACACAAAAATCAATTAAAGGGAACCTCAAAATGAAGTTTAGGGGTTACTTCATTGTGAGGTGAATGATTTAATCTCAAAATGTTCTCTCCAATGCCAGTCAGTAGCTTCCAATTCATAAAAAAAAGCTTGAGAAAAATAAGTACATTTCTCATTACTTTTTGTGAATAATGTTGAATAATCTGAGAGCAGCAGCAGGACAATGGCAGAGACGCAGTTAACGGTGCTGGTGAGAAGATTTTGGGATTAAACTGTTTGTAAATGGTTTAACCCCTAAAAGCAAGCAGATGCTGGGGATATCCTGGCACCATAACAACATAATTACAGTGAAGTTGTTATGGTGCCAGGTGTGTTACTTTAAGTGAGGTTTCAAACTGCACTATTCTGCAATTCTGGCCAACATATCAACTGTATTTTTGTTTGTGTGTGCGCTGTTCCTTTAACTGTATTTTGTATATGTTTTGGTCTTTACGGCAGCACCACTACTTGGAAATACATGTTCTGGGAGTGTGCCCCCAATTCCCATTTTCCTGTATAGATTTGGGACCAGACTAGATTCCTATTGGGCTGAGCACCCCATCCATTCACTATAGGTGCCCCTTTGGAGGTAACCACAGGAGAGCTTACAAAATTGAGGAGTCTCTTGAAGCAGTTTACACTGCAAGTAAGTATTGCAAGTTAGCATGTTAATCTCCAATGTTAATAGTGTAGGCCCCACAGATAGTGGGGTACTGTGACGTAGTGGTGGGCTTAACACAATATGGCCATATGGTGGAACTGAATCCCCATATTTATTTGCTAAGATAAGTGATTTTAAGTAGCCTTGTTAAACGTAAAGCTGTATGGTTGGTTGTGTGTGCGCTGTTCCTTTAACTGTATTTTACAACATATCACACTCGACAAACTGTTGCTATGTAAAATCATTCATTTGCAGGCAAAGATTGCATTACCATTATTTTTGGCTTTGGTTGCAAGTCAAATATCTGCCCTACAAGGTGTAGATTTGACACGTCTACACACTTCTAACAACCATAAACATGACGTTAAGGAAACTCAAGGTCATTGGAATGCAGCGTTTATAGAAAAAGGCCAAAAAAAGTAGCAGTTGTATTAAACGTATGAGCGTCGTGCAAACAAGACCAGAAAAGTCATGATTTGAGAGGTCCCTCAGGTCTTTAAACTAACAAGCTATTGAGAGAGAGAGAGAGAGAGAGAGAGAGTCAAATTTGGCAGAATAACTCATTCATATTTCAAGTAAGTAATTGAAATACATTTAATCAGGATAAAAGGTGTACAAGGATACATACGCACAGCATCCTTTATATATATATATGTCAATGTTCAGATAGCACTCCCAGGACTTGTAATAAATTGTAAAACAACTTTTATTGCTCAGAAAACTGTCTCATTCTGATCTTTAGTGGGTCGGTCCACCCTTTTTCAAGTGGCTCCATCCATTAGCGACATAACCAGTGACACAAGTTGAATCACTGGTAAAGTTCCCTCCCAAGCACGCTCACCTGTACTAATCGCATACCTCTAATGTTGGGAGATACAGAGAAAAATAAAATAAAGACTCAAGAGAGTTAAAAAAAAATTATATATATAAAACTATATTTTGAAGCTTAAGATAGGCAAAGAAGATGCTAACGTGATGTGCTTTTCTGTATTTTCCCTCCTGAATGTAAATTATGCTATGCCATTTTACTGGTGGCAGGAGAATACTAGTCGTGATAACAATTCCTCCAGGCAACCAGGACATCTCTGCTGCATCCTAAACTCAAGCAGCATATTAAAACAAAAACTCAATCAGCATATCATCTGGAGCAGGGCCCTTTTCATATCTCGTACTTCTCAACAATATTTTGTCTGTCAGTAACTTCACCCTGTATATTCTCAATGTAGAATTGTAGAGCGCCATGGGACATGTTGACGTTATAAAAGTGTTAATAAGATAGAATATTTCAAAAACAAACGCCTAAACAAACCACAAGCACTCACATAAACATCTTAGAAGATATTTTCCTGGCTTATCAAGTGGCTGCTAGGGTTCTGTGAACATTTTTAGGAAAGTTTTACGAAAGTGGAGTCAGAAATCTGTAATGCTGTTTTAGAGGACAAGAATAAGAAATGTATAAAGAGTATTGGGTTATTTAGTTCTCAGTATCTGAAACATCAGAGGTGGCTTATTATATGAATATTATGGGTTTTATTCATTAAAATGGCACTTGAACTAATACAACCCTAATCATGATTTTTATTTATTCACTTCCATAAATTGAAATAAAACCACCCATCTCCATGAGACAATATGGACTGGAGATTTGTCCTCAGTGCTTCTCAATGCCCACAACTAACAAGTGCTGGGATAAAAGGGGTCTATCTTTGGTAGCTGCAGTAGCCATTTCTGCAGCTAAAGCAAGGGAAGAATTTAGGACTCTAAACAAAATATGCATTTCCTAAAATATGCACAAATATTTCTTATAATGAGTTATTTGCATTGAAAGTACCGGTATACATTTTAAAATTTCTCATAGAATTTAATTAATTTTAAAAAAGAAAAATGCTCATCTTGCCAGTTTGTCTATTTTGATTAGAATTGTGCAACTCATGCCAACATAACACAATCCATAGTTTAGTGAATAGATCCCTTAGAATGGGTAATCCATAATGCCTCACATTTGATATAATGGAATTGATTTGTCAAAATGCAAGCCCCACAAAACTCTTGCACCCAAAGATAATAAATCCGTCAAAATTCTTTGAAGTGGCACACAACCTTGAAATACACAAAATGAAACAGGCCCTCTAAGAGATATTTGTACATTTCCACCCTTCTGGACCATCTGTTTATAATTATATTGTGGCGTACAATACCTTACATCTGAAGACAGAATGTGCAGTTTGCATACCAACAGATTAAGCAGGTTTGCAAAACAGGCAGTTCATCATATTGAAAGAATAAGTACAGCTCTTCAATAGAAAATCTGTACTTGGAGAAGAGACAATAGGACACCAGCCAACTTATACTGATCTATTGCTTAATGGAGTATTGAAAATTATGGATTTCCCATAAGACCACTGAGGCTGTGGCCTTGGGGCGGCAGGCATGAAGGTCAAATATCGCCATCACCCGCCAGCCCATTCTGATACTGAGGGAGTCGTTGCTGGGGCTGGTCGTTGCGGCAGTGTGTGCAGCACCCAGCCTGCACAAAAAGGAGATTACTGTACCTTGTTCTTCTCCTTCCTGTCGGGCTGCTGAGCCTCTGCAGCAATTGGAGGAGAATAGGCAGGGCTATGACATCACATTCATAACCCCCTGGCAACTCTCCTAACATGTAAGGGAGGGAGAGGGCTGACAAAAGAAGACAACCAGCAATGCAAGCAAGAGCAATTACCTTCCCCTACTATCACCCATTCCATCTATGGGCCAGTGCTGACACCAGCCTGCCCAGCAAGGGACCTTGCAGGCCAACAGCAGCCTGCAGTACCCAGCCCTGCTGCAAGACACCCATGCCCACCAAAATGCTACTTGCCTCTAAGATCCTTGAGAGAGTTGTGTATGCGAGATTGGCAGACTTCCTCAAATCCAACTCTCTGCTTGACCCGCTTCAATCTGAATTCCACGCTCGTCACTCTGTTGAATCAGCTGTGACCAAAGTACGCAATGATCTTATCACTGAAAAATCCCGTTGCCACTACTCTATCCTATTTCTCCTCGATCTTTCTGCTGCTTTTGACACTGTTGATCAACAGCTTGTTCTCACCCTCTGTAATCTCGGTCTATGAGATACCGCTCTCTCCTGGTGCTTTTCCTACCTCTCCCAACTTTCTGTCAGTGTTTCTCTGCCTCTTCTCCCCAATCCATCTCTTTTGGTGTTCCCCAAGGGTTTGTCCTTGGTCCCCTATTGTTCTCAATTTACACTGCCTCCCTTGGTAAACTCATCAGGTCCTTTGGCTTCGAGTATGATTTTGTTGCGGATGGCGCAAATTTATCTGTCCTCCCCTGATTTCTCTCCACCCCTCTTGACTCGTGTCTCTGATTGCCTCTCTGCTATTTCCAACTGGATAACTGCTCATTTCCTTAACTTAACTTGTCCAAAAAAGAACTTCCATCAAGTGTTGCTACTCCCTTGTCTGTTTCCCTCTGAGTCAATGGCGCTACTATCCACTGTCTTGCAGGCTCGCTGCCTAGGTGTTTTTTTACTCTGACCTCTCCTTCATGCCTCATGTCTAATCGATCGCCAAATCCTGCCACTTCCATCTCAAAAACTTAGCGTGCATCCGACCCTATTTAATGCCTGGTATGACTACGGTGATTGTCCATGCCGCTGTCCTCGCTCGCCTTGATTACTGTAATCCGCTTCGCAATGGTCTTGTTCCCAACTTACCCCACTACAGTCTATAATGAATAGCCCACTCCATCTAGCATGTAAGCTCATTGAGCAAGGCCCTCAATCCCTGTGTTCGTCTGGTTACAAATACATGCCTGATAGTCCACCCATTGTACAGCGCTGCGGAACTTGTTGACGCTTTATAAATATTAATAATAATGTACTCATGCATATTAGTATATGTGTAATTATATTCATATTTATATGTACTGTAGAAGCAGAATATAGAATTATTATAACACACGTACATGAATATACATGTATAAATTAAGAGACTGCAGGGGGAGTATGAGAGAGACTGGTTTGGTGCAGTGAGGAGCCCCTGTTGACAATATTTTACAATAAAATCCAAATGATCTGCTTTAGTGCCAATGGCACAAATAGTGGATTTGTTAATAAACCCATTATTTCTTAAAAGAGGTTACCTTCTCTGTGAAACACACCAATTACAAAACAAGCGAGAACAATGTCTAAATACAACAAAAAAACATTATAGGGAGACATATTGTGGTTAATAGCCTTGCTTGCACCTGCAGAATTCACAGCTCTATTGCACTGTAATCAAAATAATGACAAAATTAGGAAATACAATTATCTGAGATGAAAATGGATAATACTGTTAAATTGTAGTTATTATTGTTAAATAAACTTTAGCAGAGCCATGAAACAATTTACTTTGTTTTTGTTCCTCTATAAAGTGATATCAAGCCAAATTAAGTGGGACAGGTGAATTTAATTAAGATCTTAAACTATGGCTGAAAAATACACCAAAAAATAACTTATTCCAAGGAGTACATGTGGTATATTGTGCATCAAATGGACACTATAATCACCAATCTATGAGGAGATGCGGATTTTGCAGTGCAGCATTTTCCTATGGAAAGCATTGGATTGGCTGAGATTGTCAAGTTTCATAATCTCAGCAAAGGAGCGGGAGTGGGGCCAGTCACAAAAGAGACCCATGCAGCGCTAGAAGAAAGGTGAGTAAACTACCTTTTACTCCCCTGAAAGGGGGCCAGGGGCCTAAATATTGCTATTAGAACTATAGTGTCAGGAATACACATTTGTAAACATTGTTTATAATCACCTTGATGGACTCTGTAATTATTTCAAACAAAAGAAAGAGTTGGAAACACAAACACTTCAAATACAAGTGCTTTTGGGTCTACAACCCTGAAATTCACAATGAGCCTGCAGTAAATGCAAGACGTTCTTATCTGGATTAATAAACTGTTCATCCATATGCCATATTTATTACAAATTCAACTGCCATTTTAATAGACACTCCACTGCCCAAATACAAAATAAATAAAAATCACTGATTTAACAGATATTCCCCAAATGAGAACTTCTATTGGCGTATATCTAGCTGGCAAAACCTACTAATTACATTAGGCAAGTGAAGTGCCCTGATTTCTATTTACCTAAAACCTCTTTACTGATCGAAATTATTTTTTTTTTATTCCCTACTTCTACTCAACTGTTATGGAGTTGAAAGAACTTTATGAGGCGGCTGCTGGAATAATAGGAGACAAAGTTAAACAACTGTGTGGTTTTTTTTTTTGTGGTTTTTTTTAAGTAGACAGTTTAATACTTTGAGGACTCAGGAAAGGGATTAACAAACTTCATGCTAAATGATGCAAAGTGCTTATAGTGAATGAATGGAGACACTAGTCTTCTACATAGTCACTGGGGTAAGACAACTATTCCTTCTCATCACCAGAGCTGTCAAGCCATTCACCTGCAGCACATACAGCAAAACATAAGTCAGCAATTTATTTAGAAATACAAATCCAAACCATACAATCTGGTGTAGTGTTTAAGATCAATGATGAGAGAAGAGATTAAAAAAACAATGTTAATGCTAAAAGAGTTTGTTATCCCACTTACTCATAGACTCCATAGTAAGTATATATCACTTTGCATGTAGAAAACTGCATGGTTTAATGTATGATCCAGAAGTTAAAGCTGGAATAGGAGCCTTTCATATCCCCACATTTACTTTGGTTCCTACTTTATACATTTATGTAATTTCAGTACATCAAAGGAACTCTGATTTTTATTGGGCATTTTTTTTTTTTTTTAAGCAAAGGTCAGTGTAGTACTTCGACAAAGTACTTAAAAAAAATCTATTATACATGCCTTTTGCATGGTTGGTTAGACAAGTACAATTAAAGATAAAATCATTTCTATGGCTCCTTCCACATATATGTTGCACCAAGATCAATTAGTGATGTGTCCACGGTTTGAAAATAAATTAAATGAATATTTTCCTCCTTTACAGGTGGATATCTATAAACAGTAGCTCAAAGTTCTAAAAAGTCAAACTAGCTCTATGAACATGCAATTCTTTCCCAAACTCCTCCATCTGATTTAAATACTTACTATACCAGAAAACCAAAAACAAAGAGAAAGGCTCATGTCGGCTAGGCTTGTAATAGGTATAGCAGAAGCCTGTGACCCGGATTCTGTGTGTGGTTTAAACAAATCAGTTGTCACATATAATGTGGAAGCACTCATTTGCAGGAACAGAGGAACTACAAATTAGAGGAAGAGAGATGTATGGTGGTATAGATGACAGCTCGTTGCCTGCTTCAGTCACCAAATACAAGATTTATAGATATAGACCATATAGGACTATAGGGCCACACAAGGTCTTAACTCAGCATTTGGAGAGAAATACATTGCCGATATCGAGCATGCCAACTGGTTATTTTTACTTCATAGTATTCAGCAGTTGAAATTCATCTAGAACTGCTAGATTGTAACATGTGGGTGAGACCATTTAAAGGACTGACAGCTATAATTTAAGGCAGAAAAAATTATTTTATGCATGTGTACTCAATGAATCCACTTTTCTATAGAAACCTGACGATTTCTAAGCAATTCCACTTTTCTTCAAGTTCTGTTTTGTGCTAGACACTTTTTCACCTATATTGATGTAATTGTTCTGTAAATACCTATTTTTGCTAGATAAATACATTTGCCTATCAACTTTAACCATGTTGGAATTCTACATTTATTTTGACGCATAGGGCTTTTTCATACTTCCACTGGAAGACGTTTCCAAATACCTACTAGTTTTTAGTACATAGTATTTCCTCATTTTAACATTATTCTATTTTTTTTCTCCTAGAGTGGCAGTCTTGTTTATTCTAGCCCTGCTGAGATAAAAATGCATCTGTAATTATATTTTGTGTAGATAATCCTCCAAACGGCATAAGAGTTGGGTGTGTTGCCAATAATGCCATGAATGTCACAGTGTATGGGGCAATGAGGAAAAAGTCCTGCCTAACCAGTTTCTGTAGCCTATGTATAATTGTGTATTGCAAATTGTAATTAGCTGACTGATAGCTTTGGATAGGTAGAACACACAGTAATTATATACTTTTTGATTATTGTATATATGTAAGGATTTGAAAGACGTTTCCTTAAAGGAAAATTCCAAACATAAATTCCAAATTTTATTTTATGCACTTAAACAAGGACGTTAAAATCATTAAATCATGCATTTGTTTGTTATTCAAAATTATTTTCCTAGGTCGCTAAAATCCTACCAAGTCTTGCAGTTTACCCCATTTTTGCTAAACACTAATTTCGTTGCTCATGCTAGGTTGTGTCCAATAAAAGTCTACTCACAGAAAAGCATTGTGGCACCAATGAGCACAGTTACGATTGCTCCTTTATCGTATTTTATCTGATTTGTATTAGAAGTCAATTAACACAGCAGGCAATAATGTGTATAGTGAACACATTCTGTGAAGATGAATTCCAAATTTCACACAAACTTCTGGAAGAGTGAATGGAAGTTGTAAAAGTCTCAGCCAGTGGCTATGGCAACAGGAAAAAGTTTTTTAACTACCTAAACGGCAGAGAATTGAACAGTATGACGGCATGGGCATAAACAGTGCACCAAAATCACTTCATTAAAGTGGTTTCAATGCTCAGACTGATCCTTTAACATTCCCCACAAACCTAACAGCTTGGGTTCATTTCTAAAATGAAATATAAAAATACACTCATTGTTCCTAAGGACCCAATGCTGGTCTACTGAACACATTTTCAATGCATAGATGATCTCTCCGCATTGTTCAAAGTGTGCTATATATTTCCTGGTCTTGCTGTATTAATTTGCACCGTCCAAGATTGTGCCTTTATATTCTACTACTGTAGAGCGGTTAGCTAGTTTTGTGGGCAGACTAGACACATCGAATGACCTCAATGACGGTTGGTCTCGGTTTCCTTATTAGTTCTCAACTTATCTTAGACACTTCTCAACGTGCAGGTGACAGTGGCTTTTGCAGGAACACTCCGATAATGTGGCCATATTTCAAAATTTTAACTATTACTAATTTATACGTCTACATGATTTATGCAATGTATTGCCAAATGAAAACAATTTTGATGATCTATTATTTTCTGCATTATATTTTACATTCTTCACAATAAAAATTATTTAAAAAATAATAAATATTTTTGCTAACACACCAAATAAAAAATGGGTCAGGTTTTAAATTTTTACAGGACATTAACTGTGAATGGCTTAAAGGACCACTATAGTGCCAGGAAAACATACTCGTTTTCCTGGCACTATAGTGCCCTGAGGGTGCCCCCACCCTCAGGGTCCCACTCCCGCCCGGCTCTGGAAGGGGGAAAGGGGTTAAAACTTACCTTTTTCCAGCGCTGGGCGGGGAGCTCTCCTCCTCCGATCCTCTTCTTCTCCTCCCCGTCGGCTGAATGCGCACGCGCGGCAAGAGCTGCGCGCGCATTCAGCCAGTCACATAGGAAAGCATTCATAATGCTTTCCTATGGACGCTGGCGTGCTCTCACTGTGAAAATCACGGTGAGAAGCACGCAAGCGCCTCTAGTGGCTGTCAATGAGACAGCCACTAGAGGAAATAGGGGAAGGCTTAACCCATTCATAAACATAGCAGTTTCTCTGAAACTGCTATGTTTATGAAAAAATGGGTTAATCCTAGAAGGACCAGGCACCCAGACCACTTCATTAAGCTGAAGTGGTCTGGGTGCCTAGAGTGGTCCTTTAACATTAATCACTTATGATGCTCTGGGCAAGTTCATGTGCAATTGGGCATTTGCACTTAAAGTGTCATAAGTGTGCATGTTTGCAAGGGCATTCTTTCTATAGAGCCATGAACATGCACCTTCATGGTATCTCGGCAAATGGCACCATGTGATATAAACAAGCTTACATTGTATGCTCTGGTTGTGCAGGCAAGTCAATATACAATATTTTTTCTTAAATTTGTTAACTTTCAAAGTTAAAGAGATTAATGAACTTCACACTTGTGTAAATTGTTTCATATGTATCACTGTAGAATAGGGGTGTCTAAACTTGGGGGCCAGAAAGAAGCAGAGGTCATATACGTATACAAAGGCAGAAGACAAGCACATGGCAAGAACAACTTCAACATCACTGTGTTGTTGGGCTGAATTCCTATGCCAGTTAAGATGAAAGAGAAAAATAAAAAAAAAACAGAATACAAGATGGCTGAATATCTAACATCATGGTAATATCAGAATTAGTAAGGTGAGTTTAGCAAACCAACGATAACAAGGTGCATTCCTGGAACAGCAGCTGCTATAAAATAAAACTGGATATGTAGAACGTAGAGTGCAGCAGGGGTCTCACCCTAGACTGCTTAGAAGTACTACGTCTAAAGTTAAAATAAACTCCTGTTCATTCTCTAGTGGGTTATGAGCCCTGAAACCAGATGAATACATTAAATTCAATGATTTTAAATTATATGAAATAGGGATCGACCGACTATTGGTCTGGTCAATATTATCGGCCGATATTCGGTATTACCGATATTGCCGATAATGTAGACCAGGACCGCCAGGCCCATGAAAAGCCTGGCGTTCCTGGAGGGCCCGCAGTAAGCTCTTACTTACCTTCCCAGCAGCTCCCCTGTCTAAATCTCGCGACCATGACAACGCTCCCCGTGGCATGCTGGCTGCGAGCTTTAGACAGGGGAGCTGAAGGGAAGGTAAGAGTGTGCAGGGCCCCCAATGCACAGTCCATGCCACCGGACCACCAGGGAATGCCATATCCCCCCTTCCTGGCCAAGTAAGAAGCAGGGAGGGGGGACTAAAAAAAATGTTTTATTACATTAAAAAAAAAATTCCAATAAAAATGCTCCCCCCATTTTACACACACATTACAAATACATACCTACACAAACACACACTCTGCATTAAACACATTACACAAACACACTGCATTCATTATATACACACACTACACAAACACACTGCATTCACTTTACGCACACTACACAAACACACTGCATTAAACACATTACACAAACACACTGCATTCATTATATACACACACTACACAAACACTCTGCATTCACTATACACACCACACAAACTCTGCATTCACTATACACACACACCACACAAACTCTGCATTCACTATACACACACACCACACAAACTCTGCATTCATTATATACACACTACACACACTCTGCATTAATTATATACACACTACACACACTCTGCATTCATTTTATACACACTACACACACTCTGCATTCATTTTATACACACTACACACACTCTGCATTCATTATATACACACTACACACACTCTGCATTAATTATATACACACTACAAACACTCTGCATTCATTTTATACACACTACACACACTCTGCATTCATTTTATACACACTACACACAGTCTGCATTCATTATATACACACTACACAAACACACACATTGCATCCACTAATTAAATACTCTCACTGCATCCACTACATACATACATATATTCTTGAAAACATAACAAAATCTGACTGGCATGTATGTTTTGTGCATTTACCTTAATAAAAAAAAAAAAAGATTTGCAAAAAAATAAATAATAAACATGTTCAGTAAACAGTAGATTTGTGTAGAAATAGTTTATTTTTTAAAAATGGTAAATGTACAGAATATCGGTAAATTATTGGCTATGAAAGTTCACAGATTATCGGTATCGGCTGTAACAAAAAAAAAAAACAATACCGGTCGATCCCTAATATGAAACACATAAATCACAGAAACACCTAACTTGTTAAAAGTGGTAGATTGACTATGCAGCTTATATTAGTCATGTGGCTTTGTGAGTCGACAAATAATTATATGTTTTATAGTTTTACATTTTCCACCATCCCATGTTTCAGTTTCTAAGTCAATTCATGCCGCGTAAAATAAGAGAGAGAAAAATCTCAGTATGTTTGATTTCGCATGTGATCTTTAGTACCAGACAGATGTTAATTAAAAAAAACCGGAGAATTGCGATACATGAAAAACATAACTTAAAGTTTAAAAAAAATTCCCCTACTTATCCAAATGATTGCCATTCATTTTGATTTAAATATAACAAATTCATCAATATTCACAGTTTAGTTAAAAAAGTCCTAAGTGTCCTGTCTTCTTGTTTGGAAACACTCAGAGCAGAGCACAGGTTTTTTTATTTTATTATTTTTTTTTTATTTTTTTTTTAAGTACAGCTTTGCTACATGTGACATTAATAATATTTACTACAAACGTAATAAAGTGACATTTTCCAAGCGCATGACAAACTCTGCAACACTTTACAGGCTGAAGCTAAACGTCTTTGTGTTCATTTGTAAATTAACGATAGCACATCACTCTACTGCAGGGGTCCTCAAACTCTGGCCCCCCAGATGTTGCTGAACTACAACTCCCATGATTCTTTGAATTACATAGATAGCCAGAGAATCATGGGAGTTGTAGTTCAGCAACATCTGGGGGGCCAGAGTTTGAGGACCCCTGCAGTAGAGTGATGTGCTAGAAACACGGGACAATACAGAAAAGAACATTAAGGATTATGTAAAAATCTGCATACCTATATTGTCTTTCTCTGTGTTTGCCAAGAGCCAGAAAATCAGCCTAGCATTTTGTTAATGCATCAATAATGTTTTTGCAGACCAGAGACACTCTCAAGTTGACATGTAGACTGATGGTGTTAAAATAGGTACCATTTATGATAAAGCTAATAAATAGTTTACATTAACTGAAAACATAAAAATTAGATAGTTAACAAGGTTGATTCACCACCCATACAAATATAACATACACACATTCTTGTACAAATACTCACAATGGGATTTATTCACTTAGCACTAAATTGCAGCAAACTGAAAAATAATTAGCAAAATTTAAACAACATAGGATTTGGAAAAATTCCACAACTTAGCTGTTGCCACACCTTAACCTAAATTTAAATTTGAAAGTAATTTAAATTCAATGTCGGCTATTAAATACTACAATGTTTGAGCATCATATATTAACATACTTGAATTTTTTTCTTTAGAACTACTAACGTTTTAGTGTTTCCCATTTAAATCCCCGACCTATACATATTTACTTACAAAAATAACAAAACCAAAAATAACCACCACAAAAAACAAGCAATCTTATGGCATGTACTTACATGGAAAATTACTGAATATTTAGAACGACACCAGTTAAAATGGTAAACGTATAAAGCAGTATCAATGCAGATTCTTCACAGAATATAAGACAGTGGATATGAAAATGGTAATCATCGTCAAATCCTGATCGGGCACAGATTCCTGGTCTGAAGAGGAGTACATTAAAAAAAAAAAAACTTGACTGTCTCCTTCCTGCTGAGCAAAGACGAAAACACACTCTCAAGGCATTCTAAATATTTCTAAGCTTAGCCTCCCTGAGCAGACTGGAGCCATCCTATTTTGAAGTGTGTTGCACTAGACTAGCTTATGACTCTAAAATAAATGCTATTTACAACTTTGCATTTTTTTTTCTCCTCTCTTACAGAAAGTCTTGAAACTCCTAATAAATACGCAGGACCAGGTTTGCTAGGAGATGAGGAAATGAGTTCCTCTCCTTAGTATTCAGGGCAGTGAGAAAGCCTGTTTGGGATCTGCAGCAATAACAAGGTTGAAGAAAGATGCTACATGTTAAAACACAGGCCTTGAAGGCTTCTGAGAAAGACAAGTCCTGACACTCACTGGATGGTGCTGAACCTGTGCTCTAACCACAGTTATTAATTATTACTTCTTTGTACAGATATGGGCTTTGTTGGAGTGGATTAACACACACATAGCTGGCTACCCTTGGGGTTTGACCCAGTCTCAGAGCACAAGGGCAGATTGTCAGAATTAAACAGTGAATGGACTCAATCACTCTAAGCCGATAACACAACAGAATAATGGTAGTATATAGGGAGTGGTAAAACTAGACTAGAGACCTCCCCCCCTTCACATATCAGTGGAAGAGTTAGGAGTAGGTTTAAGAACCAAACATGACCCAGACAGTAACTTGAAAACCTAATTCTGTTACATCCCCCTCCCCCATGTGTATACTCTGGCTCAGCGTATGTAGAGGGACAGTCAGCAAGGGTACCACGTTTACATGTACAAAACACGTTTACATGTACAATTTATTTTTAAAAAGTGCACTAAATAATGTTACTACAGAACAAATACGGAAACCAGATGCGAGTTCAGCACAATATGCTCTGTGCACATGGTATATACAGTATATATAGGGAGGGAGGGACTGCTGATATAGAATGCAGTGCCATCTAGTGATTTCAAAAGTTACTGCACAAAATACAGCCCTCAATTACAGGTTCTACCACTAAGGGACACACTAAGTGCCCTGGCGATCTCTAAGTATAAGCAGCCAAACCATTTGCAAATGGTTTGACAACTTACCTGAGGTGTTCTGGGGGATCACTTCCTCCATTGAAAGCCAGGGCTTCTTCATTCAATGCACAGAGCGCCTGGTGCTCAAGGAGGCGGTAACCAATGCGGGTGGACCCCAGGTAAGTTCAAACCATTGGCAAACAGTTTGACTACTTACCCTGAGAGGACACAAGGCCACTTCTGGCATCATAACTACTACTGAAAGAAAGGCCTTGTTGTATGGGACTACTGTGAAACCAGTTTCACACAAACAGGAATGAGGCCCAAAGATTCTTTGTATAACTTCTACAGTGAGCTGTAGTACTTATGGTGCTTTGAGTAATCATTTACAGGAACACTATAGGTTCAGGAACACAAACATGTATTTCTGACCCTATAGTGTTAAATTCACTATCTAGCCCCCCTAACACTCTCTATGCTGGCCCTTTATAAATAACACTAATAGGATGATTTATGGGTTTACCACTGTGGGAACTGAATACATCTCTAGGGGGCTGAATATCACAGTTGGAAATATTCTTCAACTGGACTAATTTAGGTAATATTTAATATTAGTTCGTTAAATATTAATATTTAATTAATATTTAGTTAACTACTATTATGGTTTTATTTTTATAGACATTCAATGAAATGGTAAGACCTTCCCAACACAATGCATATCCCAAATACATGCACATTCAGCCTTCCACTGTTATCCCACCACCTAAAAGGCAAAAGGGAGGAAGATCTGGGCATAACATTCTCTGAGAAACAATGGCAGAAGACCTGAATTCTGAAACAACATTGCTCCATACTGACATGGTTGCAGGAAATGTAATTTAAATTACTATTGGATTAGTACTGTACTCCTTCCATATTCCAATGTATCTAAGCTCCCATAGCGGACACTGCTGGAAGTGCCTCAGTTCTGGAGTTATGTATTTACAAACAATGTTCCCTTATTGTGCTTTTATGGCAATTAATCCATGCTTGCCTGTCCACTAAACATGGCAAAAACATTGATCCCAATATAATGGAACAAACCGTTCCATCTACAGAAAGAATAGATGAATACTATAGAACAGACGCGAACAATTTAGAATCTCATCAACTTAGCTACTGGTAAAAGTAATGAACATACCAATAGATGGGCATCCTGGCAAAGAACTTGTATCAAGGCAGAGGAAAACACACATGAAGCCCCTAAAGCCTAGACTGAGACATATATCCAGCCATAAATTGACCCTCTTGGCCTTTATTATAGACGAATACTGCATATTTCAGGGGAGACCTCAACATTGCCTCATTTGAGAAGTTTATCAGCTGCTGACAGACAGACACACACACACACACACACACTGACAGATACACTCACTCACTCACATTCATTGATACTGCAATAATCACATATTTCGGCTCCCAGCATCACTGGAAGGTGCGCGAGGGAGCAGAGCACGGAGTTTACAGCTACCTAGCGTGCCTGCCCATCTGCCTCAATCCTCCAGCGGCCTCCCGCCCATGCACACACCCACGCTCTCCCTCAGCAGGTTGACCGGCTGTCCACACGCCCATGCTCTTTATGTGCCACCTCTGAGGCTGAATGGGCCAACAAATCCAAGGTGCCTGGACAAATTTCCTAGTCGCCAATGTGACCTGACACCTGGGATTGGTTGAGCCCTGTTGGTCACGTGTCCCACTATGCATAAACACCAATAACATTTCAAGTTGTTTAAAAAAAACAAACAAAAAACATTGCCCTGCATGATACATTTTTAGTAAGTTTTCTCAGTATGGCTACTGTTAAACGGAAATGTCTTAAATAGTAAGTTTGTGGTTACATTTGCTGGAATGTAGTGGTAAACCTAAAAAATTCTAAAATGGCATAACCTCTTAAGTTTTGATACAAAGCATACAATTTTCAGAACTCTAAATTAAGATCTAAAATGCTTTATAATTTAAGCTTGGTAACTGCAATATGTGGGGAAGAAATGCTGCTGTCTGGAATTCACCGGCAAGTATGTTCATTCCTAAACCATAGATTGGGGAGCGTCTATATTGCTGCCTTGCTAAAATATCTCATTACAATTAGACAACTCCACTCCTTGGGAATCTCTCTCCCAGCATAATATGCAAAGGTTTCCAAGATGTTCTCTGGTACTGTTAACGTGACAGCAGTAATTTTAATTTACAATAACCAACCATGTTTTCCAGAAGCCGTTATAGACTTTGCAGGTAAAAAGCTGTTTGCTATTTACATTTACTTCTTTTTAAATCTGACAAGTTTTTGCTCTAGTTCTCTTTTCCCTCCAATGTGTCTTATTTTCACCTATGTTTACAAAACAAGAAGTTAATTTTATCTTGGATGTTTATGGATCTCTGGAACACCACAGTAGCTTGACCGCCGCTAAACTGTGAATTGACTGGGTTGTTCTGTGATGTGTGTTACTGTCTTAGCATCCCTTTCATGTCTTTTCTCTAGCTAAGTCATGTATTTCACTCTATGTGTTCGTCTGAGCTGCCTGCTCCCCATTCGGTAGTGCCACCACGAAGGGACTCCATTCACCTCCCGAATGGGGATCACCCAGATACCTCATTTAGAATATTGATACAGAATGTTCACACCTCATAATGAGGTGTCAAAACCACAAGTGAAGCTTCGGCGCTTGCCTCCCCTGGGTGGCAGCCCGTTCGTTAGACGAACACCACCCAGGGGCAGCATTTGCAGATTGCTTCCCACCTCGTTCGGTTCCCGAACGAGGACCTCCCCGGCCCCCATTGGAATGTTTCACACCAATCAATTAGAACGTTGGCAACTCGCAACATAGTGTGAATCCGCAAGGGAAGAGTCTCCTCTGGGTGGCCGCTGTTCGTACAGACAAGCGCCGGTCAGGGGGAGCCTTCGCGTCCCGAAAAGAGACACTTCCCTTGCCGGGCTTCACACAGGGCCCTCTGCTAACTGTGGCTGTTCATGATGGTTACCGTTCTGGGGGTCCCTGAGATTGGTGGGGACATCCTTTGGGGACAATGGTGGAGGTTAGAGACAGAGGGGACTGGGGTTCCGGTTCCGTTACAACCACTATTCGCAGAATTTGATCCCTACCATTTACATTGCTCTGAAAAGCACTACAGGAGTCGATTATTAACATATAACAGAGCATTTCAAATTAAACAGACATAGTAGTAACTTGATTGATTCTACTGTAGTTTAAAGAATAGATGTCGTTATGGTCCACACAACATATGTGTCACTAGTCAGGTGCCACTAAAGAGCATAAGGATGAGAACAACACATGCTTTCTAATGACCCTAAGTAAACTGTAACACAAGCTTTTATCGATCACCACCCAATGAATTTCATACATTCTAACATTTCTGTAGGGATCAGGGTTGCTATTCACATTTTCCATTATTTCCTGGACTCATCACTTATACTGCTTAATGGGCAAGGCATAATTTAAATTCCTACCAGCAAAATTTGAATTTTATATACTACAAGGCCATATGTATGCATTTGGTTTTGTTAATGCCAATTGTGGATCCTTTAACCCCTTAAGGACGGAGCCAAATGTACACATTGTGAACAAAACAAAATGTAAACAAAACCTGGCATTTGCGCTACATGTCTGTCCAACCGTAATACACCTCTTTCATATTAAATGCACCCACCCTTATTATATATCATTTTATTCAGGGGAAACAGGGCTTTCATTTAATATCAAATATTTAGCTATGAAACATAATTTAATATGAAAAAAATGGGAGAAAATACGAATTTTTTGATTTTTTTAGTTCTAAATTGCATTTTAAAGGTCAGTGTCATAATACTGTTTGATTTTACTGCAATAAAATACACATATTTGTATTTAGTAAAGTCTCACGTGTAAGACAGTACCCCCTATGTACAGGTTTTATGGCGTTTTGGGAAGTTACAGGGTCAAATATAGCACGTTACATTTGAAATTGAAATTCGCCAGATTGGTTACGTTGCCTTTGAGACTGTATAGTAGCCCGGGAATGAAATTTACACCCATAATGGCATACCATTTGCAATAGTAGACAACCCAAGGTATTGCAAATGGGGTATGTCCAGTCTTTTTTAGTAGCCATTTGGTCACAAACACTGGCCAAAGTTAGCGTTAGTATTTGTTTGTGTGTGAAAAATGCAAAAAACGCCAATTTTGGCCAGTGTTTGTGACTAAGTGGCTACTAAAAAAGACTGGACATACCCTGTTTGCAATACCTTGGGTTGTCTACTATTGCAAATGGTATGCCATCATAGGGGTAATTTTCATTCTTGGGCTACCATAGGGTCTCAAAGGCAACGTAACCAATCTGGCGAATTTTAATGTGAAAAAAATGAAACACAAGCCTTATATTTGACGCTGTAACTTTTGAAAACACCATAAAACCTGTACATGAGGGGTACTGTTGTACTCGGGAGACTTCGCTGAACACAAATATTTGTGTTTCAAAACAGTAAAAAGTATCACAGCAATAATATCGTCCGTGTAAGTGCTGTTTGTGCGTGAAAAATGCAAAAAACTTCACTTTTACTGGCGATATCATCGTTGTAATACATTTTACTGTTTTGAAACACTAATATTTGTGTTCAGCGAAGTCTCCCGAGTAGAACAGTACCCCCCATGTACAGGTTTTATGGTGTCTTGGAAAGTTATAGGGTTAAATATAGTGCTAGCAAATTAAATTCCCTTTACTTTCGGCATGGGTTGTCAGGCAGGTCCCGCTAATTGTAATTAATTAAGATACCTAATTATGTAAAAATATTACATAAATATATATGTAGAATTAATATATGTATATATATACGTATGTGTATATATATGTATATATCTATATAATTTTTTTAAAATATTTTTATTTATATATAGGTATATATATAGTGATATATACGTATATATTTATGTATATATATATATTATTTCGTTCTACGTGTATTTTGATATATATATATATATATATAATTTCACAAAACAGTTAGAACGAAATAACACACATCTATATATTTTTTAATTATTTATTTTTAATTATTTTTTTAATTTTATTTTTTAACGTATTTACATTTTTATTTTTTTTATATTATATATAAATATATATATATACAATAATTATATATATATTTAATCAGTATCAGTCTACGTGTAATTTGATATTAATATATATATATAATTATATATATATTAATAGTAAAATACACCTAGACGGTGTATGTGTGTGTATGTATATGTGTATATATATACTTAGATCATATATATATAATATATATATATGATCTAAGTATATATATTTATTTTTTTTACACCATTATTTATTTCATTTTTATTTTCAGCCAGCAGGGGGACCACCTGTCATTACAGGCAGCCCCCCTGCCGGCAATACAGAAGCCAGCTATCCCCGGCCATGTGATTGTGGGGTCCTCGCTAGGACCCCACTCTCACATGGCCGGGGGGCTTCAACGAGGACGGATGTGCCGCGGGGGGCTCCCTGGGAGTCCCCCCCACCGCGATCGCCGGCGGTCCGGCGACCGGGTAAGTTAACAAAAACCGGAGGGCGTACAATTACGCCCGGCGGCGTTTAGAGCCGCCTATTAGAGGGCGTAATTGTACGTCCTCCGGTTTTAAGGGGTTAATCTACCAATCAAACTAGTCTTGTTAAGTCAAGGATTTGAAATAATGATGCATTTATTGTAAAGAAGTGGTCATGGTGGTAGGAGTCTATATGTGCAGCATTTCAGTTTAAAATATTTGCACTTTTGTGCTGGGTGCTAGTTACAACCCTGGCACATGTGCAAAAATTATGTTTGCCACCAGCGCACACTGACTGCACGCAGGCAACAGACGTAATTAGCTTCTCCCTTGTAGGCAGAGTGTCTAATGGGAAGCATTTGCCTCCCCTCCCTCCTTCATACACTGAAGCCCTCTGTCCGCCTATAACCTCCATTATTTTTTTACATTTCCCCTTCCTAGCTCAGAGCACATACATCTTCTCTGAGTTGGCTACAAGGTCCAATCAAAGGGTTCTGTGAGAAGGCTTCGATTTTGTCCTCAGGACAGGTAGTCAGGTAGTCACATGGGGAGTGCCGAGCAGCACCGGGAGATTTGCCTGGCGCTGGATTTCAGGTTTTACACTGGGGAGGCAAAAGAATAATGCCCAAAATGGCACTTGGACATTAAAAAATGAGTGGAGAAAAAAAGGAGTAACCCTTTAATGATTATATTCAGTGAATTTCTTTATCTTTTTGTCAAAGGGTGCAAGAAAACAACCTTGATAAAAACTTGTTTAACAAGAACAGATGCAACTGAAAATAATCAAGCAAATGGATCTGGAGATTGGTATTTAGAAGTGTCTTGCAGTAAATAAAACTATACATTTTATTACAGAATTATTGCTCCTCAAACATTTCCAAAAACGGTACCAAAGAAGAGCGGTCACGGATTGTCGTGTTTACAGTAGTCACAATTACCACAGCAGAAAGTTTTCAATCATTGTGTTCCATTCCCCCATGCCACAAGTTATAAACCCCCAAAACCCAGACTCCAGAATTTACTAGAATGATTGTTCAACCAAGAGTGTTGAATATAGAAGAAAAAAAAAATAAAGAAAAATGAACAAGTAGGTGAGAGAAATCAAAAGAAAAAAGAAGTATAGCTAAAACATTCATCATAAAAAATAAATATAGGCAAGCAAGCTGGAAATGATAGAAGGATTTAACTAATACGCAGGCAGACAGCCTGAGCGATATTTTAATATATCTCGGCACAAATGGAATAAAGAATTCTCAGAGGAATCCGGTAATTAGTGAAGGAAGACATCAACACTTAGGAATAAACAGGCACTACGTTATATTATGAATAGACATACGGTGTACAAAGAACTGCATTCAAACTTGGTCTTGTATCAAACAAGGTAGTGTGTTGAAGCAAACTGTATAAAATGGTGATAATGTATATTTAAAAAAACTTGGGTGAAAGTTTCAAACCCTTTTCAAGTTCCAGGCTTGGTTGCCTTCTTGAAACACTAACAGAAAGTAATATTTATTTATTTATAAAATATTTTACCAGGAAAGATACATTGAGATTTCTCTCGTTTTCAAGTATGTCCTGGGTCCACAAATCATATACAGGCAGGCTTAACATTCCTTAGCTTCAGCTGCAGAACGACTCACTGTAGAGTGTTGATAGTTGAATGTTTGCGGAATTTCAAAATGAGCATATTTACACAACAGCAAGGGAAGACATTCACACACAAGGGTTTATCTGTTAAGCATTTTTTATTTGACTTTCCACCATTAGAGATGGCCCAGCTTACTGGAAACAAATACCATGGTCTTTTAGGCAGTGTATAATCTACCTCTCTGTGTACACTAAAAAAAAAAAAATAAATACAAAAAAGACAGAATTTACAATCCATTAACAGGGAAGTGATCCTTACCTGTTTAATAAGCTAGCACCCAGACACTTTGCTAGTTTAAGCACGATAGGCGGATGTGTCCTACCTTCTACAACAATGTAGTTAAACTGGGGGTTGATATGAAAACTTCATTTTCTTAAAGAAATAGTGCTGAATGACAACTATGATATTGATCAAGGTACAAGCAGGAAACAGAGGTCTGACTTTGTCATTAATTGATTCAAGGACATTACAAAATACCTAAGCAAGTCATCACAAATGCCACTTTGCACTAAATGTCAAACTGCTTATTCATCAGTGAATTGCCGCAAATCAAAGCTGCTGAAAATAAATGGGCTAAATATAGATGAATACTGGGTGAGGTATGCAAACAGGGGAGTCTGTTTGGGAACGGTTAGTTTGTTAGATAGAGGTGTAAATGGAGTCATACAAGCAATTGTAAAACATCGTCAAATATTAGAGTATATTCTGTATTCACAGCAGAAAAACAAAATAATGTACTGCAAGTGTGCCAACTGCTCCAAGACAAGTAGCACATACATAATATACATAAAAGAACAAATTGAAAATGTTCTGCTGTGCATCATCTACATAGCTTAAGTAAGAAATTGTAAAAAGTCCACCTTTGGCACACTAATTCAGGAAAATTCTTTTTCTACAATTCTCACCAAATTCCCAGCTTGACATACACATGAGCACAGACAGGCAACTATAGCATTACTTTGTAACTGGCTACATGCAGACAGAAATAGTTCAACTCCTAGACGAGAACCAGCACCACACAGACAAGAGCAAAAGGGTCAAAAAAGTAAACTCTATGACTGGTTTCTAGTCCTTTTGATTTAAAGGACCACTATAGGCACCCAGACCACTTCAGCTTAATGAAGTGGTCTGGGTGCCTGGTCCAGCTAGGTTTAACCCTTTTTTCTATAAACATAGCAGTTTCAGATAAGCTGCTATGTTTATATTAGGGTTAATCCAGCCTCTAGTGGCTCGCTCACTGACAGCCGCTAGAGGCGCTTCCGCGCTTCTCACTGTGATTTTCACAGTGAGAAGACGCCAGCGTCCATAGGAAAGCATTGAGAATGCTTTCTTATGGACTGGCTGAATGCGCGCGCAGCTCCTGCCGCACATGCGCATTCAGCCGAGGAGGCAGAGAGGAGAGTCCCCCGCCCGGCGCTGGAGAAAGAGGCAGGTTTAACCCCTTTCACACCTTGGAGCCCGACGGGAGGGGGACCCTGACGGGGACCCTTACGATTTGTCCACTCTATGGAGTGTGAGGACATCAGCAGAAATAGTTTTTTTTTTAAAGGCACGCTCCATGCAATATAACCCTAGAGCAAGCTCTAGTGGTTATTGTGACAGGAATGCCTTAGCACCCCTATTGTAAGTAATCTAACTGTTCTTACCTGAGGTCTTATGGTTGCCACTCCCTGCTTCCACTATTTCTACCAAAGAGCAAGAAGCTCTCTGTCTGAACTGCGTCTGGGGGTGCATGGTGTAGAGCGGTCAGTAGACACTCTCAGCCAATGAGCTAATCTTCTGAAGAGCCAATGGAAGTTTCTGAAGAGGAGCTTCTTGCTCTCTAGTAGAAGTAGCAGGTTTGACTAGTTACAATGGGGGGTTGAGAATGGGAGAGGAATTGAATAAAACGGAGCCTTAATAGACTAAAAAGGAAATTCAAAGAAATAGTCTGGAGAAGAAAATAGAAGAAATAGATGACACACTATTTTCAGTCATAATCAGGGGGGAAAAACAAAACCTTACCACAAACATTTTCTGAATGCTCCATCTTTGGATTGGCTGATGACAGGTCAGTTACTCATGAAGTCCAACGTTACAGTCAACCTTCAACACAGGAAAAAAAATATATATATAAACCATTAATGGACATACAGAATCCAATGCTTACATTTCCTATACTAAAACAAGAATGGGGCCAAATATTAAACCAGATCAAAATGGAAAGTGGAGAGGTTAAGGTGCAAAAACATGGAAATAAGTGTCAATGGTGAGAATAGTAGTCTTACATGCCCCGTCACAAGGGTATTTAAGACCATTAGCCAACCACAATTTCAGCAACATTGTTACATAAGCACATAAGGCAGGCTGCAGGCCAGTTTTACACTATGGCACTTAGTATATAAAAACATTAAAGTAATGGTATGATGAAATGTATCTTTTCGCTACTTTAAGCCAATTAATTCTTCAGTTGTGATTGTGCATACCAGCACCAGCACCAGCCCCATCAGCAATGCCATGTAAAGTTTACTTACAATGAAGAAAGGGCCATTATTTAACATGTCAAACTAAAAGTCAAGGGCCATTATCTTCTCCAAACATAACCATTGAGTGATCCCAGACTGCAGTCCATGTGAATAGAGAAAATGCTTGGCAAGCCCAGGAATGCTGCTCTGGAATGTCACTTGGTTGACTTAGGAAGAATTTACATGGGATTTCCAGGGTCAATATAATGTATAAAAACAATGCTATACAAATAAGTGACACTCAGAGGGTGCACACAAATACATCTTTGAATGTAAAAAAAAAAAAAAAAAGTCCTCTATGTGGAAAAGAGAAGAGAAGTGCAAACAAATATATAAATACAAGAAATAAAGTTACAATTAAAAAAAGATCTTTATAATATTATAATTTCCTGTATCCAACACAAGAATGTACAAGACTGAACGGACAAAATAAATATGGTATATATGAAATTATAAGGGTTTAAATAATAATAATAAAAAAGCTTCTAAATTTCTCTAAATTTTCTTCTAAAATTCTCAAATCTGTTAGTGCGGCTTTTGCAAATCTTGTTTACCACGAAATCTGGTTAATCCATCAGCCACTAAAGGTTAAAACAGAACTCAATTTAAGAAATTTTTATTGAGCACATAAAATGGTCTGCTATATACACTCTGTTGTATGTTCTTATCAAGCTATGAAATACATTTCAAAACTCTTCTATTCTCTAGATCATAGGTTCCCAACTCAGTCCTCAAGTACTGCCTACCAGTCCAGGATTTAATGATTACTCTGTTGTATCGAAAGTGTATTTTTCTTTTTTTATAAAAACACTCTAGACACAACTTGGTAATCCCCAAGTCCTGGACTGGTAGGGGGTAGTACTTAAGGACTGGGTTGGGAACCACTGCTGTAGATTGTAAGTGTGTTTGAACATGGTCCTCATTATTATTATTATTACCATTTATATAGCGCCACCAGATTCCATAGTGCTTTACAATATTATGATCAATTTATTGTTACTGTAACATTGTGTAATAGTCTCATTTCTAGTTCAATTTCTACATTTACAAAATTTTAAAGCTCTGCGGGACAAGCTAGCACTATATAAATGCCAATAATAACAACAAATAATACTAGTCTTTCTGCAAGTTCCAACAATCATAATGTGGGCCACTGGTGAGTGAATATTTAGCCCTGATAAGTAGAAATTCACCCCTAGAATGTATGATATGGCTTGCAGTGGTGAGTAACGTAAGGCCTGGCTAGTAGCATAGAACTTCAGATGTTAAGCCCTTATAATATTTAAGCCTGTATTCTATGCTATGCATGATAAATGCATATATTAAGGTTAGACAATATAGCCAGTTGTGAACTGCAAATCGAGGGATTCTCAGCCAGCATTAGTTTTACTTTATTAGATTTTTCATAATGTGACTATTTCAGTTGCAATAGTGCCACGTGGTAGGACACAACTCTACTTCACATATGATTTCTCAATTTACATTGGGCTAAAAAAAAAAAAAAAAAAAAAATCATTTAAAAAATAAGGCTTCTACATTCATGCAGGGTTACCATTACACATCCCTGGTCTAAAATGTAAGAATGAAAGTGTAACATTCAAACTATAAAGAATGCAGGAAAACGAATCCACGCACTGGACAGCCATGGGATATATTGTAAATGTAACATTCTATGAACACAAACCTATTGGGCAAGCACACTATTACTATACATCTGTTCTAAAGATGCCGTGGGAGTTTTCATTGTAATGTTCGATGTTTGCAACACCCCTCTCCCAGTAGAAAAAAAAGAAACATTTTGTTCAAAGAAGAAAACCCCTCTACAATACCTTACTGTCCACTGTAAGTAACAAAATAAAAGTGAAGAACAAACACTGCAAACATTGGTTGGTAGCTCAGCATTCTTCTAAAAGGTCAGCAGTAAAAGCAGTAAACTAAAAGGCAGGATCTGAATGCCCGATCTGACACTTTGCATTGTCAGCCTTTGTTTCACAGTGACACTAAATGGAATCATTTAGAAAGGGTAATATAATTAGTGTATGCATGGTTACAGGGAAACTTGGAACACAACAATATTCATTTCTACGGAATTCAGACACGAAGAAAAAGGGCAGGTGTACAGATAGGAATGTAAATGTTTTGGGCTTGGAAACATCACAAGCTATTGGTATGCAGTCTGAGCAGATGAGGTTTTATAAGCCAGGTGTCAGAGTGGAAGTCCAGGACAGCCTGCAGTAAACCAGCCGTTTCAGGGAAGAAACTCACACTGTACCCAGCCACAGGGTGGAATACTATAACTCTGCTAAAACCCAGCCGCCTACAATGCCTAATGCATGACCAGCTAAACATTTCAGATCCTCTCCAACCAAATAGGCACAGATGATGTGAATTGCAGTTCAATAAGAGCTGTAGGAATGTAAATTAGCAAACTCAAGTATAGGAAGGGAGGGTGGAAACAAAAAAGCCCCCAAAAACTTAATAAGGGCAAAATGCATAGTTCCGACTTGCCAACCTGCCACGTGGACACACAGAGGAACTATGTACATTGGATACACATGCTGCCATGGCTCAAGTGGCCCTGAATCCTGATGAATGTGAACAAAGTCCATCTGGCTCACTTAAGCAGATTGCCATACAAACAATTAATACACAAAGCCAGCAGAGCATGTTTATGCAGGGATATAAATGTGTCTAATCGTATTCTAGGCCGATAGCCAGGATATTGCAAAACCTGCTCCATGTAAGCAGTGACACTTTGCTACAGTATCACCTGTGTTCCCTTTTCAATAAAGCAGTATGGCTGTGTTTTGACGTTTATCAAAAGAACCAACAGTATATGTGTTAATAATACTTAACTGCCTAATGACATGTTGATAAAATATATATCAGTATACAAGAATTTAAATAAATAAATGGTAAGTTGTTACACTTTATGAATACTTAGCTTGATGTTACACTTTTCATAATATGACAGCAGCATCACACTCACAGGTTTAATCAGTGTAATAATGGCACATGGCTTATGCCAGAGGTGCAACTTGTCCCTGACACAAAAGTCATATCTCTGGATGTGTAGCGTTTCAAGCTGAAATGTGGCACATCCAGACTCCTGCCACCATAAGCACTTCAAAGAATGTAAGTGGTTATGGTGGTTGGCTTAACACTTTCATTTGTCACAAATTTGCAATGTGCGGGGCTTAAGCAAGGTTCTGTTTGACTTGCTAATTAAATTTACCCATAATCCATCAAGAAACTGAATTCCACAGAAGGGTAAACCGATATCATGGACAGAGGAGAACAGAATTTATATTGAAATCAGGCAGAAGGAGGAAAAGATAAATATATAAAGAGTCAAGGAGAGCAAGGAGGGGAGCATAATCATGAAATGGGGCACAAGGAAAGGAAAATGTATTGAAACAAACATGACAATGCCACTTTAACCATCTGTTTGGGAATATTCAGTTCATTTTAGTGTATTTATGCATATGTGCCAAGTAAAAGGGAAATTATAGTGCAGGAAAACACTAGTTTTCCTGGCACTATAGCTTCCCCTTCTGTCAAGGCCCACCCCCGTGGTGCAGTAGGGGTTAAAAATGCCCCCTCACACACACACTCCATTATGTACACATACACTACACGACACAAACACACTGTGTATATAATGCAGTGTGTTTGTGTAGTGTGTTTATATAATGCAGTGTGTTTGTGTAGTGTGTGTATATAATGCAGAGTGTGTGTGTTTGTGTAGTTCATTCATTATATACACACATTACACAAACACTTTGCATTTAGTATATACAGTATTCACTTTACACACCCACTGCATTCACTTTACGCACACTACTCACACACTAGACAAACACACACTGCATCCACTACACACACTAGACAAACACACACTGCATCCACTACACACACTAGACAAACACACACTGCATCCACTACACACACTAGACAAACACACACTGCATCCACTACACACACACAGCTCCCCTGTCTAAACACACTGCATCCACTACACGTGGCATGTATATTTTGTGCATTTACCTTTAGAAATAGTTTTTATTTTCCAAAATGGTAAATGTACAGAATATCGGCAAATTATTATCGGCTATCGGCCTGAAAGTTCACAGAATATCGGTATCTGTATCGGCTCTAAAAAATCAATATCAGTCGATCCCTAAACTCTAGCAGGTCATTATTGCAGGTCATAAAAACTGCAATAATTACATGCTCCGGGTTAAGGGTGATGGGAGTTGGCACCCAGACCATTTTAATGGGCAGAAGTGGTCTGGGTGCCTACAGTGTGTACTTAAATGCAATGAGTCTATGTGTACCTAAATGCCCTCCCCCCTAATTAAAAACAAAAAAACAAATAAAAAACTAAAATCACTTTTTACACATAATAGTACACACTGAACACATGTAGGTACTAATACATACATGCAAATTCTAATACAGATATATAAATACACATCCTAATACACAAACATCCAAAACACCCCTAATCAGCCAGTGACTCTTGCGTAAAAATGAATCGGTCACAAAGCTACCAACTACAGACACTCACAGAGTCATTGTGATGGAGCATGCACTAACACCCAGTGCAGAACTTGAGAAAGTTCCCCCCAAAAAGATCTTTATCACACATATGCCCTCTGCGTTACTACCCTCCATGCAGCCAAGCCCTCTATCTCCCATCCCATGGGCCGCTTATCTTGATCGGGACAGACATAACTACACCAGCAAGAGATACATGCTGACCCTCTGGAACTCCCCCTCGGCTAGAGATCACAATGGCTACCCGGTACTTTTTTCACCAGATGCCACTCCTGCTTAAGGGCACCTAGGAGAACATTAATTGGAGGGAAGATAGAAGAGGTAGAGCTCTAATGAAAAACATTAGGAGGACATTAAGCATCAACATTAAAGCTAGGGTGAGCCTCCTTCCACTGAGTAGGAGAGACTTTTTTTCTCATGGATTGGCACCTGCCCAGCGGCAGCCCTAAACTCTACGTCAGATCGGAGGTTAGCCACGGCCTGCTAAAACTTTACACATGGAATACTCAAGCTTAGCACTTTTTGGACATCTATGCGACATAACTCGTAGTAGGTGCATTTGGGGAGACATGTTTTTTGGGGGTTACAACTGTATGGCGCAATGTTGCCTGGGAGTTAATAAAATAAAATCCTCTCCTAGTTAACAGGTTTATTCCCCAGACACAGAGAAGTGAGGAAAGGGACCCATTGTTCCTTTTGCTGACCCCTTGTCGGGATTGTTCCTATAAATATGTGACCTTGTCTCAATGAAGTGTTGTTGTTTACGCCTTCACCAAGTGTCGACTGGTGTTTGGGGGAAGGTTATAAAAAAAATTGACAATTCTTTTCCAGTGATAGGGAAATGAGGTACTCAGTCTAGCTCCACCACAGTCATACATTACTATGGAGACTAATATCTATTTTCTCAGCTCACAGCTAACAAGTACTCAACCCTGCAGTATTCTCTGCATATGCTGCAATACAAAGGGGCATGAATAGTAAACTGTCAGAACGTGGGCCGAGGAACTGACAATCTATCCTATATCTCCTGTTTATTCTTTAATTTCCCTTAAAAAAAAGTTTCTTCCTACACTTAACAAGTACCTCTGCCAAGAATATTGGGACAAACATGCCAGTTTGTTTAGTTTTACAACAAATATAGCACATTCCTTACATATGCGAGCCAATAAATAAAGTTAGATATACTAGTATTAGCTGCAACATACAGGGTAACTGATCAGCAAGCGTAGAATATTCACATAATGCGAAGCCTAATTTCTAGATTACATATATAGGCTATATACATAACATTTACAGAAACACATATGTGCACATGCAACGCACAAGTGTTCCCGTGACACTGAAAATGCCCGATTGCATGATTACTTGCTCTGCATCAGTGCAATGCACATGTTATGACAAAGACTGTGTACACATGGAATGCTTGGCTAGTTTGAACTGAACTCATTGATCCTCCCCTACATTACAATCCCATACAGAGACACAGTCTCACAGGGCCCTTCCCAGCTTTGTCATTACATGCTAGTGTCATACCTGCATGCTAATGTGGAGTGTCCGTGTCTGGAGGGAAAATGCGAACAAGTAGTGACTAGCTGAACGTTATTGCTGCTTAGCATGACATTTATATTACTTTGTGTTTATTTTCATGGCAAACTGTATAGGGGAATGCAGACCACCCACATTTTTTTCTAGTGAGTGATTACTTAGTATTTTTTTATTTTATTAATGTGTCAAACCTACTCTAATGTCTCATAGATCCAAAAATTACAAATATTCGAGAATTACTCAGGAAGCAAACAGAAGATGGACTACAGTCTGATTATACTTATTACATGTATATATATGAAAACCAATATCACATCATGTCTAAAATGGTCTATAAACGGCAAATTTGTAATCCTGGAGGCAAACAAGTTAGTTTTTTGTGAATTGTGAATCTTAAATCATTATATGGGACAAAGAATGGAGCAGGCATGAGATGTTCGGTTAGCAAACTGGAAATTAATCACAGAAAACGCTATGCATTAAAAGGGGTTTTCCCCATTTGCGACAAAATATTAAATGTTGTAGCTTTCTATTATTATATTTTCCTGTTCTATTCTGATTTTGTCAAGTTTGTCTCTTTCAGTGTACAAAAATTAGGTGCAAAAGTGCATTTTGTTTTCTACAAACGTATTCATTACTGTGATGGATTTTTTTAATTTATTTTTTTATGTAAGCATTTTTCCTGGTATTCCTTTTGCTTTAGTGTAAAAAAATCCTTCAAACGGCAAATGCCTTTTTTCCCCTTCTTTCTTTGAGAGTGTAATAAATATTAAAATCAGAGAAAAAAATGGAGCAAAAAAAAAAAAAAAAATCGCAAAAAAACCAGGATAACTAAAAATAAAAAGAATCATAATTTTGATGCATTACAGAAAAGGTGGTGGTGGGGGTGGGGGGAGTCACCAATGCAAAAAGATAAGTAGCAATTTAATTCAGAAGAAAATGGTGCAAACATTAACGTAAACTCACTTTTTATACATTAACCCCAGACTATTTCTAAGACATAGGGCACATTAATAACAATGGTTGTCATTGCTCAAGTATACCTTTTTAAAATGAGCTATAAGAACTGTATATTTAATCAAAATGATTGCTATCCAAGATGTGTCTCTGAACACTGTGCAGTGCTCTGTGTGTGGGATAAATTCTCATGATGGGACATAAGAATTTGTCCCAGAATTCAACATGAGAATTCAACAAAATGCAAATGTTGATGCTTTTTGTCTAACCCAAGTATACCAAAGAAAAACACATGATACAAAACTTACGCAGTTTTAAACAAAAACCAACAGCGGTCTATAAATCCACCTGCTACAATTCTACATATTCTTCAAAGAGTTAACAACAAACAAAAGCAGTCTATGAATAGCCTTGCTATTTTTCTAAGCCTTCTTTTATCAAAGTGCAAAGTGATCCCTCAAGGCTACAAAACTGTTAACCTAACAGTGGAGAGAAGAAAAAAAAAAAAAAAGTATAAAGTAAAAATCAAGAGCCGCTGCCAAGGCCATTAACCAAGTACTGACGTGCTAACTCAAAGGTATACATGTGGAGAGAATGCATTTCACATTCCAAGCTTCACTGAAGCGTGTCTCACCTAATCAAAGGTCATATGAGCTCTGCATTGTAGACTGAGTCCCATTGGCATGTTATCAATGACAGCTAGAAAAGAGGAAGGCCCAGTGCCTATTTACTGTGCCTTTATAACCTGCAGGAGGTTTAAGGAACCAAACACTATACCAGCACACTCAGTAAAGCACTGATATAAATGCTGCTTGCTCCCAGATGGAGTGTATCATGGTTTGGAGATGTATTCCAGGTTTATCTTAATATAGGTTATATTTTCACAGGTGTCTGATCTTATTGTTATGTTTGGGTGGGAAGATCGTTGCAGTTTGATTTCCTCATGCAAGACTTGCTGCAAAGGGTGTACCCAACCTCACCTTTTAAGGTGGAAACGGTACGGTAAATCAACCACCCTGAAAAGCAATGCAGTCACACAGGCAAACACAGAGAAATGAATAGGTTTGGTTTCAGGATTTTACAGCCTAGTACTAGTAGCACTAGCTAAACAACAAAAGGTTACACTAATGACAGTCAAGGCAATCTGCCCTATGGTTAATAATAAGTATTATAATATTTTTCATTTAATTATAACTTGCCTTAAATAGAACTTCTTGAAGTGATACCATGAAATGTTTACATGACAGGTGTATATTAAAGGGACACTATAATCACTAGAACAACTACAGCTTAATGTAGTTGTTCTGGTGAGCACAGTCATTCCCTGTAGGCTTTTTGCTGTAAACACTGGCTCTACAAAGAAAAGGCAGTGTTTACATTTCAGCCTAGGGGTACCACCACTAGCCACTCCTCAGAGGGTGAGGTGCTTCCTGAATCCTGGGGCAGTGCTTCACAGTGTGCAGCACTGAGGTTCAGCATCTCCACCCTCTGCATGGAGACGCTGAACTTTCCCCACAGAGAGGCAATGAATCTTCATGAGGAGATGCTGACTGGCCAAGCCGGCATTTGGCCCCGCCAGCCTCCTATGGGAAAACATTAGACTGGCTTAGATCATCAATTCTGATGTCAGCCAAGAGGGCAGACTGGAGGTGGGGCCAGCATCAGCGGACCCATGCAATGCTGGAACTTTTCTTACCTTGTAAAAGGGACATGTGAGGGCAAACCACCTAAATGGTGGTTTAAACATTATAGGGTCAGGAATTCACTTTTGTGACCTGACCCTATAATGTTTCTTTATAGTCAGTTCAATTGCACTTGCTAAATCGTTGTAAGATTTCTAGATACCAATGTATTACTAAACATTCTTGCAAGTAAATCAGTATTGTATTTTTCCCCTAGAAAATCTAGATTACCATGCTTAAAGGACCACTCTAGGCACCCAGACCACTTCAGCTTAATGAAGTGGTCTGGGTGCCAGGTCCAGCTAGGGTTAACCCATTTTTTTTTATAAACATAGCAGTTTCAGACAAACTGCTATGTTTATAAATGGGTTAATCCCTCCCCCAAAGCCTCTAGTGGCTGTCTCACTGACAGACGCTAGAGGCGCTTGCGTGATTCTCACTGTGAAAATCACAGTGAGAGCACGCAAGCGTCCATAGGAAAGCATTGATAATGCTTTCCTATGCGACCGGCTGAATGCGCGCGCCGCTTTTGCCGCGTGTGCGCATTCAGCCGACGGGGAGGAGAGGAGGAGGATCGGAGGATCGGAGGAAGAGAGCTCCCCACCCAGCGCTGGAAAAAGGTAGGTTTTACCCCTTTTCCCCTTTCCAGAGCCGGGTGGGAGGGGTACCCTGAGGGTGGGGGCACCCTCAGGGCACTATAGTGCCAGGAAAACAAGTATGTTTTCCTGGCACTATAGTGGTCCTTTAAGGAATCAGAATCACAGACTTGTCAATGCAGCTCAATGAGAAGTCTTTGCAAGGCAGGCAAAGAGGACACACGCGTTGCTCATAAAGTACTTTAGCAAGTTTTAGGGGTCTGAAATGCTTTAGGGTTCTGGAGTGTCCATTTAAACTAAGCAAATGTTATAAACCGGACTTTGCCCTTAAAATACATTGAGGAATCAAAGGTTATTGACGGTGTGATCTCAGGCTAGCCAATAAACTGACACATACCAATGTAAATAAGGAGCAGTAACCCCTTCATGACATAAAATAACTTGCATTACTTGACACCAAAACATCCTGGTACATTAATGTAAAAAGCAAGTCACTCTGCAGTACAATATGCACTAGCCAGCAGGCTAGTAAATATTAAAATCAATGTGAACAAGGTATTTCTGACTACAGATATACTAAAAAAATTTATTAGAAAAAAAAGCGCATCTCCCACATAATTAAAATTTTTCTATTCCTTTTACTGCCACTAGATGGTAGAATACGTTCAAAGAACAAAAAAAAATCCAATCGTGAAACTTTTCTGTTCCATATTCATCTACAGTACATTACAAACAAACCGGTATTACAAACACAGAGGGCTGGTCAAAATACCATAAACAAGAACACAATAATTGGTTACTCCATCATCGGTCAGTCAAGCATGATTAAACACAAAATAAATACATATAGATGGGTGGAGGAAACATTACACTGTGAATGTTATGATACAATAAACCATGCTGTACAGATGATACACCCAGCAGTCTGTAAATTGTAAATTACTATTAGAACAAAAACATTAGGTCATGTAAAATGTTTAGATACGTCAAAGATAACAGGATCGCTGTAGGTAGAAATTGCTTTTGTTTTCAACTTGTGATGGACATTAAGAAGTTACCATATACAAACACACTATTTATTAAAGCTTAAATAATACAGTGATATTTTCATAAAATGCACAAATTTAAGCCTGCAGACAACTCCACAGTCAAATAATTTTCTATAATCGCACATTTCCTGAAATTAGTTTGGGTCCTACTGCAGTTAGTCAATAGGGTTTAAATTCTATGGTAACTGTGATTTTTAAAAATATCTACGGCCCAGGAAAAGGTATGCTACTATATCCTTAGGAAAATGTTATTCTCATACTATGCTGCTATATAGTTAGTTACATAGCTGAAAAGAGATTTATACACATAAATACTACACATGCGGAAAAGCAATGTTTAATTTAGACATGTTGTCTGCAAGCCTGGTTTACTATTTACTCTTCATGGTTGACAAAACAAGACATGTATAGATTAAATATTTGATCACAACATCCAATTAAGCTGTAAATAAAAGAAACCAGTTTAAACAACCATGGACTATTTAAATATAACCTTGTATAATAGGTCATAAATCTAAGAAATATGTTACTGTTCTAAAAAAGTGCTCGCATTTCTCATTCCATCCCATTGACCTGGAAGCAGAGAGATCACATTCTAGAGAGCAGAAGTGTTCCAAGAGATCACAAACACACACCTCACAAAATTTCAAATGGACAAAGAGGAACAATTTAAAATTGGGGTGGGTGGTGTGGCCAAGTGTGGGGGTTCTTCTGAGAAATTTTAGCTAGCTTACGAAAAACAATTTATGGAACTAAAACGAAATCTAGGACAAGAACAATATATTTTATTCACACAGACTGATTTCTAAACACATTTATTGTAGTTTAACAACACAAGAGCATTATTGCTGTTGAATTCTGTTATACACTCAGATTCTCCAACAATACACAGCTCCTAGAAAAGATGGACAGAGGGATTTGGGCTCAAGATAGGGCCTGTAAGGATAGGGATATTTGAGAGATATGAAAACATGTTAACTAAGAGGTACTTCACACACCAACATGTAAGGTTAGTTGTGTCATGTGTTTTGTTTTGGTTTTTATTAATAATTAAAGGGTCATTTGAATCACCATAATTATTTTATACACCAGAACGGTTAATCAGGCAGATGGGATGTGCATGCCAATTTTATCAAAATATACACACACAAAAAATAGAGAATGCGCACTCTCTACAACAGAGAGCTAAGCGGCAGACTGGACATGGGTGGCCTGCAACTATTGCAACAGTAAACCACAGTAGTGTTTAGTAAACAGTTTACTGTAACCTGACAGCAACCATATAATATAAGGACTACATTATTTTGAGCAGTTCCTATGTGATGACTGGAATTGTGGATGTGCACTTTGCAGTACACTGAAGAGCATTTTAAAACGTTAACCTTTTAAAGTAACTTAAAAAAAACAAAAAACATTTGACAATTTTTAAATGCCTTAAGAACATATGGTCAGATTTTACAAAGACCGTTCCTTTAATACTATTTATCTCATTAGCCACCCTTATGCAACTCTCTGTAACAGGGCCTTATGCAACTCTCCCCCACCTTACAGGTTTTCCCTTTTTTCTCCAATTATTCCTATTTTGCTGTAAGAATTAGATTTATGGGCGTTTTAGTTCAACTCTTTGCTTTTTAAGCTGGCTGCTGAATTACAACTCCCAGAAACTCCAGCAATTAATATAAAGCACTGCATTTTCTACAGAAGGTTAAGAGAGATCATAACTGGAGAAATCACTTACTGTTGTGAGCAGAGCTCAATGCATATAGTTAACAGGCCAAGGATTTTGCTTTCTGTTAAACTTTTGCCGCTATGTACTATAGCCACTGCTGCCCAAGAGTTAAGTGCTGGATGTTGTTTTTCTTAGCTTGACATGTTTTTTTTTTTCCATGGTGCATAACACAGCTGGAAGAATCCATTTTGCCATGTAAGTGGCCACGTAGCAACGCACATTTCAATACTCATGCTGAAATATGTGGCATTAAGATGAAAAGCAATTGGTATCAATGGGTGCTGGGTATACAATGAATGATGTTAGACAATAAGTTTTCCCAGTCATCCAGTTTTGATAATCACATGTCCACCTTGGGCTCATCGTCTTGTTTGTAGATGAGCACTTGCCAACACTGGTTACAATAAAAGGAACATGTCATCCCAGAGTACATGTAACGAAGGATGGCCAATATGTAATGTGCTGCTGGGTTCTAATATGTGTACAAACCTTTTGGAGCACAAGCTTTTTTTAATGAAGATATACAGTTTATTGGGGGAAACTATCTGGTGTTCCTAGAATCTGGACACAAGAGAAAATAACGGAGATGGTGGGAAAATATAGCCTGTCAAACCAAATTTGGAACAAATTGCAATTATCTGACTTGAGTAGAACCAGTGTTCTACTCAAGTCTATTCATGTTCTTTTTCTGGTGTAGACCACCTGCTTAAATTTTGGATGTGTAATGCATTGAGAAATGTGGTCTTTCTACACACACTGCTGTTAGCGAAGTCTGGTCATTCTCCTTTGATCTCGCTCAGTAACAGATTCTTTCAACTATATAGGTAGATTTTATTTATTTTTGTTACAAGATTCCTATGAAAGGATCAAATCGACAAATACCTATAAAATGCAGTGCAAAACAATCGACAAGCTTAAAGGGACTCTCCAGTGCCAGGAAAACATCTGTTTTCCTGGCACTGCAGAATCCTGCAGTGCCCCCCTCTCTTCCACCCTCATCCCATGTTGCTGTGCTGAAGGGGTTAAAAGCCCTCGGTGCAGGGCCAGGCTCCGCCCATGTTCCTCCCCCGCTGACGTCAGCCGGTGGGGGAGACCTAATGCGCATGCGGAAAGAATTATGCAATGCTTTTCTATTGGTATTCCGGCAACGCTGGAGGTCCTCATGCATAGTGTGAGGACGTGCAGCGTCGTTTAAAACACTTTTCGGGCTTTAACAAGTTGGAAGTCCCTCTAGTGGCTGTCTGATAGACTGCCACTAGAGGAGGACTTAACTCTGCAAGGTAATTATGGCAGTTTATAAAAACTGCAATAATTACACTTGCAGGGTTAAGGGTGATGGGAGTTGGCACCCAGACCACTCCAATGGGCAGAAGTGGTCTGGGTGCCTGGCGTGTCCCTTTAAATGGAAATAGAAATTACCCTTGCTAAAAATGTAGATATGTACCAAGGATTCCTCTAAGTCCTCAAAACAAAAGTATATATACACTTAGGATATCTGCAAAATAAAGGCCATATAGTGTAATGACATAATAGCACCTCTTGTTCATTCTTATATTTGGCTGAACAAGAATTAAACTTTTTGACCAGGTCTATATGATATCTGTATGGTATATTCAGTTCCAGCCCATGATTTGCTGTTTGGATGTCTGAGATAAAGGGACATTATAAGCATCATAGCCAGTACAGTTGCATATCCCAACATTGGGAATTATGCAGGTATGTGAAGGGTGATGTCCATAATGAATGGGCATGAACGGAAAAGGGGGGTCACTAAAGGGTTGAAGGGCCTGTCTAGCTGGTCTAGAATCATGTGCCTGTGTTGTGCTGCCCGAGGACAGTTTCCTGGTGTTCCCTGATGAGCGACACTAGGGAACTAAATCAGGACAGGACCCTGAACCATTGTGTGGCCTTCAGCACACTGTAGTGATAATTATGCAAAGGGTCTATTGGTAACAATGTAAAATCATTTGATCCCATTGAGGTTAACCCACATCACAGCTCTGCCCTCACTATTTCTACCCAAAGTTGGACAAGAAAATAAGGAAATTCATGAACTCTTTATATCTATAGTGATGGACATGACAAGGTACCCTTTATACACATATCTCTCTCTCAGAACTCTTGAAGATGATATCTGGAAAGGATTGAAATGTAAATGCCACAACACTCACTGGACTGCAAGTTAAGGTGCACAAAATGATTCCATAAGAGGGTGCCATTTATTGAATAAGCCACTTTTATTCAATGCAAGATGGTATTTGGGCAACATCACAGGGGCATTACAGGCTAGAGTTGCCAACATTTCCCCTACATATAGATGACTAGTAAAGGCTTATGAATAGCTAGTTCAGCATACAGTGCCAGTTCCATTTCTCACATAAGATGAAGCTGCTGCAAAAGTGGACAACATCTGTGCAGCAGATGTTATCAGCTTAAAGGGACACTATACTATATAGTCACCAGAACAAATACGGCATAACGTAACAGATTGTGTGTGTGTGTATATGTATGTATGTATGAAAAGGAAGTGTTTACATTACATAATAGAAACACTTCTAGTAGCAGTCACTCAGATGTCCTCTAGAGGTGCTTCCCGTGTCAGTGCTGCACAATGTACAGCACTGCACTTAGTGCTCCCCACAGAGATACAATTCTTTTCTACAGAAAAGCATTGGATTGGCTGAGATCGTCACATTTGGTGATCTCAGCTAAGGAGGCATTGGGAAAAAAGTGAGTTTTACACCTTTTTAAATTAAAGAAAGGATGAGAAGGGGGGTGTTCTACACTGTGCTTTTTTTATTATTATTATTCCTGTCACTATAGTGTTCCTTTAATGAAAGTTCCAATCCAAGTTTTTGTAAAACGATCGGTAGGAGAAACTATGAGGGGGCCCAGCCACGGATTGGGATCCTCCATGTTAAGGAATCTGTTGAAGTGGGAACTTGTGTAATGGGTTGAATTGGGATGGGGGAAGCATAAGTTTCCGCTTGTGATATGAGTGCAAACTTATTTATTGTGGTATGTTTAGCGTGTCAAATGGTTTTACTATATGTTAAGCCATAATGTAAAATAACCTAATTGATTTCAGAACATTTAGAATAATACAAACACGGCTTTATCTGCCAGGTCTATGGCAGATCCCAACATACCTGCAAGAAGATGCCACAGAGCAGATGTCTGTTCCCATCAGACGGCTGCTGATGGAATATAGCATGATGTAACAATGGAGGCTCCCACTAGTGATGTCCCGAACGGTTCGCCGAACGGTTGGCCGCGGACTCCAGTCAGCAGAAACATTCCAGCCAATCAGCAGCAGACCCTCCCTCCCAGACCCTCCCACCTCCTGGACAGCATCCATTTTGAAGCTGCATTCTTATTGAGCTGTCCAGGAGGTGGATGGGTCTGGGAGGGAGGGTCTGCTGCTGATTGGCTGGAATGTGTCTGCTGACTAGAGTCCACGGCGAACCGTTTGCAGCGAACCTTTCGCGAACCGTTCGGCGAACAGTTCGGGACATCACTAGCTCCCAAATTGCTAAATTTTTGCCAAATCTTTGATTTGTAGATAACTTTGATTGCATTGACCATTTTATTAGCATATATAATGCTTGTATATATAAAATAGTTTTCTGCAGGATATATCGTTATACAGATAGCTTTACAGCCTCTTGAGTTGCAGAGGGCCATGCTCAAATGCTCAGTGCTAAAAAGTTGTGCAAAAATATAAAATGCAAAGAATCACAGATGGAAGAAAGCTACTAGAGGTGAATTTAACCCTGCAATATAAACATTGTAGTTTCTACAAAATGTTTTACATTGAAGGGGTAAAACTAGAAGGACCACTGCACCCAGACTACAGTGAGATATTGTTCCTTTAATTCCAAGTTTTCAAACAAATATAAATAGAGAACAGGTTATACTAGTTTTCGTTAATGCTATCAGATCCCAGCCGTTAAATACCATCAATGCATACTAAAATATCATGTCATATAGTGCGTGTTAATACATGAACGCTATCTGCACCTATATAAAACAGCAGGATAAAATTTTTTTACACATTGTGACATTTAGAAAGCTAGTATTGTTTTGTACTTATGGGTGTAGGAATTCATTTAACAAATTCTCTGTCACTTATCACCATACAGGGACATGTGGGAACCACAGTAACACGGTCTAATTGCATCCTAGCAAATGTTACCAGAAACAAACACAGTAATTGTTCCTACCTGTATACTTTGGAAATACAACGTATACTGAGCATTTCTATGCTATCAATGAATGAGCATCTTATACAAATCACAGCTGCAATATTAGATAGTAGTTGCATGCGGATCCATTTGTGCTGAAACTGTAAGCTGCTTTAAAACAACAATATTATACTGTAAAGGCAACATCAATCGCTGCAACTGAACATTTTCAGCTTGAAATAAAACAAACCCTTACCTGCAGCCAACAGGTCTATTTGATACGTACAAGAAAAAGTGCATTAGCAGTCAGGTGGAATATGATTCCAGGACGACACCTCACAAGAAGATCTTAAATACAGTGAAGTCAGCTGGCTAGAAAAGTTTGCTTCTAAGTATAGCTGACAGGCATCCCACATCCAAATCTCGCTGGCCTATTCAGAGATGATGACAGATACCCAAGTAAATGGAGAGTCAATGTATTTACCTCCTGTCATCCACCTAACATGTAGTTGGAACAAAAAGGTAACTTTCTTTCTGGCTCAGGAAGTCGGTTTCTTCCAACAGCTGGTGGACATACAGGACATTTCTTCTCTAGTATTTCTCTTCTGCATGTGAACACTTTAAAATGTCCAAGCCATTACAGCCTCGACATCCTTCACTCTCTTTGGTTGTTTATTAACTGGGTAGTGTGACACGAGGAACTGTGAAGGTGATTAGGCAGCACTGTACGTGACACTTTCACAGAATACACCTTCCTGTCCCTCAGAGCTTTTCTCAATGACACTCCGTCAGTTTGTGAAAACTGCTGATTACAGCATGACTAAAATGGCAGGTTATTCTGCAGCTGCCCAGTGTCTGTGTCTATGGTCTAAATACATGATACATACAAATCTTTGGCTCTCATTACTGATTCCATTGGAGACAATTTAAAGGAAAACAGTAGGTGGGAAATTGTTAATATTTAAAATTTTCTCTCTGTCATTTTAAATTTGTTTAGATCTGTTAAGACATTCTGCAAAGATTAAATATACAATTTTATTTATTACAACAGAAGTATGGTGCCTGCCTGCTACTGCTTTTAGTAATTCCACAGCAACGTGCTGAATATTGTGCAATAAACACATAAATCAATGATCCAACGAATGATCTACTTTTAGACATTATTGCAAAATTCTTTAGAAATCCAGCCCAGACCATTTTCACATTATGAGGCAGATTAGAATTCAATGATTTGTTCGTGCGTATTCCACATGATATGACAAATGGAAAGCCCTTTAAAATTTTATTAAACTAAAAATACTATTTCACATTTTAATTTTCAGAGTTTTTATGTCAAATAAAATAGTTGATAAAATTTTAGGTTATTATTTGTACAATATTGAATGTAATAAAATTATAGTGATATAAAGTGTAACAAAAGCTATTGGTTAGAATGTTAAGACAGGTAGACCGGTAAAGTAATGCCATAAATTAAATTTAGCCTGCCCTCACTAGCCCATCACGGTCATGAATTAGAAGACCAGTTAAACCAGTATCAAAAACACACCACATTCAACACAGGACACAACTTTCCAGAGGAGTTGCACATATGCAAGAAAATCAATGCCATAATCCATTGCATAGATTAAAGTCTGTGTGACCAAGATGCACAGGTGTTAGAACACTACTCCAAACAACATAAAGTGCAAGCTATACAAATGATGTAGATGACTTGTAACAGCAATTCTTTTTCTTACCCACATTATTAACCCCTTAAGGACACATGACGTGTGACATGTCATGATTCCCTTTTATTCCAGAAGTTTGGTCCTTAAGGGGTTAAGGACCAAACTTCTGGAATAATAGGGAATCATGACATGTCACACATGTCGTGTCCTTAAGAGGTTAAAGTCTTGCTTACAAACATAGGTCCAGCTAAAACTGTCAGTGAGAGGATGTGCCTCAACCAAAAGAGTTGCATTAAAATTCCTACATGTTATTTACCTGTTAGTCCAAACCCTGATCCCTTTAAGCAAGATATTTTAAAATACACAGAAAAGGGAACAGGGATCCAAACTTGTACTGCTATGTTGCTTGTCGTTTCTGTTCTGATAACAGGGACTGTCCTGGGACTTTTGCAGCAATTTGTCAGGTTTTTTTTCAGGCAGATACTATCCAATCTGTCCAGTCCTACTTCCAGGCAGGTATTATTCCCTCTGCCAAGACGCTTTCCAGCTCATGGTCCATGTAATCATACTCTTTAACCACAGATCTACAGACAATGTCACACAACATGACCACAAGAACCAAGACACCAAAATGAAAAATATTCAGCTTGCAACAGTATTTTTATACAAATATGTAAATTAGGCAGTTTAACCATTCAGGAATTTAGAGCCAACTTTCTCACAAAAATATCAAATATGGGGAGACGTTAATGGCAATGATAGTCTCAGGGACATTATATTACATAAATCACACTCAAAAGGTAGCAGATAATATCTTCAGAAGTGCTGTGCAAAGCAAAACAAGCGCTAGAGTCACAATTCTGTTTTTCTGTTGGTGGTATGTTTACTTGACGCCTACCCTAAGGCAGAATGGTCTTATCTCATGTAAAAATATTCCACAAACCCAAACAGATATGGCAAATTCAGCATATACTGTAATACTGCACAGCTTCAAGTTTATGTTTTATCAGGGAAGTTAGAGATAAGGGAGTAACATTGTTTATGTTCCAGTATCAGCCTGATGGTAAAACATATACAATCACGGGCCTAGGTAGGCCGTAACTGGCACACTATGTCATCGTACAATACTAAATAAATGTATTTGTTATTTGACTGTTAAATATGTCATAGCAACATATCACAAACAAAGAAGCAAGAAAGTATTAACTATTTTTTGTGAATAACATTTCAGTTTAAATAAATTATATTCCTCCTTTTAACAAACCACTATAGTAACAAAAAATATCCTTCACTGTTATAGACAGAAAAAATAGTAAAACAAACTAAAGAACAGTCTAGCTCAGGGGTTCTCAACGTTAGTCCTCAGGACCCCCTACCAGTCCAGGGTTTAGGGATTACCTGGGTGTGTCTAAGGTGTTTAGAAAAAGAAAAAAAAAACACCTTAGAGTCTAAGATGTTTTTTCCCCTTTTTCTAAACACCTGAGACACACCCAGGTAATCCCCAAATCCTGGACTGGTAGGGGGTCCTGAGGACTGGGTTGAGAACCCCTGGTCTAGCTGAACACCATTTTTTTTTTTTTAATTTAAAAAGTGGTTTATGGTGTTCCAAAACTCTTCAGGGCAATTTAAGCGGACCATAACCCTCCTCAAAAAATGTGTATTTTTGAAAGATAAGATCTTCATGAATCTTCCAATGGTGTTGGAATTTCAGAGAAAACAAGTCAAAAGATATACAAAGACAAAGTCCCACTTTTTCTTAGTATTTTCCCTACTTTTTGATTAAAAAACAAAAGTGGTACATCCTCTGCAAAGACACCAGATGGTAATAGAGCCATGTTAACACAGGGTGGGTAGAGTTCAAGCTCTAGGCCTAGACTATTGGCGAACCTGTCAACCTTGAGGCCTTCTCCTCCCTCTACTCCTGTTTGAGCAGTAAGTGAGCTTATGGCTAGTCTCTGATGTCGTCGGGGGATGTCTTTACAGTCAGAGCGCTTATAGGTATTAAGCTGGTATGGGCATGCTGCTGGAGATTGCAGGGAGGATGGGGATACAGATCTCCCAGTATCATGCAGTGTATATGGGAGTAAGTAAAAGATTTTGAGAGACTGATAAGAAAAGACCGCGCAGAGTTTCTGTTTCCTGTACCCGGCCGGACTTACAGGAAGTGCACACTGAGTGTGCACCTTCCTATCCCTCCAGCCGGGCACCGCGGACCGCAGAGGAGTTCAGCCACTCTACAGGGAAGGGGAGGTGGGGGAAAAGTAAAAAGAAGAAGAAGGGGGGCCAAGACGAAGGGAAGGTAAGAAGGGGAGTAAAGAATAAGGGGTAAGAAGAAGGGGGGAAAAGAAGATGAAGGGGAGTAAGAAGAAGAAGGGGGAGTAAGAAGAAGAAGGGGAGTAAGAAGAGCGGGCTAAGAAGAACAGGGGGAGTAAAAGCGGGTGGGAAGTAAAAGAACCAGGGAGGAGGGGGGTAAGAAAAAGAAAACAGAGAGGGGAAGTAAGAAGAACACAAGGAGGAGGGGGGGAGAATAAGGGTGAGAGGAGAAGGAGATGAGGAGAACGGAGGGAGGGAGGTGAGAAGAACACAGGGAGGGTGGGTGGTGGAGAGAACAGGGGGGGAGGTGAAGAGGGGAGAGGGGTAAGAAGAACACAGGGGAGGGTGAGGTGAAGGGGAGATGAGGGAGAACACAGGGAGGGTGGAGGTGAGAAGAACACAAGGGGTGGAGGTGAGATGCACAGCGAGGGTGGAGGTGAGAAGAAGGCGAGGGGGAGGTGAGAAGAACACAGCGAGGGGGGAGGTGAGAGAACACAGCAGGGGGAGGTGAAGAACACAGCGGGGGGGAGGTGAGAAGAACACAGCGAGGGGGAGGCGAGAGAACACAGCGAGGGGGAGGTGAGAAGAACACAAAGGGGAGGTGAGAGAACACAGCGAGGGGGAGGTGAGAAGAACACAGCGAGGGGGAGGTAGAGAATAGCACAGCAGGGGGGAGGTGAGAAGAACACACAGCGAGGGGGTGAGAGAAGAACACAGTGAGGGGGAGGTAGAGAAGAACACAGCGAGGGGGAGGTGAGAAGAACAGAGCGAGGGGAGGTGAGAAGAACACAGCGAGGGGAGGTAAGAACACAGCGAAGGGGAGGTGAGAAGAACACAGCGAAGGGAGGTGAGAAACACAGCGAGGGGGGGGTGAAGAACATAGGGAAGGGAGAGGGGGAGGTGAGAAGAACATAGGAAGGGGAGGGGGTGAGAGAGAACACAGGGAGGGGGGGAGGAAAGAACACAGGAGGGGGAAGAACACAGGGAGGTGGAGGGGGGGGATGAGAAGAGCACAGGGAGGGTGGGTGGGTGGGTGGGTGTGAGAAGAGACTGCTAGGGCAGGGTGGGGGAGAGCTCTAAGGGACAGCTCTATAGGACAGGGGGCAAGACAGGGAGCTCTTTCACACTACGCGCACACATACTCACAATGCATCCCTATACATACACAGAAACACAACATGTTTCCCTTACACACAGAGAAACACATAATGCATCCATTACACACACACAATGCAACCCTTACACACAAAGACAATGCATCCTTTGCACACATACACAGAAACACAATGCAAACCCTTACACACACATGCAAACACATACACTGCTTTTCTTACATACACACAGAAATACAATGCATCTCTTACACACATACACACACCTTGCATCCTTTATGCATACAAACACAGATTCACACAATGCATCCCTTACACACAACCAGAAACACACAATACATCCCTTATACACAAATACACACTGTTTCCACTACACACAAACACACAGCATCACCTACACAAACTGGTATCCCTATACACTACATACCATAAGCACACATATTAGATCCCCTACACACTCCACTCCATGTGAGCGAACTCATGGGTGGGTGGAACATATAAGTGGACTTATGAGTGGGCCTTATGGGCATACTCACTGTCAGGCCCTGGGGCCCAGACGTTGAGCTGTGTAAGGGGCCCCAAAAAATGGAGCTGCTTCCAATTCACCCAGAACATAAAATTTTGTGACCACAGTTGCAAACAGCCTCCAGAGATCCTGTTCTACACCAGACCAGTGGAGCCAAATTGCAGCCACAGCCCATCACCATCTTCATCTGGTTGTAAGTAGGCAATCTAGTATATTATTAGTGACACTAATCTATAATTTACCTCACATTAAAGGTACACTATAGTCCCCAGAACCACTTCACCTTAATGAAGTGGTTCTGGTGTCTATAGCCGGTCCCTGCAGGCTTTTAATGTAAACACACACTGTGTGCAGCACTGGCGTTCGTTCATATGGCAGATCATATGGGTGGGGCATTGTGATGTCACATGGGGGGGGGCGGCAAATTTCTCTTTTGCCTAGGGCGGCAAAAATCCTTGCACTGGCTCTGATCCTGGGCAGGTGCACCAGTCTACTGGTGACGCACAGGAGGGGAGTGCACTGATTGCACTGCACTCTCCTCCTGCCCAGACCCGTCTTTACCGCAGTGCAAGTGCCCTCTTCCCCTAATTTACAATGGATCACACTCACAGCAAGCAGTGCCTGGAGCCCTTTACAGAGACTGGAACAAAGAGGTTCTGCGGCAGCTGGCCGTCCTGCAAGCATTACATTAACCAGCTGTTCCCCATGCAGCCACAGGTGGCGTTGTGCTGGGAGAGCCATACCCGCTCCTTCACTTCCTCCCAGCCTACAGAGCAGCGCATGGGAGAGAGAGAGAGGAGGCATGATTTAATCTTACAACAAATCCACTAAGCAAATATTTATAAATTTGGGGGGGGGGGGGTCAGCTCTGTTTGCACAGTTTATTGGTGTTTACTCTGATGTCTGTATTAATATAGGGATGTCTAAGTAGTAACATCAGTGTGTGTCAGCAGGGCCAGCCGTTGGGGTGTGCAAGCTGTGCCGTCACGCAGGCTGCCATGACAACAGAGGCGCCCGGGGGACAACACAGCTCACAAGTTGGGGACCCCAGTATATTCAATTTAAATGATTCGCTGGTGGTCCACTGGTGCGCACCAGCAGTAGGTGCAGTCAGATTATATCCTCTCCCTCATGGTTCCGATGCTCAGTTAGTGAGTCAGAGCACAGGCTCAGAGATTCTCAGCCTGTGCTCTAACAACATTGAAAGTCAGAGCCGTGAAGGAGCGGGTATGGCAAAGATCTACTGATTAGCATACATCAATATCTGTTATAAAACCAGGAAAAGGTGGGCATGGATGGTGAACTGATTTGGTGTTGCAATGGGCCACTTGACTGGTTTTGCCCACCAGGCCTAAGGCCGAAAGCTCTCCCCTGCTTATGGCACTGGAGATGGGGGAAGGAAAGAACACTATAGGATAGGGAAGGGGGGAGGGGGGGGAAACACTATAGGACGGGGGGAAGGAAAGAACACTAGGGAGGGGGAGAAAGAACAATATGGGACAGGGGAAGGGGGAAAAGAGAGGAACATAAGGGGAGGGCACTAAGGTACAGGGAAGGGAAGGAAAAAGGAACACTGGGGTAGAGGGGGAACCACTAAAAGAGAAGGGAGAGGATCATTAAGGTGAATGGGGGGGCACTAAGAGACAGGTAAGGGGGAGGGGGGAGAGTTCTTACTGCACATATTTACACACACACAAACTGCATCCACTACACACACACACACACACATATTGCATCCATTACACACAGACATAAATATTCTTGAAAACATAAAACTAATCTGACTGGCATGTATATTTTGTGCATTTACCCCTTAATAAATAAAAAAAGATTTGCAATTAAGAATATATATATATATATATATATATATATATAAAATCATGTTTAGTTAACAGTAGATTTGTGAAGAAATTTTCTTTTTTTTTTTCAAACCGGTAAATGTACAGAATATCGGTTAGCTATCGGCTATCAGCCTGAAAGTTCCCAAATTATCAGTATCGGCTCTAAAAAAATCAATATTGGTTGATCCCTAGCATTAAGTACATTAAATACCTATATGTTAGGGTGTGATATTCTGGGTTACACACTAACCAATTGTAGAAAACTGAAATCCAAATTGGAAAATTGAGGCTAAAGTAGCTAAGCTGTTGTAATTGAGATGTACAATTTCTACAAACCAGTTACTGTTATTTCAGTTCATGATATTTTGTAGCGTATTGATTACACCGCATATTACATCAGGGAGGAAGTGTAAATAAACTTGGCTAGACCTAGGGTAGCATAAATTTTTAAAACATCATGTGCAGGTCGTTTTATGATCTATCCAGTTTGCATATGTGAATGCAATTATAGGTTTGTATATGCCCACAATTGAGAAATAATATGAGCACAGGTATAATTTTAGATAGGTCTGCAACATCCAGTTAAAGGAATACTCCAATCACCATAACCACTAGAATAAGGTGATAGTGGAATATTATCTGAGTTAGTAACAGAGGAAGGATGTTAAAGGGGGTCATCATCTAAACTTTAGATTATATATTTTTATAATTGTTACCCCCCCCCCCAATATAGCCCCCCAGCAAATATCCTTCCCACTACAGACACTACCTCACCTCACTAACGCCCTATCCACATAGAGCCCCTATTTACATGCATACACATACATCACAAACAGCAACATTCACACACACAACCCCATAAAAGCCTCCCTCTCGCACATGCAATCCTACAAGCAACCGTTACCCCACAAACACATGCAGCATCTCCCTGACACACACTACAAGTAGCCTCAACCACACACACAACCCCATGAATAGCATCCCCAATCAAGCACACAACTCCACAAACAGCATCCCCAGAAAAAAGCAACACCCCAAGTAGCCTACGCTCACATGCCACACAACAAGCAGCCTCCCTAACACAAACCCTTACATGCATCCTCCCTTCACTAATATTCAACACCACAAGCAACCTTACCCCATAAATGCAACACCAACACTATAAACAGCCTCCACATGCACACACACTCTCCCAGCCCTACCCCACTTATCATCCAGCCAACTACCTAGTCACATTAACCATTCAATCATATCTCAAACAAGTCGCACTATACACATACACAAACAAACACACAGAAGTACGGAGGGTAAATTTAGCCCTGTGTGTAGTAAAATACCCAAAGGGTATACATGGAGTGCCTGTAATTAAAATACCAAGCTAGGGTCAAAAAGACCATGAGAAAATCTTGATATATTTTGAGGCCTAGTGTTTAAGATAGCATGAAGAGGACACATGCCAACAAATTAAGGAGGATGTTACACAGTCAAGATAGAAAAGGCAGATTATGTCATTATTTCAACTGGGACTGAAAAAAAAACCAGGATAAACTTACTTAAGCTCCTCTAAATGAAACTTGCAATCACACTTTAGCCTGAGATATGAAGTTCACCACTTGAGGTAATTTTCATCACCACAATATACACTTACGCTATGATAGGACAAAATATCAAATTTAACCCCTTAAGGACACATGACATGTCATGATTCCATTTTATTCCAGAAGCTTGGTCCTTAAGGGGTTAAAGAGTATGATAACCCCTATATTGTTGTAGGAATGGAATTAAAATAATAATAATAACAACAAAGTATGTAACTAGGAAAGGTACATTCAGATTACTCTGGTTTTCAAATACGTCGGGGGAGAGGAGGGGATGTTACCATAGCCCAACATTCAGGGGTTGTTATGATTACCCAATTTAATGGTACTAAAATGGTCTGTTTATTCTAACAGTTATGAGGTTATATAGCCCAACATGGCTGCTTTACTTTATCACAATACAGACAAATAGTGGAGTTATTTTGGAAATACCACAACATTTTAGTTTTCTAAGAATACGCAAATAAATTACTACTTAAAGTATTATAACTTAAATAACAGGAGAACAGAAAACTTTACTTCAAAGTGAACAATCAAATGATCAAGGAAAGCATGTGGCCGAAACATAGCTTAAAGGTCTAGACCTGCTGTAGTCTTTAGGAGCCAGAGAATCTGGCCTTAAGGTGAGAACAGGTGGCTATATAATCATGCTGCATGCGATGAGAGTGAGGTGTAAATCCAAGCTGCCTACTCACACATCCTTCCCACTTCACACAACAAATTGCTATCCTTTTTCTTGTGACAATAGTCTTCCTATTTACATATAGGAGACCATACACGAGTACTATACTTTGAATATGTGAAAAAGGGAAGAAGTGATATTATCCACTTTGGCATAACAACCAGCCATATCTTTCTTTTTGTCTTATTTTTCTCATACTTAAGTACAGCTTGATGAGAATTTAACATACTGCAGAACCACGTGTGACCAAATGCTCCAATAACAGTTAATATACACTTACACAAGATAAAAACAGAATGAAAGCTTATGGTTCAAATATGGTATAAAGTGGGTCCTTGGATTCCTCAAAGTCCCCAGCAGACATTTCCTTACAGCACAAATAAAAACACAGTGATAATAAAATATAATCCGTAAACACACAAACTTCCTTGGGGGAATAGACAGCAGGGTCTGGTGTTGTACTGTGCTGAGCGTGTTTTTCAAACCTCCATGGTAGCGCCAAAATCACTTATTATGATTCTTTTTTATTATTGTGTTTTTTGTGCATTAAGGAAGTGTGTGTTGAGGAGTTTGAGGAATCCAAAGACCCACAATATATATATACAATCATTACTTTGGGACAATTGGTTCCCTTATATCAACTCCTCTTTGCCTTTAAAAAAGTAAGTAAAATGAAAATGTTTACAACATGGGTTTACTTCAGGGAGATCATGCCAAACTAATCTTATAGATTTTTTTGATTGGGTAACTAAAATTATAGATCAGGGTGGTGCAGTAGACATTGCTTACCTAGATTTCAGTAAGGCTTTTGACACTGTTGCACATAGAAGGCTTATCAATAAACTGCAATCTTTAAGTTTGGATTCCAATATTGTTGAATGGGTATGGCAGTGGCTGAGTGACAGGCAACAGAGGGTTGTAGTTAATGGAATATATTCGAAGCTTGGACTTGTCACCAGTGGGGTACCTCAGGGATCTGTACTTGGACCCATTCTCTTTAATATTTTTATTAGTGATATTGCAGAAGGTCTTGATGGTAAGGTATGTCTTTTTGCTGATGATACCAAGATATGTAACAGGGTTGATGTTCCAGGAGGGATAAGCCAAATGACTAATGATTTAGGTAAACTAGAAAAATGGTCAGAATTGTGGCAACTGACATTTAATGTGGATAAGTGCAAGATAATGCATCTTGGACGTAAAAACCCAAGGGCATAGTACAGAATATTTGATAGAGTCCTAACCTCAACATATGAGGAAAGGGATTTAGGGGTGATTATTTCTGATGACTTAAAGGTAGGCAGACAATGTAATAGAGCAGCAGGAAATGCTAGCAGAATGCTTGGTTGTATAGGTAAAGGTATTAGCAGTAGAAAGAGGGAAGTGCTCATGCCATTGTACAGAACACTGGTGAGACCTCACTTGGAGTATTGTACACAGTACTGGAGACCGTATCTTCAGAAGGATATTGATCCCTTAGAGAGGGTTCAGAGAAGGGCTACTAAACTGGTTCATGGATTGCGGGATAAAACTTACCAGGAAAGGTTAAAGGATCTTAACATGTATAGCTTGGAGGAAAGACGAGACAGGGGGGATATGATAGAAACATTTAAATATATAAAGGGAATCAACACAGTAAAGGAGGAGACTATATTTAAAAGAAGAAAAACTACCACAACAAGAGGACATAGTCTTAAATTAGAGGGACAAAGGTTTAAAAATAATATCAGGAAGTATTACTTTACTGAGAGGGTAGTGGATGCATGGAATAGCCTTCCAGCTGAAGTGGTAGAGGTTAACACAGTAAAGGAGTTTAAGCATGCGTGGGATAGGCATAAGGCTATCCTAACTATAAGATAAGACTAGGGAGTAATGAAAGTATTTAGAAAATTGGGCAGACTAGATGGGCCAAATGGTTCTTATCTGCCGTCACATTCTATGTTTCTAAAATTACTCACCTCATTTCCAGTGCCGGGACTCCTCTACTAGAGACGCACGTTCTGCCTTTGAGATCTCATCCAAGATCCATTAAGAAGCAATGGATTGTAGGTACTCATGCACGGCCAAACACCACACTCCTCCAATGAAATACTGCTGTCAGCAGCACTTGATTCCCAGGCAGAGTTTTACTTGGTCTGGAGGAGTAACTACCTCTAGTGGCTGTAAGCAAGACAGTAACTAAAGGTGGGTTTAACCCTGCAATGTAAGCATTGCATTTAAAAACATTTTTCTTTTAAATGCAATTTTCTAAATCGCAGGGTTAAAGTGACAGGGCAACTGCACCCAGACCACTTATGGAGATGAAGTGGTCTGGGTGACTACAGTGCTCCTTTAAGCCAGCCAGATACTGAGTAAAAATAAGCATATATAGTAACACCTTGTGAAACCACAGCACTTTTCTTAGCTACATTAGTCCAAAAGTGTAGTAGGTACACACAGGTGTTTTCTCTCAGCAATCTAAATTCAAATGCATACCTACGAAGGAAAACCAATTATTCTCTAAATCTCAAATATATTTCTCTTTTTATGGATCCTATGATAATTTTACCACATGACAGGACGCTTTGTATTTTGTATATCTCTCTTTACTAACTCCATACAGCAGTAAAGAAACACATAGAAAAAAAGAACCAATCACAGGAGAGCAGAATGTACATAAGGCAATGTGACCTCATCATTTCCTCTTTCTTTACTGCTCCATCAAGCAGACACGTCAGAGTATTACCTCTTTAAGGTTGTTTCTGTATTATATTTTTTATATACATTGCTGAATGTTCTTGCTGTGCTTCTGTACTATGTGCAGCTGTGTTTTTTCTATGTTATTTCATAGATATTATGTAGATTTAACGTAATCCTTATTTCATAACCTTTAGTTGTGATTAATATCACTTGTAATTTATCAGTGTTATAGACATTTCATCCTTTGTTTTGATAAGTATTATATGTACTGTATATGTATTTAATAGGTGTCATATGTATTTTATGACATGGATTTAATAGGTGTTAGGTGTAAAGTTTATTGACTTAATAGGTTTTATGTATAGTTATGGTAGATGTACTTTATACCATATGTATCATGACTTTTCTGGCGATTTTCCTGGCCTTCTATACCTGGGGCATCTGGGGACCCTCCTTCCCCGTTTTCCTCCTCCTCCCCAGGGTTTCATGGGGATTCTGGGGCTTAACCCCTTCCCTCCCGCGGTTCCCGTCGGCTCCAGGTCATTAACCCCTTCTTCCGGCCTATCCGTTCGACCCCTTCCTCCTACAACCCTCAGGGGGACGGCCGGACTCACTGCCCTCACTCTCTCAGGCTGCCCCATACCGTACACCCGGCAATGTGCTGGATGCTTTCCAACATCCACTACCTTGGTGCAGGGCAGTCTGTGGGGCAACCACGAGGTAGCCTGACGCGGCGGCCATCTTTGATCCTGCGTCTATCGAGACTCCAGGGACCACGTTCTATACTCATGTATAGTGGTTCGAGGTGCTGGAACCTTAAAGGGATATCACCCTCAAATTCCTTAAAGATACCATTCTTGGACCCTTAGAGGGAACTCCTTAAAGGGATACTTAAAAGGATACGACCCTGGAACTACTTACCAAATCTTTAAACGGATATCACCCTTGAATTCCTTAAAGGGATAGCACCCTTGGACACAGACTATCAAGATGGTACTGTATAAGTACATATCAGTGATGGGAGATCACCTGGTTCAAGAATCTACAGCAAGACTATGTCAGGTAATGGATGCTCATAGGGATGACCATAGGGGAGTAATGAGACAAGAAGTGACTGACCTCTGAGGGATAATAGGATATAGCACTAGCTCTAAGCTCCGACGTCTGTCGTGTTCTGACAAGTAGTCTAAGTGATAGGCACTTAGACTACTTGTCAGAACACGACAGACGACGGAGCTTAGAGCTAGTGCTATATCCTATTATCCCTCAGAGGTCAGTCACTTGTCTCATTACTGCCATATTCGGCACTAAAGGGCTTATTACCCTGTGCCTGCCTGGGGTGCTGCCCCTATTACCGTGCTGCTTTTTGGAGGTCACCCTGTGACCACCTCTGTGATCCTGGGTGAGGCCCAGTTATACAAATCCCAATATTGTGGTGTGCCCTGCTTGGACAATTTGACAACACTAAGTGACAGATACAGAATACCCTGCCGGGGTTATTACACCTTACTGTCATTTATACAGACCCTGCTGGGGTCCACTGGCATTATTTACACTAAAACAGATACCCTGCTGGGGTTGTTTTGATACTTTGAGACAATAAATTGCACACAATAAATTGCACACTACTACACCCTGCTGGGGTCTGCATGGTGCATTGCACAGAATGAAATGGATTGTGCTCTCATCCAGTCTGTTTTATTTGGCCGCGACCCACGCTTGACGGGTACATACCCTGCGCACCTAAGGTGATCTCTGACTAGGTATAAGCCAATCTATTCGGCTAAAGAGGGGACAGAGTTGCAAGCTTCAGTGCAGAATATCCCCCATGGCGGTGCATTAATTATTGGAAGAGCTGTAGGACACTATCAGGCTTATGGCCAGCACTGATCGGTTCATACCCTGTGCAACTGGGGTGAGCCCCCTACAGCACTGCTGCTTCTACTCCTACCCCTATCAACAGCGAGCTCAAGGATTGAAAATCCGAACTTTGGATCTGGGCCCGGCACTTACAGGTTCAGACCCGGTGCTCTCGGGGTGAGACTCCTACGATGGGGGAGTCACACTAGCCAACCGTAGGAAGTCTTACGGCAACAGCCTCTACCTACAGCTGAAGGAATAGCTCCTTTGATAATGAATCATGATACAGTACGGGTTTATGCACTGTACCTATTCTGCGGCCTGCAGTTAAAGGCCCACGCCCTATGCACCAGGCCCAGCTAGGCGTGCACTGCACTAAAATGCCGAACAGAGGCATGCGGTTACAACCTCTGAACAGGATTTCCGAGCCGCCTTCTTAACGATATATATTCCCCTTGAGGTGAATTTAATAATGGAAGAGGTGACTGACACTCTATCAGGGCGATGGCCAGCACTTAAGGGTTCATACGTGCTGCACGGTGCTGCTGAGCAGAGGCCCCAGTCTGTTTTATTTGGCCAAGATTCGTAATAAGACCTGCAAGGTGTTCCGTGAACACTGCCTACTGTCATAGTAGACTGATCTGTTTGCCCTGCATCCTGTGCCTGAATACTGGTTTGTGCCTTACACAGGGGTATCCCTTACTACGATAACCCTACTTGACAACTTTATGCACTTGTGGCTTTGCAGCCTCTTGCTTAGAATGTCCATATCCGCTGACGGTCGGAGAAACCCATGCCTTCCCATGCCAGTCAGAACGACTCAGACGACTATAGTGACCAACGGAGGAGGTCTTTCAGGATTCACTACCTTACCATGGGCGATGCTGGACGCCGCCAAACATTGTCCGGTAACGGGCATACAATTTGGGTATATGGACTCAAAAAAAACTGTTGGCCCCCAGTGTTGGCCTCTCCCATAGGATGCCCATAGCAGCACTCCTCCGCACTGACGGATGGTTGGCGGTACTGGGCGCCAAGATAGTCGGAACCCCAGGCACAAGGCACAAAGTTATTAGACACGCAAGGGTCCCACAGCTTTCATAAGGGCCCAAAACCCCTAGGAGGGAGGTGTTATGCAATTACCTTAACAAGGGATTCTTTGGAACCGGTTGGCAACAGAGCCGTTCATCGACCACTTCGAGACATCTCACCCGAGGTCCGCTACCGCTAGCTCTATTACCCATATAAAGTGAGAGTCAACCAGTGGTGCTCCAGATAAGCGGACAGAGAACACAGTATGCACAGATACCATCAATATACCTCCTACTACATCCACAGGGGATATCACCACATCTAAGTGAAAGGCACTCAATCCTGGGGAAGACCACTTTCACATAGTCAACCGACTTGCGTTCAGGACCTAAAGACACGTCAGGACGGTGTCCTTCCTTCCCGCTCGACCACGTTACCCAGTTTTCAGGGGACATCCTCTCGTTCCCAATCCAGTAGCTCGGAGCCTGGTGGGCCCTGATAAACTACCGAAAGAAGTAATGTATACAGGCGGGGAAGATGAAACACTCTCTCCCGGGAGAACCTCATTCAGATCACTCCAAGGAACTGAAAACTCGTCAATACCCACGTTCATCCGAGAACCGGTTGGAACCTCCAGACTTGTAGAAGACTATTCGCTCAGAGGATTCGTAGACTATCCCACAACTTGGGAATATTCGCACGACTCTCCGCGGCACAACCGCGACCCTGTACGTTGTATACCTAGACTTCTTGGTCCTATACTTCACAATACATGGATTGATAAAGAAGTACTATATCGGCTGCACCCTACTGCAGGTAACCACAGATTAGGCGATCAGGTTTGACATCCACCAGGATGGACCAACTCACGTTTATTAGACAACATGTAGGCTCCTTCGATCCCAGTCTTCTTCACAGAAGATCAACCCGTCTCCCAGGGGAGGCACTTCTCATGGGGGCCGACTGATTTGGATATTACCACTCATCACAGTATAAGTCGAGGCACGATGTTGATCGTGCTCCGTCCAACCGGACCTCCCCGAAGGACTTATGCTTCTCATGCTTACAAGGTTTACAGAAATTCTCGAGCAGGCGAGGATCTTCTCCTGCTACATTCATGACCGACAATTCCTCACGGAGCCGTAGGGTACTCACATCTTCTATCCCGGGAGGGTCGGCTACCTGGGGACCTGGACCCGCTTTGGGGGTTTCTTGGCAGGTCAGCGGACGATCACAGGCTGCCGGGGACCTCTTGGAATCTGGGAACCCAGGGATGCGACGACCCTACCCCTACATCTGGACATTCCCAGCCTGTCTGGTTCGGTCCTGCATCTTGATCCCTTATGTGAGGATGGAGACGAACTGCAGCCCGTATCACTACCTGAGGACGCCCAAGGGACTAGGATCCTCTAGGATACCAACTACCCAATGTCATACCTCTCCAGCTTATGAGTTGTGGAGGTCGTTCTCCTTTCACTCTACGGGACTAAACATCCTGCTGACAAACGGTCAGACTTGGTCTTGTATAATTTCCCGTTAGATGGTGTATACGTGGGCGCTCAACGGGGAATACCTCCCCACAACGCCGAATACTGGGTCTCTCGGCACACCGTAGGACTCTTATTTAGTTCTATACTCTTTTCTCAGCATTAAAAATGCAAAATACGAAGCCTCCTGTCATGTGGTAAAATTGAAGATTATGCTAGCTTTAGTGTACTAATAATCTTAATTTTAATAATGACAGGAGGTGAGTATTTCCCCCCCCGCTTCGCTGCCCACCCTTTCTATTTGTTTGCTTTGCCTCTCACATTGATGCTTATATGATATGTTCGTACTTCCATTAATATGGAATCCTCATTAGAGTTCTCATTACAATTACTCAGTTATCAGATTATAGTTACTATATTCTCCAATGGGATGTTAGGTGGTATGTTAATTGGAGTTACATGTTCGTGACTATGTCTAAACCTGTCACACATTCTCTTTTCAGTATGATTCGTCTCTGAAGATAATTGGCAGTTCACGTGAAACTATTGGAGATTTTATCCTCGGATTTGTCTCAACCCTGAACTCTTTTTCGTTGTTCGTATAGAATTCTTTGGAAGTTTGCTCCTTCGCACATGGGAACTTGGAGTTATTATTAGTTTTATTGTTTGCTATATATTTACTTGTGCTTGCTGTCGCTTTCTGAAAGAGGAAATGATGAGGTCACGTTGCCTTATGTACATCCTGCACTCCTGTGATTGGTTCTTTTTTCTATGTGTTTTTCTTTACTGCTGTATGGAGTTAGTAAAGAGAGATATGCAAAATACTCGCCTCCTGTCATTATTAAGATTATTAGTACACTAAAGCTAGCATAATTTTTGGTCTGTTTTATTTGACTGCAGTAGTTAAGGGAACACTATAGTGTTAGGAATACAAACATCTCAAGTGATAGAGTTTTTCTCGGTCAGTACAGCGGAAGCGACTCTAGTGGCTGGAAGACAGCCACTAAAGGTGGCTTAAATCCTGCAGTGTAAACATTGCAGTTTCTAAAACACAACATTGCAGGGTTAAAAGTTCAGGGCCACTACACTGACACCACTTCATTGTGATCAAGTGGTATGGATGACTTTAGTGTTACTTTAATATTCACTATAATGTTCCATAAAGTGTTGTTTTAACCAACAAACAAGGTTTTATTGAAAGTTTTTTGGGGGTTGGAGTAACCCTTGTTGCTCCACTTCCCCCCCTTTAATAATAACAAATGTGTTTTTAAAATGTCACCTTCAATTCAGCACAGAGAGTTCTCTCTGTAGCCTGGACCCGTGCTTGCTCTAAGCCAGGGGGAGGGAGGAATAGAAGAGGGAACATGGGATAGCACCAAGGGGGAGGGATCATGCCATAATTGTATGTCCTTCGCCAGCACGCTATATGTATTTTATGTACAAAATTCATGTTGGCCAGACCAGAATTCTATTAACCTCTGGGAGGTAAATGAAATAGATCTATTTTTACTAAAATGCAGCACATACAATGTCCATGCTTGTCAGGAAGATTCCCAAGGAGGGACAGTGCCAAAGAGAAGGTTGCTGCCCGCGGAAGATGGGTGATAGTAGCGCTGGATCTGTAGAGCAGAAGGAGAGTATTGCGAAAAGATGATAAAGACACATAGAAGGTGGACAAAAAAATAGCTTTTTGGGGCACTATGCAGGCAAATAAAATTTAGAAAAAGTTAAAGCATGAAAGGTTTGCTTTAAACATTTAGGATAAGAATGCTATACAACAATTCACCATGACATCACAACAATAACAGGCAAAAGCCGAAGCGTTGTATACACAACGTGCAATTTCCCATACAGCTTCCTGTCTTGATCCTTTGGCTCCAGTTTGACAGCCCCAGGAATTGGGACTTGTTTTGTTATTTTAAAAAAAAGTTTTAAATAGCATTCACCATAATAATGGACTTCCCCCTCTGATCCCCCTGCTCGGTGCAGCCTGGGTGGCCCTCTGTCAGATGAACAAGTCCATCCCATGTACAGATACCTCTGACAGGTGAGGTGTAGTGAAGGAGTGAGAGTACTCAGTGAGCTTCACTCAGCTAAAGACTAGTGCGGGCTCAGCTAGTAGTACTCACCGTTAGGTCCATACTTCTATCTGCCCTTCTGGACCTGCTCAGCGGTCAGTCTGCAGCTTTCATTCTCCTTGAAGTGTTGGAGCACCTCTGTCACCAACTTAGAGTGTGCACTGTCCATGGTGGCTGCTCCCAGCACCTGAGCCCGAACACTTGCGGGGTTATAGAACCTTGGTGGAACCCTGGCTTATCCAGCCCTCGGTCTGGGGCGATTGGGAGAGAAGTGCACTCAGTAGTTGGTGAACAAGTCAGGTAGACATGCAGGAGGAGGAGGAGGTCCTGACAGGGGAGTAGCTCTGCTCCAGAGTCCTGTGTGGGTCCCTCTGGCGCTACACCTCATCTTCCTCTAGTGAAAGGTGAGCTCTTCTCCTGGACCTGCCTCTGCTCTAATGGGCACTGCCCTCCCCTCTGCTTTTCATGCCTGTACCAAGCCACAACACTACTTCACTGGCAGCTCCACCAAATGCTATACCTACCCCCAGCTGCACAAAGTATTATAATGTAAACTTACAGACTGCCCTGTTCACTTTGCACTGCTACCTATTGCTTCCCCATTGGCTGAAGTGTGACAAATTGTGCCTGCCCAGACCAGCCTTTCCTACTGGCCTCTGGTACCTTCACATTAGCATTTTTGAGATTTAGCCCCTGGTTATGGGACCGTTTTCTCTTCAGGTCAGTGGAAGCTGTTCATGTTCTACAGTTACACGCGTTTACAAACATTCTGAAATGCTGTATAAAATAAAAGTTAAATAAATATACATTAGGGCTTGAGACATTGTTTGTTCCTTTTAAACATTTTTTGGCTGCATTGACAACAGGATTTATCCCAAAATGTATAAAGGACTATGACAAATCAACTTAACCAACTACAAGCAGAAAATGACTAATCCTTTTTAATTGACTAATTTGAAATAGATTGTTTTATGAGAAATCTTTGGAATTTTCGAAGAGGGAAACAATTATTCCACACAGGTCTTCAGGCTTGCCTATCAAATTAAACAACTGCATGCCAGCACAAAAAGACTTGTATGATGGAGTCACCTTCTTATAACACTTACAATTATCATATTGCTTACCTTAAATTGCCTTCGTAACAAATTGTAAACATTTTTTATTTTTTTTTAAAACTCACTACAGTCTTTTTTTATTTTATCTTCAGACCAGTGTCTGTATGTAACTTTAAAATGTGTAATTTTAGGTTCTACTTTTTTGAAAAAGGTAAGACAGTACAGTGGGACCTCGGTTTACGAATTTAATGCGTTCTTCCGGACATTTCTTATTGCGAAAAATTTGTAAACCGAAACGCGGTTTCCCATAGAAATGCACTGAAATCCAAATAATCCATTCTGGAGGTCTGAAAAAAAGTCAAAATAAGCTGGCATGGAAACCAACCCACAATGCAGAACACACAATTAAAGGCATGCAAACGACGAAGCTCCGCTCCCTACCTGTCCACAGCTTGAGAAATGCACCAAAAAGTCCCAAAACAACTACAAACAATTTTCAGAATGGCTCCAAAACTCGATGCAAAAGCTGCTCCAACACCTCCACACTCGACGCCACATTCTACCCACAGGCTCCAGCATGCAGTAGGCAGTGTTATAAACCTCCCGGTTGCAATGCATCCTGGGCAAACTTGCTTTGTATTGCGGAAACAATTTGTAAACCGAGGCATTATTTTCAATGGATTTTCATTTGTAAACCGAAAATTATGTTAACCGAGTCGTTTGTAAACCGAGGTCCCACTGTATTTTGAAAAGAATAAGCTAGTGAGCTTGCGTAAAGCTGCCAAACATAGGACCAAAAAAAGTTTCAGACACTTCAATAGAGGCAAGCGGTTAAAATGCAAAACCAGCAATGAGACAATCCTTTGGCTCACGTACCAGCAGAGAGGTCTAGCATGTGCAGCATAAATTTGCCATTGTTGTAGTAGAGAATTCTATGAATTATCACTTTAATATCCTATCAGCTGGGTTTCTAGAAAGTCAGAGGAAAACAACAGATTAACTAAAACTACGGTTCTCAACCACTTTGGTAGGAAGAAAAAAAAAAAACAAAAAAAAAAAGTAATTCCCAAGTAGTTGTAGGAAGCACATCATATTCAATATAAAATCCCCAGGAAACTGGACTGAAAAGTTTGTTTAAACTCCACTGCCTTCCTCAGTGCAACTGAGTTACACTGAAAAGTATAATGAAGGTAGAATTAGAATTGGGCAGTATTACAGAATAACTGAATAAGAATGTGTCGCCAAACTAACATGTAATATGTGTCTCTGTTAACACACACAAAAAAATTATAAAAGGGATAAGAACCACTGAAAAGTAAATTAAAGCTCAAATTTATGACAAAAAAACTGTTTGCATTTCTATTTCCCATATAACAGAAGTATTAAGCAGACGCCAAAATGCTGTCCCCAGTTTAATATATAAGCCAGATTTTATGTTTAGCTTAAGGACAAACTACACCTTCCTGTTCTCACCAAACCTGTTTATATAGTAATATTTCTTAAAAACACCCCTGGCTAATTGCAGAAACAACAAATAGTGATTGCATGACTGTAACTCACCATAGATAATTATCTGAAACAAACAACTTACCCATTTCTACGAAGATATTAAATATGTCAAAAAACAAGACTGCGTCTAGCAATCTTGTTTACCTTTCTCTCAGCTTTATTAGCTAGTATGCTTTGTATTTTCATGATTGCACAATATTTAATAATTATTTTCTGCCATGTATTTTACAACTTAATTTAATCAAAGCCAGAATTTTCATCAAGGACCCACAATGTTATGGTTTGGAGTATAGAATGTCACAAATATATTTTGGCTTTTTATTACCATTAGTACATAGTGCACTAATGGTAATAACATCACCACATTAATAATATTATCATACAGTGCAATACTGAAGGTAATATGATTGATTTACATTTAACATATGTCAGAAAACTATTTTGGGACTCACCAGTCTAGGGATGGTTTCACATATCAACTTAGAGTTACCATGGAGGTACAAAAAAAGAGTGGTTCAGTTTGTTATCTTGCAGAAACTCTGTATATTGATGTTACATGTTGGAGAAAAAGTTGCGTTTATAATCTATGAACCAGAGTCGGGTTTTCTTGAAATGTCATAAAGCCTCAGAGTCTTGAATCCTTATCCTTGTTCTATTTACCAATGTCTACCAAGGTTCCAGAGGCCCGACAGAAAATTATATTTTTTACCATGAGCTGATTTACATACATTATGACTTCAGTACACACAACACTGGGAGGGCTAGTATAAAGCAATCTTGCTGCCTTGCACTCCAAGTTAGAAAGTGATCTTTTTCCCCAAATGCACTCCACATGTACATGGGTATTCTCTGTACATAAAGATGAACATGCATAATAGGAACTCATGGTAGGGGTTACTGAAGAGTAACTTTACTCACAGCATATCAATGTGACATTAAGCAATGGTTGCACTGGTAAAATGCTAAAGGAGGCAGCGAGCTACCAGATGGAGGAATCATTGCACCAGGCAAGAAAGGGCCATCAGACTTGTGATTATTATGTTACATTTTAATCTAGCAGCATCACAGAACAAATAAAGCTTTCTCGCTGCCTTGCACTCCAGGACCCTTCCAGTCTAGGGAACATGAATAACTGCATCACAGTGGGGGAGATATATGAAAGTGTTCTGTGCTAGAAAGTGGTGCAAAGATGTAAAACTGGAGGAGTCATCAATGGAATGTGGATGCTGGTTTCACGGTCTCAAATGTAGTACTCTTGATACATTTTTACAACAGAACACTTTGATAAATCTCCACAGAGGGATGCTTTCATTTCAGTTTCCTTAACAAAACTATAATTAAAAAGCAATGAAATTATTATTATTCTACTAATAATTAACACAGTTAATGTATTTTCTTCCCTAACCAATTATTTGGAATGTTATGAAGAAAGTAAGCAGTGTTACCTTTCTTTTTAAATGTAAAATAAATTTCTGTCACTGCCCAGTGAACTTACATTTGGTATAATCCTTTGTGTCCAAATAAAACTGAACAGTACCCAAATAAACTCACCATGCTAAATGCTATAAATCAGTTGTGAGTCTCTAATAGGTAGGTGGCTATTTATGTATATACAGCTCTGCTTACAAGGGTCTAAGGAGGGACAGAGTAAGATAGTTCTGTAGATTTTTTTTTTTTTATCCATGAAGGTCTGTCTTGCTTTAGGTTTTATTTAGAACGTTAGAATGGCACGGTGCAGGTTTTAAATCCTTATCAGCACAAGTTCTCCTAAAATATTTTTTAAAGGGACAGTCACAAATACAACTTTAGCTTAATGAAGCCGTTTGGGTGCATGCATCTGAAGTTTAACTGCTCAATCCACTGCCATTTAGGAGTTAAATAGCTTTTGTTTCTGTTTATGCAGTCCTCCTAGCCACACCTCCCCTAGCCGTGACTCACAGCCTACATGAAAAAAAATTTTTTTTTCAATCTGATGCAACTTACTTTAAAAGTTTTTATCTCATGCTCTGTAAATTGAACATTAATCACACACAGGAGACTCCTGTAGGGTGTAGCAAGCTATTAACGGAACAGAAGAGAAAACATTCTAAATTAAACAGAATTTGCAATAAAGGAAGTGTAAACATTAGATGACTTTATAGGAAGTCTTTTGGAAAGCTGTGCAAGTCACAGTGAGGTGTGATTAGGGTTGAATAAACAAAGCGATTTAACACCTAAATGGCAGAAAATTGAGCAGTGAGTCTGTAGGGGCAAGCTAAAGATGGTTTGGTAATTATAGTGTCCCTTTAAATGGACACTATAGTCACCAGAACAACAAGTACAGCTTATTGTATTTGTTCTGGTGAGTATAATCATTTCATTCCGGCTTTTTGCAGTAAACACGGTATTTTCAGAGAAAATGCAGTGTTTACATTACAGCCTATGGATACCTCCACTGGCCACTCCTCAGATGGCTGCTAGAGGTGCTTCCTGGGGCAGTGCTGCACACTGTGCAGAACTGCCATTCAGTGTGTCCACCCTCTGCATGGAAACACTGAACTTTCCTCACAGAGATGCATTGATTCAATTCATCTCTATGAGGAGATGCTGATTGGCCAGGGCTGTGTTTGGCTTGTGTTGGCTCTGACCCTGATCGGGCTCCTTGACAGTCTTAGCCAATCCAATGCTTTTCTGTGGGAAAGCATTGAGATTGGTATTGAGCAACACTTCTGATGATGTCAGCCATGGTGGCAGATCAGGGGCAGAGTCATGAGCAGCAAACTGGAATAAAGGTAATATTATACTATATTTAGGGAGGGCAAGGGGGGCACAGGGGCTATATGGTGTTTTAATACTATATGGTCAGGAATGCATATTTGTGTTCCTGACCCTATAGTGTTCCTTTAATGTAAAGAACTTTAATATCAAATAGTAAGTCAATGTAAAAAAGATAAAAACTAATTTTCTTGCAATTAACTCTGCCGCTGGAAACTGATATCAAATAATACATCCCTTTCCTATGAAGAAAAGGGTTTATTCAGTAAACTGTGAATTCCATATAACATGAGTAAAAATTCTACAATGTAGCAATTTTACACTAAAATTAGTCATTTCCCTGTCAGTACTCCAAAATTCCTATTTTAATGAAGACATTATTAAGTATGGGATTGGTGACCTTTTATGATCTACATGATTGATCATGAGTGATGAAGAGGCAACATCACAGTTAAATTAAGCCAGTTACTGGACTGGCCTCCTTACAGTGGAGGTAAAAGACACACAACATTTTTCAGATATAACTATGCCAAATGTAAATCTAAATATAACTATGCCAAATGGAAAATGTAGTGCATCAAGATGGAAAACAAAGGGACAGAATGGTTCCCTATCACTAGGTCCTGCAAAGGCCACAACAATGTGACATTTGTAGTTATAAGTCAAGATACAGGAAAATATCTGGAAATTTTAAAGATATATGGGGGCGGGAGGGGTAAGTTAAAATGGAAAATGTCTGAAAAGGCTGAAAAGGGAAAAAAAAATGTGCAAAGACCTGTAATAGGAAACAAAAAGGCTGGTACAACACAAGGAATGAAAATATTGGCGAAAAAGTTATTGGAAAAGGGGGAATAGTCCAGAGGAAGGGCAAAAAGAAAAGCCTAGGAAACAGATGAAAAACTTGTGGGATATATATATATAGTTCAAGTAGATATTGAGAGATTGTAGCCGTATTAGTCCAGTGATGTAGATGTAAAAAAACAGATAAAATTCGTATTTTGTAATACGTTTGTTATTGGACCAAAATAATTTTGTAATGACAAGCTTTCAAGAGAACCGCCCTTACTGAAGTCTAAAGCATTTCTGAGCAAAGACGACACATATAATTCAAAGTTGAGTTGTGATAAAGGGGTTAAAGCGACATGAGTGCAGATAAGACACAGGTTTGATAGAAAATGGACACCATTCTAGCAGAGGGTCATAAATATCTTGTGTGAAGATCACAGAGTGAGTGGGGAGAGAGAGAAAGAAAACAATCAAACAGTGCAGAAGATGGTGCTAGAAGGGGAGAGTAAAAAAAGATAATTACTTATATTAAGAATGCATGAATTCCCATCCAGGAGTTACAAGATGTGCATGAAGGCATATTTTATATATATATATATATATATATATATATATATATATATACATATACACACACACACATATATACACACACACAGTCCAATAAAAAAGGTATTACAAATTGTATCAATTTTTTTTTACATACATACATATATATATATACACACACATACACACACTGAAAAAAATTATAAACGCAACACTTGTTTTTGTCCCCATTTTCCATGAGCTGAACTCAAAGATCTAAGACTTTTTCTATGTACACAAAAGGCCTATTTCTCTCAAATATTTTTACAAATCTGTCTAAATCTGTGTTAGTGAGCACTTCTCCTTTGCCGAGATAATCCATCCACCTTACAGGTGTGGCATATCAAGATGCTGATTAGACAGCATGATTATTGCATAGGTGTGCCATAGGCTGGCCACTCTAAAATGTGCAGTTTTATCACACAGCACAATGCCACAGATGTCGCAAGTTTTGAGGGAGCGTGCAATTGGCATGCAGACTGCAGGAATGTCTTCCAGAGCTGTTGCCCGTGAATTGAATGTTAATTTCTCTACCATAAGCCATCTCCAAAGGCGTTTCAGAGAATTTGGCAATACATCCAACCGGTCTCACAACCGAAGACCATGTGTAACCACACCAGCCCAGGACCTCCACATCCAGCATCTTCACCTCCAAGATAGTCTGAGACCAACCACCCGGAGAGCTGCTGCAACAATCGGTTTGCATAACCAAAGAATTTCTGCACAAACTGCCAGAAACTGTTTCAGGGAAGCTCATCTGCATGCTCGTCGTCCTCATCGGGTTCTTGACCTGACTGCAGTTCATCGTTGTAACTGACTTGAGTGGGCAAATGCTCACATTCGGAGGTGTCTGGCACTTTGGAGAGGTGTTCTCTTCACGGATGACTCACGTTTTTCACTGTACAGGGCAAATAGCGTGTATGGCGTTGTGTGGGTGAGCGGTTTGCTGATGTCAACATTGTGGTTATGGTGTGGGGAGGCATATGTTATGGACACCAAACACAGGTGCATTTTATTGATGGCATTTTGAATGAGGCCCATTGTTGTGCCATTCATCCATGACCATCACCACATGTTGCAGCATGATAATGCACAGACCCATGATGCAAAGATTTGTACACAATTCCTGGAAGTTGAAAACATCCCATTTCTTGCATGGCCAGCATACTCACCGGACAGGTCACCCATTCAGCATGTTTGGGATGCTCTGGATCGGCGTATACGACAGCGTGTTCCGGGTCCTGCCAATATCCAGCAACTTCGCACAGCTATTGAAGAGGAGTGGACCAACATTCCACAGGCCACAATCAACACCTGATCAACTCAATGCGAAGGAGATGTGTTGCACTGCGTGAGGCAAACGGTGGTCACACCAGATACTGACTGGTTTTTGGGCCCCCCGGACCCACCCAATACAGTAAAACTGCACATTTTAGAGTGGTCTTTTATTGTGGCCAACCTAAGGCACACCTATGCAATAATCATGCTGTCTAATCAGCATCTTGATATTCCACACCTGTGAGGTGGATGGATTATGTCGGCAAAGGAGAGGTGCTCACTAACACGGATTTAGACAGATTTTGTTCAATATATATATATATATATATATATATATATATATATACACACACACACACACACACACACACACACACACACACACACACACACAGAGTATACCAGTATACCTGGGGTCACTAGAGAGATTCCCTGCTTAAAGTGACTCTAAGTTAAATGCTTTAGAAGTCAAGTATCCTCCTCTCCTAGTCTGGTCTCTCTTCTAAAAACTATGGTGTGTTCATGTATGTCACAGTTTTATAGATGTAAACATGAAGCCATAGCTTCAGAGTTTGTAAAGTGGATCTGCAATTTGGTTCTCACGGATGTCTTTGCGGTGATTGTTTTCCCTCAAGGCTCAAGCCCACCTGCCACTGAAATACCACCTGCTTATTTAGCACAATGCACCAACAACATCTCATAAAAGACACAAAAATGCTAAGCAAAAATACTGTCCTTTGACTAAAATGTACCATTTAACATATGGAAGGGACATTTCCTTGATACAATTAAACATGCTTTCTCTCCACTCTTTCAACACTCACACCCAGCAGATTTGTATATTCTGAGCCATTTCTGACATTGTATACACACTTAAAAGGTGTGGTTGACAGTTCCAGATCCACCTAAATCTTTATGACCAATTTATGCACATTTTAACTGAATATCTCCCTCCTCCTCCTCCTATTCCATGGAATATTCCCATCAAGTAGTTAAACAGCTGTATCTACAGGACCCTGCTGATGCTTTCTGGTAGTGTTTTTCTGGTCCCTACATCTATCTACAGTTTATTAAATAGTGCAAATCTGCTTTTCTTATCATGCAATTTGTTACAGAACCAGAGATGGAGGAAGTTGAAGTGTAGCAACAGAACCCAGCACCTCCAGTCTTTCACATTAGATGTAGGTTTGCATTCATCTGTGTGTTTTTAAATCTGAGGCACAGTACCAGGAATGCAGTTAATTGCCAGTTTGTCTCTTTGCGCATATTTTAAGAACTTGCTTTGTGATTTGTATATTTCTGCTCTGTGCATTGGTACTGTCAATGATACAAGACCCAGAAATCTTTGCTATAGGTATGCACAGTGGGGATGTTTATCTCATTTAATGGATAAATAAACAAATATTTTTTTTTATTTTTTTTTAAATCTACGAAAATGCAGGAATGCATTGAAATAAAAACAAATAAACGTTCAGACATAATCATGGCAATTCTGTGCTTCAAACAAGAGTTTATCTGGTTGAGGTAGCATGGAGTCCCTGCTCCTAATGAACATATAATGAATATATAAGAGTTATATCTTTGAGTAATGAGTGTTTACTTGTGGCGGCTCATTTTGCCTATAGCATTCATTCCCAATCACTAAAGGACACCAACGGTCCAGATTTCAGCATCTCAGAGAGAAGAGAACTGGGAAACACCTTAGCCCAGTACAGTTGATGTGGTTTAAAAATTCCTAAGATAAAGTTCCAATTTTTATTATATTCAATCCATTACAAGACAGCAAGGGTCAGTGACTAGTTATGCACTACCTATGAAAACCTTTTGCTTTGCAACAAGGCTTTTCCTGAAATAATTTATCTTCAAAAGTTGCCTTTCAATGCTTTAGCAAACTCAGTTTTTTGGTTTATACCACCTTTTTACGCACATACTGCGATACAGTTGTATTTTGTGTGTACAAAAGCCAATAAGTAATGCATATTTTATTACATTACTTATGGGGGAAAAAAAACCATTAGCACAGAAAAAAAATAAAGGAAATATCACTGCAATATATGAACCAGTCTGACAATTTTAACTTGTGAAACTAGTTCAGCCACATGAAAAGGTCATGCTACATAAATCTACACTGACTCTCCCATCCATTAACTCCATATGATAGGTAACTACATGAATAAATGCACAACATGTTGCCAAGCTGTGCATTCATGCACATCCGTGGGACCTGCTCCTATCAGCAATGTAATCAACGGCTTACTGAGTAATTAGAGAAAAGCACATAACACACCTGTAAAAATATCATCGCTTTTAAAACATGTCTCCAATAATGCATTTGTAAATAAATTCAGCTTGGCATTGTAACTAAATATTTTAGTTTAAAGCCTAGATATTGTAATACATGTTTATACTTTATGCTGTTCACAGATGGTTACAAGCAGCCAGCAGATGCTGTTGGTAGTTGAGTGTCTCCTGTTGCTTCTGTTGCACAGAGACATCAGATGAAATCATTAGAGAACACTTAGCCAGTATATGGAAACAAGAAAGCCACACTATGGGATGCAGAGCAGTCATTGCACAGGCTTCTAAACTTGGGTTTTAGTATTAATAGACGTGCTGCCATCTAGTGCTACGAAGCAGCATTAAGTAAAATCATAAATACATTATAAACATGTACAAAAGTTCTATGATTTCCGTGTCTATCACGGTTGAACTTGATGGACTTTAGTTTGGGTTTTTATCAACCTAGACAACTATGTAAATACTCGGCATGGAAAAACATGTTGGAACAACAATGAAACACCAAAGTACTTGGAAAGATTAGTAGGAAGATGTTACTGGCAAAGGCAATGGCACGGCAAAGAAGAGAACAATGCTACAATTCATCACCTAAGAAAAAAAATGATTCACATTTGTCCCTCTCAGAGGGTACAAAGAGTTTCTATGATTGCGTTTATCAGAAAGCAAACAAAAAAACACACACAAAATAAATCAGTGTGTAATTTAAACACTTTGAAGTTGTTTAGATTTACTCACTGAGACATCAGTAAGCATTAAATATTCTTGTAGATTTTTAGTCATCTAAGTGCAAGCCCTAAAACATATGTTTTATGTTCCATTAATCAACTAAAACAGAAAGAACATTATTTCAGTGTCTTTTTGTGCTTATTTTCTTTTTTCCTTATTGTATTTCTCAGTAACTGGTTTAAGAATGCTTGAATTTGGAAAATCTTACTTGATTCCAGTGCCAAGCACTTACTCACAGTCATGTACAAGCAGTAATGAGGCCTTTTCATACAGCATACTATTAGTTTAGGATGCAATAGGTGCAGTCGCTAAGTGATTCACCTCTTGCACATCCTTGACAGACATTCACTTCTTTTAAGGTAGAGGATTAATTTGAAATACATATTAAATGACATGCTAATTGCAGTCTCTTTGTACATTCATACACTTGTATCAGCATGCTTGTGATTAATATTCATTTAGTTCACTGACACTACTACCAGAGTTTATAAGGAAATTAGAGATCATGCAGCACAGCATGTGCCTTTCCTAAAGGAATAAATACATTCTGTACTTCATGCGTACCAGTCTATACAAATTCCATAAGTAAGGCTGTTTAGTGTAGTATGGGTCACAAAGATATTCTTAAAGCTGAAAAAAATGCCACCAAGCTAATGCCATGTACATGTTAACAGTAGAAAAAAGTAGATATATTTTTCAGCTAAAGACAACATGGAGAAATTCATGACCAATAAGATTTTACAGAGACATGGCACTCTCAAATAATGCAAGTGTGCATCGTACATAGCTACCTTGTGTTCTGTTTGACCATCTACTGAATTGCCTTTATGCCAGTAAACATAGATGGTTTAGCGATCACTATATTCACTAACCTAATTATTTGGTTGAAATGTTTCAGGCCAATTTACATGTTATCACACAAAAATCACTCTCAGTCAATGAGCTAAGCCCTGCAGACAGAGATATTCCAGCTCTAGAGAGGCTGCGAATGGCATCTGGTGGGCCCAGTGCTACGAAGTAAAACATTTTTTGCAAATAGTTTGACTACTTACACTGGCAGTGCCAGGGGAGGGCTGCCAGCCTTAGGCCTGGGGGGCAAAACCAGTCAAGTGGCCCATTGCAACACCAAATCAGTTCACCATCCATGCCCACCTTTTCCTGGTTTTATAACGGATATTGATGTATGCTAATCAGTAGCTCTTTGCCATACCTGCTCCTTCACGGCTCCGACTTTCAATGTTGTCAGAGTGCAGGCTGAGAATCTCTGAGCCTGTGCTCCGACTCACTTAGCGCTGGAACCACGAGGGAGAGGATATGATCTGACTGCACCTACTGCTGGTGCGCACCAGTGGACCACCAGCGAATCGTTTAAATTGAATATGCTGGTGTCCCCAACTTGTGAGTTGTGTTGGCAGCCGGGCGCCTCTGTTGTCATGGCAGCCTGCGTGACCGCACAGCTTGCACACCCCAATGGCTGGCCCTGCTTACACACACTGATGTTACTACTTAGAAATCGCTCAATGTTAATACAGACATCAGAGTAAACACCAATAAACTGTGGAAACAGAGCTGATCCCCCCAAATTTATAAAGATTTGCTTAGTGGATTTGTTGTAAGATTAAATCATGCCTCCTCCTCTCTCTCTCCCATGCACTGCTCTGTAGGCTGGGAGGAAGTGAAGAGTAATCACATTCTCTCAGCACAGCGGCACCTGTGGCTGCATAGGGAACAGCTGTTTAATGTAATGCTTGCAAGACAGCCAGCTGCCGCAGAACCTCTTTGTTCCCGTTTCTGTAAAGGGCTCCAGGCACTGCTTGCTGTGAGTGTGAGCCACTGTAAATTAGTGGCAGAGGGCACTTGCATTGCGGTAAAGACGGGTCTGGGCAGGAGGAGAGTGCAGTGCAATCAGTGCACTCCCCTCCTGTGGGTCACCAGTAGACTCGTGCACCTGCCCAGGATCAGAGCCGGTGCAAGGATTTTTGCTGCCCTAGACAAAAGAAAAATTTGCCGCCCCACCCATATGAACTAACACCAGTGCTGCACACAGTGTGTGTTTACATGAAAAAGCCTGCAGGGACCGGTTATAGACACCAGAACCACTTCATTAAGCTGAAGTGGTTCTGGGGACTATAGTGTCCCTTTAATGTGGATTAAATTTGCCGCCCCCACCCCATGTGACATCACAATGCCCCACCCATATGATCTGCCATATGAACCAACGCCAGTGCTGCACACAGTGTATGTTTACATTAAAAAGCCTGCAGGGACCGGCTATAGACACCAGAACCACTTCATTAAGCTATAGTGTCCCTTTAATGTGAGGTAAATTATAGATTAGTGTCACTAATAATATACTAGATTGCCTACTTACAGCAAGATGAGGATGATGATGGGCTGCAGTTTGGCTCCACTGGTCTGGTGTAGAACAGGATATCTGGAGGCTGTTTGCAACTGTGGTCACAAAATTCAATGTTCTGGGAGAATTGGAAGCAGCTTGATTTTTTGGGGGCCCCTTACACAGCTCAAGGTCTGGGCCCCAGGGCCTGATGGTGAGTATGCCCATAAGGCCCACTCATAAGTCCACTTATATGTTCCACCCACCCATGAGTTCGCTCACAGGGAGTGAAGTGTGTAGGGGATGTGTTATGTGTTATTGTAGAGGATCTAATATGTGTGCTTATGGTATGTAGTGTATAGGGATACCAGTTTGTGTAAGTGATGCAGTGTGTTTGTGTGTAGTGGAAGCAGTGTGTATTTGTGTATAAGGGATGTATTGTGTGAATCTGTGTTTGTATGCATAAGGGATGCAAGGTGTGTGTCTGTATGTGTGTGCATTGAGTTTAAGAGATGCATTGTGTTTCTGTGTGTATGTAAGAAAAGCAATGTGCGTGGATGCATTGGTCTCTGTGTGTAAGGGTTGCATGGTGTGTGTTTCTCTGTGTGTAAGGGAAGGTGTGTGTGTGTGTGTGTTTCTCTGTGTGTAAGGGAAGGTGTGTGTGTGTGTGTGTTTCTCTGTGTGTAAGGGAAGGTGTGTGTGTGTGTTTCTCTGTGTGTAAGGGAAGGTGTGTGTGTGTGTGTGTGTCTCTGTGTGTAAGGGAAGGTGTGTGTGTGTGTGTGTC